>CM061752.1:31963710-32563710 GCA_030979885.1 Lolium multiflorum
GAAGGTTGATCATCCCTCTTCCTTTTGTTTACACATGTACTTTAGTTTATTTAAGGATGACACTCCTCCCAACCTTTGCTTTCTCAAGCCATGGCTAAATTAAGTTGCTTACTGATGAATCAGGGCAAAACATGTGAAGAGAATTATTAATGAAAGTTGATTAATTGGGGCTGGGAACCCCGTTGCCAGCTCTTCTTGCAAAATTATAGGATAAGTGGATGAAGCCACTAGTCCATTGGTGGAAGCTAACAAGATTGAAAGATAAAACACCACATACTTCCTCATGAGCTATAGAACATTGACACAAATAAGAGGTAATAATTTTTGAATTGTTTAAAGGTAGCACATGAAGTATTTACTTGGAATGGCGAAATACCACATAATAGGTAGTTATGGTGGACACTGGTGGTATAGGTTTGGTTTAAGGGTTTGGATGCAGTATTCCCTCTAGTACAGGTCTTTGGCTAGCAAGGTTAATTAGCAAGCATAAGAGTTGAGGGAAACAAACAAATATACATGTGATAGAAGCAATCATGCATCTTCCTTGTAAGCACAAACAATTTTAACTTCAGAATACTAAGCTAGGAACTAACAAGAAAGATAATAACATATCTACATGTGTTTCCTCTTTTTTACTTAAACTCAAGGTGTTGTTGCTATTGACCAATGCTAAGTTTGCCAAAACCAAATAGATTTACTCAATGCTCCCAAAGTGATACCAATACTAACAACAAGATCAATCATATAATAGAGATTGCAAACTAAAATAAGATGTGCAATATGTAAATGATAAGACTTCTCATTAATATTCCATAACGATAACTCACACCAAGGGATACATAGATAACCAACTAGAGAGAGATACTTACAACACATCTTATATGATAACTTCCCTACTCATGATATGACACTACTTGATAGTAAAAAGGTAAAAGGTAGTGATGATGTGATACCGCGGCACTCCCCCAAGCTTGGAACAAACCAAGGGGTGCAATCGATGATGAATTACTCCTTCGGCGGTGGTGATGATGAATTCCGATAAGATTCTCAATGAGCTCCTTGCTCATCAATCATGTACGTGAGGTTGCGGATCATCTACGAATTGTGCTCGACGCGGTTAAGAAGCATGTCCGACGGCGAGTCCCAACTCTTAGAGTTGTTTCCCCACTCTTCGATTTCAGGCTTCATCCTTCACTTGATGTTAGAGCAGTCTATATCCCAGTTGCTGGGCAGCACTGCTTTGGGGACCCTTTCAGTTTGACTATTATGAATTAGAATGTGGAAGGGGTGGTAAGTGCCTGGACGAGATGTCCTTGGAGCTAGGTAGTGACGTGGGACTCTTCCTCCGGTGCTAATCCGTGCGCTTTTCTTGGCGTTGAGCATTTGACACCACTATGCTTGCGACGGTGGCACGCAGGTATACTCGCGAACTTCCTCAACTTCTTCTTCATCCTCCTTGAATTCTTCTTTCAACTCGGGATCTTGAATATCTTCCTCCGAAGGTTCCCTTGTCCTTGTTGTTGGAGACCATGGTGCTTCTAGATCAAAAACGGATCTGGCAGAAACGACTCGAAACAAAACACGACGAGAAAACGATATACGGACCTCCAGGTGGTCGGGATTATATAGCAAAAAATTTCGAGACATAAGAAGGAGTACCAGGTCGAACAGTCGAGAGAGAGAACAACGAGGCCCTCCTCGAGGGCGGCGGCGGCAGGTGGGCCGCGGCTGTGGGGGCTCGCCCTCGTCGTCTCCTCTACTCCGTTTCGATCTCGTAATTTTTCATATTTTCCAAAAGTTGCAAAAACATTGTTCGGAAAGTTAAACGCGGACTTTCTTCTTAGAACTGTTACCTATTCAAAGCGAACTCTGCAAACTGTCAACTTGGCCTTTGATGAAGGCTTCCGGAGTTACCACTTGAATAACATCAACATCTTTATTATAAGAATCAGCAGAGATATAATGCTTGAGTCTTTGTCCATTCACCACTTGTGTGGCATTACCTTGCAGAGAGCTAATTTTAATTGCCCTGATCGATACACCTCATCATTGACATATGGTCCTTCCCATTTTGAGAGTAATTTCCCTGCAAAAATCTGAGACGAGACCGATACAATAGGACTTTATCTCCAACATTAAATTCTCTTTTGATAATTCTTCTATCATGCCATTTCTTAACTTTCTCTTTAAAGAGTTTAGCATTTTCATAAGCTTCACTTCTCCATTCATCTAGAGAACTCAATTGTAGCAATCTTTTCTTACCGGCAAGTTTAGGATCTTTATTTAGTTCTCTTACAGCCCAGTAAGCTTTGTGCTCTAGTTCTAAAGGTAAATGACAAGCTTTCCCATAAACCATTTTATACGGTGACATACCCATGGGATTTTTATAAGCAGTTCTATAAGCCCATAGTGCTTCTTTCAATTTAATGGCCCAATTCTTTCTAGTTTTATTAATAGTCTTTTCCAAGATAGATTTAATCTCTATTTGATAATTCTACTTGCCCACTAGTTTGAGGATGATAAAGCAGAAGCAATTCTATGATTAATACCATATTTAGCAAGAGTTTTTCTAAAACCACCATGAATAAAATGAGAACCTCCATCAGTCATAATATATCTAGGAACTCCAAATCTAGGAAAAATAATATCTAAAAGCATTCTTAGAGAGGTAGCATTCTTAGAGAGGTCTCACCATCAGCACTTTTTGTAGGTATGGCTTCCACCCATTTAGTAACATAATCAACAGCGACAAGTATATGAGTGTTACCTTCTGAAGAAGGGAAAGGACCCATGAAGCCAAATCCCGAACAATCGAATGGTTCAATAACAAGAGTATAATTCATAGGCATTTCATTGCGTCTGGAGATATTACCAACCCTTTGACATTCATCACAAGATAAAATAAACTTCCTTGCATCTTTGAAGAGAGTTGGCCAATAAAAACCTGATTGTAGAACCTTTGCGCGGTTCTATCTCCGGCGTGATGTCCTCCATAAACACTACCATGACACTTACTCAATATCTCTTGTTGTTCATATTGGAACACATCTTCGCAGAATACCATCCACTCCTTCTTTATATAAGTGTGGGTCATCCCAAAAATAATGCCTCAAGTCATAAAGAATTTCCTCCTTTGCTGAGCTGAAAGGTTGGAGGCAAGTACTTGGATACAATAAAGTTAGCATAATCAATATACCAAGGACTATCTCGCAAGTTCACCTTTATTACAGCCAATTGTTCATTTTGAAAACTATCATTAACAGGACAGGATCATAAGCTATATTTTTCAATCTAGACAAGTTATCAGCAACAGATTATCAGCACCTTTCCTATCTATAATATGTAAATCAAATTCTTGCAAGAAGTACCCATCTAATAAGCCTTGGCTTAGCATCTTTATTTTCCATAAGGTATCTAATTGCAGCATGATCGGTATGAATTGTAACCTTTGAATCAACAATATAAGATCTAAACTTGTCACAAGCAAAAACTACGACTAATAATTCTTTTCGGTTGTAGCATAATTTCTTTGAGCAGACATCAAGAGTTTTGCTAGCATAATAAATAACATTCAATTTCTTATCTACTCGTGTAAGAACAGCACCCAAAATCACTAGCATCACACATAATCTCAAGGTAAATTCCAATCAAGAGGTTCAACTACAGGAGCAGTTGTTAAGGCTTTCTTTAGAGTTTCAAAAGCTTCCTTACAATCAACATCAAAAACAAAAGGTACATCTTTTTGAAGAAGATTAGTAAGAGGCTTTGAAATCTTAGAAAAGTATTTAATAAATCTCCTATAAAACCCAGCATGACCAAGAACACTACGAATACCTTTAACATCCCTAGGATAGGGAATCTTCTCAATTGCTTCAACTTTAGCTCTATCTACTTCAATACCTCTCTCGGGAATTTATGTCCCAATACAATTCCTTCATTAACCATAAAGTGGCACTTCTCCCAATTAAGAACAAGATTAGTTTCTTCACATCTCTGCAATACTTTATAAAGGTTTCGCAAGCAAGTATCAAAAGAATTCCCATAGACAGAAAAATCATCCATGAATACCTCTACAATATTCTCACAAAAGCCATGAAAAATAGCAGACATGCATCTTTGAAAAGTAGCAGGAGCATTACATAAACCAAAGGCATACGCCTATAAGCATAAGTTCCATAGGGGCAAGTGAAAGTGGTTTTCTCTTGATCTTTAGTTTTAACAGGAATTTGTGAAAACCCAGAATAACCATCAAGAAAGCAAAAATGAGTATTTTTAGACAACCTTTCTAACATTTGATCAATAAAGGGCAAAGGGTAATGATCTTTCTTAGTAACTTTATTAACTTTCCGATAATCAATGCACATTCTATACCCTACAACTACTCTTTGAGGGATGAGCTCATCATTATCATTAGGCACAACAGGTATTCCTCCTTTCTTAGGAACAGTTAGTTCTAACCCATCACTATCAGCAATAGGATATATAATACCAGCTTCAAGAAGTTTTAATACCTCATTCCTTACCACATCCTTCATCTTGAATTAGACGGCGTTGATGTTCAACAACAGGTTTTGCATCATCTTCCATATTGATAGCATGTTGGCAAGTAAGGGAAATCCCTTTCATCAAGAGTGTAGCCAATGCCTCGCGGTGTTTCTTCAATATTTCCAATAACCTTTCTTCCTCAATATATGAAAGCTTAGAACTAATAATAACAGGATATATTTTCTTATCATCTATATGAGCATACTTAAGATTATCGGGCATGGTTTAAATCAAAACAGGATCTTCCTTTGGTGGTGGTGTTGTAACTAAATCAACCGGTAAGTCATGTTTAAGAATAGGTTGTGAAGGAAAATTTCATCAAGCTCATTTCTTTCTTCCCTAAAGACTTCTCTCACTATTGTCCAAATGTTGCTGCAAAGGATTATTAGGAGCAAGAGCAATAGGCTTCTTGTTCAACTCTAAAATCATTATTAGGCAAATCAGCTTTATAAAGTTTTGGCAAATTTAGAGAAATTAAACTCATAAGATTCACCAGCAAATTTAGTCATAATTTTTTCCTTCTTTCAATCTATTACAGCTCACAAGTATTTAGAAAGGTATACCAAAAATAATAGGACAATACTTACTAGCAGCAGAAGTACCAAAAAGTCAACAGGATATTTAATCTTACCACATAGAACTTCCACATCTCGAACAATACCAATAGGAGAGATAGTTTCTCTATTAGCTAGCCGAATAACCACATCAATATCTTGAAGTTCACAAGAACCAATTTCATGCATGATCTTCGTATAAAGCTCATAAGGAATGGCACTAATACTTGCACCAATGTCACATAAACCATAATAACAATGATCACCAATTCTAACGGAAGCATAGGAACAGCTTTCCTAGACTTATTAGGATGCGAAACAATATTAGAAGCATCTTCACAGAAAATAATATGACCATCTTCTACATTTTCAGTCAAAAGATCTTTAACTATTGCAACCAGGTTCAACCTTATTTGTTCTTGAGTTCAATAGGTTTCTTTGCACTTTTATTAACCGCACTAGATATAACAGTACTCCTTCATTTTAACAGGAAAGGAGTTTTTCAATATAAGCTTCGGGAAGAATATGATCAGCAGTTTCAATTATAGCACATTTATTTATAGATGAATCAATTTTATCTTTATACGGTTCATGATACTTATCAAAATTCTTCCTAGGCAATTCAAAGTGAGAGGCAAAAGCTTTATAAAAGTTTGCAACGACTTGAGAATCAAGACCATAAGTAGCACTCATATTCTGAAATTTATCAGTATCATAAAAACTTCAATGCATTTATAATCATAGTTTATGACTCTCTATCTTTGTCGTTCTCCCATCCTTGTATTTCTGGATCCGATCAAGAAGGTCCCTTTTAAACTTTTCTTTGTTGCATGTAAATGATCCAGAACAAGAAGTATCAGCAAAGTCTTATCTTGAAAGGACAATTTGCATAGAAATTATCAATAATAATATTACCAAGAAGCTCATGAATGGGGAATTTGAGCATTAAAGACTTCAATCTCCCCAAGCTTGGGCAATATTCTCTCCATCATGAGGCCGGTATATATACGGTTCCGATCTTTGTGAATTTCACTTGGAGGATAGAATTTGGAATAAAATAAAGGCACAATGTCCTCCCAATCAAGAGAATCCCTATTCTTAACAATTTATACCGGTCTTGTGCTTTACCCAGGGCGATATAGAATAGTTTCTTCCTAACTTCATCCATAGCAATACCCGCACATTTGAATTCG
This sequence comes from Lolium multiflorum, assembly GCA_030979885.1. Classification (NCBI taxonomy): domain Eukaryota; kingdom Viridiplantae; phylum Streptophyta; class Magnoliopsida; order Poales; family Poaceae; genus Lolium; species Lolium multiflorum. Next base: position 31,970,003 of record CM061752.1, read on the forward strand.
CATAATTCATGTATCCATCCCCTTCATAGCGGTTATCCACAACACATTCAATAATTTTCAGAGGGATTTTGTATGGAACCTCTTTCTCACATGGTGCCTCATCCACTACCTTTGCGGTAGTAGTAGATTTTCCAAAGAGGAATTCAAGAAGAAGACCCCTCCATAATGAATTAGCAGCAGGCAGAAATAAAAAGCACGTACAGTAAAGGTTTCCTTACCAATTCCACTTACCAATAGCGCTTCACTCCGCGGCGCCAAAATAGTCTTGATGACCCACAAGTATAGGGTGTATCGTAGTACTTTCGATAAATAAGAGTGTCGAACCCAACGGACGAAGGTGTTGACAAGCAGTTCGATGAAGGATTCCTTGTAAATGCTCACAGACAAGTATTCAGGGGGTTTTGATATAGCAGTAAATAAAGTACGAGTAAGTAAAATGCGAGAGAAATAATTTCAGCGAGTGGCCCAATCCTTTTTAGCACAAAGGACAAGCAGGTTTGTTTACTTATAATGACCAAACGTTCTTGAGGACACACGGGAATTTAGTCTAGTGCTTTATTCATATAGCTGATTAATCTTCATTGTTTTGATAAGTGTTGTGGGTGAACCTATGCTAATGCACCGCCCTTCCTAGGACTAATACATACTTGTGATTATACCCCTTGCAAGCATCCTCATGAAATACAAAAGAAAATAACCACGGCCTTAAACTCTGAGATCCTACTATCCCTCCTGCATCGATATACCAATGGGGGTTTAGGTTTCTGTCGCAACCCCGCAATTAGCAAACGAATACAAGATGCATTCCCTAGGCCCATAAATGGTGAAGTATCATGTAGTCGATGTTCACATGACACCACTAGAAGAATAACACAACTTAAATATCATAACATTGAATACTAACCAACATAATTCACTACTAACATTTAGACTACCCATGTCCTCAAGAACTAAACGAACTACTCACGAGACATCATATGGAACATGATCAGAGGTGATATGATGATGAATAACAATCTGAACATAAACCTTGGTTCAATGGTTTCACTCAATAGCATCAATAACAAGTAGAAATCAACACCGGGAGAGTTTCCCCTATCAAACAATCAAGATCAAATTGTTACAGCGGTGACGAGGTGCAGCGGTGGAGATGGCGGTGATGATGATGGAGATGGCGGTGATGATGATGGAGATGATGTCCAGCTCGATGACGATGGCCGTGGCGTCGATTTCCCCCTCCGGAGGGAATTTCCCGTGGATTCAGCACGCCGGAGCTCTTCTCTCTGGTGTTTTCGCCCCGCGGCGGCTGTGACTCTTCGCGATTATTCTTTTAAGCTTAGGTTTTCGGGACGAAGATGTACGCGAAGGAGAGGAGGCCAGAGGGGGTTGTGGGCCCCCTCCTCACAAGGCGGCGCGGCCAGGCCTTGGCACGCGCCGGCCTATGAGGTGGGCCCATGGCGGCCCTCCTCGGCTCTCCCTTCGTCTTCTAGAAAAATAGGTTTTCATATAATTTCCGTCAATTGTTGATCTTCCGAAATATTGCATTCGGACGGCGCTTTTTCCAGCAGAATCCTGACTCCTGCGCGATTCTCCAATAATCATGAAACATGCAAAATAGATGAAATAACATAAGTATCATCTCCAAATATGAAATATATCAATGAATAACAACAAATTATGATATGAAATAGTGATGCAAAATGGACGTATCAGCCCACAGTACAAACTTGTGGGCGACAGTAAATTGGAAATGACATCGTAGCTAGGATTCATATTTGGGAGAAAAAACAAGGACATGAGAACAAAATAGTTACATGTTTGCGTGTGTGGCTCTTACTTCTGGACCGTGTCAAATGGCATTCCTAGAATATGCATTTCTAGGAAATTAGTAGAAGCAGTGTAGCATTCCAACAATCCATCTATGTTTTTGCTAGCATTTGCCAATATCTTTTTATTTTAGTTATTGCATATATGGACAGATAAGCAAGACTAAATATTATGTATATATAATTCATTTAACGCTCCCATGGCTGAACTCTATGTGTGGCCTACTGACATGCGATGGTTCAGACATGTAATGGATCCACTGTGGCTGCATAATCAAGCTAATATGTCATATGTTTACAACATAATTTTTTTACCATGGTATTCTATCAGTTTTGTTGGTCTGAAGAATACAAAAGTTTTCTTATAATTATTGTTCCTTTCCCAGTTTTTGTTTGGACGAAGTTTCTGTTAGTTGTTTTTTGGTCTGAAGAGTACATATAAACAGAAAAGGTTGGTTGCACTTACTGTTCCTTTTAGAGATATGGGATGTCCTTGGTCTTATGTATTTAATTCGCGCTATTGCCTGACTTAGAGCATCTATAATGTTATAGTTCCCACACAACCTACTATTCTATGTGGCAAAAAAATTTTACCAATTTATCATGTGTGTTTTATTATTTTGAATCATGTCAAATCTTTGTGTACCTATACCAAGTGACTTTGCATTTGTTCGAGATGTACATGATGCAGGACCTTCTATTCTCTACAATTTTTTATATTATCCATGTTGTTTCTTCTCTGGTTCAGGCACATAATGTTACTTATTTTTTGTTACTTCCATGTATTGTTAAGAGTCGTGATGCTGAACATTTTATCCAAAGTTCACTGTCAGTGCGTCCAAATTTTACATTTCAGAGTACTTCACAGCGTAAGAAACTGGAAAATCGTCCACGGGGGAGCTGGCCAGCGTGAAGCTACCATAGGTTTTTTTCCAGGCCATCAATGTCTAATCCACTGCGATTATTTCTGGTCAAAGCCAGAGTTCCAGTGCGGTGATCAATTGGAGTAGCTACTCACATGGTTGAAGCGAAACAATTTTGAGAATGTTGTGTAGCATATGATTCATAAATTATGTGTTCTGGGATTTTAGTTTCTTCTGATAGGAGTAGATGGTCATTAATTTACCAACTCGTTGCAGTTTTTAGGGTAATCTCCTAAGAGAGATTCACATCTGACAAAGAGCCTATAGCATAGTTGTGTCTACTGGATGGATGAAAAACTTTTGTTTGAAATAAGTTAGAAATAGAATTGGGTTACGCTGAAAGATACCATGAGATGTCCCATCTAGATTCCCGGGGCTTGTTTCCGCCAAGGACTAGAAATGTCAGACTTTTCCATGCGCTTGGATATTCATGTTATAGGTTCCACGATTCCTTATTGAAAATGTAGGCGGTCAGTACACGGGCCCACGTGCAGTGTAAGGAACAACAGAGGTCCCGAGAAGGCACCGATTGCAACAAGATTACATGTTGTAAGTAATTATGATTCGATTGGTGGCATATATCTGGCGCCCCTTTCACATGAATATATGATGCCCGGGCTCCAGAGCATTGCGGCTGGCAAGGCTCCTGCCTACGCAGGTCCTACCTCGCCGATTTGGCAGGGGTATTTTCGACCCCTCCGGCGTCCGCCTCGACCATGCCGTCATCTTCTTCCCGGGCTTCGGCGGGTCGGTCCCGGTCTAGGAGCATTCCTCCGCCATCGATGCCCAATTTCTCCAAGGTACGCGCAACATATTTAGGCATCGGTTAGGGTTTGGTCAATTTTGGTATCATCCGATGAATGTGCTATGTCCGGCGAACTGTCGTCCAGTGTTAGGGCTAAAATGCATGCGGTACTAGGGTTTGTTGGCGAGGTGTTGCATGCACAATGTAGATTCCCAATTTGGAAAGTGATTTTTTGCCATTGTGAAATGATTGCACACCATAAATTGGGAAATTGGGACAAAACTTTCATAGTTGCATAGATGTTGATCATGTGCATTTGTCTTATGTTGTGGAAATATTGATCATGGCACTGTCGTAGTGTTGAGCATGCCCAAGAGCATGATCTGGATGGTGAACAACACAACGACAATGCCATAGTGTTGTTCATGGTCTTGGGCATGATCGGGATGCTGATGAACACAATGTCAGTGCCATAGTGTTGTTCATGCTATTGGGCATGATCAGAATGCTGATGAACACAATGGAAGTGCCATAGTGTTCATCATGTTCTTGCTTATGCTCTGGATGGTGATCAACACAATGGCAATCATTTGTGTTGATCAGGTTATTAGGCATGGTCGGGATGCTGATGAACACAATAGTAGTGCCATAGTGTTCATCATGCTCTTTCTCATGATCTAGATGGTCATCAACACAATGGAAGTGCCATTGTGTTATCATGCAGTTGGGCATGGTTGGGATGCTGATGAACACAATGATAGTTGCATAGTGTTGATCATGCTCTTGCTCATGGTCAGGATTGTGACCAGCAGATTGATAGTGGCATACATGTTTGATCATGGCACTTACATGAAGATTCTTATCTACCTAGGTCGTGAAGATGGAGTGTGTGATACCCACAAGTATAGGAGATCACTGAAATCTTCGATGGGAAGTATTACCCAAATTTATAGTGCGATTCAAGGGGAACACAAGAATACCAATAAGAATTTAGCAATTGGCACATCACTCTCAACCACACATGTATATCAATAAACTCACAAAGCAAGTGGTGATTTTAAAGCAGTTGATTCAAAGTAGTAAAAGCAAATAGTAAATAAAAGCAGCAGATTTTCAGTTTTCACCGGAAGAAGTAGTATGTTACTTTTAGTGGCTAAAAGCGTAGGCATGAGGCAGCAAGGGGGTAATATATGGATGATATTGATCATATAATGTAATCCGACTAACATAGAATTCATTTCTAATTCAGTTGTGTGCAGGTGTGTGATCCAAATATAGTTATGGGTACTAACTAAGAGAATTTGCATAACATCTTTCGTCCTGCTTGCCCATTTTACCGAGGCCAACTTGGAACTACAAGCAATTAAGGTCTTGTCGTGGTATCGTCACGGCATATGCCATAGGGTGGCTAATCGAAGGGGCTCCTGAGAGATCTCACGGCGGTATCCGGAAGCGGGTATGGGCACGAGCGACACGGCGACGTACCCAGGTTCGAGGCCCTCCGGTGGAGGTAAAACCTCTACTCCTGCTATGAGTGTATATGGTAATCACACAATACAATGGTGCTCCTAGAGCTGTGGCTTGCCCTGAGAGGCTAAGGGAGGCGATGGTCTCTCTCACGGGCAGCTCTGTAGGTGGGTGAAAGCAATAAGTGATCGATCGTCCCCACGAGAGGGGTAGTGCGGCTTATATAGGCACGAACTTTACATATAGACCTATAGTCTGCGGCCGCTTGGCCGGCCCGGCTCCGCTCCTTCCCGGCGGTGACGTCGGGGAGCCCGTAGGGCGTCATGGCCTGTCCCATCCGGCTACCCGGGTCAGCGGTATGGAGAGGAGGTGTCTCATCGCCGTCCGTAGCCTGTACGGCGCGTCGTAAGCCATGATGGCCTGTCCGGCGCGTGGCACTATTGCTCCTGGTGCCCGCTTTACGGAAGATGAAGTCAGCGTGGACTTTGGGAACCCGGACTACCAACCCGGTTCCTTCCAGTGCAAGACTCGCCAGCCTCGAGTCGGTCGAGGTACAATCGGATATGGCTTGTAGAAGCCGGCCCAGCTTAGCATTGGCGGCCGTAGCCAGGCCGACTAGGACCTAGAGCCAGCCGGCTTCCGGACCAGCCGGCCACGGCGCCGGCCGCTGCTCCTCACCCGGCCTTTACCGCGAGCCGGCCGGTGGTCAGCCGGCTGCTCGCGTCCATTGCCCTACAGGGTCTTCCCGACGCCTTGAAATGGCAAGGTACTGCGTTTAGAAGGACCTAGGCAGGTTTTCCTGGCTTCTTGAATATATTTGACGGCACTTGGAGGGGCCGACTGAGCATTTTCATTCAGCCGGCTGCGCCCTCGTCCGGCTCGTTCCTGCCGGCTGCTCCCAGCCGGCCGCTTTTTACACTTGTATAGTTTTTGCTTTCTCGCAAGATTTGATGGCGCTTCCGCCTTGCTGAAGAGTTTTGGTTCGAGTGGAGCCTTTTGTCCGGCTCCGGTTGCGTGCGGGCAGGGGTCTCGCCCTTTGGGTCTCGCCCGACTTGGTGATGACCTGGCTGGCTGCCGGTTCGTCCGTCACATCAATGCCCTCGGGATCCGGTGCGGTAGTGGCGACGTGGTGTGGCGGTTTCATAACGGTAGCGGTCGTGGCGCGTTGATGCGCAGAAGATCCGGGCGGCGTGGCCGAACGCCACTTGGAGGCCAACCGCTCGTGGCAGGAGGCTATAAATGCCGCGGGGGAGGGTACCGAGGCGGCACTTGCTCACTTCTTCTTCCTCGCGCTCCTGCCTCCATCGCCCTCCGCGCGCCCAAGCTCTTCGCTGCTCCGGCGAACGTCTTCCGCTGGCGAACTCCGGCGACCGACACTCCACCGTTCCGCCGCCGCCGCTCCATCAATCCGGCGCTACGGGGCCGCGCGTCTCGACGGAGCGTCCGCAGCCGCCGCTCTCGCCGCCGCGGTCGCAAGGTTCTTCCTCGCCGTTCCGCCTTTCTTGGTCCTATTCTTCTTCGGCCTCGTCAATGGCGTCCCCCAGCGGATCATGGAGGGGCTCCTACATGCGCGAGGACGACATCGAGCGCCTGGTGCGCCTCCGGCGAATCCCGCGGTCGGTGATCACGCGGGCGCCCGGCGGGGAGTTGGAGCCCAAGCCGGAGCCCGGCGAGCGCGTCGTTTCGGCGCGCACCTCGACCGCGGGCTGGGCTTGCCGGCTTCAACATTCTTCCGGCGGTTTCTGGACCACTTCGGCCTTCAGCCGCATCACTTGCCGGCCAACGCGTGCGTCCTCTTGAGCTGCTACGTCGCGTTCATGGAGGCTTACGCCGGCCTGTGGCCCGACATCGATTTCTGGAGCCGGCTCTTCTACTTGAAGGCCCAGACCGGGCCGCCTGCGGGCCTGTGGCGCCGCCTCGATCTACACCCGGCCCGGTACGCCTTCCCCAAAATCCCCACCGTCGATTCGGTGAAGAACTGGCAGATGTCATTCTTCTACGTCCGCAACGAAGGGGCGCTCGTCGACCGGATCAACTTGCCGGAGTTCAACCCGGCTCCTCCAGTCGGCCGGATCAATTGGAGCCACAACGCCCGCTCGACGGATCCGAACGCCGAGGTGAACCTGCTTTGGGACTTCCTGGCGACAGCCACCGGTGGCGGGCTGACTGCCGAGGATCTCCTCTGCACCATCGCCGAGCGCCGGGTGCTGCCGCTCCAGATGCGCTCCCACAAGATCGGGCACATGTCCGGCCGGTTCGATCCGAACCGGACGTCCAAGGCGCCGCTCAACAAGGCCCAGGTGGCCAGCCGGGTGAACCACATCACCAAGGCGAACCTGACGGAGAGCTGGAGCTACGGGCTGGTGCCTCGCGACAGGGAGCATCCGCCGGCGCGGGTAAGTCTCATGTCTCTGCCATTTTCCGGCTTGCGGCTGCGAGGCCGACTTCCTTTTCTTCTGCCGGACCCGGCTTGCCATATGTTCATGTCTTTCTCTTTTTGAGCGCCGAACGCCGAGGACGGCGACCTGGCGACGAAAGTGGACGCCGGATCTCGTCGATCCGGCCGACCAAGCCGGCGGGCATGCCGGCGACGATGACCTGCCGCAGGCGCCTGATCTAGGCGGCCAGCACAATCCGCCCCCTTCACCAGAGCGAGCAGGAGGAGGAGGTGGAGCCGGCGACGTCCGGCACGGGGCCGATCCGCGCCGTGCCTCTGCGTACGAGGCCGCCAAGCACCACAGGCGACCGGCGCCCAAGGGCACGAGCGAGCCGGCTCCACCGCCGCCTTGGAGGGAGGCGAAGAAACAACGCCGGCTGCGGCCGAAGATGGTCCCGGAGAAGGCCGGGTGAGTTCTTTCTCTCTTTTCTTGTTTGATTCCTTTTCTTTCCTTACTTTTATACTTATTATCTCTCTGTTTATCCGGCTAGGGCCCCTATCAAGTTTGCCCAGGGCGGCGGCTCCCGGCAAGCTCCGCGCGTTGTGTCGCCGCTTCCCTTGCAGAGGGAGCGGGCCCGCAACCCTCGCCGCATCTACCCCCGCCGCCCGCCTGCCGCAGGGGCGCCTTCATCGCCGTGCGGCCTCGCGGGTTGAGCCGACTCGCCAAGCGACGCTGGACGACATGTTCCCAGGCGGACTCGTCCTCTGGGCCCGGCTGCGGGCTGGTGGGAATGCCGCCATCGACGGAGCCGGAGCGGCAGCTCCGCACCGCCTGCGACCGGAACCGGAGCCGGGAGGGCTGCGCCGCCCACGATCGGAGCCGGAGCCAGGCGAGCGTGGTGGTGGCGAGCGTCCGGAGGAGCGCGGCACGCGCGCGAGGCGACTGGGCCGGCTGGGCCATCTGCTGCGCCCGGAGCGACGCCGCCACCGCAGCCGACGACGGAGGAGCCGGCCCGACAGGAGCCGGCAAGAGGAGGCAGCGCGCACGGAGGGCGCCGGCTGCGCGCGTTGGTGAGGATGGGGACCCCCTCGGCGTTAACGCAAGGCCTGCACGTGGCCAGGGCGCACTTCTTCTTGGTGCCGTCCGCCTCCGACTCCAGCCTCGGCTCGGCTGCCACCATGGAGCAGGCGTGGCTCGCGCCGACTCTACGAGGTGACCAGCGGAGGACCCCGGCCAAGCATCGGTGGAGATGTTCTTCTCCGGCCTGAGGCCAATCTCAGAGCCGGGACAGGAGCCGCGACTAACGTCGCCAAGGTGGAGGAAGCCAGCAAGGTAGGAGTGTTTTTCATCTGTTTTCCTGGTAGCCCTCCGAGGCATGGGCCGGCTGCTTGGAGCCGGCACGGGCTTCGCCTGATCGACTAACTTTTTCCTTTTTCCTTAGGCTGTGGCTGATCGGCGCACCGCTCTGTACAACCGCGCCGTGACCCACTACCACAAGGCCAAGCTGGACCGGGCCGACTTGGCCCGCGAGCTGGAAGCCGCCAAGGGTAAGTTCTATGCTTCTTTCGACTTGATGTCTTGTTTCTAATCTTGGTTGGCTGACATTTCTTTCTGGCCGTCTTGCAGTTGAAGCCGCCAAGGTCCCGCGGCTGAGTCGGATCTCCGAGCCGCTCGCGATCGGTGCGCCGTGAGAGGCGGGCTCCGCGGCCTTAGCTCCTGCTGATCGACGAGGTGCGTCGCTGGGGAGCAGAACCACCTTAAGGAGCTTGCTGCCCTTAAGAAGGACGGGGAGGAGAAGGCTGGCGGTGCGGAGCAGGCGGCTGGACGGGTGGAGAAGCAGCGGCTTGCGCTTCAGGAGGAAGTCACCACCAAGTCCGGGCCGACGGCCCGCAAGCGCTGGACGGAGGATTGCGCGCTTGATCGCCTTGTCGGGTGAGTCTCTCTGTTTCCTTCCCTTTGCCGGCTTTCGGCTGTCGGCTACGGCTTAGGTTGGTAGCCGGCAGCTGAAACTTATCTTCTTTGCTATCTCCATCTTCGGCTGGGCGGTCGGTTCGTGCCGGCTGCCGCCGGCTTACTTTAGGACTTCGAAAATTTGCATTTTTCAGCTTATTTCGGCTTGCTAGTCTTGCTTGTTTCTGACATGCTTCTTCCCGCAGCGGCCTTCCCAGAGACGCAGGATGCGGCCTTGGCAGCCGTTGGCGTTGAGCGCGAGTCCCGGAGGCGGGCGACTGGCGAGGGCAGCTCGGAGTACTTCAGCATGGAGGATCACCTGGCATCCATGGCTGCCCGCATCGAGCCCATCACCAAGCTCGGCTGGGAACTTCGGAAGGCGGCTGAAGAGCTGGTGCCCATGCTGTGGCCTGAAGAGGCGGCGCCGCAAGATATCTCGGCCTCATCTCTGCGATGGAGCGGGCGCCGGATCGTTCCTCGACGGAAGGAGTCGGCCACGCGCGCCGGTGCGGGCAGCGCTGTCCTTCGTCTCTCTTGGTACAGAGGGTGGACACAGGGCAGCGAGGTTCGGCGGGAGGCGTGGAGGACAAGCTCCCAGCCGACCTCAAGGCCGCCCGCCTCGAGCCAGCGCCATCGCCGAGTTCGTCGACAAGACCCTCTTCGTCGCGGACCCGAACTTCATCGATGGAGAGTACATGGACGATGAGGAGGCGGAGGACGTGCCTGAGGCCGACCCGGCAGCCGGCTCCACCGATGCTCCTCCAGCTGGCGCTTAGTTTACCTGTCTTTTGATTGTTGCTTTTGCCAAGACAATTTATTAAATCCCCGGGATGCCGGGTGCATATGTAAGACAGTATAATTATCCTTTTATTAAGGCACACTTTAATGTGTTTGTTAATCATTTGTGTGCCGGCTTGCTTTCTTTCGACTTGTTCGCTTTTTCCTATCCGCCCCACTCTTTGGCTATGCTCTTGCCGGTCGTACGTCCGACTTGCGATCCGTCGCCGGATCAGAGCGGGCCGCTGAGGAGGCCGACGTATTCAGTCGAACGAGCTGAATTCGGCAATCCGACACTTTATGAAAGTTTGCAAGTCAATTCGCTTTTACTCTTTCCTTAGTCGTTTTTCGCGTGCGCTCCCTAACCCACTCCCGGCTGGGACAGCCGGGTTGCGGTGCAACAATTCGGAAGCGGCTGTCGGAAACCGGATCACGTTACTGATCCGAGCCAATCAGAAGGGTTCAAGCCAATTGGCGAAAACAAGGTAAAAGTCAAAACATGAAACGGCGTTCTTGGCAGCTTTTCATAACTCACAAAGGGATACAAGGGATACATACATTCTGTTCTCATGTGTAAAATGGTGAACAACCTGACATTCCAGGACGTTTAGTCTCCTCGTCAGCCTTGTCCGGCTTGGTTTTCTTAGCCTCTTGGGCATCTATGAGATAGTAGGAATCATTGCCTACTGCCTTGCTCACGATGAAGGGACCCTCCCATGGGGATGCTAGTTTATGCTGTCGTGTCGTTGGATCAGCCGGAGCACTAGGTCTCCTTCCTGAATACTAAGGTCTTGAACCTCCGGCTGTGGTAGCGACGGAGGCTTTCTTGATATACGGTTGACCTGGACTCGTGGTAGCCTCTTCAACAGGTCGACTCATCTTCGCGAGCTTCTTTGGCTTCTAGCCTGTGTAAGCTTGATTCCAGCGTCGTGCTCGATATCGATCGGCAGGACAGCTTCGGCCCCGTATACGAGGAAGAAGGGTGTGAACCCGACTGAGCGGTTTGGCGTCGTGCGCAGCTCCACGCCTCGGGCAGCTCTTCAATCAGCAGGCTGAGCGCTCAAGCGGCTCCACCAGCCGGGGCCGGATGCCGGCTAGGATCAAGCCATTAGCTTTCTCCACTTGGCCGTTGGTCTCCGGGTAGCTACGGATGATAGGTCCATCCGGATCCCCATTTCTCCTTGTAGCGTTTGAAGATGCCTTCGGCGAAGTTGCTGCCATTGTCGGTGATGATGCTATGCGGGTAGCCATATCTCACGATTATTTCCTTGAGGAATGTGACGGCTGTGGAGCCATCCAGCTTCTTGATTGGCTTGGCTTCGATCCACTTAGTGAACTTGTCAATCATCACCAAGAGATAAGTCATGCCGCCTCGGGCTGTTTTGAATGGGCCCACCATATCCAAGCCCCATACGGCAAATGGCCAGGTAATGGGGATGGTCTTCAAGGCGGAAGCCGGCGTGTTCCTTTGCTTGCGCGTTGGCAGCCGTTACACTTCTTCACGAGTTCCGCGCGTCTCTGAGCACGATCGGCGTAAAACCGTGCGGAAGGCTTTGGCCACTATGGCTCGGGAGGAGGCGTGGTGGCCGCACTCACCCTGATGGATTTCCGTGGAGTTCAATCCCTTCAGCGGCTCGCCGCCCCGGAACACCCCACTTACGCTGCGTTTGTACAGCTCGTGGTTGATGATTGTATAGGCCTTGGCCCTTCTCTCAATCTGCCTCTGTCGTCGGGCAGCACACCGTCGGTGAGGGAGAAGAATTCTTGTGCCCATGAAGTGCGCATCTTATCTCGAATACGCTGACCAACGGGGTCTCTCCGCGTGGGAGCTTCCGGCCATTGTGGTCGCCGGTTCGGCTTGCTAGCCGGCGGGTTCGGCTTGCTAGCCCCGAGTGTGGCGATGAAGCCCCCGGGTTGGACTGAGAAGTCCCTGGGTTCGGCATGGTAGGCGGGTTCGGCTTGTTAGGCCCCGACTTGGGCGATGAAGCCCGGGTTCGGTGAGCAGCCAGGTCAGCGTCGATAATGAATCAATCGTGACGGTATGATGGACGGCTTCTTGAGAACCGCCAAGGCGATACCGGCGGAATGGCTTGCAGTTGAGCCAATCTTGGACAAGCGTCAGCCGCCTCGTTGTTTGCTCGTGGCACGTGGTGGAACTTCGCAGCCGTCGAAGAAGCGGAGCTGCTGGACGTGGAAGCGGTATGAGGCCATGTTCAGCAAGTCCGGTCGCGAATCTCATGTATAACAAGTCGAGTCGCCGAAGCAAAGTATGCGGCGTACCAATCTCCTTGGCCAGCTCAGCCCATGTATGGGCGCTTCATACTCCGCCACATTGTTGGATGCGGCGAAGTGGATCTGGACGTAGTCCAGCCGGTCTCCCTTGGGAGAGGTGATGACGATGCCGGCTCCAAGCCGTTGCGCATCTTCGAGCCGTCGAAGTGCATCTTCCAATGCGTGGAATCCGGCACCAGGCGGCCGGTATCGCATCTCAGCCCAGCCGACGAAGAAGTCCGCGAGGATGTGCGACTTGATGGACGTGCGTGGCTCGTAGAGGATGGTGTGGGCGGCTAGCTCCAGGGCCCACTTGGCAACCCGGCCGTTGGCATCCTTGCTGCCGATGATTTCTGCCAGAGGTGCTGTGGCAACCACCCGGATAGGATGTTCTTGGAAGTAATGCTTGAGCTTCTTGGCTGCCATGTAGACACCGTAGGTGACTTTCTGGTAGTGGGGGTAGTTTTGCTTAGTGGGAGAGCACTTGGTAGTATGGTGATGGACCAGTTGCTCTGTTTTCGGCTTCTTTGCGCTCTACCACCAGGACAACGCTAACCACTCGGTTGGTGGCCGATGTACAACAGCATCGGCTCCATTGAACCCGGCGTTGCAAGGATTGGCGCGGTTGAGAGCACGCGCTTTAAGTCACGGAAGGCTTCATCCGCTCGGTGTGAGACGAACTTGTCCTTCCTCATCAGCGTACGAGGGGCGTGCCTTCTCCCACCCGAGCGTGAAGCGGCTCAAAGAGGCAGACCGGCCGAACCACGGACGTCCAGCGAGGCGCTGCGGCAGCTCCATCTTCTCAATGGCAGATCTTCTGGGTTGGCTTCGATTCCTTTGAGAGACGAGGCCCAGGTCGACGGCGCGCCAAAGTGCACTTGGCCGGTTGAGCTTCATCCGAATCTTCCCAGATTGGTGAAGGTTTCTCTCAGGTCATCAAGGTAGGCATCTCCTTGGGTTTTACAACGACATCATCCACGTATGCGTGAACATTTTTGCCGATTTGATCTGCAAACACTTTTGCGCCCTGGTAGGTGGCGCTGCGTTTTTCAAGCGAGCGGCATAGTCGTGTAGCGATGGCTACACGTACGGGGTAATGAGCGAAGTCTTTATTTGATCATCCGGATTCAAAGGAATCTGGTGGTAGCCTGAATAGGCATCTAAGAAAGACAATAGTTCACAGCCGGGTCGAGTCTATGACTTGATCTATGCGCGGAGGGGGAAGGGGTCCCGGGCACGCCTTGTTCAGGCTGGTGTAGTCGATACACATGCGCCAGGAGCCGTTCTTCTTCAAAACCAGGACGGGGTTTGCCAACCAGTCCGGGTGTAGTACTTCCATGATGAGCCGGCAGCTAGGGCAGGCGATTTCTTCACCGATGGCCTTCCTTCGTTCTTCGGCGAAGCGCTGAGAGGCTGCTTCACCGGCTTGGCTTCAGGCCGGACGTGGAGGTGGTGCTCAGCCAACTCCCTGGCACACCCGGCATGTCTCTTGGAGTCCATGCGAAGATGTCCCGATTCTCACGGAGGAGCTGGTAGCTCGCTTTCCTATTTCTTGTTCAAGCCGGCACCGATGGTGACGTACTTGTCAGGCTGCGCCGGGTCGAGCAGGATCTTTTGGTTTTGTCGGCCGGCTGGAAGTGAGTCGTCCCAGCCGGGTTGCCTCCAGCCGGCATGTCCGTCTCTGCGCGGCCTTGGCGAGGGCAACGGCGTCGTGGATGAGCACAGCTCGGTGGCGATGACCAGCGTCTGGGCCATCTTGGAGCTCCGCGTGGCGCAGTCCATGGAGCGGCGATAGTCGCCGGCTACGGTGATGACCCCTTTGGGGCCAGGCAGCTTCATCTTTAGGTACCCATAGTGGGGCACCGCCATGAACTGTGGGGCCGGCCTGCCCAGGAGCGCGTGGTAGGGACTCACGAGGTCCACCTCGAACTCGATTCTTTCGGTGCGGAAGTGGTCCGGCTTCCCGAACATCACCTCCAGCGTGATCCAGGCCTCGGTGGCAGCGTGGCCGCACGATGCCATGGAAAACGGTGGGGGTGGGGCGCAGCACGGCCTCTGGATGCCCGCTTGCGGGCGGTGTCGCGATGAGGATGTTGATCCGCCGCCGTCGATGAGGACGCGCGAATCGCACGCTGCGCGAGTCGTGCCGATGGTGGGGGTCGAGGACCATGGCGTAGCTGCCCGGCTTCGGCAGGACAGGGGGTGTGGCGCGGCGATCAAAGGTGATGGCCTGCTCTGACCAGTTTATGTACTGGGGGACCGGCGGTATGGCCGCGTTGACCTCGAGGCGGCTCTGCTGGCTCGTCTGTCCTCGGGTTGGTGAAGATGATGGAGTAGCATCTTCGGCCGGATATCGGCCATGGTGCACTTGGTTGCCTCGTGGTGCTCGAGGTTGGCGTTCTCTGCGCCGCCTTGACCACCGGCCCGCCGGCTGGAGGGCGGGGGTGGAGGGAAGCGGCTCGCCGTTGTCAGCCGCTTCATGAAGTGGCATCGCGGGTGGTGTGGTTGGGGGTTCTTGCCGTTGTGGTACTTGCACGGCGAGTCGAGCATCTGCTCGAAGGTGTACTTCGGCTTCCATTGCCGGTCTGCTTCTGGCGGCGGCTTCCGCCAGCCGCGTTGTCCGCACGAGCTGCCACATGGGCGAACCGTACCGGCGGTCCGGCTGGTCGCTGTGGCCTTGCGCGAGTAGTTGTCCCGCCGGCTGCCATGCGAGCCGCCTCGGCCGGCTTGTGCTCAGCCGGCTTGTTGTCTCGTCTTGCTGGGGCTGGTGAAACGTCAGCCGGCGCTTTGCCCTGCCAGCACGTACTTGTCTGCGATGGCCATCACGGCGGCCATCGTCTTGGGCTCGCTGCGGCGTAGCTTGTGCCACAGCATGGTGTTGGGCCGGCAGCCTCCCATGAAGAAGCGCTGATGGCTTGCATCTCGTGCACGCCCTCGCAAGAGTTGCGCATCTCGCACCAGCGCGTCAGGCGCGATCCGTCTCATCCGCCCCACCTCTCAAGCTGTTGAGGGCGACCCGGCCGGCGATAGGTCCGGTAAAGTTGCTGATGAAGGCGGCCTCGAAGTCGACCAGCCGTTTATGCTGCCGGCTGGCGAGGTTGTTGAGCCATGTGCGGGCGGAGCGAGCAGCATGAGGGGGAGTAGCGCACAGCCCAGCGCTTGTTGCCCCAGAGATGCCGACTTCGTGGTGAGTAGTCCAGCAGCCCTCCTCCGGCTTGGCGGTGCCGTCGTACTTGGGCGTGTCGCGGGAGCTGGAAGCCGTCGAGCACGGGCTCGTTGGCTATGCGGGGCCCGAAGCACTTGGGGCAAGCCGGCGCCTCCTCTTCGCGATGCGGGATTCGATCGACCGGTCGAGGCGTCTGGCGTGGCGAGCTCGATGCGCGGGCCGGGAGTGGGCGCGTGCGCCGTGGTCTGGAACCGGCCGATGTGGGCGTCGAGGCTCGGAGTCTTGCTCCTGGTTCTGCTTGGTGGGGCGGTGCGTTTGCCGCCGCTGGTTGGTGGCTTGGCCGGCTTGAGGCCGCGCGCGTGGCGCGGAGTCGTTACGCCGGCTTGGTGCGGGGACGGACCTGGCCGTGTCCCTGGCGTTTTCGCGGCACACGAGCGTGAGGAGCTGGGGTCTCGGCGTACTGGGTCTTCGTTGCCCTGTTGGCAGCCTTCACCAAATCCGCCACCGCGCAGTCGGCGGCGTAGCTCTTGCCTTCGAGGCGCAGCTCTCTGCGGCGGCTCGGCGCGAGCCTCATGTCGGGGGTGTTGTAGATGGGCAGCTCCATGGATGGAGCCGGCTCCGCGCGCCGTCGGCATTCGATCTCGGCGCCTAGTCGCGTCTCGCGGCGGATCTCGCCGACTCGGCTGGGGTTGTCGCCCACCGGTGAGGCCGTGGGCGCGGGGACCTGCTGGGTGGTCCTCCTGGCGCTTGCGGCACCAGCTCTCGGTGCGCGAGAGGAGCACGCGGTGCGCCTCCAGGTCCGCCTCGGCAATGGCGGCGGCATCGGGGCCGGTGGTGAGCGTGCTCAGCTTTGCCCGGACTTCCAGCCGGGACGGGTGGTGGCGCCTTTGGGCCCGAGCCGGAGGCGTGTGCCCGCCGGTGGCGCTCCAGGTTGGGGCCGCGGGTGCGGGTTCTTGATGACTTCTTCGCCAGCCATCATGACTTGCAAGACGGCGGGGCGGCGAACGCGCTGGCCGGCTCGCGGAGGAGGGCTGGCGCAGTGCCACCTGCCGCGGGTAGCGCGGCGGTGCGGCAGTGTGGCGCAGCGTCGTGGCCGCGAGAATGTGCTCGCCGGCTGGGAAGAGCCGGTCGGCGAAGCAGCGCCAGCGTTAACCGGCGCGCAGGGAGGGCGAATCTCGGATCAAGCCTGAAGCGACTACTCGGTGGTGATGGTGAGGGCCGTCAGGATGAAGACACCGGCCGAGATGTGAAGGCCCCACGGTGGGCGCCAAATGTCGTGATATCTCAGCCGCATGCCATAGGGTGGCTAATCGAAGGGCTCCTGAGAGATCTCACGGCGGTATCCGGAAGCGGGTATGGGCACGAGCGACACGGCGACGTGCAGGTTGAGGCCCTCCGGTGGAGGTAAAACCTCTACTCCTGCTATGAGTGTATATGGTAATCACACAATACAATGGTGCTCCTAGAGCTGTGTCCGGCTTGCCCTGAGAGGCTAGGGAAGCGATGGTCTCTCTCACAGGGCAGCGCTGTAGGTAGGTGAAAGCAATAAGTGATCGATCGTCCCCTGCACGAGGAGGGGGTAGTGCGGCTTATATAGGCACCGGCACTTTACATATAAGACCCTATAGTCTTGGTCGGCTTTGCCGGCTCCGGCTTCCGCTCCTTCCCGAGGCAGTGACGTCGGGAGCCGTTGAGGCGTCTTTGTCCCATCCGTGCCCAGTCAGCGGTATGGAGAGGAGAGTGTCTCGCCGTCAGCCACTGCACGTGCGGCGCGTCGTAACCATGATGGCCTGTCCGGCGCGTGGCACTATTGCTCCACAGTGCCCGGCTACGAAGATGAAGTGGCGTGGACTTTGGGAACCCGGACTACCAACCCGGTTCCTTCCCGGTGCAAGACTCGCCCACCTCGAGTGGTTAGGATGCAGACCCCAAATCGGATATGGCTTGTAGAAGCCGGGCTCGACATTGGCGGCCGTAGCCAGGCCGACTAGGACCTAGAGCCAGCCGGCTTCGACCAACCGGCCGGCTGCTCCTCGCCGGCCTTTGCCGCGAGCCGGCCAGTGGTCAGCCGGCTGCTCCGCGTCCATTGCCCTACCCGGGGTCTTCCCCCCGACAGGTCTACCTTTTCGAATAGACCAGAACAAAGCATTAAGATTCATGAAAACATAATCCTCGAACTATCACATATTTCCCTTGTTTTTCCCTATCTGTCACCTTAGGGATTCGCAGGGTCAACATAATAACAAGTAATACACCTTTCAAATAAACACCAACCTCATAAATATGATAAAGCAATATAGGTTCAGTACTGAAATCATGTCACTCGGGCCATAGTAACAAGCATTGAACATAGCAAAGATGTACCAACACTCATACACGAATATCTTCAAGACGAACACCTCAAATCTCGATACATATGGATGTTTACATGATCAATCTCATCCAAAACCCATCCACCTCTTAAGCCTACAGAGAACTACTCACTCATGGTGATGGAGAGTGAGTCCATGATGGTTGATGATGATGTCGGTGGTGGTGATTGATGGCGTGTAACTCACACGTTCATTGGGAACCCCAAGAGGAAGGTATGATGCGCACAACAGCAAGTTTTCCCTCGGAAAGAAACCAAGGTTTATCGAACTAGGAGGAGCCAAGCACGTTGAAGGGTTGGTGCGGTGGGATGTAGTGCGGTGCACCAGAGATTGAGCCAACGTGGAACCTGCACAACACAACCAAAGTACTTTATAAACAGTGGGTTGTCAATCTCACCGGCTTGCCATAACAAAGGATTAGATGTATAGTGTGGATGATGATTGTTTGCAGAGAACAGAGAACAAGTATTGCAGTATATTGTATTCAATGTAAAAGAATGGACCGGGGTCCACAGTTCACTAGAGGTGTCTCTCCCATAAGATAAATAGCATGTTGGGTGAACAAATTACGGTCGAGCAATTGACAAATAGAGAGGCATGACCATGCACATACATGATATGATGAGTATTGTGAGATTTAATTGGGCATTACGACAAAGTACATAGACCGCTATCCAGCATGCATCTATGCCTAAAAAGTCCACCTTCAGGTTATCATCCGAACCCCTTCCGGTATTAAGTTAAACAACAGACAATTGCATTAAGTATGGTGCGTAATGTAATCAATAACTACATCCTCGGACATAGCATCAATGTTTTATCCCTAGTGGCAACGACACATCCACAACCTTAGAACTTTTCTCCACTGTCCCACAGTTAATGGAGGCATGAACCCACTATCGAGCATAAATCCCTCTTGGAGTTTACTTGTAGTGAGCCTCTACTAATAACGGAGAGCATGCAAGATCAAAAACAACACATAGGTAATAGATTGATAATCAACATAACATAGTATTCTCTATCCATCGGATCCGAACAAACACAACATATAGCATTGGATAGATGATCTTGATCATGTTAGGCAGCTCTGATCCAGCAATGAAGCACATAAGGAAAGACAACCATCACCCTTTGCTATGGACCCATAGTCCGAGGGTGAACTACTCATCACTCCGGGGGCGACCATGGCGGTGAAGAGTCCTCAGGGAGATGAATTCTCCGGCAGGGTGCGGAAGGCGATCTCCTGAATCACCGAGATGGGATTACCGGCGGCGTCTCTGGAAGGTTTTCCGTATCGTGGCTCATTTACTGGGGTTTGTGTGAAGGTTAATGGGCGGAGGGCGATGCGGGGGCACACGGGGGAACCCCACACCGGGGGCGCGGCAAGACTGGGCCGCGCCGCCTGCTGTGGCGAGCGCCTCGTGGCCCCACTTCCTTTCCCCCTCGGTCTTACGGAAGCCGTGCAAGAAATTGGACCCTGGCGTTGATTTCGGTCAATTAAGAATATTTCCTTACTAGGATTTACGAAACCAAAAACAGAAAAATGGCACCTTGACATCTCGTTAATAGGTTAGTGCCAGAAAATGCATAAATACGACATATAATGTGTATAAAACATGTAGATATCATCAATAATGTGGCATGGAACATAAGAAATTATCGATACGTTGGAGACGTATCAGCATCCCCAAGCTTAGTTCTGCTCGTCCCGAGCAACGATAACAAAATAATTTTTGGAGTGACATGCCATCATAACCTTGATCACTATTGTAAGCATATGTAATGAATACAGCGATCAAAACAATGGTAATGACATGAGTAAACAAATGAATCATAAAGCAAAGACTTTTCATGAATAGTACTTTCAAGACAAGCATCAATAAGTCTTGCATAAGAGTTAACTCATAAAGCAATAAATCAAAGTAAAGGTATTGAAGCAACACAAAGGAAGATTAAGTTTCAGCGGTTGCTTTCAACTTATAACATGTATATCTCATGGATATTGTCAATGTAAAGTAATATAACAAGTGCAATATGCAACTATGTAGGAATCAATGCACAGTTCACATGTTTGCTTCTGGAGAGAGATAGGTGAACTGACTCAACATAAAAGTAAAAGAAAGGTCCTTCAAAGAGGAAAGCATCGATTGCTATATTTGTGCTAGAGCTTTGGTTTTGAAAACATGAAACAATTTTGTCAACGGTAGTAATAAAGCATATGTATCATGTAAATTATATCTTACAAGTTGCAAGCCTCATGCATAGTATACTAATAGTGCCCGCGCCTTGTCCTAATTAGCTTGGATTACCAGGATTATCATGTAATACACATGTTTTAACCAAGTGTCACAAAGGTGTACCTCTGTGCTTGTACAAAGGTCTAAGGAGAAAGTTCAGATTGGATTTCTCGCTTTTGATTATTCTCAACTTAGACATCCATACCGGGACAACATAGACATGATAATGGACTCTTCTTTAATGCATAAGCATGTAGCAACAATTAATGTTCTCATATGAGATTGAGGATATATGTCCAAACTGAAACTTCCACCATGATTCATGGATTTAGTTAGCGACCCAATGTTCTTCTCTAACAATATGCATGCTCTAACCATTAAATGAGTGGTAAATCTCCTTACTTCAGACAAGACTGACATGTATAGCAACTCACATGATATTCAACAAAGAGTAGTTGATGGCGTCCCCAGAAACATGGTTATCGCACAACAAGCAACTTAATAAGAGATAAAGTGCATAAGTACATATTCAATACCACAATAGTTTTTAAGCTATTTGTCCCATGAGCTATATATTGCAAAGGCGAATGATGGAAATTTTAAAGGTAGCACTCAAACAATTTACTTTGGAATGGCGAGAAATACCATGTAGTAGGTAGGTATGGTGACACAAATGGCATAGTGGTTGAATCAAGGATTTTGATGCATGAGAAGTATTCCCCTCGATACAAGGTTTAGGCTAGCAAGGTTATTTGAAACAAACACAAGGATGAACCGGTGCGGAAAAACTCACATAAAAGACATATTGTAAACATTATAAGACTCTACACCATTCCTTGTTGTTCAAAACTCAATACTAGAAATTATCTAGATTTTAGAGAGACCAAATATGCAAACCAAATTTTAGCAAGCTCTATGTATTTCTTCATTAGTGGGTGCAAATTATATGATGCAAGAGCTTAAGCATGAGCATAACAATTGCCAAGTATCAAATTATTCAAGACATTTTAGAATTACTAAATGTAGCATTTCCCAATTCCAACCATATAACAATTTAACGAAGAAGATTTAACCTTCGCCATGAATACTATGAGTAAAGCCTAAGGACATATTTGTCCATATGCAACAGCGAGCGTGTCTCTCTCCCACAATGAATGCTAGGATCCATTTTATTCAAACAAAAACAAAAAAACAAAACAAACGCTCCAAGTAAAGCACATAAGATGTGATGGAATAAAAATATAGTTTCGGGAGGAACCTGATAATGTTGTCGATGAAGAAGGGGATGCCTTGGGCATCCCCAAGCTTAGACGCTTGAGTCTTCTTAAAATATGCAGGGGTGAACCACCGGGGCATCCCCTCAAGCTCACTCTCCTTGATCATATTGTATCATCTCCCTCTCTTGATCCTTGAAAACTTCCTCCACACCAAACTCGAAACAACTCATTAGAGGGTTAGTGCATAATAAAAATTCACATGTTCAGAGGTGACATAATTATTCTTAACACTTCTGGACATTGTACAAAGCTACTGTACATTAATGGAACAAAGAAATTCATCCAACATAGCAAAAGAGGCAATGCGAAATAAAAGGCAGAATCTGTCAAAACAGAACAGTCCGTAAAGACGGTTTTATTGAGGCCCAGACTTGCTCAAATGAAAATTTCTAAATTGAATGAAAGTTGCGTATATCTGAGGATCACGCACGTAAATTGGCATATTTTTCTGAGCTACCTACAGAGAGGCAGGTCGAAATTCGTGACAGCAAGAAATCTGTTTCTGCGCAGTAATCCAAATCGAGTATGAACCTTACTATCAACGACTTTACTTGGCACAACAATGCATAAACTAAGATAAGGAGAGGTTGCTACAGTAGTAAACAACTTCCAAGACTCAAATATAAAATAAAAGTACTGTAGCAAAAACATGGGTTGTCTCCCATAAGCGCTTTTCTTTAACGCCTTTCAGCGCAGAAAGTGTATCAAGTGTTATCAAGAGACGAAGTATCAACATCATAACTTGTTCTAATAATAGAATCAAAAGGTAACTTCATTCTCTTCTAGGAAGTGTTCCATACCTTTCTTGAGGGAAATTGATATTTAATATTGCCTTCCTTCATATCATGGTAGCTCAGTTCAGAAAAGGTCTTCCCAATATAATGGGACAAGATGCATTGCATTCAATATCCAAGACAACAAAATCAACGGGACAAGGTTATTGTTAACCATAATACGAACATCATCAACTCTCCCCAAAGGTTTCTTTGTAGCATTATCAACAGATTAACATCCAAATAACAATTTTCAATGGTGGCAAGTCAAGCATATCATAAATTTTCTTAGGCATAACGGAAATACTTGCACCAAGATCACATAAAGCATTACAATCAAAGTCATTGACCTTCATCTTAATGATGGGCTCCCAACCATCCTCTAGCTTCCTAGAAATAGAAGCTTCACGTTCTAGTTTCTCTTCTCTAGCTTTTATGAGAGCATTTGTAATATGTTTTGTGAAAGCCAAAGTTATAACTAGCATTAGGACTCTTAGCAAGTTTTTGTAAGAACTTTATAACTTCAGAGATGTGCAATCATCAAAATCCAAACCATTATAATCTAAAGCAATGGGATCATCATCCCCAATGTTGGAAAAAATTTCAGCAGTTTTATCACGGGCAGTTTAGCAGTTTTAGCAGTTTCAGGCAGTTTTGCAGGCCTTGCATTAGAAGTGGTAACATTGCCAACACCAATTATTTTACCATTATTAGTAGAAGGT
The DNA here is from genome assembly GCA_030979885.1 of Lolium multiflorum. Lineage (NCBI taxonomy): Eukaryota > Viridiplantae > Streptophyta > Magnoliopsida > Poales > Poaceae > Lolium > Lolium multiflorum. The sequence goes on from CM061752.1 coordinate 31,992,887, forward strand.
GCAGCAACATGTGGAACATTAGCATTGCTAGTGGTGGTAATAGTCCAAACTTTAGCTACATTATTCTCTTTAGCTAGTTTTTCATTTTGTTCTCTTTCCCACCTAGCATGCAATTCGGCCATCAATCTTATATTCTCATTAATTCTAACTTGGATGGCATTTGCTGTAGTAACAATTTTATTTTCAATATCCTTATTATCATAACTTTTGATTTCAAAAGATCAACATCGAGGCAAGACTATCAACCTTAGAAGCGAGAATATCAACTTTATTGAGCTTTTCCTCGACAGATTTGTTAAAAGCAGTTTGTGTATTAATAAGTTCTTTAAGCATAGCTTCAAGTCCAGGGGTGTATTCCTATTATTGTTGTAAGAATTCCCATAAGAATTACCATAACCATTACCATTATTATAAGGATATGGCCTATAGTTATTACTAGAATTGTTCCGATAAGCATTGTTGTTGAAATTATTATTTTTAATGTAGTTTACATCAACATGTTCTTCTTGGGCAACCAACGAAGCTAACGAACATTATTAGGATCAACATTAGTCCTATCATTCACAAGCATAGACATAATAGCATCAATCTTATCACTCAAGGAAGAGGTTTCTTCAACAAATTTACCTTCTTACCTTGTGGAGCTCTTTCCGTGTGCCATTCAGAATAATTAATCATCATATTATCAAGAAGCTTTGTTGCTTCACCAAGAGTGATGGACATAAGGTACCTCCAGCAGCTGAATCCAATAGGTTCAGCGAAGAAAAATTCATGCATAAAAGGTTTGGATGATCATCCAAGTAGTCAATCCATGGGTTGGGCAATTTTTAACCAAAGATTTCATTCTTTCCCAAGCTTGTGCAACATGCTCATTATCCAATTGTTTTAATTCATTATGCTACTTCTCAAGATATAATTTTAGAGGGGATAATATCTACCAATAAAAGCATCCTTGCATTTAGTCCATGAATCAATACTATTCTTAGGCGGAGATAGCAACCAATCTTTAGCTCTTGGCTTAAGAGAAAGGAAACAATTTTAATTTTATAATGTCACTCATCTACATCTTTATACTTTTGCATTTCACACAATTCAACAAAATTATTGAGATGGGCAACAGCATCATCAGAACTAACACCAGAAAATTGCTCTCGCATAACAAGATTGAGTAGCTTAGGTTTAATTTCAAAGAATTCAGTTGTAGTAGCAGGTGGAGCAATAGGTGTGCATAAGAAATCATTATTATTTGTGGTTGTGAAGTCACACAACTTAGTATTTTCAGGGTAGCCATTTTAGCAAGTAAATAAAGCAAACTAGATAAAGTAAATGCAAGTAACTAATTTTTTTGTGTTTTTGATATAGAGTGCAAGATAGTAAATAAAGTAAAGCTAGCAACTAATTTTTTTGTGTTTTGTTTTAGTGCAGCAAACAAGAAAGTAAATAAAATAAAGCAAGACAAAAACAAAGTAAAGAGATTGGATTGTGGAGACTCCCCTTGCAGCGTGTCTTGATCTCCCCGGCAACGGCGCCGGAAAATATGCTTGATGGCGTGTAACTCACACGTTCGTTGGGAACCCCAAGAGGAAGGTATGATGCGCACAGCAGCAAGTTTCCCTCGGAACGAAACTAAGGTTTATCGAACCAGGAGGAGCCAAGAAGCACGTTGAAGGTTGATGGCGGCGGGATGTAGTGCGGCGCAACACCAGGATTCCGGCGCCAACGTGGAACCTACACAACACAACCAAAGTACTTTGCCCCAACGAAACAGTGATGTTGTCAATCTCAACCTTGTAACAAAGGATTAGATGTATATGTGGATGATGATTGTTTGCGAAAAAAGAAACAAGTATTGCAGTAGATTGTATTCAATGTAAAAGAATGGACCGGGGGTCCACGGTTCACTAGAGGTGTCTCTCCCATAAGATAAATAGCATGTTGGGTGAACAAATTACAGGCAATTGACAAATAGAGAGGGCATGACCATGCACATACATGATATGATGAGTATTGTGAGATTTAATTGGGCATTTAAACAAACATAGACCGCTATCCGATGCATCTATGCCTAAAAATTCCACCTTCAGGTTATCATCCGAACCCCTTCCGGTATTAAGTTGCAAACAAGACAATTGCATTAAGTATGGTGCGTAATGTAATCAATAATTACATCCTCGGACATAGCATCAATGTTTTATCCTAGTGGCAACGACATCCACAACCTTAGAACTTTCGTCTTTGTCCCAGATTTAATGGAGGCATGAACACTATCGAGCATAAATACCCTCTTGGAGTTAAGAGTAAAAACTTGTGAGCCTCTACTAATAACGGAGAGCATGCAAGATCATAAACAACACGTAGGTAATAGATTGATAATCAACATAACATAGTATTCTCTATCCATCGGATCGACAAACACAACATATAGCATTACGGATAGATGATCTTGATCATGTTAGGCAGCTCACAAGATCCGACAATGAAGCACATAAGGACGACCATCTAGCTACTGCTATGGACCCATAGTCCGGGGGTAGACTACTCACTCATCACTCCGGGAGGCGACCATGGCGGTGAAGAGTCCTCAGGAGATGATTCCCCTCTCCGGCGGGTGTGGAGGCGATCTCTGAATCCCCCAGAGATGGGATTGGCGGCGGCGTCTGGAAGGTTTTCCATGTCGTGGCTCTCGGTGTTGGGGTTTGCGACGAAGGCTTTAAGTGAGGCGGAAGGGCGGGGGCCACACGAGGGCCCCACATGCCAGGGCGGCGCGGTCCCAGCCCTGGCCGCGCCGCCCTACTGTGGCGGCGCCTCGTGGCCCCACTTCCTTTCCTCGGTCTTCCGGAAGCTTCGTGCAAGAGGACCCCGGGCGTTGATTTCGTCCAATTCCGAGAATATTTCCTTACTAGGATTTCTGAAACCAAAAACAGCAGAAAACCTGGCTCTTCGACATCTCGTTAATAGGTTAGTGCCGAAAAATGCATAAATACGACATATAATGTGTATAAAATATGTAGATATCATCAATAATGTGGTATGGAACATAAGAAATTATCGATACGTCGGAGACGTATCAGTGATGATGAAGAAGACCTCGAAATCCCTCTCTCCGGGGTGGAGAGCAGGATCAATCTGACCCCCGAAACGAAGATCGTGGTCTCGGAGGCACTCTGTTTCACGAAACGTTGTCTCCTTCCAGGAGGTAGGTTTTTAGGGTATATAAGGCATCACACGAAGGGGGGAGGCGAGACGGCGGCCGAGGGCCAAACGGGCCTGGATGGCGTGCCCAAAGAAGTAAGGTGCGCCACCTGGCCTCGTGGCTCCCCTATCGTGATCCAATGCTCCAGGTCCTTTCTTTTCATGAAAAACTTTCGTGGCATTTTTCCTCGATTTTATTTCCTACGAAAATTTGACAAAAAAAGACTTTTCTTGGTGAGATTCCTGAGCAAATCATTGAGAGAAGTGCTTGGAAAAGTAGATACATTTGGGATGTATCAGTGCGACATGGTCAGCAAACGATGGTTCGCTCCACCAGGCTACCAGGACAACACCGTCCTCAACCAGTGGACGAGCGCTCTGAAGCCGACGGTGCAAGGGAGGGTGGAGGATGTGCTCATGCCACCTCCCACCGTCGGTCACCTGCCTAAACTGGGGCACATCGCCAGGGCGCTCATGCCGCCGAGGTTCTACGTCCAACTCAACACGGAGAACCTCCGCATGCTTGTCATCCCTCCATGGTTCTAGGACGCGCTCCACGAGTGGATCAAGATCACACTTCCTCGCAGTGTGGCCTTGGTGGGCAGGTCGTCTTCGGCCGAAACTGGGCGCAGGTGGTCTACAAGTACGATCTCCACTACGGCGACGTCGTGGAGTTCAAGCTGCAGGCCTTCGCCTTGAAGATGATCATCTACAAGGTGGACTGCTCGACAGCCAGGCTCTACACCTGCCCCGATCACGGCTAGGTGGCGGCGACCCTCTTATATATGTCTGTTTATTCTGTCTATCTCTGATTGTAGTGGTGCTTCAGAACTTATGGGTACAAGACATTGATTAGTGTTTGATCAAGGGGTTCTAGAGCTTATGTTGCCCTAGAACTTTCTTACTTTTGATCAAGGGGTTCCACGGTATTATAGCTCCCTGGAATTTCCTTGCTTTTGCGCAGGCATATTTCTAAGTCCTGACTATGGTGATTAGAGGTTGTGCATTTAGCTAAGCAGGTGGTACTGACTTCATAGCGGCAAGGTAGGGGTAAGAGCACCTTTATAAAGAGGGAGGTAACAACATCTCTGCTTAGCACATAACCAAACAACTACTTCTCCCCCAGTTAGCCAACATAGCGCACATTGTGGCCAACCAATCACTGGACCAAAACTGCAGGACGAAACATTGTTGGCATCCAAACGTAGTGCACAAATAGACTCGGCCTTCGTTTCACCTCATACGGCATCTACCGGGCCGAAAGCAGATACGGAAAAATTTTGGTGGGAGCCACCAATAAGGCCCTATATCATGGCTCGAAGGCGCCTCTGGGCGCGAGATGAGTCTTGTATGAAAACGACTCCTCATTTCCTTTTCAGGAATTGTACTCGGTTGGAGGTAGTCCAGGCTAGGAATGGGTAACAAAACGAACCGGATGGCGCATGTCTTAGGATGGCACATTGGGTAATTTCTGTCAAATCCATGAACAGTTTTAAGTTGGACAAAAAAAATCTTTAAAAAACCTTTTTTTTTGTTACTGGGTAAAGATAAGGAAACATTAACACATAAGACGATAAAATAGCAATAATTTATTGGTATAACCGGCATTAATATGCCAGGAAACTATATAAGGCAAGAATCAATCTATTCACTCCAGAATTTGATTGCGCATTAATCTCTAAGATTAGATTTCCAGTGTACATAAACGCCAGCCCATCCAAGGAACATGAGTTCGGTGGCATACTGACATCGACCAGCAGTACTGGACGAAGAATAGCTAACTACTTCTCATGGCACGTATCATGAACCACACACGGACCCTGTGCTTCCTAGCTCTTGTGGCCATGTCTACTTTCTTGTCATGCCATGCAGCAGGGCCGAACATAGGTCGGTCTTTCTTCATTTGTTCGTTCTTTCATGATATCGGTACTCATATTTGGATGTAATAGAAAGTTCTTGCTATTTATCTCTACATCGCTACTAGTATTTGTCGGAGCTAATTAGGTTGTACTACTTGATTATGCATATAGGTACAACAGACAAATTATGTGTTGCTGCGGAAGGTTGTGCGCCCCCGGTAGAACTTAATGGCAACCTTTTGTGTAGGGCTTACTGCGTTAGCCGAGGTTATGACAAGGATAAAAGCGCTTGCTTACCAGACAATAGTTCCACCTGCTGCTGCGCGAAGTGAGAAATGCATGCAATCAAAATTATTTATGCGATGTACCATGCTAGAAATATCGAGTGTGGAGGTGACTGAATAATTTGTCTGTGCGAACCTCGATTCAGCTCATACAAAAGAGCCAATAAAATATATTTAATTTTTAATTTAGCATATGCTTTTTCACCCTTCCATGAAAACCATTTGGTCGCCACGATGCAGCAAAATAAATCATAATTATCTCACATAATAGTGATATAAACTAATCAGCAAAAACAGAGGGAGTCTCACATTGATACAGTACCTGCAATAGAAGATCCATCATTGTGGTCGGTTACGAGGAAAGAAATAGCTTTAAACAATATTAGGATTACGCGATCGAATAACTGAGATAAGTAATTTTCACTCGGTTTTAGTTGATTCATAACTATGACAAATTTGTTTCATATATAGGTGGTGCACGGACAACATAAAAGATTGTTGAATCCCTTCATTGTATTGATATGTTTAATTACCATTCAATTTCTCTGGGTTCTATCATATTTTTTCAAAACCTTGCAGCTGATGTAATATTTAATTAGTTTTTATGGTTCTTTCACGCATTCTTTCTATGGTGCTTGTGGTAAGTGAAGCTATCCAACTGAAATAATGTGATGCGTAAATATTCTCAGAATATAACCGGTCAATGTTGGCGTAAACTAAATCATAAATTCACATCCCGGCAATGACTCAATTAAACGAAATCACATATGGGGCCTGAAAAATCCTAAAGCGCCTTACAGGCCGGCATGTTAAGATAGCACATCACAGATGGGCTGGCCCAATAAATAACAATGGGCCTCACGCATCTCGGCGCAACAAGGCTATTGGGCCTTACTAGGCGCACATATGTATTATGTAATGGGCTAATGGGCTGACCCACCAACTAAACGGGCTGCTGACTGGTCAAACAAAGGCAATAAGCCCGGCCCATGTGCTTAATGGGCTGGCCCAGTTATCATATTGACCGGTCAAACAAAGACATTCGGCCCGGCTCACATGCTTATTGGGCCGACCCGTTTGTCCCGTTGATCTATCAAAATAAGATATTTGGCCCGACCCACATGCTTATTAGGCCAGCCCGCTTGTCTCGTTGACCTGTCAAACAAATACATTCGGCCCAGCACACTTGCTTACTGGGCCAATCCAGTTATCATGTTGCCCAGTCAAACGAAGACATTTGGCCCGGCCCACGTGCTTAGTGGGCCGACCCATTTAGGTTTTGACCAATCAATCTGAGAAGTTAGGTCCGGGCCACGTACCGAATTGACCAGCCTAGTTATATAGTTAACCGGTCAAACTAAGTCAGCTGGCCCGGCCTGCTTAAGGCGTGGCAAGCCTTGTGTGGGCCTACCATCTACCATGGGTTTTCAGCCGGTTAACGGTGTTGACGGACAGTTAACGGCGTCTGCCACGTGCCTCCCGAAAACTATTTTGCAACGGTTCGATTTTACGTGGCCAAAGGGTGCCCAAACGCGACGCACCGAAAACTCTGTGGTAAGCCCTTACCTGCTGCAGTATGCACCACAGAACCCATATCGTCGGGTTAGGCTCACAGGCGACGGAAAAGGGCCATTACCTGATAAATTTTTTGACGTTGTAGATCAGAACTTTTCTTGTAGTGCACGAGGTGCGAACGGCACCAGGTGGCGCGACCCAACCTTCTGGCTGCTCCACCCATGCTCGTTTGCACCTCGGGCATCGTTTCGGCCCCTCTTTTATTTCAGACGCTCCGTTTCACCCAAACACCGAAGCCATATTTTCCCGAGATTTATTGAGGCGGCGGCAAAGGCAGAAGTCCTCTCCTACTCCGGGAGAGGGCATATCTTGCTGCATCCGGTGATGGGGAAAGCGACACCATCGACATTCCCACTCCTCCTTAGCTTTGGAGGCGGCATCTCCATCGACATCTCCACCAGCACCATCATCACCACCATCTGCATCTACGCGGTCGACGTCATCCCCCTCATAGTTTGTGTTGAATTGAACCTCGGATATTGTTTTTAGTGCTATTGCATGTTCATGATTGGTACTTTATCATTATTTGGTGGGGAGATTATATATCCAGATTGTGTTGGAACCATATGCCTCTGGACCATATTATGTTTGTCACTTGTGAGTATTTCCCCACGTTTCCGAGGGCATAGGATGATCTGGCTATAATTCTATATGATGTGCAATGAGTATTTGGTCAAGTTTTCTATCTTTTATGTTGTTCTATGATGGTTTTATGCGAACGTTGACTACATATTACTTCACCTATATGATCTCATAGGGCTGCCCTTTGATGTAATGCATTAGTGTTGGAGGGATCGGAATGACAGAAACCGTCTTCCAACACTATAGGTTGCATTAGAGGGGTTTATGTCGGGGGCCCTAAATGTTATTGCTATGATGGGACATTTATGTCTTAATGATTTCTATACTTGCACATGAAAATGGCTCTAGGACCCATCATAAGGGATGTATTTGCACAGCTTATGGATGCACCTAACTAAGGCTCCGCCCCTAATTGAATAAAGCTTGACAAAATATTTACCATGTGTTTTAGATCTCAGATGCTAGTGAATCCATGCCGCCATCGGGAACTTTTGTCTCATATAAGCACACACACTTGAGCTTATCTTCTTGCTGCATAGAGGATTTGGCTTTTCTCTCATCGAGAGCATTTACTTCTTTGCTATTTACTTTTTCACACTTTATTTTTATTTGCAAACTAAATACCCAAAATACCAAAACCATTAATTTATTATTACTGCTTTCTTATTATTTTTGATGAGAAATACCTTTAGCTCCTCGAAAACCTTTCTTTATTGAAAAGTACTATAATTGATCTCCTGCACTTGGGAGCCATCAACCGCTCACATACTCTTCCCAATTTATCAACATAATGTAAGCCCCATCATAGCCTTGTCCACGAACTTGAGTAAGAGTCAAATGTTGATCATCAAGTAAAGTCACAATTCCACCTTTGAGAGACAATGAGGTTGTATTGGCAACATGAACAACACCAAGAAACCGCTCACATACTCTTCCCAATTTATCAACATAAACGTAAGCAAAGAGCTAGTTGTTCTTTGTGAGAGACATCACTAGACTCATCCGCTAGAATTGCATAGTTGTCATCACCAAGATCTTCAATAACTTTCCTAGTAGTTTTCGCCGCACAACATTCAATTATTTACACTTGGATCACTCAACTAGTCAATCAAAAAAAATTCGGAGCATTCTTCAAAACAACCTTGCTAACATCTTCATTATTTTCCGCAAGCCAAAAGTTCAAGAAAGTTACCCTTGTTAGTAGATTCTTCACTCTCATCATGTCCACGGCATGCCAATCATTGATTCAAAAGAAATCTCAAGCATCTAAGTGAATAAGTTAGCATTTCCATATAAAGGCGTAGATCTTCTTTAGACACCTTCACGATAACATTGTCAATTGATGTATTGGGCATCACAAATAAGTTGTACTTCTCTTGAGCTTGGTTGTGAACACTACTATAACCCCCAAATGTTTGTCTAGTGCACCGGGTTTGTTCCAATTTCTCCAACCCTTATTAACAAATGTATCAACCTGATGGCCCCCATTTTTTCTCTTTGAACAGACATCACACAAAGCAAAACCCAACATCCTTTGAGGTACTATATTCTAGCCACTTGTACCTTTCAAACCAAACAAAAATGAAGCGGCGGTTTCTACCATATATGTTTCTAGTAGAGAAATCATGTGCATATGGTTGGCATGGACCTTTTGCAATATATCCTTTCCGAACAACATCTTCATCATTAACTTCATACCGTGAAATAGCAATCCTTTTCCCCGGATCGCCCAGAAGGAGATGAATATCATATGACCTTGCACTTGAATCAGGATGTGTGGGTGAGGATGGTGCTTCATTTGCATATTCATTTTCAGTCCCAAAATCCATCTATAATATCTGAACCTCGGTTTGGACTTGTGGTTTCTCTTCTTGTTGCTCCCGGGTTGTTCTTCAACCATAAGGTTCTTTGATTTAGCTTCATGTTTCTGAGAAAAGGAGCGCAATGTCGCCATTCTTCTTCATGTTCTAGTGTGTCTGCAATCCCAACCAAATCACAGTAAATAAGAAAAAAAGGTGCCACATATATTCATTCTCTGTTATGTTCCTGTACACAGGAAAACACAGGCTGACAGGCACAGGCGCACAACACAGCACAAGCATTTCTAAATTACCTTCCCGCTGCCAGCGGCCGTGCTTCCGCGCTGCTCGAGCTCGACGTCGTCCGGCCGTCGACCGTCGCTGTCTCGTCGCCTGCCCGTCCACGACCACACGGGCGCGGGGAGAAGCTCGATTTGAGGCCTTGAGGCATTGGGAAAAGGGGACCGGGGCCTGTTCGAGGTCGGCTGCGGCGACCTTCTCACGGTGGCCGGCGGCGGCGGTGACAGGGGGGTTTCGATTTGCGGAAGCTAGGTCGGGGGCTCGGGGCAGACGGGCAGTGGTCGAGCGGCTTCGGTCAGGGGAGAAGAGAACGACCCACGCAGTCTACGCAGAGTCGCATACGAGACCACGATGCATTCTAACTCCTGGCCCATTTGACAGAGAAATGGGCTATTTGTCACATTGGACTTTTAAATAGTAGTAGGTTCAGATTGCCCAATGAATATACGGGCATGGGTTGGAGGTGGCAATTTGGCTCATAGGAGCAAATGCTCTCATTATATAAAATAATTAAAAAACAATTTTAAAAATGTTAAAAAATTCTGATATAAATTTGTTGGTGTACATCTTGACATTCTATGTTAGTGCACAAATTTTCGTGGAGAAACAACATTTTATATGGCGTGTACAAAAAAGACAAAAAAATATCCTGTACGTAGTCGTGTTATAGCATCAAAACTTGTCTTTTTTACAGGAGCCACAATTATTTTTAGTTTTTTTTGAAAACTTGTGTACCAATATAAAATGTCTAGATGTACATGTAAAAATTTAGTTTAGAATTTTTTGACACTTTGAAATGTGGATTCACATAATGGGAGCATATGCTCCTATGAGCCAAAGTGCATTTCCCGGCATGGGTTGCTGTACCATGCCCATACCCTACCCATTATTATCCTTAGAGCAATTCCAATAGTATAGTCAATTGCTAGCTATAACAAGATGTCATATCATTTGTAGTTAACATATAGCTAATATATAGCTAACATGTACAATAGTTAGCTATAAAAATGAGGTGCTTTACTAACATATGTCCCACCTTTCACTCTCACAAAGTGCATAGGAGCACGTGCAAGACTAGCTAGCTCACCTCTCTTCTCTCTCCTCTTCTCTCTCCTCCAACTCATCTAAAATATATTATTTAATATCTTATAGTCAGCTGACTGGACACTATTGTACTTGCTCTTAGTGACATCAATATGGCCTGCTTCATTCTTTCGTGATATATGCACTTGTAATTGGACACATTGAAAGGACACGGATTATGGCTTAACAAATGCGAAATAAAATTAGCATTTAATTTTGCCAAACACAAAATCTATATAACTAGGTTCACCTATATGCACCAACAACTTATACTAAGCAATACAAGAAACTATGTGATAGCAAGATATATAACTTCAAACACAAAGGCTATCACAATATTTTTTTGCATAAGTAAAGAACTCGGGTATAGGAATAACTGAGGTGACGCGGAGACAACGATGTATCCCGAAGTTCACGCTCTTGCGAGTGCTACACTCTGTTGGAGCGGTGTGGAGGACAAGTCACTCCAAACGCCACGAAGGCCTCACCGTATTCTCCTGGATAATTCTCACCAAAAGGGATGTCCTAGATCCACTATGGAACCTTCAGGGTGGTCACCGGACCTGCACAAAGCTTGGGGCAATCTTCACAACTTAATTGGAGGCTCCCAAGAAATTCTCCACAAAGGCCTCATAAAGCTCGAGCAATCTTCACAACTTAGTTGGAGGCTCTAAGAATACCACAAAGAACACTAAGCCATCTATGGTTCCAAGAACCCAAGAGTGTCACTTCCACAAATCACCATGGAGAACTCAAACCGATGCACCAAATGCAATGGCAAGAACACCACAAAGATGCACAAATCATTCACTCTCAAATTCCAATAAAGCTACTAAACCTATTGGGGGAATAAGAGAGGAAGAACAAAGAGGAGAACACAAAGAACTCCAAGATAGATCTAGTATGTTCCCCTCACTTAGAGAGAATATTGGTTGGTGGAAATGTAGATCTAGATCTCCTCTATCTTTTCCCTTAAATGGGGGCAAGAATCATGGAGAGATTGACAGAAAAACAAAGCTTCTCAAGATCAACACTGAAGTAGAGAGAGAGTAAGTGAAGCAGCCAGATTTTGGGGAAGGTTATTCCGGTTGCTTTCTCCAGTACCTAGGTTCAGTACGTATGCGAGCAATATACTAGTAGTAGCTGTGCTCTGCGCAATAAGGGTTTTGTTTAAAATGGGAAGAAACTCTGGTCATGGGAATGCTAGAAAGCAGAGGCTCGCTGCTTCTGCAAAAGAATCTATGGCCCATTTGACGAAATGACCAATAATCGCGGCCAAGGAGCCTATTTATAGCTCCCAACAAAATATGACCGTTGGGGCTTCCCAGGACGGATTATCCAGCCCCCGACATGAAAAGTCCGGGGACTATACAGGGACTCGCACCCAAAAGTTCTTAACCATTTTCCTAGGTCGGATTATGAAAAATCCGGGGACTATACAAGAAAACGAGAATGACCATAACTTTAGCATGCATCTGGATCCCGATTTTGATGATCTTGGAACCAAGGAACACACCTAAACCATACATGAGGGCTCCATGCACTTTCACACACAAACAAATATTTACCATACATGTTATTTATGTTGATTGAAATACCTCTATAGGGTTTTGTGCATAGGTACATCTGACGACTAGTGTGTAGCCATGTCAGTGGACTATTGCTCACCTCTGGATCGAGCTAAAGGCAACATTACATATGCAAGGCTAAGTGTGTTGTTTAAGGTTATGACAAGGATACAAGCGGTTGCATTGGAGTCAATAGTAGTACGTTCTTCCTCCGTCCATAAAACGATGTTAAAATTTGACTGAATTCGGATGTACCTATACACTAAAGAGTGTTTATTATATATCTAAATTTAGACAGACTTTCGATATCTATTTATGATCAGAGGTAGTATTGGACAAACTTTAGACTAATTTAGACAAATATCGTGTGGAGGTGAATCAATAGTTTACTTGTGGGAGCCTTGATTCAGTTCATACAAAACAATCGATAAACTCTATATAGTTATTGATCAGTGTATGTTTTCCCATTGCTTATGGCCGTATAAATCATGATTATCACCGGGCTGATGTGGGCCGTGAATTGATAAAAAAGCTACGGCCCGTTTCACCCCCGGCCTGTGGATTTGGTCAGGAAAAGCGTAGCAACCACGAGTTCAGTCCGTTTGGAAAGGTGGAGCGACGGTGTGGGGAATGATGGCGGCGCCACTGTTTCTTCGTGCTTAATTCCGCAGAAGGCGGCTAGGCGTTTCGTTTCCTCAGCTACCGGTATTAATGGATGTGGGGTTTCCAGTTTGCCCCCCTTCTCTTACTTTTTAGGCTCTCTAAGACTACTCATAGTGGGAGTAACTTCACTAGTAACTAAGTGTCCAACTCATCAAATTTTCTTATGTGGCAATGAGTTAATGAGGAGAGAGGAGGACATAGTAACATAACTAGTTACTGTAACATCACACTTCCCAAGATACAATGAGTCTACAAGCTAATTAATGGAATACTACTTTGATATTACTAACCACTATGAAGGTAGTAACATAGAGTAGTAACATGTGCATGTTACTACTCTATGTTACTTCCCACTATGACTAATCTAAGGCAGCTGCATCAGTACGCGGGAGAGATGATTGGGCTGAAGCCTTGGCTGCGGGAGAATAGGACATAGGTTAGTAATCGTGACAATTTTCATTGGAGGTGTACTCCTATAGAGATGCTACACAATTATTTATTACATTTTTTCTCCTAAAGCACCATGACAACGTCCTCTACACTGGATATGGCCTTTTGCTCTCCACTATTGCATCTTCCTTTTCTTGCTTCGTGAGGCATCCATAATGCAGAGCCTATAGCTACAACAACCGCAGCGATCTGTGCGACCCACCAAGCTCTGTTAACAAGTAAGAGAATTAGCAACATAATTCTGTTATGGGGTAATTGTTGTTTTGCAGGAAGAATGGCAAACTGAAGAAACTAGATGCTACGTGAAAGAAACATATGGACTCTTTGCAACTCCTCAGCAGAGCAAGATAGAGTCATGTTTTTCATTCCCATACCTAGAGTTGATATACACTTTGGTATATTGTTCCTCGCGAGTTATTGGGTAACGGTATTTAGTATTCCTGTACTGTCTCGGGAGCCAAAGTAGAGTCATTTTTTCATTCTCGTGTGATTCGAGTTGATATAGACTTTGGTACACCGTTTCTCACCACTTAATATAATGAGTTGTGATGGCGTTTAGCATTCCTGTAGTGTGCTCTCCTGTTTTTTGAGCTGTCCATCCTACACTCTTGTTTTAATTCCAAGATAAGTGCAGTTCATGTTCATGCCATCTTACTTTAGTTCGGATGAAACAACATCCGCACGCCATAGATTTTTCATGAATCCATGTGCCGGATTCATGCGCCGTGTGCGCAGCGATAGTAGAATCTATTCCTTTCATTTTGCAATTTTCTTTTGCCAGCTGTGCTTCTGCTCAATTAATTTTCCATTATTGTACATTGTATCTTGAATTAGAAAGTGTTGAGTATCTCCCGAGTGACAACAATCAGCACATAAATGGCATGAGAAGCTAGGAAAGAAATCAGAGAAATCGGATGAAAACAAGAGAACAAAAAGTTGGATTTATTCCCCTGAAGCTTTCGTGTTTATGCCCGCATGATTTTCTTCTGTTGTAGTATTAGTTACTGAAACTCGTATTTTTATTCCAGGAGAATGCTACAGTTCCATCACAAGCCTGCGAGAGGCAATATTGAAATTTCTCAATGTGCACCGCTGTTCTCTTCTATGCTTTACTAATTTGTTTACTGTCTGGCCATTATTACCTTTGAAGTAGCGTTTGTTGTCTTTCCATTTGTTTTGGAAGCATGCTCTTATCTTATAGTAGAAATGTCATCTCATGTTTGTGTATGGAAGGCAATGAATTCAGGAATAGAAGCACACCAGAATGTGGAAAGTGACTTACTGCTAGCATGTCATGAGGTAATTTGCATCCCTTCGAGGCTTTCAATTTCAGCGTTAGCAAAACCAGTATTGTGTAAGCCTGCATATGTATTTCAATTTTTTGTGGCACTTGGTAAGGTATACCTAAGAAGCTGAAGGTGTTGATAACTTTTCTTTATTAGCCTTATGTTTTTTTCCTTACAGTTAAATCGTACATATTCTTCTTATTACCATTTTTTCACACCTTTGCTACACAAGGACTTTTATGTAGTATGTGATAGCCCAAACCAGAATGCATTACATCATACCTACCGAGAGGGGATATTCCGCAACTAGTTGCGCCCGCACCTCATTTTTGTTGTGACACTTCTAAGTTTCCAAAAAATGCAAACTAAAATTCTAGACATACATTCTATTGTATCTTATTCATCTGTGAAATTTCATCCAAAAATATGTCAAAATATGGCCTACACAAAAAGAACAAATGATCTGTAAATAGTACGTGACACTATTTACGTATGTCTTCTCTTTTTTACACAGGTCACATTTTGATATATTTTTGGATGAAACTTCACAGATGCACAAGACACAACACAATGTATGTCTAGAATTTTAGTTTGCATTTTTTGAAAACTTAGAAGTGTCACAACAAAAAATAGGGTGCGGGCGTAACTAGTTGCAAATGAGAGTTTCCCATACCTACAAGTTTATGTTAGCACTATTGTCACTTGACACTGGCGGAGCTCTGTTGTGGCCAAACTGGGCTGTGGCCCGCCCAGCTCAGCCCAAAACATTGAAGAGCCAGGGAAAAATTAAGCCTATGAAAGACAAAAACTGGCCTTCTCTTTGGGCTGGCCTGCCCAACAATTTGGCTGGAGCTCCGCCAGTTGTCACTTCTAATATTAGGTGCATTCGATACATGCTTGATGTGTACAGCATACTACGTGGGTGGGTAGTAATGAAACTATGCATAGCTGATATTTATTGTTTCTTGTTGGGCCATTTAAGTGATTATGTGCTTGCCCAAATGAAGACATCTTTTTTGGGTTAGAAGTCCATGGTTAAGATCTCTCTCTCCCTCTCCCTCTCCCTCTCCTCTCCCTCTCCCTCTCCCTCTCTCGCTCGCCCTCTCTCGCTCTCAATATCTTACCAAAGATTGAATTAATTGTTACAACGGAGATGTGCTTCATGCCATTGCAATTAGAATTTTTTAAACTATAGATACACGCTGCAATATATTCCGAGCCTGTAGTTAAGAGGAATTATGTTTTGGTCTGACAAGAAATAAATAAAATAGTGCCATATTAACATTTTTCTCGAGCATATATGAAACGGTTGGAAGGTGGCATATTAATTTTTTTTCAAGCAATAAACACCTTGCTGCATGTACTGCCCTGATAGCTTTGAGAGAAAAATGAGTAATGTTTTTCCTCAACTTTTAGCTATTAGTGATCATAGCTCTGAGATGGGATCCATCATATATAGATAAATGAGCGGGAGACCATTCAAGGGATTCGATGTCTCTTACAGACCATGTATTATTGCTAAATACGGTTTTAGTTGAATAAATCGACCTGGCACTTCTAGCACTCTAACCTAATTGACGTACTGTGGTGCTTTTGTTGTACTGGAGTTTTGCTTGTGGAACAAGCATGCAGGATTAATTTTCATGGTGCATAACTGCATGATTTTGGTTCAGATGGGTCATGTTGGGCTGTTAGGTTAGATGGACATGTACTCTGGTTTCTCGCTTTTCATGCATTGTGCAATTAATGCCTCAGCTATATTTTTGTTAACTTTGTAAGTAACGCCACTATGCATGGAGAAACAAGTTAGAGACTATGTATATTATCATCAAGATGGTAATTCTATTTTCTGTTTTTCCTAGCACTCCAGATTGTGGGGCTCATTACGGTAAGTGTGCCATGTCGCCGCGCAAGTGTAGAAACTGAATATTTATGTTTGATCTACCTTCTGTTGTTTGTTCTATCCTGAAGATTTGAAAGAACGGAATGCACTACAGGAATGGACGCATATGCCGACGGCCAGCTGCCCTCGGCGTAGCCACGTCTGGCCCTCGGCGTAGGCTACGCCGACGGCAGACAATATTATGGCGTCGGCGTAGCCCTCTCGGCGTAGCACGCTACGCCGACGCAAAACCGTCGGCATACAAATTTGAAAAATTTAAATTTTCTTTTTTCAAAAAAATTCAAAAAAAAATTCGAAAAAAATAATTTTCTATATGCCGAGGGCTTTGCCGTAGGCATAGAGTTTTAAATTTTTTCAAATTTTAATTTTTTTTTACCATTTTTTTTCTTATTTACCTTTCACCCATACACTTTTAACTCTAAGTACACTTAATCCTAGGTCAAATTACAATCATGATTAAACTTCCCGGCCGGTCACCCATCCTCACACTACTCCAACCTCAGCACGCTTAACTTCTTGGTTCCATTCGGATGAGCTTCCCTTAAAGAATTGACACCTTACTGATAATAATAGCCTATCAACCCTATTAACCCTTGTACCGTGATGTCACAACTCTTTATTTTGAATTCCAAACAATTACTTAAGTAAACAACAATGAATATATAAGTAACAATGAATAATAATATTGAATTCAAATAACAATAAAATGATTTTATTTTTTGGTTTTTTCTATTTAATATTGAATAATTAATATCTTTAAATCGAAAAATCGAAATTCCACAAATAATATGTCTAAATCGATCAGAAAAATGAGAGGAATCTAAATATAACATCCATATCATCATTTGAACCTAAAAATTAGAGTAATCCAAATATGACGTCCAGTTTGCCATCTGGCCAAAACGGCCCCCTCGGGAGATGCGAAATGGCCGTCGGACGCGCTGGTGCACCGTTCGCCAACATGCTAAACGGAAAAAATTAGCACATAAAGTGATGTGTTATAGACCTAAAAACATTTTTTCGAAATTTATTGAGCGACGGAAAGTCTAGTTCAAATCCGGTCAGTTTCCAGCGGATTCGCAGGAAGCCGCAGTGATTTCCAGATAGCTAGCACGCACATATGGCATGTGATATGTGGTGCGGAGGCGGTGTCCTACTACTATGCGGAGGTCTCGCGCAATACAAAAATACGCCCCATGTAGCTGCTTCACAAGAAAACTCGTTTTGGCACCCCGAAAATGAAAAACCATCGCCCATGGGTCGGATTGGAAATCCGCTCCCGGGGCCATGCCTTCCTTCCTAGGGACCACGCACGTGCCAAATATGGCCTCGTTCCGACAAACTATGCGGTGTCACAAGCCGTTTCCCACTCATTTGCCCAAAAAGCCATAGAACTCCGGACGTGATAGCTCTGTGTGTGAAGGGTTTTCCAAAATAATAGTCGTATCCTAATTCTAATTTTTTGAGTGGTTACTAGGACACATAAAATGACGCCATGTGGCTCCAAGAGATTTTCTAACTTAGTTTAAATTGCCATCCGGCCAAAACGGGCCCCCACGGAGATGTGGTATGGCCGTACCGGGCGCGCTGGTGCACCCGTTCACCATCGCGCTAAACGGAAAAAATTTAGCACATAAAGTAATGTGTTGTAGACCTAAAAACATTTTTCCCGAATTTATTGAGCGACGGAAAGTGTACCCCTAGTTCAAATCCGGTCACTTTCTGCGGATTCGTGGACACAGTGAAGCCGCAGGGATTCCCAGATAGCTAGCACGCATATATGGCATGTGATATATGGTGCGGAGGCGGTGTCCTACTACTACGCGGAGGTCTCGCGCAATACAAAAATACGCCCCATGTAGCTTCACAAAAAAACCCGTTTTGGCACCACGAAAATGAAAAAACCATCGCCCATGGGTCGGATTGGAAATCCGCTCCCGGGGCCTTGCTACCCAGGTACCACACATGTGCCAAATATGGCCTCGGTCCGACAAACTATGCGGTGTCACATGCCGTTTCCTACTCATTTGCCCTAAAAGCCATAGAACTCCGGACGTGATATGAAGGGTTTTCCAAAATAATTGTTGTATCCTAATTCCAATTTTGGAGTGGTTACTAGGACACATAAATGACTCCATGCGGCTCCAAGGGATTTTCTAACTTAGTTTAAATTGCCATCCGGCCAAAACGGGCGCCCACGGAGATGCGGTATGGCTGTACCGGGCGCGCTGGTGCACCCGTTCACCATCGCGCTAAACGGAAAAAATTTAGCACATAAAGTGATGTGTTGTAGATCTAAAAACATTTTTCCCGGAATTTATTGAGTGACGGAAAGTGTACCCCTAGTTCAAATCCGGTCACTTTCCGGCGGATTCGGCGGGACACAGCAGGAAGCCGAGGATTCCCAGATAGCTAGCACGCACATATGGCATATGATATATGGTGCGGAGGTGGTGTCCTACTACTACGCGGAGGTCTCACGCAATACAAAAATACGCCTCATGTAGCTGCTTCACAAAAAAAACCGTTTTGGCACCCCTAAAATGAAAAAACCATCGCCCATGGGTCGGATTGGAAATCTGCTTCCGGGGCCTTGCTTCCCATCTCAGGGACCACGCACGTGCCAAATATGGTCCGACAAACTATGCGGTGTCACGGGCTGTTTCCTACTCATTTTCCCTAAAAGCCATAGAACTCCGGACTTGATAGCCCTGTTCGTGAAGGGTATTCCAAAATAACTGCCGTATCCCAATTCCGTCTTTTGGAGTGGTTACTATGACACATAAAATGACGCCATGCGGCTCCGCGGGATTTTCTGACTTCGTTTAAATTGCCATCTGCCCAAAACGGGAACCCGAGGACATATAAGAAAGTGTTTGAATTGTTACTATGTTAACATGGTACTGTACATGATTCAAATATGTATGATTTTGACATAAACGGATAGAGAATGTTTTTCTGAACATTTTGATACCTCATACGCATTTTTCTGACATTGTATGAATTAGTTATGATTTTTACAAAATTAGACAAATTTTAAAAATGTCTATGCCGAGGGTGGCCGTCGGCGTAGCCCTGTCTACGCCTAGGGCCAAATATATGCCGAGGGCTGCCCTCGGCGTAGACTTCGCTACGCCGACGGCAACAATACGCCGAGGGTCTGGCGGGCTGGCTGGCCGTGCCGGGTCATACGCCGACGGCCCCGATAAAAAGCCCTCGGCGTATGTGGTGGCCGTCGGCATAGCCGGCCATTCCTGTAGTGATGGGCCTTAGGTTTTATAATACATAAGTTTATTGGTCATGTTGTCATTACGATGGATGGGAATACTTCTCATGGTAGCAGTTTTATGCGGGTTCCACCCACTGAGCTGACGTGCGGTGGTTTTGCAAATCCAGGGGTTCCAAGGCAGCTTGCGTTCTACGGAAGCCGGGATCTGCTGATCTACAGCCGGGTCGACGTCAGTATGCTATGCAGTTTGCAGCACTGTGACTGTTGTGCCGACTCCTGATGTGTACACAAATTGCTCATCTTTATCTCATAGATAGGAACAAGACAAACATTGTATACTCTATATGCTGACGAGAAGCTACATTTGGTTTATTTGCACTTCACGTCTTCTGAAGGTCACAAAAATATTCATAGTTACCCCGCAAAAAAATATTCACAGTTGTAGCCTAATTGGATTTGTCAGTTTTTCTTCCAGTTTGGAAGGATTTTTACCTAAAAAGGGTTATGTAAGCAGGAGATTAGCTGATTGTGATTTCTTCATTCTAGGATTAATTGGTATACTTTGGGATCAAGTAGCACAAAGATAGCACAGGCAGCACAAGGTGTGTATTTACAGCCACCGCAGATTCGAGTTAACTGTGTGAAGCAGAAATTAACACTTGCACTTCAATAACACTTGCATTTCAATAGCTTAATGACGTCTAATTCTTGACGTGGTGTTTTTCTTCTGTAAGCTATAAAGCAGGTGATTTTTTTTTTTTGGTTATGTATTGTGGTAGATTGCACAATCCATGCTACTGCCCAAATTCTATATATGTAATGGCTGCAGAACTACTAAGTGCTCATTCATGTGTATTTCAATGTATATTCCTGATGATGATTAATATGCAATACCAGTTATTGTTACCAAAATTAATTTATGTGTATTTCTATTCGGTTATTTACTTACTTCTTAGGATCAGCCTTTTATGCACATGATTTCAATGTATGTTGTATCAGACTTCGCTATCAATCACCTTGAAGATCAATGTTTAACCAGCAAAGTATTCATTACATTTACCAAATCAAGTGTGGTCTTAAAATTATCACCACCATGGTAATAAAGCAAAATACAAATGTTTTTCACCATTTTATTATTTAACCTGCAATAGATATACAACTGAGAGGAAAATAGTTTGCTAGACCAAGCACATGACATCCGTCGCAGACTTGAATATCCTTGTTTTGATTCCGCATATCGATGTTTTGTACATGATTTTTTTTGTTAGATTCGCCGACCTAGACCTTTCGAGACCATGGCAGGTGCCTTCACTTTTTTTCCTTCAGAGATCTATGGGTTTCATCTCCACACATGAAATTCTACTCTTCTTTGTTTGATTAAAGTGAATTGGTTTTGAGACCATTTCACCACTTCTTGGCGACTTTTACTTCCAATCTGATTCACGGCCTACGTGCCCTTTAGCCTAATCATTCACTTGTCCTTGTCTTATTGCAGCTGTTGACATAGAGTTAGGCATGGCTTTTTCCTCGAGTTCTATCATGATCGCGCTCTAAACGTGGGTTTGTAAAGTTAGTAGCCTTACAACAAAGGAACACACCTAAAGATTGAAACAAATTTGCATGCAACTACACGAAAACAGTTTTACACAAGAAATGACATATTTAGATCTCTATGTTTTTAATATAGTTTTTGTCATAAGAATCTAAAGTTACACAATATTTGTGGGGGTAGTTTTCACAAAACATGAATCAACTACCTTTGTCCATAAATAGATATCTTAGATTTATCTAAATCAGATGTGTTGGATGGAGGGAGTATAATGTATAATATATCCGTGAAACCGGAATATTTAGGTTTCCTATTTTTTTAAGATGCTACTAACATATATTTAATATGTGAAAGTAAAAATTCTCTAGAAGGGATGGGAGGGAGCCGCAATGATTTGGGCGGAAGCCAAAGAAGACGGTGAGAAAGAGAGTTTGTTATCACCAGATTTTAGACGAATCCAGAGGTGGGCCGTGCTTGGAAGATACATGTGGAAGAATTCTAAGGCGGCCTGGCACGAAGGGTTTTGGGCTGAATTGCCCGTGTATCTTTATTTAGTAGTTTATTATTTTAGATAAGAGATAGAATCTTACTCGTGCACGGTTTAGTGCACGCCCTCATTAGAAAGTCCCCTGGACTATAAATATGTACCTAGGGTTTATGGAATAAACAACAACTCACGTTCAACCCCAAAAACAAACCAATCTCGGCGCATCGCCAACTCCTTCGTCTCGAGGTTTCTATCGTAAGCGACATGCTGCCTAGATCGCATCTTGCGATCTAGGCAGCACAACCCACGTTGTTCATGCGTTGCTCGTACTGAAGCGCTTTTGATGGCGAGCAACGTAGTTATCATTAGATGTGTTAGGGTTAGCATCGTTCTTCGTTTAAGCATGCTACGTAGTGCAACCCTTGCATATCTAGCCGCCCTCACGCCTATCTCAGGTGTGGGGGCACCCCGCTTGATCATTATTTAGTAGATCTGATCCGTTACGATTGCTCCTTGTTCTACAAGGATTAGTTTAATATCTGCAATAGTTAGGCCTTACAATGGGGGAGGATCCAGTGGCACGTAGGGTGGCGTTCGCAAGTCCTAAACGGGATGTTCCTAGGATCAACTTCATGTTGGTTTTTCGGCCTTGTTTAGGATCGGCTTACGAGCACCGTGCGTGGCCGCCAACCTGGAGTAGGATGATCCGATTATGCGGTGAAAACCCTAAATCGTCGTAGATCTCATTAGCTTCATCTTGATCAAGCAGGACCACCAAGTATTCGTGCACCGTACGGATCATGGGTGGATCGGCTCTTTGAGCCGATTCACGGGATAACCTGAGCCGATCGAGGCTCGTATTTGTTTACATGTATGCCCAGGAAACTAAGCGAGGCATCCTCATCACCTTCGACCAGGTATAGGTCAGGTGGCACGCCCTTGCGCGCCGCGTGTGACCGAAGAGCATTGCGGGTCGCTCGGAGGGTCTCAGCCCGCAGCTCTAGGCTCCCCCCGGCTCTACAGTGTTGACAAGGCCGCTGCCCGCCGGTGGGTTTTGGCAGTCAACAGAGTTAGCTGGGGGTATTTTAGGAAGCGAAAAAATATTTGTGCGTCGACCGACCGATTCGGGTTATGTAGTGCAATTGCTTAAATTTGTTAAAGAAAACAAATCCTCCACAAATGTTGTGATCTTTTTAGTTACATTTCCCAACGTTGGTAGTCCATGGAGGTTAGTTATTGGTAACTTCGGGAGCTTTTGATCAAATACAAATTTTTGTTCAAATGCTCGGGGGCTACTTTTTAAAGGGGTTTTGATAAAGGAGTTGATTCAGAAAGACAAACATTAGCCTACAGCCATCATCAACAACAATGTCATTGAAAGAGAACTTCGAGTAGCTTCATCAAGGATATCGACAAGGAAATTTTGAGTATTTCAACAAAGAAAAACGAGAGCCTATGATCAAATACAAGCATTTGTTCATATGCTCGGGGGCTACTCTTATCAAAAGTATTGTTTATACTTCTGATAAGAGGGTAATGTGGATGACAAAAACATAGAGTTGTTCAAAAGTTATGCAAGTTGAACCTACAACCAAGTATAAATACTTGACTGTAGCCTCTGGGGTTACTCCCATCGGGAGCGCTGGTCGCGCACCCGATAAAAGATGGAATTACTAGAAGAGTTAACAATATAGCGACAAATATACTAAAAAGGTGAGCCTACAACCAAGTACAAGCACTTGGTTGTAGCCTCGGGGGCTACTCCCATCGGGAACGTTGTTCGAGTACCCGATGAAATTGAAGAAGTCATGGTGAGCATATTTTGAGTTATGAAATAACTCTTCATATACTCCGGGAGGACAAGATAAAAATATACAAGTCATCCGTTGACTCGAATAAATGTGTTATTCCAGCAGCCGAAAAAGGCACTCGACAATATATTCTCAAAGCGCCTCAGTCGCAGTTTAATCTCTGAATGCCGCAATACTTTGCGAAGGTAAGACCCCAGGATCCGTCTGCGGCGTGGCATCGCGCCTCGAATGCGCTCTGCTACTATTTTCCGTATCAACAGATACGAAGAAAAATTCTAACGGACGCGTTAGGTACCCGATAAAACATGATTGGAATTCGGCATCTGGTAAGACCTTAAGCGGCACATGTCGAATTATCCCGAAATCATGTCCAGGGACGTGATCTTGAAGTAGGTTTTTGCGGGATTGCCACAATAGCAGTTAACCGGTACCTGATCCGTCAGATGAACCAGCCCCAACTACCGTTATCCCTGTACAATATACGATTGTTTTATGAAAGTTATTTACTGACTCTATGTTATTGTAAAGATGGAGATTTTCCCTGATTCTTCGATTCAAGAAAAATCTCGGGGCTACTGACATAGGCATCCCCGATGGGCCTGCCAAAGTTGGTACCCGGGGTTCATTGAAGGCCCAAGACCCGAAGTTTATGAAGCCCGGAAACCCAGTTACGAAATAGTTTGGAAAGATAGAGTTGTATTAGGAATAATGATTTGTAAGTATTCCGGGACGAACTCAAAGAGTCTCCCGATCTTTGTAACTTGTATATCACGAAACCCTCGGCTCCGCCTCCTATATAAGGGGGAGTCGAGGGAGGAAGAGAGGATCGATTTCATTGTCAACACAACCCTAGTTTCTTATCAGTCGAGTACTTTTCTGGCTGAACCCTCGAGATCTACTTGCCCTCTACTTCCCTGAAAACCCTAGTCTACAATCTTTAGGCATTGACAAGTCGATACCTTGTCAGCCAGCGTGAAGCTACCATAGGCTTTTTTTCCAGGCCATCAATGTCTAATCCACTGCAATTATTTCTGGTCAAAGCCAGAGTTCCAGTGCGGTGATCAATTGGAGTAGCTACTCACATGGTTGAAGCGACAATTTTGAGAATGTTGTGTAGCATATGATTCATAAATTATGTGTTCTGAGATTTTAGTTTCTTCTGATAGGAGTAGATGGTCATTAATTTACCAACTCATTGCAGTTTTTAGGGTAATCTCCTAAGAGAGATTCACATCTGACAAAGAGCCTATAGCATAGTTGTGTCTACTGGATGGATGAAAACTTTTGTTTGAAATAAGTTAGAAATAGAATTGGGTTACGCTGAAAGATACCGTGAGATGTCCCATCTAGATTCCCGGGGCTTGTTTCCGCCAAGGACTAGCAATGTCAGACTTTTCCATGCGCTTGGATATTCATGTTATAGGTTCCAGGATTCCTTGTTGAAAATGTTATTCAATAAGTTGTTTATGTATCCATTCTCATGACCTAACAATGTTTCTAATATATGGAGGTGTATGTGTCAGCTTCTACAAATCAGTTTCCATGTGCAGTTAGTTTTCCATTCTAAATGACTAAAGGTGCTTTTCTTCAAAAATATGTCGTTACGGCTTAAGTGGCCATGAAAGAATATAATATATAGAGATGGACTATTCAAGCATGAGGTGCTAATGAGTCCTGAATTTGATATAAATGTGGATCACTTCCATGTTTTTTCCAATACCAATTTTGCTGCAACTCCATATGTTTAAATTGTGTGCATCCAACATTGAAGGTGAGTGTAGCGGCAGAGTTGTGTGGGACGTGGCAGCAGAAGAGGAGGTGATGCATGGCGGGCAGTGAGTTTTGCCTGGCGTGATGGCAGAAAGGGGAGGCTCGGGACATGCAGCACGAGGGCAGAATGAGCGGTGCGTGGTGGCAACCCAACATGCCATTGGGGAATCATGAGAAGAACAAAACGATGTTGGGACACCGGGTTATAGGGGAAAGGGGCTAGCTAGAAAATGCTTCTTCTCCCCATAAGTTGCAAAGTTTCTGGAAGAAGGAGACATCAAAGTGAATGAACAGAGCACATGAAGAGGAACGTAGTATACATTACTGATTCTTGTTACTGTTTGAGCTCTACCCATGTTTCTATACCATTTGTATGAATATGCATTGTTTGTGTACAATTTCTGATGCGTGGTTCTGCAACAGGTTTCTTCTGTTTGTCCAATTGAATCTACTAATAATAGATCTGATGGTTCTAAGCTGGAGGACGTTGGTGAAGAGGCTACCACGCTCCAGGAAGTGAGGCTACGCCGCTCCAGGAAAAGAGAAAACTCTATTTTTAACGGACTTATATGTATCCCACCTCGAATATTGCTGCTTACGCTAATTCTGTACATAACTACTGCATTTATCTTCATGCTTTTTGTAAATAAACAACTTATTTGTAGAAAATTGATGGAGATTCAAAACTTGTTTGTCTCCATGATTCTGCAATTCAATGCTTATTGAAGTTTATGATTTCATCATTCAGGTAGAAGTTAAGTTTTTTTTGCATATCACCAATTATTTATTGAAACTTACTTTAAAAATGGTTAAGGTCAAATTTGCACTAGATCTCAAGATGTCTTGCTGGTCCTTGGTCTGAATTTTTATCTTGATTCAAAATATTACGGGAACACGTGGCCGTTAGATGCCTTTTGCTAAACCATGTCTTCTTGATAACATGCTGAGAGATACCTCTGTAGCAGATACCAGATATCGGAACTTTCGATTTCTCAGTGGATGCTGCTGATTAATCAGTCCACATGCAGAGGTATATGCTCAGGGCTCTTGGTCATCTAATGGAAATACACAGCAGAGAAGATCAATTGTTCTAAAGTGGAGATTATGAGAGGTTGACTATAGAACAGAGTAAAGTAATATGATTGTACACCTATTAGCTCATGATTGTCCTTTTTTGCTTAGCAATATCTTACACCAATGGATTTCTGGATATATGGACCATGTATTCATTTTTTTATGTTGGCCGGTGAAACAATCCGTCCAGCGTAGGTCATAGTCACTTTGGTTGAGCCTGTTATGTTTCCCACATGTAATATTTACATGGATGCTTTTTAGTTTTCCTTTAATATTGTACCAATACGAAGTAGAATTTATGTTTGACATATATGCTTTTACATGAGAGCCTCTACTACTGATCCTTGTAAAAAATGAGAATTGTTGGTTAGAAGAAAACCTGTAAAGATAAGATTTGTTTTCTACTGGACTAAAATAAATGCGTAACTAAGAAATGCATAACTATGAAGTCGAGATGATTAATTATGTGTTTGGTAAGAATCACAGCTTGGTAAGTTGGTCGCATTGTGTTCAAATCGGTTTGCTTCTTCATTCTGAATTTGTCACAAGTAATTTCCTGATTTTGATTCTTTTTCCTGAATAGGTCCAGGACTTCTGTAAACTAGACAAAATTCTCTTTCATTTATAACATGTCGGGAGCATCATCCAGTGATATTGAATTGTTAGTAGTTTCAGGTAAAATTGCCAGTGATATATCTTCAGAGCCATCTATTACTTTGAAACAGACTAAACAGTTCTCTTTACCAGTAGCGGACAAGTGGTACATATTGAGGTCCAGTATTATAATTTATCATTAATACTTGATTTGTCACAAAATAGAGGGCCATTGTAGTACAGCTCCTGGAGCACAACGGGGCATATCCGTGTCTTCGCGAACCTTCCTCACCCAAACGACGCTCGCCGGCCATAGCCATCAATTATTTGCCACGCAAGGATAAAAGGATCGGTACACGCGCCGCCGCGCCGCCATCTCTGTCAACCTATGGTCGATGCAAATGCAGAAGCTATGGAGTATGGGAGCAGGTGACTTCATGCATGATCCCACTTTGTTGATCACTGTTGTCGCTTTAATTTTGGCCAGGGTGAAAATTTTATTTAGAAATGTCATTAGCTGGTTTCTAATGAAGTTGTTACCTGTGGTCAGGCGTATTGAATCTGTAGTATCGCGGTAGATGGCAATGATACAGTTGTCTTGTACAAAGCAAATCGCATAACCTCAGAAATGGCTATAACTGAAGGAAGGATTATTTTGATCAAGGTAACAGGATCAAACAGGAAACTGCAGCTGTACCAAGATTAATTAGGTAACAAGATCAAACAGGAATATCATAATTGGTAAGCCCATGATGACCCACAAGTATAGGGGGTGTATCGTAGTACTTTCGATAAATAAGAGTGTCGAACCCAACGAGGAGCAGAAGGTGTTGACAAGCAGTTTCGATGAAGGATTCACTGTAAATGCTCACAGACAAGTATTCAGGAGGTTTTGATATAGCAGGTAAATAAAGTACGAGTAAGTAAAATGCGAGAGAAATAATTGCAGCGAGTGGCCCAATCCTTTTTAGCACAAAGGACAAGCCGGTTTGTTTACTTATAATGACCAAACGTTCTTGAGGACACACGGGAATTTAGTCTATTTCGCTTCATATAGCTGATTAATCTTCATTGTTTTGATAAGTATTGTGTGGGTGAACCTATGCTAATGCACCGCCCTTCCTAGGACTAATACATACTTGTGATTATACCCCTTAGAAGCATCCGTAAATACAAGAAAGTAATTAAGATAAATCTAACCACAACCTTAAACTCTGAGATCCTGCTATCCCTCCTGCATCGATATACCAATGGGGGTTTAGGTTTCTGTCACTCCGGCAACCCCGCAATTAGCAAACGAATACAAGATGCATTCCCCTAGGCCCATAAATGGTGAAGTATCATGTAGTCGACGTTCACATGACACCACTAGAAAAATAACACCACAACTTAAATATCATAACATTGAATACTAACCAACATAATTCACTACTAACATTTAGACTTCACCCATGTCCTCAAGAACTAAACGAACTACTCACGAGACATCATATGGAACATGATCAGAGGTGATATGATGATGAATAACAATCTGAACATAAACCTTGGTTCAATGGTTTCACTCAATAGCATCAATAACAAGTAGAAATCAACACCGGGAGAGTTTCCCCTATCAAACAATCAAGATCCAACCCTAATTGTTACAGCGGTGACGAGGTGCAGCGGTGGAGATGGCGGTGATGATGATGGAGATGGCGGTGATGATGATGGAGATGATGTCCAGTGATGTCTACGGGAGCTTCTATTCTTGTAGACAGTGTTGGGCCTCCAAAAGCAGAGGTTTGTAGAACAGCAGCAAGTTTCCCTTAAGTGGATCACCCAAGGTTTATCGATCTCAGGAGGAAGAGGTCAAAGATATCCCTCTCATGCAACCTGCAACCACAAAGCAAGAAGTCTCTTGTGTCCCCAACACACCTAATAGGTGCACTAGTTCGGCGAAGAGATAGTGAAATACGGGTGGTATGAATAAGTAGTAGCAACGGCACCGAGAAAAGTGCTTTGCCAGGACGATAAACAAGCGGTAGTAATGCAGCAGTAGTAACGCGTAAAACAAGAAACAAGCAGCGATATGATTTAGGAACAAGGCCTAGGGATTACACTTTCACTAGTGGACACTCTCAACATTGATCACATACAGCAGATAAATGCATACTCTACACTCTTGTTGGATGATGAACACATTGCGTAGGATTACACGAAATGCCGGAGTTAACAAGCTCCACAATAATACTCATATTTCAGTAACCTTTAGTGTAAGATAGATCAAAAGACTAAACCAAGTACTAGCATAGCATGCACACTGTCACCTTCATGCATATGTAGGAGGAATAGATCACATCAATATTATCATAGCAATAGTTAACCTCGCAATCTACAAGAGATCATGATCATAGCATAAACCAAGTACTAACACGGTGCACACACTGTCACCTTTACACACGTGCAGGAGGAATAGAACTACTTTAATAACTTTGCTAGAGTAGCACATAGAATAGTGGCGATACAAAACTCATATGAATCTCAATCATGTAAAGCAGCTCATGAGATTATTGTATTGAGGTATATGGGAGAGATGAACCACATAGCTACGGCGGAGCCCTCAGCCTCGGGGTGGATTACTCCCTCCTCATCATGGAGGCAGCGATGGCGGTGAAGATGGCGGTGAAGACGGCGGTGGAGACGGCTCCGGGCAATTCCCCGTCCGGCAGTCTTGGGAACGAGACTGTCCCCGAATTGGAGTTTCGCGATGTGGCGGCGCCCCTGAGTCTTTCTGGAGGTTCGTCTTGTCGATGTTTTTAGGTCACGACGGCTTAAATAGGCGAAGAGTCGGAGTCGGAGGGCCACGGGCTGCCCAAACCATAGGGGGCGCCCCCTGGCCGCGGGGGTGTGGTTTGGTGGCCCTGTCCCCCTCTCGGCGGTCTCGTGTGTTCTGGATGGTTCCGGGAAAAATAGGAACCCGACGTTGATTTCGTCCGATTCCAGAATATTTCGTTACTAGGATTTCTGAAACCAAAAACAGAAGAACAGGAACGGCACTTCGGCATCTTGTTAATAGGTTAGTTCGGAAAACGCATAAAAATGATATAAAGTGTAAACAAAACATGTTGGTATTGTCATAAAACAAGCATGGAACATCGGAAATTATAGATACGTTGGAGACGTATCAGCATCCCCAAGCTTAGTTCCTACTCGTCCTCGAGTAGGTAAACGATAAAAGATAATTTCTGAGGTGACATGCTACCAACATAATCTTAATCATACTATTGTAAAGCATATGAGATGAATGCAGCGATTAGAAACAATGTAAATGCAATGAGTAAACAATTGAATCATATAGCAAAGACTTTTCATGAATAGTACTTTCAAGACAAGCATCAATAAGTCTTGCATAAGAGTTACTCATAAAGCAATAAATTCTTAGTAAAAGGTATTGAAGCAACATAATGGAAGATTAAGTTTCAGCGGTTGCTTTCAACTTGTAACATGTATATCTCATGGATAATTGTCAATGCAAAGCAATATAACAAATGCAATATGCAAATATGTAAGAATCAATGCAAAGTTCACACAAGTGTTTGCTTCTTGAGGTGGAGAGAAATAGGTGAACTGACTCAACATAAAAGTAAAAGAATGGTCCTTCAAAGAGGAAAGCATCGATTGCTATATTTGTGCTAGAGCTTTTATTTTGAAAACATGAAACAATTTTGTCAACGGTAGTAATAAAGCATATGTATCATGTAAATTATATCTTACAAGTTGCAAGCCTCATGCATAGTATACTAATAGTGTCCGCACCTTGTCAGCTTGGACTACCGGATCATCACAATGCACATGTTTTAACCAAGTGTCACAATGGGGTACTTCTATGCCTTGTACAAAGGTCTAAGGAGAAAGCTCGCATTGGATTTCTCGCTATTGATTATTCTTCAACTTAGACATCCATACCGGGACAACATAGACAACAGATAATGGACTCCTCTTTTATGCATAAGCATGTAACAACAATTAATAATTTTCTCATTTGAGATTGAGGATATATGTCCAAAACTGAAACTTCCACCATGGATCATGGCTTTAGTTAGCGGCCCAATGTTCTTCTCTAACAATATGCATGCTTAACCATAAGGTGGTAGATCGCTCTTACTTCAGACAAGACGAACATGCATAGCAACTCACATGAAATTCAACAAGGAGTAGTTGATGGCGTCCCCAGAAACATGGTTATCGCACAACAAGCAACTTAATAAGAGATAAAGTGCATAATTACATATTCAACACCACAATAGTTTTTAAGCTATTTGTCCCATGAGCTATATATTGTAAGGCGAATGATGGAATTTAAAGGTAGCACTCAAGCAATTTACTTTGGAATGGCGGAAAAATACCATGTAGTAGGTAGGTATGGTGGACACAAATGGCATAGTGGTTGGCTCAAGTATTTTGGATGCATGAGAAGTATTCCCTCTCGATACAGGGCTTAGGTTAGCAAGGTTGTTTGAAGCAAATACAAGCACGAACTAGTACAGCAAAACTCACATAAAAGACATATTACAAGCATTATAAGACTATACATCGTCTTCCTTGTTGTTCAAACACCTCACTAGAAAATATCTAGACTCTAGAGAAACCACTCATGCAAACCAAATTTTAACAAGCTCTATGTATTTCTTCATTAATGGGTACAAAGTATATGATGCAAGAGCTTAAACATGAGCACAACAATTGCCAAGTATCACATTACCCAAGACATTATAGCAATTACTACATGTAGCATTTTCCAATTCCAACCATATAACAATTTAACGAAGAAACTTCGCCATGAATATTATGAGCTAAGAACACATGTGTTCATATGAGCCAGCGGAGCGTGTCTCTCTCCCACACAAGCATTTATTCAAACAAAAACAAAAACAAAAGCAAACAAACAGACGCTCCAAGTAAAGTACATAAGATGTGATTGAATAAAAATATAGTTTCAAGAGAAGGAACCTGATAATTTATCGATGAAGAAGGGGATGGGCATCCCAAGCTTAGATGCTTGAGTCTTCTTGATATATGCAGGGGTGAACCACCGGGGCATCCCCAAGCTTAGAGCTTTCACTCTCCTTGATCATAGTATATCATCCTCCTCTCTTGACCCTTGAAAACTTCCTCCACACCAAACTCGAAACAAACTCATTAGAGGGTTAGTGCATAATCAAAAGCTCACATGTTCAGAGGTGACACAATCATTCTTAACACTTCTGGACATTGCTCAAAGCTACTGGAAGGTAATGGAACAAAGAAATCCACCCAACACAGCAAAAGAAGCAATGCGAAATAAAAGGCAGAATCTGTCAAAACAGAACAGTCCGTAAAGACGAATTTATAAAGGGCACCAGACTTGCTCAAATGAAAATGCCCAAATTGAATGAAAGTTGCGTACATATCTGAGGATCACTCACGTAAATTGGCATAATTTTCTGAGTTACCTACAGAGAATTAGACCCAGATTCGTGACAGCAAAGAAATCTGTTTCTGCGCAGTAATCCAAATCTTGTATTCACTTTACTATCAAAGACTTTACTTGGCACAACAAAACACAAAACTAAGGTAAGGAGAGGTTGCTACAGTAGTAAACAACTTCCAAGACACAAATATAAAACAAAGTACTGTAGCAAAATAAACACATGGGTTATCTCCCAAGAAGTTCTTTCTTTTTAGCCATTAAGATGGGCTCAGCAGTTTTAATGATGCACTCGCAGGAAATAGTATTTGAAGCAAAAGAGAGCATCAAGAGGCAAATTCAAAACACATTTAAGTCTAACATGCTTCCTATGAGTCTTGTACACAAATGAATTCATGAAGAACAAAGTGACAAGCATAAGAGGATAAAACACGAGTAACTTCAAGATTCTCAACATAAAGAGGGGACTTAATATTATTGAAATGCATATAACCATATTTCCCTCTCTCATAATAACTTTCAGTAGCATCATTGATGAAATCCACAATATACCCATCACTTAAAACATTCTTATCATGGTTCATATGCATAGAAGTATCATTAAATTTGGCATAAGAAGAGTTATTCTCATTAATAGTTATTGGAGTAAGATTATTATCAAGAATTTGAACATGGTAAACAAATTGCGTATTAAGGGAATTGTTTTTAGTAATCCAATCATTACTATGACAAGTTTCATAAGGATAGTTAGAACCTATATCATAGCATTCTTTATAATAATCATCAGAGATCGGGGGCACAATGTCATCATAGGAAATAGAATAGTTATCTTTCACAGTCGGTTTATCTGTGTCCACACCATCATTGTTATTAGAAGGAGATGTATCAAGAACATAATGACCAGTAGCTAAAGGATTTTCAAACACCTCTTCCCCAAGCTTAGAGCTTTCTATATCATTATGGGAGGAAGCATGGATAACACTGACACTATGGCAATTATTATCATCATTTTCAGAATTAGTTTCCCAGAGATTTGTAATATCAAAAGTAGTGTGCTCATTCAAATCATGATCGCTAATGTATGTAAAGGGTATAGGAAGATCATCGTATTCAGATTCATTGTCACAATAATCATTAGGAGCAACATACTTACGGTTACCTAGCGTTATCTCTGTTCTTTCAATTTTGTCGGTCGTGGACTCGTGGGAGGAAGAATATACTACTAGAGGACGACGACATCTCTGTTCTGCAGTCAATGCTCCATTCTCCGGGTGCCTCGAATAATCATAATATCCTATTAAGATACTATAGAAGTAGACCCCCACAAATACTATGCCCAGTGAAGTAGCAGCTGAACACAACATGGCACTCGCGGCAATGGCGACTCCCCTCTCCCTCCCGGCGTCTTCCCTGGCGACTCCATGGCGATTCTAGGCGCCCGACGGCCATGGATCTCCGAGCCCTCCTGGACTTTTCTCCGGGCATCCATCTGGCTGGCCAGGTTCGATCTAATCTCTCTTCCCCTATCCACTCCCTTTCCCCCGATCATGGTTTCCACCTCGTTGTCTCCTTTGGTCGATCTGTGTTTCGCCTTGAAGAATCCCAAGTTGCTATTGCTCTGGAAGCATGTATTGGTGGCATTGATCATTACCTTCGTGTTCTATCTCTTCGAGATCGAGTTTTCAGATTCACCGTTTGCTCTAAGGATGTTGGTTTCATGATTAAGAATCTCAGATCTTACTCTTGTCAACATTTTTCTTGTTTCTTCCATCTCTGGAGCTCGGGAGGACCCAATTGGAGATTTGAACACCGGCGTTGGATCCATGAATCAAACGCTGAATGGATTTACATTCCAAAAAAGCATCGTTTTCTTACTGGAGCCAACGCTGTGCCGATCTTTGTTCATCGCCAATTCATCCCTGTTTCTCGTTCACCAGATGTTTCGCCTGATCCACTTTTTTCGCATCCCCCATCATCATCCCGCTCACCCGTTTTTTCAAATTCTCCGGCCCGATCCATGACCCATGTCAGCCCTACACCGTCACCGCCTCAGCCCACTCAACCCAACCAAGACCCATCCCATGTCAGCCCTTCGCCGTCAACACCATGCCAAAACCCACCCATAACAAACCCTACCAAACAAAACCCAAATATGTCTCCACCTATTCCGCTCCTTAGCTGCTCACGCTGCCTTGCGATGGGGCATGCCTCGGTTGATTGTATTTCTGAGATAAGATGTCGATCTTGCTACCATTATGGGCATATCAAAAAACATTGTCTCAACCGGAGGTTTCAACAACCAATCTATCGTATCAAATCTAAACCTGCCTCTACACATGCCTCAAATTTCGCGCATACTGTTTCCAGAGACCCTCAGCCCATAAACCCCGATCCCATCTCTGCAAACCCTTGCCTCTGCAACCCCTCTCCCATCGTCGACGAGATGGCTACCTACCCCTGCGACCCCTACCCTCACCTCCCCCTTGGCACCAACATCATCCCGCCATGCATCCACCGCCTCCGACGTAGCCACCATATCTTCGGTGGAGGTCAACTGCTGATCTGTGACGACTGGGCTATCGCTGCCATTGAACCTCCTGTTGAACCTGAGCAATTCCAAGGAGCTGTGGACATCATTGTGGAGTTTTTGCATGATCAGGGTTTTACGATTCGTTCTACCTCACGATCTGGTATGGGCACTGCACTCCTCCAGTTCCCCAACTCTCTGTCCATGGAACTAGCTGTCAGCCGTAGTCCTTTCTTCATTGGAGATTCCGTGCTCCGTCTTATCCCACATAATAGAGGGCTGAACTACAGAGATTGCACATTTTCTCACGATGTTTGGATTATGATGATGAACTTCCCTCTTGAAGCGTGGATGGTTGAAAAAATTCGTGAATCTGTTAGCTCCTTTGGACGTTTCTTAGTCTGGCACCGTGATAATTCAAACAAAGCACGCATCATTGTGAAGATTAGGGTTACCAACCTCCTGGATATACCTATCAGCCATGTTCTTGTGGAAAATACTAATGATGCAGGACACGGGCAATCATGGACATCAGTCATTTATATCCTGGATGCTAGACTGATTGGTGGTCTTGGACCAGATGAAGATCCTATTGATGATGGAGCTAACCCTCATCCCCTACCCAACATCCCTTTCGGGGGTATATGGGATGATGAAGATCTTGAAGAGAACCCAGCTGATCATCAGGATCATATGGATTTTAATGGTAATGGCGATCATCATGTGCCCCATGTTGCTCCTGCTGCGGATACTGAACCCATGGTTCATACACCGACTCTTCCTGTGCACGGTCAGACTTCCTCTGCACAAGCTTTTGCAGCTTCACTGGCCACGAACACCCTTAATCCTATGATTGAAGCGGTTGACAGTTATTCAGCTATGAACAAACTGATGGTTGATATGCTCCAACACGCACCGACTGTGATCAATAATATCAACACCAGTCGTGTTTCTGCCGTCCGTGTCTCCACTTTGGATGTGATTGATATTGCTTCAGCTGCCCGTAAGTGTTTGCTCACTATCTATGTCTCTGAACCTGCTCCAGCTCCAAACTCCACGGTTCAGATTACTGAGATTATTGATGAGCCACCATTGCATGATCTGCATGTGGATAACCAGGCCTACCTATCCCCTGTTCATGACTATTATGATGATCATGATGCATCTGATGAAGCTATGGACAACTTGGACCTGAATCAATCACCAGTTTCAGTGGTTCAAGGTGATCACATCTCTGCCAAAAGGAAAGCTGCTGAACCAAAAGATGTGACTGAAGTTCGTCGCAGCACACGTATTGCGATTAAGAAAGCTGGCTACAAAACCAAGGAAGCAAAGGAAAAGGCAGAAGTGGGCAACTCAGGGAAGATTACTGATGCCAAACAGAATGATGCGACGAGCAAAAAAGTCAAAGGGAAAAACAAGCAGCAGCAGCGACCCTCCTCCTCTTCGACTCATCAAGCTATTATCATAGATGAATCAGCTCCTCCACCACCTGAACTTCCGATCGAAACCATTCAAGCTATTGCTATCAACCAGTGCAAGGTACCTCCTAGTGAGGTGACTAAGGAAAGGCTCAATTCCACCAGTGGCTGATGGAGTACAACCATCCATCCTTTCAGCCTGGCCCGCTTCATGGCCACCTTTTATTTGTTTTTCATCCACCGATCATCATCCTCCATCTTTGTCTTTTTTCCAAGTCGTTTGTAATAATCAGGATTTGGTATTATGGGCATGTACTTACTCAATCTTGGAGTACCCAAAATACCTGTCTACTCCTCCTTAGAAACTCTGGTTTTATCGATTATATATTGGCATGTGGTATGTTTCTTATGAGATCTATTCCTCTATTCTTCATGTCATATATTCCTACTGCTTACATGCCTATGTCTCAAATACCCTGTCTATCATTCTTTCATATGATCAATTACTTTGATCATATCATAATATTCATTATAGCAAAGTATCCCAATGAATAGAAACTGGAATTTATTGGATTGGAATTTGAGGGGTATTAATTCGCAAGATAGATGGGATGACATAAGGCAAAGATCTGAGGAAAGTAATTGTGCTATTATGTGCTTCCAAGAAACCAAAAGAGAACATTTTGATCTGGCTTATATAAAGAATTTCTGCCATAGAAAATTCAATTCTTTCGCATATGTACCCTCTATTGGCAACTCGGGGGGTATTATCACTATCTGGAATGGCAGTCTGTTTACTGGCACCATCATAAGTCAATCAAGCTTTCAGCTCACTATTGAATTTAAATGCAACATCTCCAATACTATATGGACTGTGACTAATATCTATGGGCCAGCTCATGAAGATCGCAGACAAGAATTTATTGATTGGCTCAACAATTTTGATTCTTCGGCTATGAAATACTGGATGATCCTAGGGGATTTTAATCTCATTCGTGATCCACAAGATAGAAGCAGACCTGGTGGGAATTCAAATAATATGTTGGCATTCAATAGTGCCATTCTTGCACATGACCTGGAAGATATACCTATTAAAGGACGTGCTTATACTTGGAGTAATATGCAATCTCAACCTCTGTTAGAAAAATTGGATTGGATTTTCACCTCACCTGATTGGACTTTGGAATTCCCCAATACCATGGCATTCCCCTTGGCACACATTGGATCGGATCACATCCCTATTCATATTCAAATTGGATCACACATTCCAAAATCCCAAATTTTTAGATTTGAGAACTACTGGTATGATTTTGATGGTTTTATGGATATAATGTCTTCAGCTTGGAACAATGCACCATACAAGAGTGACGCTGCCTTATCTCTTAATTCGAAATTCAAATGTCTCCGATCGGCTCTGAAGAAATGGAGTAGAAATATTTCTCAACTCAATAATACCATATGCAAATGCAATTACACTCTTGCTATGATTGATGGTATTGAAAATCAGAGAAGTCTCACTACTATGGAATATAATTTCAGATCTATTCTCAAAGTGCATACTGCAAAACTACTGGAAGCTAAGAGAATATATTGGAAGAACAGAGCGAAAATTAGATGGATAAACCTGGGTGATGAGAACTCTAAATTTTTCCATGCTATAGCTACCCAAAGTTATCGGAAAAACTATATTACCTCTCTGAAAACTGAGGACAATTCTCTTGTCACCAATCATGATCATAAAGCGGCTATTATATGGAATTCATATAAGGACAGACTAGGGATTTCTAATGAAGTAATCATGCCGTACAATCTCAATGAACTGGTGCACAGGCATAATCTTGATCATCTTGACAGTCCATTCACCAATGAGGAGATTCTGGCTGTAATTAAAGAGATGCCAACTGATAGAGCACCAGGCCCGGACGGTTTCAATGGTTTCTTTATGAAAAAATGTTGGGACACTATTAAGCAGGATTTCTTTAACCTGGTGAATGATTTTTATCATGGACTTATCAATCTGGACAGTATCAATTCGGCATATATCACTCTAATCCCTAAGGTCAATGATCCTGAGAATATGAATGACTTCCGGCCGATATCTTTGGTCAGTCTACCAATCAAATTTCTTACCAAGCTCCTGGCCAACAGATTGCAGAAAGAAATCATTCCTATGCTACATCAGAACCAATATGGCTTCATAAAAGGCAAGTCTATACATGATTGCTTGGCCTGGACCTATGAATATCTTCACATATGCCACCTTTCAAAAAAACCAATCATCATTCTGAAAATAGACTTCGAAAAAGCCTTTGATAAAGTTGAATATAGTGCTATTATTGCAATGTGTTCTGCTCTTGGTTTTGGACCTAAATTTCTCTCCTGGATCAAACAAATTCTTTACTCGGCTTCCACTTCAGTTCTGCTCAATGGCGTCCCAGGGAAAAAAATCAAATGCAAACGTGGTGTGAGACAGGGTGACCCACTTTCACCGCTCCTATTTGTTTCCACAGCAGAAATATTGCAATATGTCATCAATGATGCTTGGCAAAGAGGAGAGATTACCCTACCTATTGATAATGACTTTGGGCAGAAATTTCCTATTATTCAGTACGCTGATGATACGCTACTCATTATGCCAGCATGTGCTAATCAATTGGCAAAACTGAAGGATATTCTCATTTTATTTAGTGAAGCTACAGGACTGAAAGTTAATTTTCACAAAACTTCTCTGGTGCCTATCAATATTACACAAGAGGAAGCACAGAATTTAGCCTCATCTTTTGGCTGTAGAGTGGAAGGCCTTCCTTTTACTTATTTAGGCCTTCCCCTAGGCACTACTAAGCCTTCTGTTGATGATCTAATGCCCTTGGTTTCAAGATTGGATAAAAGGTTGTCAGGTATCTCTTCCTTGCTCTCATATACTGGAAGACTGACATTACTCAACACCACTTTGAATGCTATTCCCTTGTATGCTATGTGTACAATCAAGATCCCAGTGACTATTTTTGTACATTTTGAGAAGAGTGGAAGACAATTCTTATGGGCAAATAAGGATGATTTCAAACATGGAAAATGCCTGGCAAGCTGGGATATGGTATGTAAACCAAAGGATCAAGGTGGTCTGGGTGTTCTTAACTTAAGAACCCAAAACAAGGCCCTACTCATGAAGAATCTTTATAAGTTTTATAATCACCAAGACATTCCATGGGTAAATCTTATTTGGCAAGCTTATTATCACAACATCAATAATACCCCCCACTTATGCAGTAGGAAAGGCTCATTCTGGTGGAAAGATTGTCTATCCATGGTGGATGATTTCAGAAATTTGACTACATGTTCTGTTCAAAAAGGAAACTCAATATCATTGTGGTTTGACCAATGGGATAATAACTGTAAGAAGGAAACCCAATATCCACGTCTTCTATCTTTTGCTAAGAATGACAGTATAAATCTGCATAAGGCTACTGGATTAGAGGACTTATATGATCTCTTTCATTTGCCACTGTCTATTGAAGCTCATCAAGAATTCAGGAGTTTGCAGTCGGATCTAAATGGAATTAATATCTCAGATCGTGATGATATTTGGTGTCTTAGAGGAAATGAGGCTTCTTTCTCTTCAAAGAAAGTTTATCGAGCTCTTATTGGTAATTATGAAGTGCCTAAACCAATTCTTGATATATGGAAAACATGCAATATTCCGAGGCAGAATTTTTTTGCATGGTTGCTCATGAACAACAGACTGAATACTAAGGATCTCATGTGCAGAAAGAACTTCTTTGTGCAATTTAAAGACTGTGTTTTGTGCGATACCTGTCCAGAGGAAACCCTGATGCATCTCTTCTTTGAATGCTCTTTCAGTCAAAGTTTTTGGTGGGCTATTGGTATTGAATGGAATACTGACTTTCATCTCATTCATATGATTTCTGATGCATGCCAGAGGTACAATATGAGTTTCATCATGGAAATAATCATATCGGGATGTTGGGCTATATGGGATCAGAGAAATGGCCTTATCTTCAGAGACATTGCTCCATCTCTTTTATCATGTTCATCTTTCTTTAAAACCATCTGTACCTCTAATCTTCTTAGGGCTAGACCCAGTTTGAAGGAAGGCATGACTTCCTGGATTGATACTTTGTAATTTGGTAGAATTGTGATCCCCCACCGCCTGTACATTTATTCACCCATTATAATATAAAAATCGACAAGCAGTAGGGTTTTTGCCCTACTGTACCGTGTCAAAAAAAACCTAGCGTTATCTCATTCACGCGGGGATACGCCGTTACCTCTTTCTTTTTATTCTCCTTCTTCTTCTTCTTCTTCGTTCCCTTCTTCTTCTTCTTCTCTTCCTTCTCCTCGTTCCCTTCTTTAGGAGGAAGAGGTTTGAAGGGTGGCTTGTCCGCATAACCTGATTTACTTTTGAAACAATAGAAGAAACTTGGGAGGATCCCTCCTTTTCATTAATTAGTTGAAAACACACAGCGGTCCTATCATATTTTGGCAAGGTGTCATCTTCTAAAATATTTTGTATGTAAGTATTTGTATGGCTATTATCAATGCAATAAGAAAAACACCCATGAAGGACATCATCAATATCAAGATCACTCATATGTAACAAAGAGATTTTTCTCGACAGTTCTTCACACCCCAAAAATAAAGTAAGTTCATCATGCTGATTAGGAGTAATTTCATCATCACAATACAAATTTGCAGCACTCATTGGGTTCAAATTATCATTGGAGGAGCATTGAAAATTGAAATGACCCACTTCATGGCAAACTTCACAAATAAAAGGATAGAGGGCACAAACTTTTTACCAAGATCATCTAGAGCCCTAAACCACTTTCTAGTTTTTTCATTAGCATGATGGATACAGTATTCATCTTTGATTTGATTAATTCCACAAGGTCTATGTATTCCACAAAAATTAACATGCTTATAGGAAATAACATTCTTAGGAGTTTGAGCATGCTCATTACAATAATTAACAACAATTTCATTCTTCATGCAAGCCTCTTTAAAAGGTTCATGATACTTATCAAAATTCTTTTTAGGCAATTCAAAATGAGAAGCAAAGGCTTTATAAAGATTTGCAGCAACTTGAGAGTCAAGACCATAAGTAGCACTCATATTTCGAAATTTATCGGTATCCATAAAAGTTTCAATGCATTCATAATCATAATTTATATCTGACTCTTTACCTTTGTCGTTCTCCCAATCTTCAGCGTTCTCCTTAATCCGATCAAGAAGGTCCCTTTTAAACTCTTCTTTGTTGCGCGTGAATGATCCAGAACAAGTAGCATCCAGCAAGGTCTTATCTTGAAAAGAGAGTCTTGCATAGAAATTATCAATAATGATATTACCTGGAAGCTCATGATTGGGGCATTTGAGCATTAAAGACTTCAATCTCTCCCATGCTTGGGCAATACTCTCTCCATCATGAGGCCAGAAATTATATATTCGGTTTCGGTCTTTGTGAATTTCACTTGGAGGATAGAATTTAGAATAAAATAGATGCACAATATCCTTCCAATCAAGAGAATGCTCATCCTTCAGCAGTTTATGCCAATGCGCCGCTTTACCAGACAATGACATAGAGAATAATTTCTTCTTCACTTCATCCATAGAGATACCTGCACACTTGAATAACCCGCATAATTCATGCAAAAACAGTAAATGATCTCCAGGATGACAGTTCCATCCCCTTCATAGCGGTTATCCATAACACGTTCAATAATTTTCATAGGTATTTTATATGGGATACTTTTAGTAGGTGCATTTAAAATATCACAAGCATCATTAGAGTTATCGCATATGGGAGATCAAGTGTTATCAGAGCAAATTTTCTCACCTGAAGATGGGAAGCTAAAAAGTTCACAAAAACTAGCTTCCCCAAGCTTAGACTTCTCCATAGCATTAGCAGTAATTGCATTCATACTAATAACATTGCTACTAGCATGCAAATGAGGTTCCATTGGTTTTTTAATGTTTGCACCAAACAATTCTAAATCAGGAAAAAGATTAAAAAGCTCACTAAATTTTTTGTTGTTTTCCATTATGCCTAACTAGTGTAAACAAGAAACAAAAAGATGCAATTGCAGGATCTAAAGGAAATAGCTTTGAGCACAAACACAATGGCGCCAGAAAAGTACTGTTACTGGAACCGGAGTATGAGTGCCTTTACCTTTCCTCCGACAGCAGCGCCAGAAAAGTGCTTGTCTACGGGAGCTTCTATTCTTGTAGACAGTGTTGGGCCTCCAAGAGCAGAGGTTTGTAGAACAGCAACAAGTTTCCTTAAGTGGATCACCCAAGGTTTATCGATCTCGGGAGGAAGAGGTCAAAGATATCCCTCTCATGCAACCCTGCAACCACAAAGCAAGAAGTCTCTTGTGTCCCCAACACACCTAATAGGTGCACTAGTTCGCGAAGAGATAGTGAA
Source organism: Lolium multiflorum (assembly GCA_030979885.1). Classification (NCBI taxonomy): domain Eukaryota; kingdom Viridiplantae; phylum Streptophyta; class Magnoliopsida; order Poales; family Poaceae; genus Lolium; species Lolium multiflorum. The sequence continues at coordinate 32,035,778 of CM061752.1, forward strand.
ATACGGGTGGTATGAATAAGTAGTAGCAACGACACGGAAAAGTGCTTTGCCCGGACGATAAACAAGCGTAATGTGCAGCATGTGTGATAAAACGGTAAACAAGCGGCGATAGCGTGTTTAGGAACAAGGCCTAGGGATTACACTTTCACTAGTGGACACTCTCAACATTGATCACATAACAGAATAGATAAATGCATACTCTACACTCTTGTTGGATGATGAACATATTGCGTAGGATTACACGAACCCTCAATGCCGGAGTTAACAAGCTCCATAATGCTCATATTTGTAACCTTTAGTGTAAGATAGATCAAAAGACTAAACCAAGTACTAGCATAGCATGCACATTGTCACCTTCATGCATATGTAGGAGGAATAGATCACATCAATATTATCATAGCAATAGTTAACTTCGCAATCTACAATAGATCATGATCATAGCATAAACCAAGTACTAACACGGTGCACACACTGTCACCTTACACGTGCGGGAGGAATAGAACTACTTTAATAACTTTGCTAGAGTAGCACATAGAATAGTGGTGATACAAAACTCATGTGAATCTCAATCATGTAAAGCAGCTCATGAGATTATTGTATTGAGGTACATGGAGAGAGATGAACCACATAGCTACAGCGGAGCCCTCAGCCTCGGGGGTGGATTACTCCCTCCTCATCATGGGCAGCGATGGCGGTGAAGATGGCGGTGAAGACGGCGGTGGAGACGGCTCGGGGGCATTCCGTCCCGAGGGTCCGGAGCGAGAGACTCCCGGGTGGAGTTTCGCGATGTGGCGGCGCCTGGAGTCTTTACGGAGGTTCGTCTCGGTGTTTTTGAGTCACGACGGCTTAAATAGGCGAGAGTCGGAGTCGGAGGGCCACGGGCTGCCCAAACCATAGGGCGCCCCCTGGCCGCGGGGGTGTGGTTTATTGGCCTGTCCCCCTTCTACGGCAGTTCTGTGTGTTACGGATGGTTCGGAAAAATCGGAACACGGCGTTGATTTCGTCCGATTCAGAGAATATTTCGTTACTAGGATTTTGAAACCAAAAACAGGAAAACAGGAACGGCATGGCATCTTGTTAATAGGTTAGTTCAAACGCATAAAAATGATATAAAGTGTAAACAAAACATGTTGGTATTGTCATAAAACAAGCATGGAACGTCGGAAATTATAGATACGTTGGAGACGTATCACCAGCTCGATGACGATGACGATGGCGTCGATTTCCCCCTCCGGGAGGGAATTTCCCCGGCAGATTTCAGCCTGCCGGAGAGCTCTCTCTGGTTTTCCGCCCCGAGGCGGCCTGTGACTCTTCGGCGATTATTGGCAGCTTAGGGTTTCGGGACGAAGATGTGCGCGAAGGAGAGGAGGCCGAGAGAGGGGGTGGGCCCCCTCCTCGCAAGCGGCACGGCCGGAGCCCCGGCTGCGCCGGCCTATGAGGTGGGCCCATGGCGGCCCTCCTCGGCTCCCCCTTCTGGCTCCCTTCGTCTTCTGGAAAAATAGGATTTTTCATATAATTTCCGTCAATTGTTGATCTCCGAAATATTGCATTCTGACGGCGCTTTTTCCAGCAGAATCCTGACTCCGGTGCGCGATCCTCAAATAATCATGAAACATGCAAAATAGATGAAATAACATAAGTATCATCTCCAAATATGAAATATATCAATGAATAACAGCAAATTATGATATAAAATAGTGAGGCAAAATGGACGTATCAACTCCCCCAAGCTTAGACTTCGCTTGTCCCCAGCGAAACTGAACTCGGTAAACAAGACCACATGTTTATGGAGTGAAGAGTCGATAAATAAAATACGGACAAGAAGCATCATATTAACTCACACAAGACATTTTAGTATACAACTTCCTCATATAATTCAACTTGAAACAAGTAAAAGGAAATCACAAATAAAGGTGCATAGGAAATCATAATTGGTGATGGCAAACTTTGTTCTTGGTCAGAGAACAGTTAACAGATTATACTTATCTATTGAGCAGCGCTCTCATATTAAGGCTTATAATAAACTTGCATACTCAATCATAGTAATCTCTTCATAATCATTGATAAATTTCAAAGCTATATTCATTCAGATAAAACTGGTACTAAACAAGGAAGAATAAAAGACATGATGAAATAGATCACAATATAAATGGTTTGATCACAACAACTCAAATGCTTGCTTAAGATGGAGGGAAATAGGTTTACTGACTCAACATAGAATAAAAGACAGGCCCTTCGCAGAGGGAAGCAGGGATTAAATCATGTGCTAGAGCTTTTAAGTTTTGAAATCATATAGAAAGCATAAAAGTAAGTTTTGAGAGGTGTTTGTTGTTGTCAACGAATGGTAGTGGGTACTCTAACCCCCTTGCCAAACAGACCTCCAAAGAGCGGTTCCCATGAAGGACGTTATCTCTACCAGCAAGGTTGATCATCCCTCTTCCTTTTGTTTACACATGTACTTTAGTTTATTTAAGGATGACACTCCTCCACCTTTCTTTCTCAAGCCATGGCTAAACAATTGCTTACCGATGAATCAGGGCAAAACATGTGAAGAGAATTATTAATGAAAGTTGATTAATTGGGGCTGGGAACCCCGTTGCAGCTCTTCTTTAAATTATAGGATAAGTGGATGAAGCCACTAGTCCATTACTGAAAGCTCCTAACAAGAGAAAGATAAAACACCACATACTTCCTCATGAGCTAGAACATTGACACAAATAAGAGGTAATGCTTTTGAATTGTTTAAAGTAGCACATGAAGTATTTACTTGGAATGGCAGGGAAATACCACATAATAGGTAGTTATGGTGGACACTGGTGGCATAGGTTTGGTTTAAGGGTTTGGATGCACGAAGTATTCCCTCTCGGTGCAGGTCTTTGGCTAGCAAGGTTAATTAGCAAGCATAAGAGTTGAGGGAAACAAACAAATATACATGTGATAGAAACAATCATGCATCTTCCTTGTAAGCACAAACAATTTTAACTTCAGAATACTAAGATAGGAACTAACAAGAAAGATAATAACATATCTACATGTGTTTCCTCTTTTCTACTTAAACTCAAGGTGTTGTTGCTATTGACCAATGCTAAGTTTGCCAAAACCAAATAAATTTACTCAATGCTCCCAAAGTGATACCAATACTAACAACAAGATCAATCATATAATAGAGATTGCAAACTAAAATAAGATGTGCAATATGTAAATGATAAGACTTCTCATTAATATTCCATAACGATAACTCACACCAAGGGATACATAGATAACCAACTAGAGAGAGATCCATACGCAACACATCTTATATGATAACTTCCCTACTCATGATATGACACTACTTGATAGTAAAAAGGTAAAAGGTAGTGATGATGTGATACCGCGGCACTCCCCCAAGCTTGGAACAAACCAAGTGGTGCCAATGCGATGATGAATTACTCCTTCGAGCGGTGGTGATGATGAATTCCTGATAAGCTTCTCAACGAGCTCCTTTAGCTCAGCAATCTGTACGTGAGTTGCGGATCATCTGAATTGTGCTCGACGCGGTTAAGAAGCATGTCCGACGGCGAGTCCCAACTCTTAGAGTTGTTTCCCCGCTCTTCGGCTTAGGGCTTCATCCTTCTGCAGGTGTTAGAACGATCTATATCCCAGTTGCTAGGCAATACTGCCTTGGGAACCCTTTCAGTTTGACTATTATGAATTAGAATGTGGAAGGGGTGGTAGGTGCCTGGAGGAGATGTCCTTGGAGCTAGGTAGTGACGTGGGACTCCTCCTCCGGTGCTAATCCGTGCGCTTTTCTTGGTGTTGAACGGATTTGCCACTCATGCTTGCGACGGTGGCACGCGGGTATACTCGCGGAACTTCCTCAACTTCTTCTTCATCCTCCTTGAATTCTTCTTTCAACTCGGGATCTTGAATATCTTCCTCCGAAGGTTCCTTGTCCTTGTTGTTGGAGACCCTTCTAGATCAAAGACAGATCCTGGCAACGACTCGAAACAAAACACGACGAGAAAACGATATACGGACCTCCAGTGGTCCGGGGGATTATATAGCAAAAAATTTGCGACATAAGGAGAGTACCAGGTCGAACCAGAGTCGGAGAGGGGCAACGAGGGGCCCTCCTCACAGGGCGGCGCGGCCAGGCTGGGGCCCGCGCCGGCTATGGGGCACGCCCTCGTGCGTCTCCTCCACTCCGTTTCGATCTCGTAATTTTCATATTTTCCAAAAGTTGCAAAAACATTGTTCGGAAAGTTAAACGCGGACTTTTTCTTACCAGAACTGTTACCTATTCAAAGTCGAACTCTGCAGGACTATCAACTTGGCCTTTGATGAAGGCTTCCGGAGTTACCACTTGAATAACATCAACATCTTTATTATAAGAATCACCAGAGATATAATGCTTGAGTCTTTGTCCATTCACCACTTGTGTGGCATTACCTTGCCGAGAGCTAATTTTAATTGCTCCTGATCGATACACCTCATCAATGACATATGGTCCTTCCCATTTTGAGAGTAATTTCCCTGCAAAAGACGAGACCGATACAATAGGACTTTATCTCCAACATTAAATTCTCTTTTGATAATTCTTCTATCATGCCATTTCTTAACTTTCTCTTTAAAGAGTTTAGCATTCTCATAAGCTTCACTTCTCCATTCATCTAGAGAACTCAATTGTAGCAATCTTTTCTTACCGGCAAGTTTAGGATCTTTATTTAGTTCTCTTACAGCCCAATAAGCTTTGTGCTCTAGTTCTAAAGGTAAATGACAAGCTTTCCCATAAACCATTTTATACGGTGACATACCCATGGGATTTTTATAAGCAGTTCTATAAGCCCATAGTGCTTCTTTCAATTTAATAGCCCAGTTCTTTCTAGATTTATTAACAGTCTTTTGCAAGATAGATTTAATCTCTCTATTTGATAATTCTACTTGCCCACTAGTTTGAGGATGATAAGCAGAAGCAATTCTATGATTAATACCATATTTAGCAAGAGTTTTCTAAAACCACCATGAATAAAATGAGAACCTCCATCAGTCATAATATATCTAGGAACTCCAAATCTAGGAAAAATAATATCTAAAAGCATTCTTAGAGAGGTCTCACCATCAGCACTTTTTGTAGGTATGGCTTCCACCCATTTAGTAACATAATCAACAGCGACAAGTATATGAGTGTTACCTTCTGAAGAAGGGAAAGGACCCATGAAGTCAAATCCCCAACAATCGAATGGTTCAATAACAAGAGTATAATTCATAGGCATTTCATTGCGTACTGGAGATATTACCAACCCTTTGACATTCATCACAAGATAAAATAAACTTCCTTGCATCTTTGAAGAGAGTTGGCCAATAAAAACCTGATTGTAGAACCTTTTGCGCGGTTCTATCTCCGGCGTGATGTCCTCCATAAACACTACCATGACACTTACTCAATATCTCTTGCTGTTCATATTCAGGAACACATCTTCGCAGAATACCATCCACTTCTTTATATAAGTGTGGGTCTCCCAAAAATAATGCCTCAAGTCATAAAAGAATTTCCTCCTTTCCTGAGCTGAAAAGGTTGGAGGCAAGTACTTGGATACAATAAAGTTAGCATAATCATCGTACCAAGGACTATCTCGCGAGCTCACCTTTATTACAGCCAAGTGTTCATTTGGAAAACTATCATTAGAGGAACAGGATCAATATTTTCCAATCTAGACAAGTTATCAGCTACAGGATTATCGGCACCTTTCCTATCTATAATATGTAAATCAAATTCTTGCAAAAGAAGTATCCATCTAATAAGCCTTGGCTTAGCATCTTTCTTTTCCATAAGGTATCTAATTGCAGCATGTTCAGTATGAACTGTAACCTTTGAATCAACAATATAAGATCTAAACTTGTCACAAGCAAAAACTACAGCTAATAATTCTTTTTCAGTTGTAGCATAATTTCTTTGAGCAGCATCAAGAGTTTTGCTAGCATAATGAATAACATTCAATTTCTTATCTACTCGCTGTCCAAGAACAGCGCCTACAGCAAAATCACTAGCATCACACATAATTTCAAAAGGTAAATTCCAATCAGGAGGTTCAACTACAGGAGCAGTTGTTAAGGCTTTCTTTAGAGTTTCAAAAGCTTCCTTACAATCATCATCAAAAACAAAAGGTACATTTTTGAAGAAGATTAGTAAGGGGCTTTGAAATCTTAGAAAATCTTTAATAAATCTCCTATAAAACCCAGCATGACCAAGAACACTACGAATACCTTTAACATCCCTAGGATAGGGAATCTTCTCAATTGCTTCAACTTTAGCTCTATCAACTTCAATACCTCTCTCGGAAATTTTATGTCCCAATACAATTCCTTCATTAACCATAAAGTGGCACTTCTCCCAATTAAGAACAAGATTAGTTTCTTCACATCTCTGCAAAACTTATCAAGGTTTCGCAAGCAATTATCAAAAGAATTCCCATAGGAAAAATCATCCATGAATACCTCTACAATATTCTCACAAAAGCCATGAAAAATAGCAAACATGCATCTTTGAAAAGTAGCAGGAGCATTACATAAACCAAAAGGCATACGCCTATAAGCATAAGTTCCATAGGGACAAGTGAAAGTGGTTTTCTCTTGATCTTTAGTTTTAACAGCAATTTGTGAAAACCCAGAATAACCATCAAGAAAGCAAAAATGAGTATTTTTAGACAACCTTTCTAACATTTGATCAATAAAAGGGCAAAGGGTAATGATCTTTCTTAGTAACTTTATTAACTTTTCGATAATCAATGCACATTCTATACCCTACAACTACTCTTTGAGGATGAGCTCATCATTATCATTAGGCACAACAGTCATTCCTCCTTTCTTAGGAACACAATGCACAGGACTAACCCATCTACTATCAGCAATAGGATATATAATACCAGCTTCAAGAAGTTTTAATACCTCATTCCTTACCACATCTTTCATCTTCGGAATTAGACGACGCTGATGTTCAACAACAGGCTTTGCATCATCTTCCATATTGATAGCATGTTGGCAAATAGAGGGAGAAATCCCCTTCAAGTCATCAAGAGTGTAGCCAATAGCTCCTCGGTGTTTCTTCAATATTTCCAATAACCTTTCTTCCTCAATATCAAAGCTTAGAACTAATAATAACAGGATATATTTTCTTATCATCAATATGAGCATACTTAAGATTATCAGGCAACGGTTTTAAATCAAAAACAGGATCTTCCTTTGGTGGTGGTGTTGTACCTAAATCTTCAACCGGCAAGTCATGTTTAAGAATAGGTTGACGAAGGAAAATTTCATCAAGCTCATTTCTTTCTTCCCTAAAGACTTCACTCTCACTATTCTCCAAATGTTGCTGCAAAGGATTATTAGGAGCAAGAGCAATAGACGCACACTGTTCAACTCTAAAATCATTATTAGGCAAATCAGCTTTATAAGGAGTTTTGGCAAATTTAGAGAAATTAAACTCATAAGATTCACCAGCAAATTTAGTCATAATTTTCCTTCTTGCAATCTATAACAGCTCCACAAGTATTTAGGAAAGGTCTACCAAAAATAATAGGACAATACTTACTAGCAGCAGAACCAAGTACCAAAAAGTCAGCGGGATATTTAATCTTACCACATAGAACTTCCACATCTCGAACAATACCAATAGGAGAGATAGTTTCTCTATTAGCTAGCCGAATAATCACATCAATATCGATAATTTCTTATGTTCCATGCCACATTATTGATGATATCTACATGTTTTATGCATACTTTATGTCATATTTATGCGTTTTACGGAACTAACCTATTAACAAGATGCCGAAGTGCCAGTTGCTGTTTTCTGCTGTTTTTGGTTTCAGAAATCCTAGTAACGAAATATTCTCGGAATTGGACGAAATCAACGCCCAGGTTCCTGTTTTGCCGGAAGCATCGAACACACGAGAACCGCGAGAGAGGGCCACGAGCCCAGACCTTGTTGAGCGCGGCACAGGGGTGGCCCGCCAACCCTAGTGTGTCATCGCCCCGTCACGCCTCCGACTCCGCTTCTTCGCCTATTTAAAGGTCCCTGACCTAAAACCTCGAGACGGAAAAGCCACGGTACGAGAAACCTTCCAGAGCCGCCGCCATCACGAAGCCAAGATCTGGGCGACGGAGGTCTGTTCCGGCACGCCGCCGGGACGGGGAAGTGCCCCGGAAGGCTTCTCCATCGACACCACCGCCATCTCCATCAACACGCTGTTGTCTCCCATGAGGAGGAGTAGTTCTCCATCGAGGCTGGGGGCTGTACAGGTAGCTATGTGGTTCATCTCTCTCCTATGTGCTTCAATACAATAATCTCATGAGCTGCCTTACATGATTGAGATTCATATGATGATGCTTGTAATCTAGATGTCATTATGCTAGTCAAGTGGGTTTTACTTATGTGATCTCCGGAGACTCCTTGTCCCACGTGTGTAAAGGTGACAGTGTGTGCACCGTGTGGGTCTCTTAGGCTATATTTCATGAATACTTATTCGCTGTTATGAATGGCATAGTGAAGTGCTTATTTATATCTCTTTATGATTGCAATGTGTTTTGTATCACAATTTATCCATGTGCTACTCTAGTGATGTTATTAAAGTAGTTTATTCCTCCTGCACGGTGTAATGGTGACAGTGTGTGCATCCGTGTTAGTACTTGGCGTAGGCTATGATTATGATCTCTTGTAGATTATGAAGTTAACTATTGCTATGATGGTATTGATGTGATCTATTCCTCCTACATAGTGTGAAGGTGACAGTGTGCATGCTATGTTAGTACTTGGTTTAGTTGTGTTGATCTGTCATGCACTCTAAGGTTATTTAAATATGAACATTGAATATTGTGGAGCTTGTTAACTCCGGCATTGAGGGTTCGTGTAATCCTACACATTATGTGTTCATCATCCAACAAGAGTGTAGAGTATGCATCTATCTATTCTGTTATGTGATCAAAGTTGAGAGTGTCCACTAGTGAAAGTCTAATCCCTAGGCCTTGTTCCTAAATACTGCTATCGCTGCTTTTTACTGTTTTACTGCGTTACTACTGCTTGTTTACTGTCCTGGGCAAAGCACTTTTGTGGTGCCGTTGCTACGCTTATTCATACCACCGTATTTCACTATCTCTTCGCCGAACTAGTGCACCTATTAGGTGTGTTGGGGACACAAGAGACTTCTTGCTTTGTGGTTGCAGGGTTGCTTGAGAGGGATATCTTTGACCTCTTCCTCCCTGAGTTCGATAAACCTTGGGTGATCCACTTAAGGGAAACTTGCTGCTGTTCTACAAACCTCTGCTCTTGGAGGCCCAACACATCTACAAGAATAGAAGCTCCCGTAGACATCAAGCTATTTTCTGGCGCCGTTGCCGGGGAGGAAAGGTAAAAGGTACTCACACTCCGGATCTCGGCTACTAAGCTATTTTCGCCGTTGTAAGTACTCGAAGCTATTTCCTTTAGATCCTGCAATTGCATCTTTTTGTTTCTTGTTTACACTAGTTAGGCATAATGGACAACAATGAGCTTCTTATTCTATTTCCTGATTTAAGACATGGATGGTTTGATGCGAAAATTAAAAAACCTATGGAACCTTATTTGCATGCTGGTAGTAATATTAGTATGAACGCTTTGAACACCATTGTTGCTAATGATATGGAAAATTCTAAGCTTGGGGAAGCTGGTTTTCATGATCTTTTTAGTCCCCCAAGCATTGAGGAGAAAATTTTCTTTGATGATACTTTGCCTCCCATATATGATGATTATAATGATAGTGGTCTTTTGGTGCCACCTACTGGAGAGTAATTTTTATGATGATAATACTATGCCTCCTACACTTGATGAGAATAATAATGATAGCTACTTTGTTGAATTTGCTCCACTACAACTAATAAAATTGATTATGCTTATGTGGAGAGTAATAATTTTATGCATGAGACTCATGATAAGAATGCTTTATGTGATACTTATATTGTTGAGTTTGCTCATGTTGCTACTGAAAGTTATTATGAGAGAGGAAAATATGGTTGTAGAAATTTTCATGTTACTAAAATGCCTCTCTATGTGCTGAAATTTTTGAAGCTACACTTGTTTTATCTTCCTATGCTTGTTACTTTGCTCTTCATGAACTTGTTTATTTACAAGATTCCTATGCATAGGAAGCATGTTAGACTTAAATGTGTTTTGAATTTTCCTCTTGATGCTCTCTTTTGCTTCAAATACTATCTCTTGTGAGTGCATCATAAAAACTGCTGAGCCCATCTTAATGGCTATAAAGAAAGAACTTCTTGGGAGACAACCCATGTTATTTTGCTACAGTACTTTGTTTTATATTTGTGTCTTGGAAGTTGTTTACTACTGTAGCAACCTCTTCTTATCTTAGTTTTGTGTTTTGTTGTGCCAAGTAAAGTCGTTGATAGAAAGGTTGATACTAGATTTGGATTACTGCGCAGAAACAGATTTCTTTGCTGTCACGAATCTGGGCAAAATTCCCTGTAGGTAACTCAGAAAATTATGCCAATTTACGTGAGTGATCCTCAGATATGTACGCAACTTTCATTCAATTTGAGCATTTTCATTTGAGCAAGTCTGGTGCCCTTTTAAAATTCGTCTTTACGGACTGTTCTGTTTTGACAGATTCTGCCTTTTATTTCGCATTGCTTCTTTTGCTATGTGGGATGGATTTCTTTGTTCCATTGACTTCCAGTAGCTTTGGGCAATGTCCAGAAGTGTTAAGAATGATTGTGTCACCTCTGAACATGTGAGTTTTTGATTATGCACTAACCCTCTAATGAGTTTGTTTCGAGTTTGGTGTGAAGGAAGTTTTCAAGGGTCAAGAGAGGAGGATGATATACTATGATCAAGAAGAGTGAAGAGTCTAAGCTTGGGGATGCCCCGGTGGTTCACCCCTGCATATTTTAAGAAGACTCAAGCGTCTAAGCTTGGGGATGCCCAAGGCATCCCCTTCTTCATCGACAAATTTATCAGGTTCTTCTCTTGAAACTATATTTTTATTCGATCACATCTTATGTACTTTACTTGGAGCGTCTGTATGTTTCTTGTTTTTGTTTTTGTTTGAATAAATACTTGTGTGGGAGAGAGACACGCTCCGCTGGTTCGTATGAACACATGTGTTCTTAGCTTTTAATTTTCATGGCGAAGGTTGAAACTGCTTCGTTAATTGTTATATGGTTGGAAACGGAAAATGCTACATGTAGTAATTGGTATGATGTCTTGGATAATGTGATACTTGGCAATTGTTGTGCTCATGTTTAAGCTCTTGCATCATATACTTTGCACCTATTAATGAAGAAATACATAGAGCTTGCTAAAATTTGGTTTGCATAATTGGTCTCTCTAAAGTCTAGATAATTTCTAGTATTGAGTTTTGAACAACAAGGAAGACGGTGTAGAGTCTTATAATGTTTACAATATATCTTTTATGTGAGTTTTGCTGCACCGGTTCATCCTTGTGTTTGTTTCAAATAACCTTGCTAGCCTAAACCTTGTATCGAGAGGGAATACTTCTCATGCATCCAAAATCCTTGAGCCAACCACTATGCCATTTGTGTCCACCATACCTACCTACTACATGGTATTTCTCCGCCATTCCAAAGTAAATTGCTTGAGTGCTACCTTTAAATAATTCAAAATTTATCACCTCTTATTTGTGTCAATGTTTTATAGCTCATGAGGAAGTATGTGGTGTTTTATCTTTCGATCTTGTCATTTACTTTTGACAGACTTTCACAATGGACTAGTGGCACATCCGCTTATCCAATAATTTTGCAAAAAGAGCTGGCAATGGGGTTCCCAGCCCCGATTAATTAACTTGCATTAATAATTCTCTTCACATGTTTTGCTCTGATTCATCAGTAAGCAACTTAATTTTGCAAATAGACACTCCTTCATGGTATGTGATTGTTGGAAGGCACCCGAGGATTCGGTTAGCCATGGCTTGTGTAAGCAAAAGGTTGGGAGGAGTGTCATCCATAAATAATGAAACTAAAGTACATGTGTAAACAAAAGAGAAGAGGGATGATCTACCTTGCTGGTAGAGATAACGTCCTTCATGGGAGCCGCTCTTGAAAGTCTGGTTGATGAGGTAGTTAGAGTGCCCACTACCATTCGTTGACAACAACAAACACCTCTCAAAATTTTACTTTTATGCTCTCTTTATGTTTTCAAAACCAAAGCTCTAGCACAAATATAGCAATCGATGCTTTCCTCTTTGAAGGACCTTTCTTTTACTTTTTATGTTGAGTCAGTTCACCTATTTCTCTCCATCCCAAGAAGCAAACACTTGTGTGAACTGTGCATTGATTCTTACATACTTGCTTATTGCACTTGTTATATTGCTTTGCATTGACAATTATCCATGAGATATACATGTTACAAGTTGAAAGCAACCGCTGAAACTTAATCTTCCATTGTGTTGCTTCAATGTCTTTACTTTAAATTATTGCTTTATGAGTTAACTTTTATGCAAGACTTATTGATGCCTGTCTTGAAAGTGCTATTCATGAAAAGTCATTGCTTTATGATTCAGTTGTTTACTCATGTCATTACCATTGTTTTGATCGATGCATTCATTACATATGTTTACAATATGATCAAGTTTATGATGGCATGTCACTCCAGAAATTATCTTTGTTATCGTTTACCTGCTCGGGACGAGCAGAACTAAGCTTGGGGATGCTGATACGTCTCCGACGTATCGATAATTTCTTATGTTCCATGCCACATTATTGATGATATCTACATGTTTTATGCATACTTTATGTCATATTTATGCGTTTTCTGGAACTAACCTATTAACAAGATGCCGAAGTGCCAGTTGCTGTTTTCTGCTGTTTTAAATCCTAGTAACGAAATATTCTCGGAATTGGACGAAATCAACGCCCAGTTCCTATTTTGCCCGGAAGCATCCGAACACACGAGAACCGCGGAGAGGGCCACAGGCCCGTACGCTTGCTGGCGGCCCGGGTGGGTGCGCCCCTAGTGTGTCATCGCCCCGTCAGCCCTCCGACTCCGCCTCTTCGCCTATTTAAAGGTCCTCGACCTAAAACCTCGAGACGGAAAAGCCACGGTACGAACCTTCGAGCCGCCGCCATCGCGAAGCCAAGATCTGGGGGACAGGAGTCTCTGTTCCGGCACGCCGCCGGACGGGGAAGTGCCCCGGAAGGCTTCTCCATCGACACCACCGCCATCTCCATCAACGCTGTTGTCTCCCATGAGGAGGGAGTAGTTCTCCATCGAGGCTCGGGGATGTACCGGTAGCTATGTGGTTCATCTCTCTCCTATGTGCTTCAATACAATAATCTCATGAGCTGCCTTACATGATTGAGATTCATATGATGATGCTTGTAATCTAGATGTCATTATGCTAGTCAAGTGGGTTTTACTTATGTGATCTCCGGAGACTCCTTGTCCCACGTGTGTAAAGGTGACAGTGTGTGCACCGTGTGGGTCTCTTAGGCTATATTTCACAGAATACTTATTCACTGTTATGAATGGCATAGTGAAGTGCTTATTTATATCTCTTTATGATTGCAATGTGTTTTGTATCACAATTTATCCATGTGCTACTCTAGTGATGTTATTAAAGTAGTTTATTCCTCCTGCACGGTGTAATGGTGACAGTGTGTGCATCCGTGTTAGTACTTGGCGTAGGCTATGATTATGATCTCTTGTAGATTATGAAGTTAACTATTGCTATGATGGTATTGATGTGATCTATTCCTCCTACATAGTGTGAAGGTGACAGTGTGCATGCTATGTTAGTACTTGGTTTAGTTGTGTTGATCTGTCATGCACTCTAAGGTTATTTAAATATGAACATTGAATATTGTGGAGCTTGTTAACTCCGGCATTGAGGGTTCGTGTAATCCTACGCAATTAGTGGTGTTCATCATCCAACAAGAGAGTGTAGAGTATGCATCTATCTATTCTGTTATGTGATCAAAGTTGAGAGTGTCCACTAGTGAAAGTCTAATCCCTAGGCCTTGTTCCTAAATACTGCTATCGCTGCTTGTTTACTGTTTTACTGCGTTACTACTGCTGCGTTACTACTGCTTGTTTACTGTCCTGGGCAAAGCACTTTTCTGGTGCCGTTGCTACTGCTTATTCATACCACCTGTATTTCACTATCTCTTCGCCGAACTAGTGAACCTATTAGGTGTGTTGGGGACACAAGAGACTTCTTGCTTTGTGGTTGCAGGGTTGCTTGAGAGGGATATCTTTGACCTCTTCCTCCCGAGTTCGATAAACCTTGGGTGATCCACTTAAGGGAAACTTCTGCTATTCTACAAACCTCTGCTCTTGGAGGCCCAACACTGTCTACAAGAATAGAAGCTCCCGTAGACATCAAATAACCACATCAATATCTTCAAGTTCACAAGAACCAATTTCATGCATGATCTCCGTATAAAGCTCATAAGGAATGGCACTAATACTTGCACCAATGTCACATAAACCATAATAACAATGATCACCAATTCTAACAGAGAGCATAGGAACACTAGCTTTCCTAGACTTATTAGGATGCGAAACAATATTAGAAGCATCTTCACAGAAAATAATATGACCATCTTCTACATTTTCAGTCACAAGATCTTTAACTATTGCAACAGCAGGTTCAACCTTTATTTGTTCTTCAGGTTCTATAGGTTTCTTTGCACTTTTATTAACCGCACTAGATATAACAGAGTACTCCTTCATTTTAGCAGGGAAAGGAGTTTTTTCAATATAAGCTTCAGGAAGAATATGATCAACAGTTTCAATTATAGCACATTTATTTATAGATGAATCAATTTTATCTTTATACGGTTCATGATACTTATCAAAATTCTTCCTAGGCAATTCAAAGTGAGAGGCAAAAGCTTTATAAAAGTTTGCAACGACTTGAGAATCAAGACCATAAGTAGCACTCATATTACGAAATTTATCAGTATCCATAAAAACTTCAATGCATTTATAATCATAGTTTATACCTGACTCTCTATCTTTGTCGTTCTCCCATCCTTCAGTATTCTCCTGGATCCGATCAAGAAGGTCCCTTTTAAACTCTTCTTTGTTGCGTGTAAATGATCCAGAACAAGAAGTATCCAGCAAAGTCTTATCTTGAAAAGACAATCTTGCATAGAAATTATCAATAATAATATTACCAGGAAGCTCATGAATGGGGCATTTGAGCATTAAAGACTTCAATCTCCCCCAAGCTTGGGCAATACTCTCTCCATCATGAGGCCAGAAATTATATATGCGGTTCCGATCTTTGTGAATTTCACTTGGAGGATAGAATTTGGAATAAAATAAAGGCACAATGTCCTCCCAATCAAGAGAATCCCTATTCTTCAGCAATTTATACCAGTGCGCTGCTTTACCAGACAGCGATATAGAGAATAGTTTCTTCCTAACTTCATCCATAGCAATACCTGCACATTTGAATAACCCGCATAATTCATGTATCCATCCCCTTCATAGCGGTTATCCACAACACATTCAATAATTTTCATAGGTATTTTGTATGGAACCTCTTTCTCACCTGGCGCCTCATCCACTACCTTTGCAGTAGTAGTAGATTTTCCAAAGAGGAATTCAAGAGAAGACCCCTCCATAATGAATTATAGCAGCAGGCAGAAATAAAAACAGCACGTACAGTAAAGTTTCCCTTACCAATTCCACTTACCAATAGCGCTTCACTCCCCGGCAACGGCGCCAGAAAATAGTCTTGATGACCCACAAGTATAGGGGGTGTATCGTAGTACTTTCGATAAATAAGAGTGTCGAACCCAACGAGGAGTAGAAGGTGTTGACAAGCAGTTTCGATGAAGGATTCACTGTAAATGCTCACAGACAAGTATTCGGGGGTTTTGATATAGCAGGTAAATAAAGTACGAGTAAGTAAAATGCGAGAGAAATAATTGCAGCGAGTGGCCCAATCCTTTTTAGCACAAAGGACAAGCCGGTTTGTTTACTTATAATGACCAAACGTTCTTGAGGACACACGGGAATTTAGTCTAGTGCTTTCGCTTCATATAGCTGATTAATCTTCATTGTTTTGATAAGTGTTGTGTGGGTGAACCTATGCTAATGCACCGCCCTTCCTAGGACTAATACATACTTGTGATTATACCCCTTGCAAGCATCCGCAAATACAAGAAAGTAATTAAGATAAATCTAACCACAACCTTAAACTCTGAGATCCTGCTATCCCTCCTGCATCGATATACCAATGGGGGTTTAGGTTTCTGTCACTCCGGCAACCCCGCAATTAGCAAACGAATACAAGATGCATTCCCCTAGGCCCATAAATGGTGAAGTATCATGTAGTCGATGTTCACATGACACCACTAGAAGAATAACACCACAACTTAAATATCATAACATTGAATACTAACCAACATAATTCACTACTAACATTTAGACTTCACCCATGTCCTCAAGAACTAAACGAACTACTCACGAGACATCATATGGAACATGATCAGAGGTGATATGTGATACGCCTCCGACGTATCGATAATTTCTTATGTTCCATGCCATATTATTGATGATACCTACATGTTTTATGCACACTTTATGTCATATTCGTGCATTTTCTGGAACTAACCTATTAACAAGATGCCGAAGTTTTCTGCTGTTTTTGGTTTCAGAAATCCTAGTAACGAAATATTCTCGGAATTGGACGAAATCAAGACCCAGGGGCCTATTTTGCCACGAACCTTCCAGAAGACCGAAAAGGATACGAAGTGGGGCGACGAGGCGCCGCCACCATAGGGCCGCGCGGCCAAGGGGGGGCCTGCGCCGCCCTATGGTGTGGGCCCCTCGTCAGCCCTCCGACTTCGCCCTTCCGCCTACTTAAAGCCTCCGTCGCGAAACCCCTGAGGCGAAAAACCACGATACGGAAACCTTCCGCCGCCGCCGCCAATCCCATCTCGCGGGATTCTGGAGATCTCCTCCGGCACCCTGCCGGAGAGGGGATTCATCTCCCGGAGGACTCTACATCGCCATGGTCGCCTCCGGAGTGATGAGTGAGTAGTTCACCCCTGGACTATGGGTCCGTAGCTAGATGGTTGTCTTCTCCTCATTGTGCTTCATTGTTGGATCTTGTGAGCTGCCTAACATGATCAAGATCATCTATCTGTAATACTCTATGTTGTGTTTGTCGGGATCCGATGGATAGAGAATACCATGTTATGTTAATTATCAAGTTATTACATATGTGTTGTTTATGATCTTGCATGCTCTCCGTTATTAGTAGAGGCTCTGGCCAAGTTTTTACTCTTAACTCCAAGAGGGAGTATTTATGCTCGATAGTGGGTTCATGCCTGCATTGACACCTGGGACAGTGACAGAAAGTTCTAAGGTTGTGTTGTGCTGTTGCCACTAGGGATAAAACATTGGCGCTATGTCCGAGGATGTAGTTGTTGATTACATTACGCACCATACTTAATGCAATTGTCTGTTGCTTTGCAACTTAATACTGGAGGGGGTTCGGACGATAACCTGAAGGTGGACTTTTTAGGCATAGATGCAGTTGGATGGCGGTCTATGTACTTTGTCGTAATGCCCAATTAAATCTCACTATACTTATCATGACATGTATGTGCATTGTTATGCTCTCTCTATTTGTCAATTGCCCGACTGTAATTTGTTCACCCAACATGCTTTTATCTTATGGGAGAGACACCTCTAGTGAACTGTGGACCCCGGTCCATTCTTTAATACTGAAATACAAATCTGCTGCAATACTTGTTTTACTGTTTTCTTTGCAAACAATCATCTTCCACACAATACGGTTAATCCTTTGTTACAGCAAGCGGTGAGATTGACAACCTCACTGTTTCGTTGGGGCAAAGTACTTTGGTTGTGTTGTGCAGGTTCCACGTTGGCGCCGGAATCTCTGGTGTTGCGCCGCACTACATCCCGCCGCCATCAACCTTCAACATGCTTCTTGGCTCCTCCTGGTTCGATAAACCTTGGTTTCTTTCTGAGGGAAAACTTGCTGCTGTGCGCATCATACCTTCCTCTTGGGGTTCCCAACGAACGTGTGAGTTACACGCCATCAAGCTCTTTTTCTGGCGCCGTTGCCGGGGAGATCAAGACACGCTGCAAGGGGAGTCTCCACTTCTCAATCTCTTTACTTTGTTTTTGTCTTGCTTTATTTTATTTACTACTTTGTTTGCTGTATTATATCAAAACACAAAAAAATTAGTTGCTAGTTTTACTTTATTTACTGTCTTGTTTGCTATATCAAAAACACAAAAAATTAGTTTACTTGCATTTACTTTATCTAGTTTGTTTTATTTACTACTGCTAAAATGGCTACCCCTGAAAATACTAAGTTGTGTGACTTCACTAGCACAAATAATAATGATTTCCTATGCACACCTATTGCTCCACCTGCTACTACAGCAGAATTCTTTGAAATTAAACCTGCTTTACTAAATCTTGTTATGCGAGAGCAATTTTCTGGTGTTAGTTCTGATGATGCTGCTGCCCATCTCAATAATTTTGTTGAATTGTGTGAAATGCAAAAGTATAAAGATGTAGATGGTGACATTATAAAATTAAAATTGTTTCCTTTCTCATTAAGAGGAAGAGCTAAAGATTGGTTGCTATCTCTGCCTAAGAATAGTATTGATTCCTGGACTAAATGCAAGGATGCTTTTATTGGTAGATATTATCCTCCTGCTAAAATTATATCTTTGAGGAGTAGCATAATGAATTTTAAACAATTGGATAATGAACATGTTGCTCAAGCTTGGGAAAGAATGAAATCTCTGGTTAAAAATTGCCCAACCCATGGACTGACTACTTGGATGATCATCCAAACCTTCTATGCAGGACTAAATTTTTCTTCGCGGAATTTATTGGATTCAGCTGCTGGAGGTACCTTTATGTCCATCACTCTTGGTGAAGCAACAAAGCTTCTTGATAATATGATGATTAATTACTCTGAATGGCACACGGAAAGAGCTCCACAAGATATTGAATGCAATGCATCTTGCCCCATTATATTGGGAAGACCTTTTCTTCGAACCGTTGGTGCTACTATTGATATGAAGGAAGGTAATATTAAATATCAATTTCCTCTCAAGAAAGGTATGGAACACTTCCCTAGAAAGAGAATGAAGTTACCTTATGATTCTATTATTAGAACAAATTATGATGTTGATGCTTCATCTCTCGATGTTACTTGATATACACTTTCTGCGCCTAGCTGAAAGGCGTTAAAGAAAAGCGCTTATGGGAGACAACCCATGTTTTTACTACAGTATTTTTGTTTTATATTTGAGTCTTGGAAGTTGTTTACTACTGTAGCAACCTCTCCTTATCTTAGTTTTGAGTTTTGTTGTGCCAAGTAAAGTCTTTGATAGTAAAGTAAGTACTAGATTTGGATTACTGCGCAGTTTCAGATTTCTTTGCTGTCACGAATCTGGGTCTACCTCCCTGTAGGTAGCTCAGAAAATTAAGCCAATTTACGTGCATGATCCTCAGATATGTACGCAACTTTCATTAAATTTGAGCATTTTCATTTGAGCAAGTCTGGTGGCCTAATAAAATCCATCTTTACGGACTGTTCTGTTTTGACAGATTCTGCCTTTTATTTCGCATTGCCTCTTTTGCTATGTTGGATGAATTTATTTGATCCATTAATGTCCAGTAGCTTTATGCAATGTCCAGAAGTGTTAAGAATGATTGTGTCACCTCTGAACATGTTAATTTTTATTGTGCACTAACCCTCTAATGAGTTGTTTCGAGTTTGGTGTGGAGGAAGTTTTCAAGGATCAAGAGAGGAGTATGATGCAATATGATCAAGGAGAGTGAAAGCTCTAAGCTTGGGGATGCCCCGGTGGTTCACCCCTGCATATTCTAAGAAGACTCAAGCGTCTAAGCTTGGGGATGCCCAAGGCATCCCCTTCTTCATCGACAACATTATCAGGTTCCTCCCCTGAAACTATATTTTTATTCCGTCACATCTTATGCACTTTGCTTGGAGCGTCGGTTTGTTTTTGTTTTTGTTTTGTTTGAATAAAATGGATCCTAGCATTCACTTTGTGGGAGAGAGACACGCTCCGCTGTAGCATATGGACAAGTATGTCCTTAGGCTCTACTCATAGTATTCATGGCGAAGTTTCTTCTTCGTTAAATTGTTATATGGTTGGAATTGGAAAATACTACATGTAGTAATTCTAAAATGTCTTGGATAATTTGATACTTGGCAATTGTTGTGCTCATGTTTAAGCTCTTGCATCATATACTTTGCACCCATTAATGAAGAAACACTTAGAGCTTGCTAATTTGGTTTGCATATTTGGTTTCTCTAGAGTCTAGATAACATCTAGTATTGAGTTTTGAACAACAAGGAAGACGGTGTAGAGTCTTATAATGTTTACAATATGTCTTTTATGTGAGTTTTGCTGCACCGTTCATCCTTGTGTTTGTTTCAAATAACCTTGCTAGCCTAAACCTTGTATCGAGAGGGAATACTTCTCATGCATCCAAAATCCTTGAGCCAACCACTATGCCATTTGTGTCCAACATACCTACCTACTACATGGTATTTATCCGCCATTCCAAAGTAAATTGCTTGAGTGCTACCTTTAAAATTCCATCATTCACCTTTGCAATATATAGCTCATGGGACAAATAGCTTAAAAACTATTGTGGTATTGAATATGTACTTATGCACTTTATCTCTTATTAAGTAGCTTGTTGTGCGATAACCATGTTTTCTGGGGACGCCATCAACTATTCTTTGTTGAATATCATGTGAGTTGCTATGCATGTCCGTCTTGTCTGAAGTAAGAGAGATCTACCACCTTTATGGTTGGAGCATGCATATTGTTAGAGAAGAACATTGGGCCGCTAACTAAAGCCATGATTCATGGTGGAAGTTTCAGTCTTGGACATATATCCTCAATCTCATATGAGAATAATAATTGTTGCCACATGCTTATGCATTAAAGAGGAGTCCATTATCTGTTGTCCATGTTGTCCCGGTATGGATGTCTAAGTTGAGAATAATCAAAAGCGAGAAATCCAAAATGCGAGCTTTCTCCTTAGACCTTTGTACAGGCGCATGGAGGTACCCCATTGTGACACTTGGTTAAAACATGTGCATTGCAAAGATCCGGTAGTCCAAGCTAATTAGGACAAGGTGCGGGCACTATTAGTATACTATGCATGAGGCTTGCAACTTGTAAGATATAATTTTCATAACTCATATGCTTTATTACTACCATTGACAAAATTGTTTCATGTTTTCAAAATAAAAGCTCTAGCACAAATATAGCAATCGATGCTTTCCTCTTTGAAGGACCATTCTTTTTACTTTTATGTTGAGTCAGTTCACCTATCTCTCTCCACCTCAAGAAGCAAACACTTGTGTGAACTGTGCATTGATTCCTACATACTTGCATATTGTACTTGTTATATTACTCTATGTTGACAATTATCCATGAGATATACATGTTACAAGTTGAAAGCAACCGCTGAAACTTAATCTTCCTTTGTGTTGCTTCAATACCTTTACTTTGATTTATTGCTTTATGAGTTAACTCTTATGCAAGACTTATTGATGCTTGTCTTGAAGTACTATTCATGAAAAGTCTTTGCTTTATGATTCACTTGTTTACTCATGTCATTACCATTGTTTTGATCGCTGCATTCATTACATATGTTTACAAATAGTATGATCAAGGTTATGATGGCATGTCACTTCAAATTATCTTTGTTATCGTTTTACCTGCTCGGGACGAAAGAACTAAGCTTGGGGATGCTGATACGCCTCCGACGTATCGATAATTTCTTATGTTCCATGCCATATTATTGATGATACCTACATGTTTTATGCACACTTTATGTCATATTCGTGCATTTTCTGGAACTAACCTATTACAAGAAAGTGCTATAGTTTTTCTGCTGTTTTTGGTTTCAGAAATCCTAGTAACGAAATATTCTCGGAATTGGACGAAATCAAGACCCAGGGGCCTATTTTTCCACGAACCTTCCGAAGACCGAAAGGGATACGAGTGGGGCGACGAGGCGCCGCCACCATAGCGCGCCGCCCATGGTGTGGGCCCCTCGCCCTCCGACTCCGCTCTTCCGCTACTTAAAGCCTCCGTCAAAACCCCGAGGCGAAAACCACGATACGGAAAACCTTCCGGACGCCGCCGCCAATCCCATCTCGGGGATTCGGAGATCTCCTCCGGCACCCTGCCGGAGAGGGGATTCATCTCCGAGGACTCTACACCGCCATGGTCGCCTCGGAGTGATGAGTGAGTAGTTCACCCCTGGACTATGGGTCCATAGCAGTAGCTAGATGGTTGTCTTCTCCTCATTGTGCTTCATTGTTGGATCTTGTGAGCTGCCTAACATGATCAAGATCATCTATCTGTAATACTCTATGTTGTGTTTGTCGGGATCCGATGGATAGAGAATACCATGTTATGTTAATTATCAAGTTATTACATATGTGTTGTTTATGATCTTGCATGCTCTCCGTTATTAGTAGAGGTTCTGGCCAAGTTTTTACTCTTAACTCCAAGAGGGAGTATTTATGCTCGATAGTGGGTTCATGCCTGCATTGACACCTGGGACAGTGACAGAAAGTTCTAAGGTTGTGTTGTGTTGTGGCCACTAGGGATAAAACATTGGCGCTATGTCCGAGGATGTAGTTGTTGATTACATTACGCACCATACTTAATGCAATTGTCTGTTGCTTTGCAACTTAATACTGGAGGGGGTTCGGACGATAACCTGAAGGTGGACTTTTTAGGCATAGATGCAGTTGGATGGCGGTCTATGTACTTTGTCGTAATGCCCAATTAAATCTCACTATACTTATCATGACATGTATGTGCATTGTTATGCTCTCTATCTGTAAATTGCCCGACCGTAATTTGTTCACCCAACATGCTTTTATCTTATGGGAGAGACACCTCTAGTGAACTGGTGGACCCCGGTCCATTCTTTAATTCGAAATACAAATCTGCTGCAATACTTGTTTTTACTGTTTTCTTTGCAAACAATCTTCTTCCACACAATACGGTTAATCCTTTGTTACAGCAAGCCGGTGAGATTGACAACCTCACTGTTTCGTTGGGGCAAAGTACTTTGGTTGTGTTGTGCAGTTCCACGTTGGCGCCGGATCCCCGGTGTTGCGCCGCACACATCTCCTCCGCCATCAACCTTCAACGTGCTTCTTGGCTCCTCCTGGTTCGATAAACCTTGGTTTCTTTCTGAGGGAAAACTTGCTGCTGTGCGCATCATACCTTCCTCTTGGGGTTCCCAACGAACGTGTGAGTTACACGCCATCAATATGATGATGAATAACAATCTGAACATAAACCTTGGTTCAATGGTTTCACTCAATAGCATCAATAACAAGTAGAAATCAACACCGGGAGAGTTTTCCCTATCAAACAATCAAGATCCAACCCTAATTGTTACAGCGGTGACGAGGTGCAGCGGTGGAGATGGCGGTGATGATGATGGAGATGGCGGTGATGATGATGGAGATGATGTCCAGCTCGATGACGATGACGATGGCGTCGATTTCCCCCTCCGGGAGGGAATTTCCCCGGCAGATTTTAGCCTGCCGGAGAGCTCTTTCTCTCTCTGGTGTTTTCCGCCCCGCAGAGGCGGCTGTGACTCTTCGCGATTATTCTTTTAAGCTTAGGTTTTCGGGACGAAGATGTACGTGAAGGAGAGGAGGCCAGAGGGGGCTGTGGGCCCCCTCCTCACAAGGCGGCGCGGCCAGGCCTTGGCCCGCGCCGGCCTATGAGGTGGGCCCATGGCGGCCCTCCTCGGCTCCCCCTTCTGGCTCCCTTCGTCTTCTGGAAAAATAGGATTTTTCATATAATTTCCGTCAATTGTTGATCTTCCGAAATATTGCATTCTGACGGCGCTCCAGCAGAATCCTGACTCCGGTGCGCGATCCTCCAATAATCATGAAACATGCAAAATAGATGAAATAACATAAGTATCATCTCCAAATATGAAATATATCAATGAATAACAGCAAATTATGATATAAAATAGTGATGCAAAATGGACGTATCAGCCCACAGTACAAACTTGTGGGCGACAGTAAATTGGAAATGACATCGTAGCTAGGATTCATATTTGGGAGAAAAAACAAGGACATGAGAACAAAATAGTTACATGTTTGCGTGTGTGGCTCTTACTTCTGGACCGTGTCAAATGGCATTCCTAGAATATGCATTTCTAGGCAATTAGTAGAAGCAGTGTAGCATTCCAACAATCCATCTATGTTTTTGCTAGCATTTGCCAATATCTTTTTATTTTAGTTATTTCATATATGGACAGATAAGCAAGACTAAATATTATGTAAATATAATTCATTTAACGCTCCCATGGCTGAACTCTATGTATGGCCTACTGACATGCGATGGTTCAGACATGTAATGGATCCACTGTGGCTGCATAATCAAGCTAATATGTCATATGTTTATAACAGAATTTTTTTACCATGGTATTCTATCAGTTTTGTTGGTCTGAAGAATACAAAAGTTTTCTTATAATTATTGTTCCTTTCCCAATTTTTGTTTGGACGAAGTTTCTGTTAGTTGTTTTTTGGTCTGAAGAGTACATATAAACAGAAAAGGTTGGTTGCACTTACTGTTCCTTTTAGAGATATGGGATGTCCTTGGTCTTATGTATTTAATTCGCGCTATTGCCTGACTTAGAGCATCTATAATGTTATAGTTCCCACACAACCTACTATTCTATGTGGCAAATTTTTTTTACCAATTTATCATGTGTGTTTTATTATTTTGAATCATGTTAAATCTTTGTGTACCTATACCAAGTGACTTTGCATTTGTTCGAGATGTACATGATGCAGGACCTTCTATTCTCTACAATTTTTTATATTATCCATGTTGTTTCTTCTCTGGTTCAGGCACATAATGTTACTTATTTTTTGTTACTTCCATGTATTATTAAGAGTCCTGATGCTGAACATTTTATCCAAAGTTCACTGTCAGTGCGTCCAAATTTTACATTTCAGAGTACTTCACAGCGTAAGAAACTGGGAAATCGTCCACGGGGGAGCTGGCCAGCGTGAAGCTACCATAGGTTTTTTTCCAGACCATCAATGTCTAATCCACTGCGATTATTTCTGGTCAAAGCCAGAGTGTTCCAGTGCGGTGATCAATTGGAGTAGCTACTCACATGGTTGAAGCGAAACAATTTTGAGAAAGTTGTGTAGCATATGATTCATAAATTATGTGTTCTGGGATTTTAGTTTCTTCTGATAGGAGTAGATGGTCATTAATTTACCAACTCGTTGCAGTTTTTAGGGTAATCTTCTAAGAGAGATTCACATCTGACAAAGAGCCTATAGCATAGTTGTGTCTACTGGATGGATGAAAAACTTTTGTTTGAAATAAGTTAGAAATAGAATTGGGTTACGCTGAAAGATACCGTGAGATGTCCCATCTAGATTCCCGGGGCTTGTTTCCGCCAAGGACTAGAAATGTCAGACTTTTCCATGCGCTTGGATATTCATGTTATAGGTTCCACGATTCCTTATTGAAAATGTAGGCGGTCAGTACACGGGCCCACATGCAGTGTAAGGAACAACAAAGGTCCTGAGAAGGCACCGATTGCAACAAGATTACATGTTGTAAGTAATTATGATTCGATTGGTGGCATATATCTGCTCTCTTGGCGCCCCTTTCACATGAATATATGATGCCCGGGCTCCAGAGCATTGCGGCTGGCAAGGCTCCTGCCTACGCAGGTCCTACCTCGCCGATTTGGCAGGGGTATTTTCGACCCCTCCGGCGTCCGCCTCGACCATGCCGTCATCTTCTTCCCGGGCTTCGGCGGGTCGGTCCCGGTCTAGGAGCATTCCTCCGCCATCGGGGATGCCCAATTTCTCCAAGGTACGCGCAACATATTTAGGAATCGGTTAGGGTTTGGTCAATTTTGGTATCATCCGATGAATGTGCTATGTCTGGCGAACTGTCGTCCGGTGTTAGGGCTAAAATGCATGCGGTACTAGGGTTTCTTGGCGAGGTGTTGCATGCACAATGTAGATTCCCAATTTGGAAAGTGCTTTTTTGCCATTGTGAAATGATTGCACACCATAAATTGGGAAATTGGGACAAAACTTTCATAGTTGCATAGATGTTGATCATGTGCATTTGTCTTATGTTGTGGCAATATTGAGCATGGCACTGTCGTAGTGTTGAGCATGCCCAAGAGCATGATCTGGATGGTGAACAACACAACGACAATGCCATAGTGTTGTTCATGGTCTTGGGCATGATCGGGATGCTGATGAACACAATGTCAGTGCCATAGTGTTGTTCATGCTATTGGGCATGATCAGAATGCTGATGAACACAATGGAAGTGCCATAGTGTTCATCATGTTCTTGCTTATGCTCTGGATGGTGATCAACACAATGGCAATCATTTGTGTTGATCAGGTTATTAGGCATGGTCGGGATGCTGATGAACACAATAGTAGTGCCATAGTGTTCATCATGCTCTTTCTCATGATCTAGATGGTCATCAACACAATGGAAGTGCCATTGTGTTATCATGCAGTTGGGCATGGTTGGGATGCTGATGAACACAATGATAGTTGCATAGTGTTGATCATGCTCTTGCTCATGGTCAGGATTGTGACCAGCAGATTGATAGTGGCATACATGTTTGATCATGGCACTTACATGAAGATTCTTATCTACCTAGGTCGTGAAGATGGAGTGTGTGATACCCACAAGTATAGGAGATCACTGAAATCTTCGATGGGAAGTATTACCCAAATTTATAGTTCGACTCAAGGGGAACACAAGAATACCAATAAGACTTTAGCAATTGAGACATCACTCTCAACCACACATGTATATCAATAAACTCACAAAGCAAGTGGTGATTTTATAGCAGTTGATTCAAAGTAGTAAAAGCAAACAGTAAATAAAAGCAGCAGATTTCCAGTTTTCACCGGAAGAAGTAGTATGTAACTTTTAGTGGCTAAAAGCGTAGGCATGAGGCAGCAATGCACTAATATATGGATGATGTTGATCATATAATGTAATCCAACTAACAAAGCATTCATCTCTAATTCAGTTGTGTGTAGGTGTGTGATCCAAATATAGTTATGCGTACTAACTAAGAGAATTTGCATAACATCTTTTGTCCTGCTTGCCCATTTTACCGAGGCCAACTTGGAACTACAAGCAATTAAGGTCTACCCTTTCGAATAGACCAGAACAAAGCATTAAGATTCATGAACACACATAATCCTCGAACTATCACATATTTCCCTTGTTTTTCCCTATCTGTCACCTTAGGGATTCGCAGGGTCAACATAATAACAAGTAATACACCTTTCAAATAAATACCAACCTCATAAATATGATAAAGCAATATAGGTTCAGTACTGAAATCATGTCACTCGGGCCATAGTAACAAGCATTGAACATAGCAAAGATGTACCAACACTCATACACGAATATCTTCAAGACGAACACCTCAAATCTCGATACATATGGATGATTACATGATCAATCTCATCCAAAACCCATCCACCTCTTAAGCCTACAGAGAACTACTCACTCATGGTGATGGAGAGTGAGTCCATGATGGTTGATGATGATGTCGGTGGTGGTGATGATGAAGAAGACCTCGAAATCCCTCTCTCCGGGGTGGAGAGGAGGATCAATCTGACCCCCGAAACGAAGATCGTGGTCTCGGCGGCACTCTGTTTCGCGAAACGTTGTCTCCTTCCAGGAGGTAGGTTTTTAGGGTATATAAGGCATCACACGAAGGGGGGAGGCGAGACGGCGGCCGAGGGCCAAACGGGCCTGGATGGCGTGCCCAAAGAAGTAAGGTGCGCCACCTGGCCTCGTTTGGGCCTCGTGGCTCCCCTATCGTGATCCAATGCTCCAGGTCCTTTCTTTTCATGAAAAACTTCCGTGGCATTTTTCCTCGATTTTATTTCCTACGAAAATTTGACAAAAAAAGACTTTGCTTGGTGAGATTCCTGAGCAAATCATTGAGAGAAGTGCTTGGAAAAGTAGATACATTTGGGATGTATCAGTGCAACATGGTCAGCAAACGATGGTTCGCTCCACCAGGCTACCAGGACAACACCGTCCTCAACCAGTGGACGAGCGCTCTGAAGCCGACGGTGCCAGGGAGGGTGGAGGATGTGCTCATGCCACCTCCCACCGTCGGTCGCCTGCCTAAACTGGGGCACATCGCCAGGGCGCTCATGCTGCCGAGGTTCTACGTCCAACTCAACACGGAGAACCTCCGCATGCTTGTCATCCCTCCATGGTTCTAGGACGCGCTCCACGAGTGGATCAAGATCACACTTCC
Organism: Lolium multiflorum; assembly: GCA_030979885.1. Taxonomy (NCBI): domain Eukaryota; kingdom Viridiplantae; phylum Streptophyta; class Magnoliopsida; order Poales; family Poaceae; genus Lolium; species Lolium multiflorum. Next base: position 32,064,143 of record CM061752.1, read on the forward strand.
TCGCAGTGTGGCCTTGGTGGGCAGGTCGTCTTCGGCCGAAACTGGGCGCAGGTGGTCTACAAGTACGATCTCCACTACGGCGACGTCGTGGAGTTCAAGCTGCAGGCCTTCGCCTTGAAGATGATCATCTACAAGGTGGACTGCTCGACAGCCAGGCTCTACACCTGCCCCGATCATGGCTAGGTGGCGGCGACCCTCTTATATATGTCTGTTTATTCTGTCTATCTCTGATTGTAGTGGTGCTTCAGAACTTATGGGTACAAGACATTGATTAGTGTTTGATCAAGGGGTTCTAGAGCTTATGTTGCCCTAGAACTTTCTTACTTTTGATCAAGGGGTTCCACGGTATTATAGCTCCCTGGAATTTCCTTGCTTTTGCGCAGGCATATTTCTAAGTCCTGACTATGGTGATTAGAGGTTGTGCATTTAGCTAAGCAGGTGGTACTGACTTCATAGCGGCAAGGTAGGGGTAAGAGCACCTTTATAAAGAGGGAGGTAACAACATCTCTGCTTAGCACATAACCAAACAACTACTTCTCCCCCAGTTAGCCAACATAGCGCACATTGTGGCCAACCAATCACTGGACCAAAACTGCAGGACGAAACATTGTTGGCATCCAAACGTAGTGCACAAATAGACTCGGCCTTCGTTTCACCTCATACGGCATCTACCGGGCCGAAAGCAGATACGGGAAAATTTTGGTGGGAGCCACCAATAAGGCCCTATATCATGGCTCGAAGGCGCCTCTGGGCGCGAGATGAGTCTTGTATGAAAACGACTCCTCATTTCCTTTTCAGGAATTGTACTCGGTTGGAGGTAGTCCAGGCTAGGAATGGGTAACAAAACGAACCGGACGGCGCATGTCTTAGGATGGCACATTGGGTAATTTCTGTCAAATCCATGAACAGTTTTAAGTTGGACAAAAAAAATCTTTAAAAAACCTTTTTTTTGTTACTGGGTAAAGATAAGGAAACATTAACACATAAGACGATAAAATAGCAATAATTTATTGGTATAACCGGCATTAATATGCCAGGAAACTATATAAGGCAAAGAATCAATATATTCACTCCAGAATTTGATTGCGCATTAATCTCTAAGATTAGATTTTCCAGTGTACATAAACGCCAGCCCATCCAAGGAACATGAGTTCGGTGGCATACTGACATCGACCAGCAGTACTGGACGAAGAATAGCTAACTACTTCTCATTGCACGTATCATGAACCACACACGGACCCTGTGCTTCCTAGCTCTTGTGGCCATGTCTACTTTCTTGTCATGCCATGCAGCAGGGCCGAACATAGGTCGGTCTTTCTTCATTTGTTCGTTCTTTCATGATATCGGTACTCATATTTGGATGTAATAGAAAGTTCTTGCTATTTATCTCTACATCGCTACTAGTATTTGTCGGAGCTAATTAGGTTGTACTACTTGATTATGCATATAGGTACAACAGACAAATTATGTGTTGCTGCGGAAGGTTGTGCGCCCCCGGTAGAACTTAATGGCAACCTTTTGTGTATGGCTTACTGCGCTAGCCGAGGTTATGACAAGGATAAAAGCGCTTGCTTACCAGACAATAGCTCCACCTGCTGCTGCGCGAAGTGAGAAATGCATGTAATCAAAATTATTTATGCGATGTACCATGCTAGAAATATCGTGTGTGGACGTGACTGAATAATTTGTCTGTGCGAACCTCGATTCAGTTCATACAAAAGAGCCAATAAAATATATTTACTTTTTAATTCAGCATATGTTTTTTCACCCTTCTAGAAAAACCATTTGGTCGCCACGATGCAGCAAAATAAATCATAATTATCTCACGTAATAGTGATATAAATTAATCAGCAAAAATACAGGGAGTCTCACATTAATTAATACAGTACCTGCAATAGAAGATCCATCTTTGTGGTCGGTTACGAGGAAAGCAATAGCTTTAACAATATCAGGATTATGCGATCGAATAACTGAGATGAGTAGTTTTCAATCGGTTTAGTTGGTTCATAACTATGACTAGTTAATTGACTCAAAAAAATAACAGGGGTTCATATTTTATGGCCACTAATACTCAGGAGTTGTAACACCCAGGAACAAATTATGAATATCCATGTTTTTTTTACTGAAATGAATGCGGTAGAGGGAGCCCCTACGGTAATTTTATTTTCCAAATAATAAGGCTCCTAATCTGCATCCGTGAGAACTTGAATCTGGATAGTTAGGTTGTGCATCCACTTCTCTAACCAAGTGAGCTAGGCTCATGAATATCCATGTGAGCGAGTGGTTATGAAAAGACATGAAATTTATACTCGACTCTACCAAAATTGACCGAAACCAAGGGGAAATGAACACCTAGGATGAACTCAGTCGCGCTCTCTGAGGTGGTGGATACCACCGATTTGGCTTTAACACACTTTGTAAATTTGTCGGCTGCTACGAAGAGGTGTGTGTAACCATTAGGAACTATTCTAAATGGTCCAACCATATCCAATCCCCGTATGGCGAAGGGCCAGCTGAGTGGAATGGTTCAGAGCTCTTGGACCAGCATGTGGACCTGTCAGGCGTAGAACTAGCATCCGTTGCAGGCGCGTGCAACTTCATCCGAGTCGGCATCGATGGCTGGCTAGTAAAATCCTTGTCGAAACGTACTGCCAACAAGGAGGTGGGGTCTGACATGGTGTCCACAAGTCCTTTCATGAATATGAATCTAGCTCCTTCCTGAGAATATGTGATACGTCTCCGACGTATCGATAATTTCTTATGTTCTATGCCATATTATTGATGATACCTACATGTTTTATGCACACTTTATGTCATATTCGTGCATTTTCTAGAACTAACCTATTAACAAGATGCCGAAGTGCCGCTCGTTTCTGCTGTTTTTGGTTTCGTAAATCCTAGTAACGAAATATTCTCGGAATTGGACGAAACGAAGACCCGGGGCCTATTTTTCCACGGAGCTTCCAGAAGACCGAAGAACACACGAAGTGGGGCCACGAGGTGGCCAAACCATAGGGCGGCGCGGCCCAGGTCTTGGCCGCGCCGACCTGTGGGGGCCCTCGTCGGCCCCGACTGCCCTTCCGCCTACTTAAAGCCTCCGTCGCGAAACCCCATGCGAAAACCACGATACAAACCTTATTGAGACGCCCGCCGCCGATCCCATCTCGGGGATTCGAGATCTCCTCCGGCACCCTGCCGGAGAGGGGATTCATCTCCCGGAGGACTCTACACCGCCATGGTCGCCTCCGGAGTGATGAGTGAGTAGTTCACCCCTGGACTATGGGTCCATAGCAGTAGCTAGATGGTTGTCTTCTCCTCATTGTGCTTCATTGTTGGATCTTGTGAGCTGCCTAACATGATCAAGATCATCTATCTCGTAATTCTATATGTTGTGTTTGTCGGATCCGATGGATAGAGAATACCATGTCATGTTAATTATCAAGTTATTACACATGTGTTGTTTATGATCTTGCATGCTCTCCGTCTAGTAGAGGCTCTGGCCAAGTTTTTACTTTAACTCCAAGAGGGAGTACTTATGCTCGATAGTGGGTTCATGCCTCATTGAATCTGGGACAGTGACAGAAAGTTCTAAGGTTGTGTTGTGCTGTTGCCACTAGGGATAAAACATTGGCGCTATGTCCGAGGATGTAGTTGTTGATTACATTACGCACCATACTTAATGCAATTGTCTGTTGTTAGCAACTTAATACTGGAGGGGGTTCGGATGATAACCTGAAGGTGGACTTTTTAGGCATAGATGCAGTTGGATGGCGGTCTATGTACTTTGTCGTAATTCCCAATTAAATCTCACTATACTTATCATGTCATGTATGTGCATTGTTATGCCCTCTCTATTTGTCAATTGCCCGACTGTAATTTGTTCACCCAACATGCTTTTATCTTATGGGAGAGACACCTCTAGTGAACTGTGGACCCCGGTCCATTCTTTAATACTGAAATACAAATCTGCTGCAATACTTGTTTTTACTGTTTTCTCTGCAAACAATCATCTTCCACACAATACGGTTAATCCTTTGTTACAGCAAGCCGGTGAGATTGACAACCTCACTGTTTCGTTGGGGCAAAGTACTTTGGTTGTGTGGTGTTGCGCCGCACTACATCCCGCCGCCATCAACCTTCAACGTGCTTCTTGGCTCCTCCTGGTTCGATAAACCTTGGTTTCTTTCTGAGGGAAAACTTTCTGCTGTGCGCATCATACCTTCCTCTTGGGGTTGCCCAACGAACGTGTGAAATACACGCCATCAAGCATATTTTCTGGCGCCGTTGTCGGGAGATCAAGACACGCTGCAAGGGGAGTCTCCACTTCTCAATCTCTTTACTTTGTTTTTGTCTTGCTTTTATTTTATTTACTACTTTGTTTGCTGCACTTATATCAAAACACAAAAAATTAGTTGCTAGCTTTACTTTATTTGCTATCTTGTTTGCTATATCAAAAACACAAAAAAATTACTTGCATTTACTTTATCTAGTTTGCTTTATTTACTATTGCTAAAATGGCCAACCCTGAAAATACTAAGTTGTGTGACTTCACTAGCACAAATAATAATGATTTCTTATGCACACCTATTGCTCCACCTGCTACTACAGCAGAATTCTTTGAAATTAAACCTGCTTTACTAAATCTTGTTATGCGAGAGCAATTTTCGTGTTAGTTCTGATGATGCTGCTGCCCATCTCAATAATTTTGTTGAACTATGTGAGATGCAAAAATATAAAGATGTAGATGGTGACATTATAAAATTAAAATTGTTCCCTTTCTCATTAAGAGGAAGAGCTAAAGATTGGTTGCTATCTCTGCCTAAGAATAGTATTGATTCCTGGACTAAATGCAAGGATGCTTTTATTGGTAGATATTATCCCCCTGCTAAAATTATATCTTTGAGGAGTAGCATAATGAATTTTAAACAATTGGATAATGAACATGTTGCTCAAGCTTGGGAAAGAATGAAATCTCTGGTTAAAAATTGCCCAACCCACGGACTGACTACTTGGATGATCATCCAAACCTTCTATGCAGGACTAAATTTTTCTTCGCGGAATTTATTGGATTCAGCTGCTGGAGGTACCTTTATGTCCATCACTCTTGGTGAAGCAACAAAGCTCCTTGATAATATGATGGTTAATTACTCTGAATGGCACACGGAAAGAGCTCCACAAGGTAAGAAGGTAAATTCTGTTGAAGAATCCTCTTCCTTGAATGATAAAGTTGATGCTATTATGTCTATGCTTGCGAATGATAGGACTAATGTTGATCCTAATAATGTTCCATTAGCTTCATTGGTTGCCCAAGAAGAACATGTTGATGTAAACTTCATTAAAAATAATAATTTCAACAACAATGCTTATCGGAACAATTCTAGTAATAACTATAGGCCATATCCTTATAATAATGGTAACGGTTATGCTAATTCTTATGGTAATTCTTACAACAATAATAGGAATACACCCCCTGGACTTGAAGCCATGCTTAAAGAATTTATTAGTACACAAACTGCCTTTAACAAATCTGTTGAGGAAAAGCTCAATAAAATTGATATTCTTGTTTCTAGAGTTGATAGTCTTGCCTCTGATGTTGATCTTTTGAAATCGAAAGTTATGCCTAATAGGGATATTGAAAATAAAATTGTTACTAAAGCAAATGCCATCCAAGTTAGAATTAATGAGAATATAAGATTAATGGCTGAACTGCGTGCTAGGTGGGATAGAGAAGAAAATGAAAAACTAGCTAAAAAGGAAAATGTAGCTAAAGTTTGGACTATTACCACCACAAGTAATGTTGATTCTTCATATGTTGCTGCACCTCCTACTATCAATGGTAAAATAATTGGTGATGGCAATGCTTCTACTCCTAGTGCAAAGCGCGCAAAATTACCTGAAACTGCTAAAACTGCTGAAACTGCTGTGATAAAACTGCTGAAATTTTTTTCCAACCTTGGGGATGATAATCCCATTGCTTTAGATTGTAATGATTTAGATTTTGATGATTGCCACATCTCTGAAGTTATAAAGTTCTTGCAAAAACTTGCTAAGAGTCCCAATGCTAGCGCTATAAATTTGGCTTTCACAAAACATATTACAAATGCTCTCATAAAAGCTAGAGAAGAGAAACTAAAACTTGAAACTTCTATTCCTAGAAAGCTAGAGGATGGTTGGGAGCCCATCATTAAAATGAGAGTCAAAGATTTTTATTGTAATGCTTTATGTGATCTTGGTGCAAGTATTTCTGTTATGCCTAAAAAAGTCTATGATATGCTTGACTTGCCATCATTGAAGAATTGTTATTTGGATGTTAATCTCGCTGATAATGCTAAAAAGAAACCTTTGGGGAAAGTTGATAATGTTCATATTATGGTTAACAATAACCTTGTCCCCGTTGATTTTGTTGTCTTGGATATTGAATGCAATGCATCTTGCCCCATTATATTGGGAAGCGAACCGTTGGTGCTACTATTGATATGAAGGAAGGTAATATTAAATATCAATTTCCTCTCAAGAAAGGTATGGAACACTTCCCTAGAAAAGAAGAATGAAGTTACCTTATGATTCTATCATTAGAACAAATTATGATGTGAGCTACTCTTGATGTTACTTGAGTTACACTTTCTGCGCCTAGCTGAAAGGCGTTAAAGAAAATGGGAGACAACCCATGTTTTTACTCCAGTATTTTTGTTTTATATTTGTGTCTTGAAGTTGTTTACTACTGTAGCAACCTCTCCTTATCTTAGTTTTATGTTTTGTTGTGCCAAGTAAAGTCTTTGATAGAAAAGTAAGTACTAGATTTGGATTACTGCGCAGTTCCAGATTTCTTTGCTGTCACGAATCTGGGTCTATCTCCCGTAGGTAGCTCAGAAATTACGCCAATTTACGAGCATGATCCTCAGATATGTACGCAACTTTCATTCAATTTGAGCATTTTCGTTTGAGCAAGTCTGGTGGCCTAATAAAATCCATCTTTACGGACTGTTCTGTTTTGACAGATTCTGTCTTTTATTTCGCATTGCCTCTTTTGCTATGTTGGATGGATTTCTTTGATCCACTAATGTCCAGTAAAGATGCAATGTCCAGAAGTGTTGAATGATTGTGTCACCTCTGAACATGTGAATTTTTATTATGCACTAACCTCTAATGAGTTGTTTGAGTTTGGTGGAAGTTTCAAGGATCAAGAGAGGAGTATGATGCAATATGATCAAGGAGAGTGAAAGCTCTAAGCTTGGGGATGCCCGGTGGTTCACCCCTGCATATATTAAGAAGACTCAGCGTCTAAGCTTGGGGATGCCCAAAGGCATCCCCTTCATCGACAACATTATGAGGTTCTTGAAACTATATTTTTATTCGGTCACATCTTATGTACTTTGCTTAGCGTCGGTTGTTTTTGTTTTTGTTTTGTTTGAATAAAATGGATCCTAGCATTCACTTTATGGGAGAGAGACACGCGCTGTTGCATATGGACAAATATGTCCTTAGGCTCTACTCATAGTATTCATGGCGAAGTTTCTTCTTCGTTAAATTGTTATATGGTTGGAATTGGAAAATGATACATGTAGTAAATTGCTATAATGTCTTGGATAATTTGATACTTGGCAATTGTTGTGCTCATGTGTAAGCTCTTGCATCATATACTTTGCACCCATTAATGAAGAAATACTTAGAGCTTGCTAATTTGGTTTGCATATTTGGTTTCTCTAGAGTTTAGATAACATCTAGTATTGAGTTTTGAACAACAAGGAAGATGGTATGGAGTCTTATAATGTTTACCATATGTATTTTATGTGAGTTTTGCTGTACCGTTCATCCTTGTGTTTGTTTCAAATAACCTTGCTAGCCTAAACCTTGTATCGAGAGGGAATACTCTCATGCATCCAAAATACTTGAGCCAACCACTATGCCATTTGTGTCCACCATACCTACCCACTACATTTATCCGCCATTCCAAAGTAAATTGCTTGAGTGCTACCTTTAAAACTCCATCATTCACCTTTGCAATATATAGCTCATGGGACAAATAGCTTAAAAACTATTGTAGTATTGAATATGTACTTATGCACTTTATCTCTTATTAAGTTGCTTGTTGAGCGATAACCATGTTTCTCGGGGACGCCATCAACTTGTCTTTGTTGGATATCATGTGAGTTGCTATGCATGTCTCCGTCTTATCTGAAGCAAGAGAGATCTACCACCTTCATGGTTGGAGCATGCATATTGTTAGAGAAGAACTTTGGGCTAACTAAAGCCATGATTCATGGTGGAAGTTTCGGATTTGGACACACATCCTCAATCTCATATGAGAATAATAATTGTTGACATGCTTATGCATTAAAGAGTCCATTATCTGTTGTCCATGTTGTCCCGGTATGGATGTCTAAGTTGAGAATAATCAGCGAGAAATCCAAAATGCGAGCTTTCTCCTTAGACTTTGTACAGGCGGCATGGAGGTACCCATTGTGACACTTGGTCAAAACATGTGCATTGCAAAGATCCGTAGTCCAAGCTAATTAGGACAAGGTGGGCACTATTAGTATACTATGCATGAGACTTGCAACTTGTAAGATATAATTTACATAACTCATATGCTTTTTACTACCGTTGACAAAATTGTTTCATGTTTTCAAAATAAAAGCTCTAGCACAAATATAGCAATCGATGCTTTCCTCTTTGAAGGACCATTCTCTTTACTTTTATGTTGAGTCAGTTCACCTATTTCTCTCCACCTCAAGAAGCAAACACTTGTGTGAACTGTGCATTGATTCCTACATACTTGCATATTGTACTTGTTATATTACTCTATGTTGACAATTATCCATGAGATATACATGTTACAAGTTGAAAGCAACCGCTGAAACTTAATCTTCCTTTGTGTTGTTTCAATACCTTTACTTTGATTTATTGCTTATGAGTTAACTCTTATGCAAGACTTATTAATACTTGTCTTGAAGTACTATTCATGAAAAGTCTTTGCTATATGATTCACCTGTTTACTCATGTCATTATCATTGTTTTGATCGCTGCATCCACTACATATGTTTACAAATAGTATGATCAAGGTTATGATGGCATATCACTTCAGAAATTATCTTTGTTATCGTTTTACCTGCTCGGGACAGAACTAAGCTTGGGGATGCTTGATACGTCTCCGACGTATCGATAATTTCTTATGTTCTATGCCATATTATTGATGATACCTACATGTTTTATGCACACTTTATGTCATATTCGGCATTTTCCTGAACTAACCTATTAACAAGATGCCGAAGTGCCGTCTGTCTGCTGTTTTTGGTTTCAAAATCCTAGTAACGAAATATTCTCGGAATTGGACGAAACGAAGACCTAGGGGCCTATTTTCCACGGAGCTTCCGAAGACCGAAGACCGATGGGGCCACGAGGTGGCCAAACCATAGGGCGGCGCGACCCAGGTCTTGGCCGCGCGACCCGTGGTGGGCCCCTGCCCGCCCCCTGACTCGCCTTCCGCCTACTTAAAGCCTCCGTCGCAAACCCCCGATGCGAAACCACGATACGGAAAACCCACGAGAGCCGCCGATCCCATCTCGGGGATTCTGGAGATCTCCTCCGGCACCCTGCCGAGAGGGGATTCATCTCCCGGAGGACTCTACACCGCCATGGTCGCCTCCGGAGTGATGAGTGAGTAGTTCACCCTGGACTATGGGTCCATAGCAGTAGCTAGATGGTTGTCTTTCCTCATTGTGCTTCATTGTTGGATCTTGTGAGCTGCCTAACATGATCAAGATCATCTATCTGTAATTCTATATGTTGTGTTTGTCGGGATCCGATGGATAGAGAATACCATGTCATGTTAATTATCAAGTTATTACACATGTGTTGTTTATGATCTTGCATGCTCTCCTGCTTTAGAGGCTCTGGCCAAGTTTTTACTTTTAACTCCAAGAGGGAGTACTTTATGCTCGATAGTGGGTTCATGCCTCATTGACACACTGGGACAGTGATGAAAGTTCTAAGGTTGTGTTGTGCCGTTGCCACTAGGGATAAAACATTGGCGCTATGTCCGAGGATGTAGTTGTTGATTACATTACGCACCATACTTAATGCAATTGTCTCTGTTAGCAACTTAATGAGGGGGTTCGGATGATAACCTGAAGGTGGACTTTTTAGGCATAGATGCAGCTTGGATGGCGGTCTATGTACTTTGTCGTAATGCCCAATTAAATCTCACTATACTTATCATGTCATGTATGTGCATTGTTATGCCCTCTCTATTTGTCAATTGCCCGTAATTTGTTCACCCAACATGCTTTTATCTTATGGGAGAGACACCTCTAGTGAACTGTGGACCCCGGTCCATTCATTAATACTGAAATACAAATCTGCTGCAATACTTGTTTTACTGTTTTCTCTGCAAACAATCATCTTCCACACAATACGGTTAATCCTTTGTTACAAGCCGGTGAGATTGACAACCTCACTGCTTGGGCAAAGTACTTGGTTGTGTTGTGCAGGTTCCACGTTGGCGCCGAATCTCTCGGTGTTGCGCCGCACTACATCCCGCCGCCATCAACCTTCAACGTGCTTCTTGGCTCCTCCCGGTTCGATAAACCTTGGTTTCTTTCTGAGGGAAAACTTGCTGCTGTGCGCATCATACCTTCCTCTTGGGGTTGCCCAACGAACGTGTGAAATACACGCCATCAATATGAATCTAGCTTCTTCCTAAGATTGGCAAGTTTTTTTAAAAAAATTGCCAAAAGTAGCCATTCCCCAGTCATCTAGGCTGGTCTGCAAACTAAACAACCGACCCTGTTAAAAAAATAAGCCATTTTCCTTATAAATTAACCAAGAAAAACAGTAGGTGAAATAGTAGGTAAAACATGACTATAAGTAAAGGAAACCAACTACACATGTCATCTAACATATAATATGGTAAAACTATTCTAAGCCTAATGCTAAATAAGAATTACAACATGATCTTGACTACAAGAATTAGGATGATATATGAGACAATGGAAGAAGACATATTTGCGTTGCCAGTGCTGTCTCCCATGTCATTGTAGAGGATGCTGATGTCGGGGAAGAAATCGTTTTGGGGAAGAACTCGTTCGAATTTATGATGAAAGCAGCAGTCACGCATAAGCGTTCCCCAAAAACCTTATCGCCGCTCTCCCCTGCAAAATCACAAGAGGCGGGGGTTTCAGAGCCCTACAGGCCCGACTTCAGTGCACGCCGCAAGACAAGATGGGAAAGAACTTGATCGGCGCAAAGCTCTACAACCAAGAGAAGGTCGGCGGAGGTGGAGGAGGAGGAGAACCACACATGTACCATACCTCTTCTCACATGCTCATAAAAGAACTAGAACAATCCTCCGTTATAAGGAGGTTCAATTTTTTCAGAACTAGCAATGTGGGGCTAAACTTTTGTCCCACCTCTTATGTTGCATGAATGGGCCACTGAGCCTAAAGAATTCCATGAATTATGGAATAGAATAAATGGGTTGGCTGACTGATGGGAAGAGTATACCAAGTATACCCTATTCGTTAACTAGAACTCCGAGTGAGATTTTCAGGGCTATGAGGAGGCGCGAAGCAAGGGAAAATGGTCTTTTTCCCTTTCATGGATCTTTATGAATCAATAATATGAGGAAACGGATGCTCCAAAGAGATGGAGTGGCAAGAAAGTAAGAGTATAAGAGGTCATCGCTGAGCACCTTTTACTTTCCATTTTTCTAAGAAAGGGGTGAACATCTTCAAGGTGGTTCCCTTGGGGCCTGGTCGCACAAAGTATGGTAATTTCACAATGGCCCAAGTCTACCCAATTAAGAAATTGAGCCAGGAATTGTGTCCATAATATGACCCAAGTCTAACCAGTTAAAAAAGTGAACCAAGAATTCATCCATGGGCTAGAGTGTTTGATCTGATCTAGCACATGGTAATTGCACAATAGAGGATAATCAAGCACTCATACATAAGACTAGACCATAAAAGCACGCGTTGCCGCGCCCGTCCATCGTAAGAGAAATGGCTGGAAGATGTTGAATGGGTAAGATATTTATTAAAATTGAATATCTTAGGTACAACGCCATGATAGAGGTGAAAGAGCAATTTTTTATAAGTTATAATTGATCCACTAATATAAATAATTTTATTTTAAATATTTTCTAATATCACTAATTATACAGAAGAGTGCTAGATTTGGAAACACCTCACTTCTCACAGTTATGTCACTTTAAACATATGGAATGAACGAATCAGTGATTCTAAGCAACTCACGGAACCTTGGTACAAATAATTTTTAAGAGTGCACAATAAACAAGAATGTAAATTAGATCACACGACCAAATAAATGAGCCAATCAAAAACACAGACTTATATTGGGTGTTTGATTGTATATCTTTGCAATGTAGTTCTCGGCCTTCACAATTTAAAGGAGGCTCGGTTGCATACAATATTTAGGGAATCCCATTGTAACATACTCCCTCCGTTCCTTTCTATAATGTCTATTGTTTTTTCGCATTTGTTTCAGAATATAAGAGTAAAGCTATGTTTTTTTGCAAAGAAACCCTTCGACCGATCAGGTCAAGTCCAGAAAATCTGGAAACCGATCTGGTCATGTATTTCTGAGATCTGTTTTTAGTTTTCTATTTTGTCTCTGATATCGCTAGGGGGTTTTGTGTGAAAAAATGGCTCGCGCTAATTTTCGTGCCGAAAAACAATAGGCACTATAGAAAGGAACGGAGGGAGTATAAATTAGATCTAAACTACCTAAGTGTACTCTGATACGCGTGAGACACACGTCCGTTGGGAACCCCAAGAGAAAAGTGTGATGCGTACAGCAGCAAGTTTTCCCTCAGTAAGAAACTAAGGTTATCGAACCAGTAGGAGTCAAGGAACACGTGGAGGTTGTTGGTGGCGGAGTGTAGTGCGGCGCAACACCAGCGATTCCGGCGCCAACGTGGAACCTGCACAACACAATCAAAGTACTTTGCCCCAACGTAACAGTGAGGTTGTCAATCTCACCGCTTGCTGTAAACAAAGGATTAATTGTATAGTGTGGAAGATGATGTTTGTTTGCGAAGAACAGTAAAGAACAAGTATTGCAGTAGATTGTATTTCAGATGTAAAGAATAGGACCGGGTCCACAGTTCATTAGTGGTGTCTCCCCCATAAGATAAATAGCATGTTGGGTGAACAAATTAAAGTTGGGCAATTGACAAATAGAGAAGGCATAACAATGCACATACATATATCATGATGAGTATTATGAGATTTAATCAGGGCATTACGACAAACTACATAGACCGCTATCCAGCATGCATCTATGCCTAAAAGTCCATTTTCAGGTTATCATCCGAACCCCTTCCAGTATTAAGTTGCAAACAACATACAATTGCATAAGTATGGTGCGTAATGTAATCAACACAAATATTCTTAGACAAAGCATCGATGTTTTATCCCTAGTGGCAACAACACATCCACAACCTTAGAACTGTCACTGTCCCAGATTCAATGGAGGCATTAACCCACTATCGAGCATAAATACTCTCTCTTGGAGTTACAAGTATCAACTTGGCCAGAGCCTCTACTAGCAATGGAGAGCATGCAAGAACATAAACAACATATATGATAGATTGATAATCAACTTGACATAGTATTCAATATTCATCGGATCCCAACAAACACAACATGTAGCATTACAAATAGATGATCTTGATCATGATAGGCAGCTCACAAGATCTAACATGATAGCACAATGAGGAGAAGACAACAATCTAGCTACTGCTATGGACCCATAGTCCAGGGGTGGACTACTCACACATCGATCCGAGGCGATCATGGCGATGAAGAGACCTCCGGGAGATGATTCCCCTCTCCGGCAGGGTGCCGGAGGCGATCTCCTGAATCCCCGAGATGGGATTGGCGGCGGCGGCGTCTGGAAGGTTTTCCGTATCGTGGCTCTCGGCACGGGGGTTTCGCGACGGCTTTAAGTAGGCGGAAGGGTAGGTTTAGGAGCGACACGAGGGACCCACACGCCAGGGCCGCGCGGCCAAGACCTGGGCCGCGCCGCCCTGTTGTGTCGGCGCCTCGTCGCCCCACTTCGTTTCCCTTTCGGACTTCTGGAAGCTTCGTGGAAAAATAAGACCTGTTGATTTCGTCCAATTCCGAGAATATTTCCTTTGTAGGATTTCTGAAACCAAAAACAGAAAACAGAACTGGCTCTTCGGCATCTCATCAATAGGTTAGTGCCGGAAAATGCATAAATATGACATATAAAGTGTATAAAACATGTGAGTATCATCAAAAAAGTAGCATGGAACATAAGAAATTATAGATACGTTTGAGACGTATCAAGCATCCCAAGCTTAGTTCCTACTCGCCCGAGTAGGTAAACGATAACAAGGATAATTTCTGAAGTGACATGCTATCATAATCTTGATCAATACTATTGTAAAGCATATGAAATGAATGCAGCGATTCGAAGCAATGATGAAGATAATAAGTAAACAAATGAATCATATAGCAAAGACTTTTAATGAATAGTACTTTCAAGACAAGCATCAATAAGACTTGCATAAGAGTTACTCATAAAGCAATAAATTCTTAGTAGAAAGCTTTGAAACAACACAAAGGAAGATATAAGTTTCAGCGGTTGCTTTCAACTTCAACATATTTATCTCATGGATAATTGTCAACACAAAGTAATATAACAAGTGCAATAGGTAAACATGTAAGAATCAATGCACACAGTTGATACAAGTGTTTGCTTCTGAGATAGAAAGAATAGGTAAACTGACTCAACAATAAAGTAGAAGAATGACCCTTCGCAGAGGGAAGCATGGATTACTATTTTTGTGCTAGAGATTTTCATTTTGAAAACAAGAAACAATTTTGTCAACGGTAGTAATAAAGCATATGTGTTATGTATAAGACATCTTATAAGTTGCAAGCCTCATGCATAGTATACCAATAGTGCTCGCACCTTGTCCTAATTAGCTTGGATTAACATGGATTATCATTGCATAGCATATGTTTCAACCAAGTGTCGCAAAGGAGTACCTCTATGCCGCATGTACAAAGGTCTAAGGAGAAAGCTCGCATTGGATTTCTCGTTTTTGGTTATTCTCAACTTAGACATCCATACCGGGACAACATAGACAACAGATAATGGACTCCTCTTTAATGCATAAGCATTCAACAATAGTTAAAATTCTCATAAGAGATTGAGGATTGATGTCCAAACTGAAACTTCCACCATGAATCATGGCTTTAGTTAGCGGCCCAATGTTCTTCTCTAACAATATGCATACTCAAACCTTTTGATCATGAAAATCGCCCTTACTTCAGACAAGACGAACATGTATAGCAACTCACATGATATCCAACAAAGATAAAGTTGATGGCGTCCCCAGAAACATGGTTACCGCTCAACAAGCAACTATTATGAAATAAGACACATAAGTACATATTCTTCACCACAATAGTTTTTAAGGCTATTTTTCCCATGAGCTATATATTGCAAAGGCAAAGGATAGAATTTTAAAGGTAGCACTCAAGTAATTTACTTTGGAATGGCAGAGAAATACCATGTAGTAGGTAGGTATGGTGGACACAAATGGCATGGTTTTTGGCTCAAGGATTTGGATGCACGAGAAGAATTCCTCTCAATACAAGGCTAGGCTAGCAAGGTTGTTTGAAGCAAACTCAAGTATAGAAGGTGCAGCAAAGCTCACATATGAACATATTGTAAGTATTATAAGACTTTACATTGTCTCCTTGTTGTTCAAACACCTTAACCAGAAAATATCTAGACTCTAGAGAAACTAATCATGCAAACCAAATTTTAACAAGCTGTAGTTCTTCATTAATGGCTGCAAAGTACATGATGCAAGAGCTTAAACATGATCTATATGAGCACAAAAATTGCCAAGTATCAAATTATTTAAGACATTATACCATTTACCACATGCAGCATTTTATGTTTCCAACCATATAACAATGAATGAAGTAGTTCAACCTTCGCAATGAACATTAAAAATAAAGCTAAGAACACATGTGTTCATACGAAACAGCGGAGCGTGTCTCTCTCCCAAACAAAGAATGCTAGGATCCGAATTTATTCAAACAAAAACAAAAACAAACAGCCGCTCCAAGTAAAGCACATAAGATGTGACGGAAAAAAAATATAGTTTCACTAGAGGTGACCTGATAAGTTGTCGATGAAGAAGGGATGCCTTGGGCATCCCCAAGCTTAGATGCTTGGGTCTTCTTAAAATATGCAGGGATGAACCACGGGGCATCCCCAAGCTTAGACTTTTCACTCTTCTTGATCATATTGTATCATCCTCCTCTCTTGACCCTTGAAAACTTCCTCCACACCAAACTCAAAACAATCTCATTAGAGGGTTAGTGCATAATTGAAAATTCATATATTCAGAGGTGACATAATCATTCTTAACACTTCTGGACATTTCACAAAGCTACTGAAAGTTAATGGAACAAAGAAATCCATCAAACATAGCAAAACAGGCAATGCGAAATAAAAGCCAGAATCTGTCAAAACAGAACAGTCCGTAAAGACGAATTTTTTAGAGGCACTAGACTTGCTCAGATGAAAATGCCCAAATTGAATGAAAGTTGCGTACATATCTGAGGATCACGCACGTAAATTGGCAGATTTTTCTAAATTTTCTACAGACGGGACGGCTCAATTTTGTGACAGCAAGAAATCTGTTTCTGCGCAGTAATCCAAATCTAGTATTGACTTTACTATCAAAGACTTTACTTGGCACAATAATGCAATAAAATAAAGATAAGGAGAGGTTGCTACAGTAATAACAACTTCCAAGACTCAAATATAAAACAAAGTGCAGAAGTAAAATAATGGGTTGTCTCCCATAAGCGCCTTTCAGTTAGGCGCAGAAAGTGTGAATTAAGTATTATTAAGAGACGAAGCATCAACATCATAATTTTTTCTAATAATAGAATCATAAGGTAACTTCATTCTCTTTCTAGGGAAGTGTTCCATACCTTTCTTAAGAGGAAATTGATATTTAATATTACCTTCCTTCATATCAATGGTAGCACCAACAGTTCGAAGAAAAGGTCTTCCCAATATAATGGGACAAGATGCATTGCATTCAATATCCAAGTCAACAAAATCAACGGGGACAAGATTATTGTTAACCATAATGCGAACATTATCAATCCTCCCCAAAGGTTTCTTTATAGCATTATCAGCAAGATTAACATTCAAATAACAATTTTTCAATGGTGGCAAGTCAAGCATATCATAGATTTTCTTAGGCATAACAGAAATACTTGCACCAAGATCACATAAAGCATTACAATCAAAATCATTGACCCTCATCTTAATGATAGGCTCCCAACCATCTTCTAACTTCCAAGGAATAGAGGTTTCAAGTTTTAGTTTCTCTTCTCTAGCTTTTATGAGAGCATTTGTAATATGTTTTGTAAAGGCAAAATTTATAGCACTAGCATTGGGACTTTTAGCAAGTTTTTGTAAGAACTTTATAACTTCAGAGATGTGACAATCATTAAAATCTAAATCATTATGACCTACAGCAATGGAATCATTGTCCCCAACATTTTAAAAAAATTCAGCAGTTTTTTATCACAAGCAGTTTCAGCAGTTTCAGACAATTTTGCACGCTTTGCACTAGGAGTAGAAACATTGCCAACACCAATTATTTTACCATTAATAGTAGGAGGTGTAGCAACATGTGAAGCATTATCATTACTAGTGGTGGTAATAGTCCAAACTTTAGCTACATTATTCTCTTTAGCAAGTTTTTCATTTTCTTCTCTTTCCCACCTAGCATGCAATTCAACCATCAATCTAATATTTTCATTAATTCGAACTTGGATGGCATTTGCTGTAGTAACAATTTTATTATCATTATCCTTATTAGGCATAACTTTCAATTTTAAAAGATCAACATCAGAGGCAAGTCTATCAACCTTAGAAGCAAGAATATCAATTTTATCAAGCTTTTCTTCAACATGGCTTCAAGACCAGGGGGTACATTCCTATTATTGTTGTAAGAATTCCCATAAGAATTACCATAACCATTACCATTAGCAGAAGGATATGGCCTATAGTTGTTACCAGAATTATTCCTATAAGCATTGTTGTTGAAATTATTACTTTTAATGAAATTCACATCAACATGTTCTTCTTGGGCAACCAATGAAGCTAAAGGAACATTATTAGGATCAACATTAGTTCTACCATTCACAAGCATAGACATAATAGCATCAATCTTATCACTCAAGGAAGAGGTTTCTTCAACAGAATTTACCTTCTTACCTTGTGGAGCTCTTTCCGTGTGCCATTCAGAGTAACTGATCATCATATTATCAAGAAGCTTTGTTGCCGCCCCCAAAGTAATGGACATAAAGGTACCTCCAGCAGCTGAATCCAATAGGTTCCGCGGAGAAAAATTCAATCCTGCATAAAAGGTTTGAATTCTTCACCAAAGATTTCATTCTCTCCCATGCTTGAGCAACATGTTCATTATCCAATTGCTTAAAATTCATTATGCTACTTCTCAAAGATATAATTTTAGCGGGAGGATAATATCTACCAATGAAAGCATCCTTACATTTAGTCCATGAATCAATACTATTTCTAGGCAAAGATAGCAACCAATCTTTAGCTCTTCCTCTTAAGGAGAAAGGAAACAATTTTAATTTTATAATGTCACCATCTACATCCTTATACTTTTGCATTTCACATAGTTCAACAAAATTATTAAGATGGGCAGCAGCATCATCAGAACTAACACCAGAAAATTGCTCTCTCATAACAAGATTTAGTAAAGCAGGTTTAATTTCAAAGAATTCTGCTGTAGTAGCAGGTGGAGCAATAGGTGTGCATAAGAAATCATTATTATTTGTGCTAGTGAAGTCACACAACTTAGTATTCTCAACAGTACCCATTTTAGCGGTAGTAAATAAAGAAAACTAAATAAAGTAAATGCAAGTAACTAATTTTTGTGTGTTTTCGATATAGAGAACAAGACAGTAAATAAAGTAAAGCTAGCAACTAATTTTTTTGTGTTTTTGATATAAGAGCAAACAAAGCAGTAAATAAAGTAAAGTAAAGCAAGACAAAAACAAAGTAAAGAGATTGGATGCGGGAGACTCCCCTTGCAGCGTGTCTTGATCTCCCCGGCAACGGCGCTAGAAAATATGCTTGATACGCGTGAGACACACGTCCATTGGGAACCCCAAGAGGAAGGTGTGATGCGTACATCAGCAAGTTTTCCCTCAGTAAGAAACCAAGGTTATCGAACCAGTAGGAGTCAAGGAACACGTGAAGGTTGTTGGTGGCGGAGTGTAGTGCGGCGCAACACCAGGGATTCCGGCGCCAACATGGAACCTGCACAACACAATCAAAGTACTTTGCCCCAACGTAACAGTGAGGTTGTCAATCTCATCGGCTTGCTGTAAACAAAGGATTAATTGTATAGTGTGGAAGATGATGTTTGTTTGCGAAGAACAGTAAAGAACAATTGCAGTAGATTGTATTTCAAATGTAAAGAATGGACAGGGGTCCACAGTTCACTAGTGGTGTCTCTCCCATAAGATAAATAGCATGTTGGGTGAACAAATTACAGTTGGGCAATTGACAAATAGAGAAGACATAAAAATGCACATACATATATCATGATGAGTACTATGAGATTTAATCAGGGCATTACGACAAAGTACATAGACCGCTATCCAGCATGCATCTATGCCTAAAAAGTCCACTTTCAGGTTATCATCCGAACCCCTTCCAGTATTAAGTTGCAAACAACAGACAATTGCATTAAGTATGGTACGTAATGTAATCAACACAAATATCCTTAGACAAAGCATCGATGTTTTATCCCTAGTGGCAACAGACATCCACAACCTTAGAACTTTCTGTCACTGTCCCAGATTCAATGGAGGCATGAACCCACTATCGAGCATAAATACTCCCTCTTGGAGTTACAAGTATCAACTTGGCCGAGCCTCTACTAGCAACGGAGAGCATGCAAGAACATAAACAACATATATGATAGATTGATAATCAACTTGACATAGTATTCAATATTGATCGGATCCCAACAAACACAACATGTAGCATTACAAATAGATGATCTTGATCATGATAGGCAGCTCACAAGATCTAACATGATAGCACAATGAGGAGAAGATAACCATCTAGCTAATGCTATGGACCCATAGTTCAGGGGTGGACTACTCACACATCGATCTAGAGGCGATCATGGCGATGAAGAGACCTCCGGGAGATGATTCCCCTCTCCGGCAGGGTGCCGGAGGCGATCTCCTGAATCCCCCGAGATGGGATTGACGGCGGCGGCGTCTCTGGAAGGTTTTCCGTATCGTTGCTCTCGGTACTGGGGGTTTCGCGACAAAGGCTTTAAGTAGGCGGAAGGGTAGGTTTAGGGGCGACACGAGGGCCCCACACGCCAGGGCCGCGCGGCCAAGACCTGGGCCGCGCCGCCTGTTGTGTCGGCGCTCGTCGCCCCACTTCGTTTCCCTTTCGGACTTCTGGAAGCTTCGTGGAAAAATAAGACCCTGGGCGTTGATTTCGTCCAATTCCGAGAATATTTCCTTTGTAGGATTTCTGAAACAAAAAACAGCAGAAAACAACAACTGGCTCTTCGGCATCTCGTCAATAGGTTAGTGCCGGAAAATGCATAAATATGACATATAATGTGTATAAAACATGTGAGTACCATCATAAAAGTAGCATGGAACATAAGAAATTATAGATACGTTTGAGACGTATCATACTCCCATTTAATAAAACACCAAAGCACTCCTTTACAAGCATATTTTTCCTACCTCTAATGGGACCTGGCATACATGGACAATGATGCATACAGTGAGGAGAGCTATAAGTTTATCAATTCAAGAAGACAATGGTTTATTCAAAGTTCATCCTAAAAAATGGTACTACTACATAATAACGAATAAAATATCCTCATACACAATCAATCAATGGTTTGCAATAGAGCTATTGCTCATAACTGCTTCCCAAATCTATTCTTTAAGTTCTCAATGAGGGTGCAAACAGCTACTCATCAGCAACACAAACTATATGTCGCCTCTACATGAAAATAGTTCGGCCCAAGCCTCTGCCTACTGTTGGCAGCGAAAACTAGATAACACCTGGACAGAGCTGAAAAAATGGTTAAGACTACTTCTCTATGTAGAATCATGGGTAGTATACCTGGGGCGTGCTGAAGTAGTTAATATTACAGATTATAGTACTTAAATATATATGCGCTGAAGTGCACTAATTTTAGTATTTCACCAGTTCTTAAAAGGGAAACAATCTTTTAAAAAGGCTAAAAGGGTAACCACTGACTTGACATGCGATGCAAGACAATATATAACTATTGTTCAGAAGAAAACAGGTAATCACAAAATACTAAATACGGTCTTGGCATCTGGATTAGTTTCCCTGAATGGAAAATAAATAAATTTGTGTATTCCTAGTCAATTAGTCTTCTCTAAGATGGCTTCTTAATATCTTTCCAAACCATTGATTCCCTGAGTTCATTCAGAAATATTTTCACTACAATCATTCTAATGCTAAAATTTTAAAATTGTAGAGTTGTGTGTCATTCTTGGGACTGAAAGGTTGCATCGTGATATTTATCCTTATGCACAACACAACAGAAGGATAAGAAACACACGTAGAGTATTGCTTAGAATTTATTGGCCGTAGCAAATCAAGTGTCCTCTTAACTTAAGTGAACACCAACATGTGCACATTAAGCTTATCAGAAACTGTACAAATTTATTAACAAGTTAAATATGCATGCTACTAATCACATCACAAACCAATAGGGAACTATATTGATGAATCAAAACTATACTTGAGCAGGAAAAACGAAAAAGAGCACTGTTGTCACATGTTCCCTTTTGCAACTGGCACTTGCTCCAAATTGTGTTGGACTTAACAAGAACAGAGGATTGATTTGCTGACTGCGACATCCACCAAAGGGTTGTGTTATCTACCAAAGGGTTGCTTCCTACTGAATTCTTCATGGCCAGATTTGGTACTGGATGTTGACTTTTTCCCGTGTAGTATCTTTAGAACAGCGCACCATGCACTCTCTGCAAAATGGCTACATTAATTAGGGAAGCCACCATATATAGATCTAGGAATATTACCACCAATAGCATTACTTATGTTAGTTCTTAAATCTGCAAAGGGAGTAGCCCAAAACAGGAGGAAACAAGTAAAAAAAATATAACATACAAAAATGTAAATTTTGCTCGTACAATTTTGATTGTTCAACTTACATCTTATGGTTTATGCATTGTGCCATTTTAAAAGGAGTAAATATCACTACAGCTCTATGCTTGAGATACTTAGCAAGGAAACAAATTTACCATGTCAGAAGCTCTAATAGCTAGCAGCGATGACCATAAGAAACATAGGCAACGAAGTAAACCAACTTTGCGATCAACCAACACACTTCGACAACTCTTGTGATGCATCCGACCATGCAAGTTTTTCTCAAGGCAACAACAAATCATCCTGCGAGACCTACTACCTACATGATCTGAATTGTTTTCTCCGACCGTTTCCTCTTTAGTATCTTTGATGTTCATGCACTCAGTTCTTGTCTCGGCCGTTTCCTCTTTAGTATCTTCGGTACAGTGCATGATGCACTTTCTGCAAACGGGTACATGAACTCTATGGGCACCATAACCATATCACTGTTATCCATCAATCATAGAACTTTCGTGAAATAATACTTAACTTCACTACAGGGGTAGCACATAATTCAGTGAACCAAGCAAAAAAATCTTAAATATTAGCAAGGCTTCTTCCAACTTTTCACACAACAAGAGCAAATACAGGAAAAAACACAACCTATTCAAAGGAGGTTTATATTATACACCGTTTTGATTGGATTAGTTGGTCATCTTCTGGGACAACATGTCTCTGTTTCGCAAGTTATGAACCTTCTTAATTACTTTGTACTGCAGAAAATTCTCTCCTAACCCACAGTCGATCTCTTCCAGCGTTCTACTGCTTTAAAACGAGAAGATATCAAGACAAAAGGAGATTTGTTCTTAGATCAAAGTAACATGCATGTAACATAGTCAACTACTTGGCAGGAATCAGGCTAATAAATCTCCATCAAATAATTAACTTATGGCCTTATACCAAGTGGCACGATCCATCTATCTTCACAGAGTGACTATGAATAATAACAAATGCGTATGCATTTAAAAGTCCCAAATCGAGTACATCTGAACGTGAATGAAACTACCTTAGTGTCATGTTCAAGCTAGCAGTTATATGATGTTCCAAATGCTTATGCAGGATCCAAACTAAAATCGGTGAGAATTTGCTATATAGGACAAAAGAAACTCGATCTCTTAGTTATGGCTTCCTTGAATGAATAAGTGGCGCATCTAATGCTTATACATCCGAGGATCTGTGCAAAGTTGTCAGTTGAACTCTATACGCAACATGAGATGTAGATTGAATATCTAACTAATAATAAGTTATCTACCTTATTGAAAGAAATTAGCAACACTACTTTTCCAGCAACATTGACATGGTCTAAAGAGTAATCTTATCACCTAAAGGAAATTCCACATGTTGTACAATTGCCCTCTGTGTGGCATTGCCTCGGAGCTCGAACATCTCTCATGCTTGCCTATATAGCGGCCTCCAAGCGAACCCCACGGCAATCAAACCACCATCAGATAAGAGTAAACCCAAAAACTCACAATTTTCGAGCAATATTAGAGGTGTGGCAGTTGATTTACCTTCATCGTGGCGAGACTGCAGACTAGATTTCACGCTTCGCCTGCATCAACTTCTCAAGGAGGCCTGCATACCGAGAGAGAGAAAAGAGAGCAAAGCGGATCGGAATCAATTGGATTTTGGAGACAAATCTCTGTCAGGAACCGCACAAAGAGGAATCAAGCGGACACATCACCTTACAGCCTGCCAGCCCAAGCCCAGTAGAGCAATTCGTACTTGTGAACCCAACAATTCCTGAGTTCCTGAGTTAGACATCAAAGATTAGAAAACACCAATGGATGGGGGAAAACGGGTCAACCACAATACTCACCGTAGGCAAGAGCCATGGCTGCTGAAGGGATGAAGGGTTTCGGCCAGAACCATATATGGAGGAGAGCAGGAAGTAACGTACATCAACTCCCAGAAACAGTAACGGAAGGGAGACCGCTGAACTTCCTCGTCATTACTCCGCCATTGTCAGTCAGACCATTGGTCGCTTTGAAATGAAGGAAGAGATGCAGGGAACGAGACAACGATGCCGTAATAACAGGAAAAGAAGGTGAAGGGGAGGTCTAAAACCCACTTATTGGAGCAGTGGCCCATGAAGCAAATTAGCAGATTCAGGATCAATCGGCCCAGTTCACCAGAAGACCTCCAGGTCCATCTCGGGAGTAGAAGCCCGATAATGGGGAGCCGGACGGGGAATGCAGAATTGGACGGGTAAAAAGTTTTAGCGAAGCGGAGTGGGACGAGCGACGATGTGAGACGTTTGGTGGCACGATCGGACGGCTGGCGACCTAGAATCGCTGTGGTGAGGCCTAAGCAGTTCCATTTTACTGTTAACTAATGATAAAATGGCAAGAATTTATCGATTGAGATTATGGTATGCCTTGATATAGACTGGCATTAATATACTACTAGGAGACTACATAAGGCAAGAAATCAATTCACTCCACATATTTGCTTGCACATTAATCTCCAATATTTCTTTTTCGTCTATATAAATACTAGTGCATGGAAGGAATATTACTACACTAACATAGACCATCAACACTACAAGAATAAGAATAGGCAAATACCTCCCATGTCACGAATGAGGAACCACACACTTGCCATGTGTTTCGTAGCTCTTATGGTCATGGCCACCAGTTTCTTGTCAGGTCATGCAGAAGAAAGGTGACACATGTATGGTTGGTTTGAACTCTTGTGCTATACATATAGGTTTCAGTGCTATAGAGTTTGGATGCATGTGCGGGCAGGTGTGGGTCTAGGTCGGAGAAGCAGATGACAAACAGAAAAGTACGTGAATAGAATCGTGTATGTGGTGGGTCATATGTGTTGAGCGACCCGAAGTCTAGATCTTGTGACGTCCCCGGAGCATGTAGTTCGGGTCACCCATGCTCGACGACGTGAGTTTGTGGACAATCGTTAACATTTAGAGCCTGCTCGTCACAATTTCTCGGGTCTGAGCGGCCCAAAACTTGATTCGTGATGCGAAAACGTAAAATCATCACGTGAAATTACATTCGCTGACGGGTTTCTCAAACGTCAGCCCAGTTCCGGCATTGAAACTCCAAGGTCTTCTAGTGCATATTCTACAAAGATATGATCGTTGTTTGAACCATTATGCTGAGTCATATTCCTTTTCTTATTTCGATACTGGCACTTGTCCAAGATATGATCGTCGCTATCGTCATATCTAGTTCGATGTCGTTACCGACAAGGCTATTCAACGTGTTCCCTTGTGATTCCATCCTTATGACTTAGTCTTACGCATCTTCATGGATGTAATCTCATCGAGTGGGCACAGAGTATCTATCTGTCACGCGGATGAACAAATTCAGATCTTGACACATACGCCTCATCTTACCCCTTCAAAATACCTGAGAGCACCTTTATAATCACCTTGTTATGGAGTGACGGTTGATGCAATCAAATTAAAGTATCCTCATGTAATAGCTATTAGATATGATATCGCGGTCTAAAGATTAGGTCGCTACGCTTTCATAAATATCGCAATGGTGAACTTTGTGACTTGATCGCGTTACAATACTTATATATTGAGTATGTTTATCATATCATTCACCCACTGATATGATCCCATTATCAATTGACACAAATTACCATGACCGGGAAACCTCGATCATCAAATGACCAAAATGAGCTAGTTTGCGTATATACTTACTAGGGACCCTGGTTTGTTTACAATGTCACACGTGTATCAATGTTTCCAATTAATACAATTATATCATGTTACGAAATTATTATAAACTATTGCGATATAATAATAAATATTCCTTATTATTTAGCTCTAAGACACTATCTTCAACACTAACATAGACCAACAACACTACAAGAAGAAGAATAGTCAACTACCTCCCATGGCACGTACCAGAAACTAGGCGCTTGCCCTGTGCTTCGTAGCTCGTATGGTCATGGCCACCAGTTTGTTGTTAGGTCATGCAGAAGCAGGTGACACCGATATGGTTGGCTTCATTCTTTCATGATATCTACCCTCCTAATTGGAAACACAAACAAATATTTAAACATGTTATTTGTGTTGATTGAGATAGCTCTATAGAACTAGTGTGTAGTTGTGTCACAAGACTAGCTATTGTTCACCTCCGGATCAAGCTAAAGGCAACATTGCATGCACAAGGCTAAGTGTGTCGTTCAAGGTTATGACAAGGATAAGAGCGGTTGCACTGGAGTCAGTAGTAGTACGTGCTCCTGCTGCAGAAAAAAAAATGAAAAGTGTCATCGAAATGATATATATGCAATGTGCGTGCTAGAAATATCGTGTGGAGGTGAATCAATAGTTGAAAGTTCATGGAGCCCCCATGTGTGGTTTTGGTAATTAATGACAATCCCTATGGACTAATGTTTGCATTGAGTTATATTTGTAGGAGTTGTCCATAGGCAATTGTTGAACCATATGTTGGCTTCAAGGTTGCAATAAGAAGAATTTGATGAAGGATATCAAGTGTCAAGTATGTCTTGAAGATGAAGATGAAATGAGCCCTCAAGTTACTTCAAGACATCAACATGATGAAGAATGAAGAAATGATGTGCAAGTTCAAGATGAGCCAACTCGAAGAGTTCATAAGCTTGAAGCTTGCCATGGAGAAATGAAGTGCAAGTTCAAGATGTATCATCTCGAAG
This sequence comes from Lolium multiflorum, assembly GCA_030979885.1. Lineage (NCBI taxonomy): Eukaryota > Viridiplantae > Streptophyta > Magnoliopsida > Poales > Poaceae > Lolium > Lolium multiflorum. Next base: position 32,091,077 of record CM061752.1, read on the forward strand.
AGATCCTTTGCTTGAGTCTTGCCATCCATATGGTGATCATGGATATGTGAAGATGCGCCGAAGAAGAAGCTCTCCCATGGTGGATTATGGGGGAGCAATCCACATGGTGGTCATGGTTATGTGAAGATGCGCCGAAGAAGAAGCTCTCCCATGGTGGATTATGGGGGAGCAATCCACAAGACTTCGTCAAGTAAGCACAAGCAAGAAAGGCATTCCATCTTGTTGAGGTCAAGATCGTTGTCATCGAGCTCAAGTGGAATGCGCAAGTATAAGGTTTGCTCTTGATAGGGTTTCTTTCTCACCGGTCTCATAGTGTAGTTGGAGACCGGTTTATAGTTTAGTTGCCGTACTATCAAGAGGGCTCTCGAGTGAGTAACTCGATCGTATCGTTCGGAGAGAGCTCAAACCTTTGCATCCTTGCATCATCTTTCTTGGTTGTTATTTGAACCTTATCCATGTGATGTTTTAGAGCTTGTGCTTATTCTCATGACAAGCTCTAGTTCATCGAAACGGATTTCGCATAGATCACTTGTTGCGTTTTCGAGTTTGGTTCATCATCTTTCTTGGTTTTATTTGGACCTTATCCATGTGATGTTTTAGAGCTTGTGTTTATTCTCATGACAAGCTCTAGTTCATTGAGAATGATTTTTGCATGGGCAACTTGTTGCATTTTCGAGATTGGAGGTTTTACCGGTATGTCTTTTTTAGATAGGTCAAACCTTTCATCATTTGTTTCTATCCTCCCTTATTGGACTATGATGGTTTCCTGCGTGATCTTTAGAGCTTGTTCCTAGCTTCAAAACAAGTCCAAGATCATCAAAATCGGAGTCCGGATGCTAAAGTTATGCCCGTTTTAGTTTTGGTGTTTCTGCAGTTTTCTGGGGGGGGGCGGATAATCCGGCCCGAATGACCAAAACTGGGCAAATATCCGGCCAAATATCCGGGGGGCGGATAATCCGGCCCGGGGCGGATTTTCCGGCCTGGGAGGTCCCAAACGGTCATATTTCGTTGGGAGGGGGTATATAAGACCCCCTTCTTCCTCCTTGGGCTGGTTGGTTCACTCTCTCTCTCTCCCCTCCATTGTTGTACTTCAAAGCTTGCCCTAGTTCTTGTTTCCCCCATGATTCTTGCATATTCTTGAGGGAAAAGAGAGAGGAGATCTAGATCTACATTTCTACCAATCAAATCCATCTCTTTGTGAGTGGAACTCTCTAGATCTTGATCTTGGTGTTCTTTGTGAATTCCTTTGTTCTTCCTCTCTTATTCCCCCAATAGCTTTTGTAGCTTTGTTGGAATTTGAGAGAGAAGGACTTGAGCATCTTTGTGGTGTTCTTGCCATTGCATTTGGTGCATCGGTTTGAGTTCTCCACGGTGATTCGTGGAGGTGAAAGCAAGAAGGTTGTTACTCTTGGGTTCTTGGAACCCTAGACGGATTCTAGGCCTTTGTGGCGATTTGTTGGGAGCCTCCAATTAAGTTGTGGATGTGTGCCCCAATCTTTGTGTAAGGCCCGGTTTCCGCCTCGAAGGAAATCCCTTAGTGGAACCGTGACCTAGGCCTTTGTGGCGAGGGTCACCGGAGATCTAGGTGAGGCGCCTTCGTGGCGTTCGGTGTGTGGTGTGAGTACCGCATCTTGGGGTGAGGCCTTTGTGGCGTTGGTGTGCATCGAGCAACCACACCTCAAGGTGAGCCTCTTGTGGCGTTCGGGAGCACTAAGCAACCGCACCTCTCCACCGGAGATTAGCACTCGCAAGAGTGTGAACTCCGGGATAAATCATCGTCTCCCGCGTGCCTCGGTTATCTCTATACCCGAGCTCTTTACTTATGCACTTTACCTTGTGATAGCCATCGTGCTTGAAGTTATATATATCTTGCTATCACATACTTGCTTGTATTGCTTAGCATAAGTTGTTGGTGCACATAGGTGAACCATTGCTTAGAATAAGTTGTTGGTGCACATAGGTGAACAATAGTATATAGGCTTTGGGCTTGACAAAGTAAACGCTAGTTTTATTCCGCATTTGTTAAGCCCATCTCGTAAAAGTTTTAATTCGCCTATTCACCCCCCCTCTAGGCGACATTCGTGTCCTTTCAATTGGTATCAGAGCAAGGTCTCTCATTCTTAGGCTTCACCGCCTTGAGAGTAAAGATGTCGGTTAGGGGATTAGTGCACAATAACTTGTTTATATTTGATGGCACAAATTATGATCTATGGAAAATTTATGTGCTTAATATTTTACGGCGTATGTCCCCGGACATGGAGCGATTTCTTGGCATGGGTTTTTCTTCTCCTAAGGATCCTCAAAATTTATCTCTTGAGGAGGAGAAAAACTCTTGTCTCGATGCTCTTGCTTCTCATGTGTTTTCCATTGTTGTGAGCAATGTAGTTACTTCTTCAATCATGCCTTTTGGGAGCGCTCATGAATTATGGACAAAGCTTAAAGACAAATATGATGTGTCCAATATTATTGAGGATGATTGTATTGCTTCCACTTCCGGCCGTGATGAGTTCTCATCTTCATCCACTTCACCAAAGTGTGGTAAGACACAAGGTAATGATATGGTGAGTGGTGATGAAAATTGCAATGTTGATATTGAGATTACTATTGATGATTCTTCATCTCTATCTCATTGCAATGCTTCATATTTGGACTTAAACACATCTAGCACTAGAAATGATTTACATGCTTGTGTTGATAGTCCTTGCATATCATGTGTAAGTTGCTTGAATAAATCTCATAATGATATGCTTGATTTGTCTTGTGACCATGATAAAAATGATTCTATTTCCTCTAGTTGTTGTGTGTCTAACAATGTAGAGGAAACCAAAGATTCTATTGGTCAAGACAAGATCTTAAAAGGAGCCTCAAGTAACTCCTCATCTTTATCTCACGGTCCTCATATATGCCTTATGGCCAAGGGTTCCACGGTACCTCCTACCATGGAACCTAATATGTCTCGTGGTGATAAGGATGAGGATGAATATGAAGAAGAGGATTGGGTTGTCTCTCTACGCGATAAAGGTGAGAGTGTATTCAAGGTTCTTTACAAAGATAAAATTGCTAGCTCTCACTTCTTTGAAATCTTGACTACCGCTATTGAGAGCCAAAAACTTATTTGGATGCATGAGAACACCATTGATAAAAAGGGTGCTCTTGAACGAGAGTATGCCGATGATGTAGCATCTTTAAAGAATGATCTTGAAGAAGAACAAGAGACCGTAGCCTCTCTTGAGGAGCAACTTCAAACCCTTGAGGTGTCTCAAAATGAAATATTTGCTAAACTCACTAAAGAAAGAGACCATGCTAAAGCTAAATTAAAATTGCTTAAAAATGAAAAGTTCAAAGTTGGTGTTGGTCATGATAAACTTGTTAAGGATCTAGATGATCTAGACAAGGCCCACAAGGCCTTGGAGAGCGAACACTCTATCCTCACCAAGTCATATGAGCAACTACAAGCTTCATATTTAAAAGAGCATGCTATGTTACCCTCTCTTCTTGATATGTCTTGTGATGATGCTTGTGCTACTAACTCTACTTCTTGTGAAGCATCTATCTTGAAGGAGAATGTTGAGCTAAGGGCTCAACTTGATTTGCTAACTTGCAATTATGGTAAATTGGAAGAAAATCATGGAAAGCTTTCTAGCTCCCATGAGGATCTTCTAGCCTCTCATGATAGGCTAAAGTTAGCTCATGAGGCTATCATATCTAAGGCAACACCTTGTGAGCCTCATGTGGATACTAGCACTACTACTCAAAATGCTATATTGCCATGTGCTAGTCCTTGTAATTCATCCACTCATAGTATTGCTAAATCTTGTGATGAATTATCTTCCTTGCCTTGTTGCTCTAACAATGAAGGTTCTACTTCCTCTAGTACTTGTGTTGTTACTAACCATGTAGAGGAAATCAAAGAGCTCAAGGCCCAAGTCACTTCTTTGAAGAACGACTGACCCGGCCAAGATTGTTTGCTTCAAGTGCAAAATTGAAGGGCACCATGTTAGATCTTGCCCTTTGAAGAAGAAGCAAAAAGGGAAGCGGCCTCAAGCTCAAACTCATATTCAACCTCAAGTTGAAGAAATTCCACTTCCCAAGAAGAATCAAGCCAATGCTCCCATTGTGGAGAAATCTAGTGAAAGAAGGAGAAGAACTTGCTACATATGCCGTGAGGGACTGATACGTCTCCGACGTATCGATAATTTCTTATGTTCTATGCCATATTATTGATGATACCTACATGTTTTATGCACACTTTATGTCATATTCGTGCATTTTCTGAACTAACCTATTAACAAGATGCCGAGTGCCAGCCTTTTCGCTGTTTTTGGTTTCAGAAATCCTAGTAACGAAATATTCTCGGAATTGGACGAAACGAAGACCCGGGCCTATTTTTCCACGAGCTTCCGAAGACCGAAGAACATACGAAGTGGGGCCACGAGGTGGCCAAACCACATGGCGGCGGCAAAGGGGGGCCCGCACCGCCCGTGGTGTGGGCCCCTGTCGGCCCCGACTCTGCCCTTCCGCCTACTTAAAGCCTCCGTCGCGAAACCCCTGATGCGAAAAACCACGATACGGAAAACCTTACTGAGACGCCGTGATGACCCACAAGTATAGGGGATCGCAACAGTCTTCGAGGGAAGTATTACCCAATTTATTGATTCGACACAAGGGGAGACAAAGAATACTTGAAAGCCTTAACTGAGTTGTCAATTCAGCTGCACTGGAAACAAACTTGCGGCAAAAGTTTATCAGAGTAACTTTATAGCGAGCGTAGTGAAATAACAGCAATGAGTAACAAAGACAAAGTAGTGATTTTAGTAAACAGCAGGATTAAAATACTGTAGGCACGGGGACGGATGACGGGCGTTGCATGGATGAGAGAAACTCATGTAACAATCAGGGCATTTGCAGATAATAATAAAACGGTATCCAAGTACTAATCAATCAATAGGCATGTGTTCCAATTATAGTCGTACGTGCTCGCAATGAGAAACTTGCACAACATCTTTTGTCCTACCAGCCGGTGGCAGCCGGGCCTCTAGGGAAACTACTGGATATTAAGGTACTCCTTTTAATAGAGTACCGGAGCAAAGCATTAACACTCCGTGAACACATGTGATCCTCACATCGCTACCATTCCCTCCGGTTGTCCCGATTTCTGTCACTTCGGGGCCATTGGTTCCGGACAGCGACATGTGTATACAACTTGCAGGTAAGATCATAAACAACGAATATCATGATGGAAAAATAACATGTTCAGATCTGAGATCATGGCACTCGGGCCCTAGTGACAAGCATTAAGCATAACAAGTTGCAACAATATCATAAAAGTACCATCTACGGACACTAGGCACTATGCCCTAACAATCTTATGCTATTACATGACCAATCTCATCCAATCCCTACCATCCCCTTCGGCCTACAGCGGGGAATTACTCACACATGGATGGGGGAAACATTGTTGGTTGATGGAGAGGCGTTGGCGGTGATGGCGGTGATGATCTCCTCCCATTCCCCGTCCGTGAGTGCCGAACGGAGACTTCGGCTCCCGCGACGGAGTTTCGCGATGTGGCGGCGTTCGGAGGGTTTGGCGACTTCGAATTCTCCCCGTGCGTTTTAGGTCGAGGCGAATAAGTAGTCCGAAGGGGGCGTCGGAGGCCGGCCGAGGGGCCACACCACATGGCCGCGGCCCCCCGCGCCGCCATGTGGTGTGGGGCCTCGGGCCTCCACTTCAATTGTCCTTCTAGCTCCGTCAATATTCTGGGAAAATAGGCCCTTTCGTCAAAATCCCGAGGTTTTTCCTGAAAGTTGGATTTCGCACAAAAACGAGACACTGTTCAAAACAGCGTTAGTCCGTGTTAGTTGCATCCAAAATACACAAATTAGAGGCAAAACAATAGCAAAAGTGTTCGGGAAAGTAGATACGTTTTGGACGTATCAACTCCCCCCAAGCTTAGCTTATTGCTTGTCCTCAAGAAATTCAGTTAACAACTGAGCGATAAAAGAACTTTCACGAACACATTTGCTCATATGATGTATATATTCTCATGATATGGCTAATACTTAAGCAGTTCATAATAGGATACATGCAAATAAGATCATCTAACAGCTATGTCAATCATGAAGAGGTACCAACAATTAATAATAAGCATCATGAATCATGTATATAAGCAGGATTGCAATGTTCATAAGAGAGTATGATAAAGTGGTATCTCGCTTGCCTGTATTTGATCGGCAAAACATAAATGCCCGGGCACCTTTGAAGTTCATAGAAAGACTAGAAGTAGTGATTGTCAAAGATAAAAGCATCAAAGTTATACCACAATCAATCATATTTTGAGACAAGCATATTATACTAAGAATGACAGTTGTGCTCTCAAGAAAGTGCTCAAAGAAATAATGGAGACACAACATAAAAGTAAAAGATTGACCCTTCGCAGAGGGAAGCAGGGATTAACATGCGCTAGAGCTTTTCATTTATAAAGTAGGAATAAAATTATTTTGAGAGGTGTTTGTTGTTGTCAACGAATGGTAATGGGTACACCAACTACCTCGCCAACCGGACTTTCAAGAGCGGCTCCCATGAATTATTTGCATGTTTATGTGGCACTCCTTCCAACCTTTCTTACACAAACCATGGCTAACCGAATCCTCGGGTGCCCCAACAATCACATACCATGAAGGAGTGCCTTTTTATTTTAGTTTTATTATGATGATGACACTCCCCCAACCTTTGCTTACACAAGCCATGGCTAACCGAATCCTCGGGTGCCGTCCAACAATCACAAACCATGGAGGAGTGTCTATTTAAGTTAATTAATTCGGGACTGGGAATCCCATTGCCAGCTCTTTTTGCAAAATTATTGGATAAGCGGATGTGCCACTATTCCATATGAGAGTCCGTCAAAAGTAAATGACAAGGTTGAAAGCTAAACACCACATACTTCCTCATGAGCTATGAAACATTAACACAAATTAAGAAGCATTTTGAAGATTTTAAAGGTAGCGCATGAGAATTTACTTGGAATGGTTTGAAATGCCATGCATAGGTATTTATGGTGGACACTGGAATAACTTGGTTTTCATGTGTTTGGAGGCACGAGCAGCGTTCCCGCTCAGTACAAGTGAAGGCTAGCAAAAAGACTAGGGAGCGACAAATCAAGAGAGCAGTAACTGTCATAATCATGCTTGCGGCAAAATAAATTAATTGAGGCATAAAAGTGATACAAGAACTCTGAAGCAATGTAAATCATTGAGGCTTAATTGACTTTTGTTCAGTCATATGCATGCGTGAGCATGTGCCAAGTCGATATAAATGAATTATTCAGAGGAGGATACCACAATGCCATACTTACTTATGAATAAAACAATGCAAGCAAACATCCATGACATGCTACTCATATTAATAAATTGGAGCTAAGCATGAGAGATCATGAACTACTAGACTTTCTCAAATAACATATACCTCACATGAACCAACTAAGCATGCTCACATGGATGAGTATATGTACAAAAATGAAAACAAATAGAGTTCATACCAGCCTCTCACCACAATCAGATTGTCGTAGATCGTCATTATTGCCTTTTCACTTGTGTAGCTTGGATAATATGAAATGAAAACCACGCTCCAGCCACCGAAGACCATTGAAATCATGATGAACTTTACAAACCAAAGAAGAACAGCAAATATTTTTGGTGTTTTCGAATTTGAGAGCAAGAACAAAAGGAAACAAGCAAACAAAGCAAAATCTTTTTGGGTTTTCTTATAGCAAACTAGCAATAGCAAATAAAGCGAAACAAATGCAAAAACCAAGATAAACAAATGATGAAGAGAAACAACAAAAATATTTTTGGTCTTTTTGTGTTTTGGGAAAGAAACAAAGCGAAAGCAAGAAATAGCAAACTAAAAGAAACACAGAAAAGCGAGATGGCAGAAATCTGCCAAAACCTGACAGCAGTACAGAAATCGATTTTTACAAAAATCTTACGTTGCTCAGTTCAAAAAGTGTTCAACTAATGAAAGTTAGATAACAACCTGGGGAACATGCACAAAAATTTGCAACTCAAAATAACGTTCTGGCTGTGCGCACGAATTTTTACGGTAACAGCCCAGAATCTGTTTTCAGGCAGCACTTCCCCAAATATCATCTTCCTCTCATTAGAAAACCACTCAAAGAGACTAAACAAGTATATACAAGTATCCAGCAATCATAATATGCAAAGAATGAGTGATGCCGGTATACCTCCCCCAAGCTTAGGCTTTTGGCCTAAGTGGAGTTCAATCCCATCGAGGGCCTGGGTTCCACGCCGGTGGATCATATGTGGAGTAGTCATAATAAGGTACCGATGCAGAAGAAAAGCGTGGGGGTTCCTCATACCCAGCTTGTGGATGCGAAGAGCTTGCTGCATCGGATGACGAGTCGAGGTGTTCCTCGACCTCATTTGTGTTGTCACGTGCACGATGGCTTCCTCCCTCGATGTATGCGTTAACCACACTTTCCGTGACTGACCAATCCTCCCTGGAATCAAGGTTAAACAGAGAAGGTGCAGGCAATCCTACTAATTTTTCAACTTTCTTAGTCCTTGTCCAAGATTTCTTGTAAAATGTTATTCTATAAGACAGGTTCCCTAAATTAGACGAATTAGAAAGAAATTCATGCTTAATCATGGAAGCTATGTCAAGTTTCTCCATAGGGAGCGGAATATCAAGACTGTGAGGTCTCACATTATGCATAGCTAATAAACGAGAGGCGATGAGACCTCCACAAATTCCTCCCTTCTCACGGTTAGTGGCAAGTCTGTTGGCTATCAAAGCTCCCAAGTTATAAGTCCTATTACCTTGTAATGCAGCAGCTAGAAAGGCTAGATCCGGGATAGTTATTTTACCTCCATTCTTTCTCGCTAGAACGCACTTGGTAATGAAATAGGCGAAGTAACGAATAGCTGGGAAATGAATACTACTGATTTTACCATCATCCTCTGAGAAACTCCTTCCATGACAAATCATCTTGAAGAGGTCCAAGAGCTCTTGCGGCGATCCCTTTATCTTCTCGCATGATCCCCATTGCGGCACTCTGATTGCTGCACAAAAATCACTGAATGGCAAGTTGACAGTTTTATTATAAATTTTGTACTGAACCATGGGGTTAGATTGTGACCAATTGAATTTAAAATCTTGCACTACTGACATAGTCAGTTTCACATATTGGCATGGTTCCCCATCAACAAAATCATCCAATCCTGCACGAGAGATTAAATTTTGGACGTCCTGCAAAATCCCTGCACTTCTCATGAAATCCGCACATGGATAGTAAGTGGGATATACTCCTTCTTCTCGGTGAACTCTCATGACCTGTGGCACCTCTAACTCATGTTGGTTGAGTTGGTTCCTACCTCCTTCCATTTTCTGAAATTTTCAACAAACAATATAAAACTTGGTTTGGTGACATATAATTGAGGGAAACTACCATAGGAACTTGCTAGAGTACTAATCATGCATCAAAACTAGTTTCTACCACTTAGAACAAACATGCAAGCTCACTAAACATGTTACCTACAGAAGCAAAATATTCAAGATATACTCAACCAAACAAAATTCTATTTGGATAATCGAAGGAGTCACATACCGGAGAGCAAATGTGCCAAATTTCAAACAGAAATCTGGGCTGAGCAAAGAGATCGAAAAATCCTGAGCTCTTGAGCAAAAACGCGAGTGAGAGAAAGTTGGTTCGAGTTTTTTCGGGAGAGAGAAGATGCTGGGAGAAAGAGATGATGAAGTGGGGCAAGGAGGGGCCCACACCACATGGTGGCGCGCCCACCTCCTTGGCCGCGCCGGGTGGTGTGGCACCTGGTGCCCCACAGGTCATCCTCTGGTGCTCCCAGGTGCCTCGTCGAAAAATAGGACCAACGGTATAATTTTCGCGAATTTTTGAAAACTTTGAAAAATGCACATTTCTGGGTATTAAGTTTATTATTACTGGCCAGGAAATTTTTTGAAATCTCAAATCAACTAAGAAACTTTGCAAATTAAAAATGCTACAGCAACTAAAGCAAGTGGAGGAAGAAAGAGATGTTGTTTACCTCCTCTATGCATATAAAAGGTATTTGTTAACAAGGTTGATCAGTCTTGCCACCAAATAAATTTTATATAGCATATGAAGAAATAAACCTCAAATCAATCATGTTACCTTGAATTGTATTGATATGGATCCAATCACAAGAGTTTGATATTCTTCTTTAGGCTCATATATAGGACAATCGATGGTTCCCACTTTGATAGTTCTCACATGAGAAATTGTATTAACTCCGCACGCTTTTTCAATCCTCTTGGGGAAATAGACGGTGTGTTCCTTATCATCAACATTGAAAGTAACCTTTCCTTTATTGCAATCAATAACAGCCCCTGCGGTGTTAAGAAAAGGTCTCCCAAGAATAATAGACATATTATCATCTTCGGCATTTCCAACACAACAAAATCAGTTAATATCAAGCAGTTATTAGTAACTTGAACAGGAACATCCTCACATATACCAACAGGAATAGCAGTAGATTTATCAGCCATTTGCAAAGATATATCAGTAGGTATCAACTTATCTAAGTAAAGTCTCTTGTATAGAGAAAAAGGCATAACACTAACACCGGCGCCCAAGTCACATAGAGCAGTTTTAACATAATTATTCTTAATAGAACAAGGAATAGTAGGTATACCTGGGTCGCCCAACTTCTTTGGAACTTTGCCATTGAAAGAGTAATTAGCAAGCATAGTGGAAATTTCCTCATTGGGGATTTTCCTTTTGTTAGTAACAATATCTTTCATATACTTTGAATAAGGAGGCAATTTAATAGCATCAGTCAAAGGGATTTGCAAGAATAAAGGTTTCATCCAATCACAAATTTATTATAGTGTTCCTCTTCCTTTGATTTTAGTTTCTTAGCAGGAAAAGGCATTGGCTTTTGCACCCAAGGTTCTCTTTCATTACCATGTTTCTCAGCAATAAAATCTTCTTTAGTATACTTTTTATTTTTAGCATGCTTTTCAGGTTCTTTTTCAACCTCTTCTTTATCAGGAGTATCATTCTTATCATTATCTTCACTATTATCATGTTCATTACCACTTTCAGTTTCAGCATCAGAAATAGAAATACTATTAGGATCATTAACAGGTTCAGAGGATTCTACAACATTCTTATGTTTCTTTTTCTTTTTCTTAGATGGAGCTCTAGGTTCAATGCGTTGAGAATCTTGTTCAATTCTTTTGGGATGCCCTTCAGGATATAGAGGATCCTGGGTAGAGACACCACCTCTAGTTGTTACTTCATAAGCATGTTTTTCTTTAGCATTATTTCCTAACAAGTCATTTTGCACTTTAGTGAGTTGATCAATTTGAGTTTGAACCATATGAAAATGTTTAACAAGCATCTTAACATCATTGGAGGTTCTCTCCACAATATCATGCAATTCACTAATAGCTTGAGAATTTTCCATTAGATGATTCTCTACTCTCATATTAAAATTTTCTTGCTTAACAATATAATTATCAAACTCATCTAAGCATTGCGCAGGAGGTTTTGAATACGGAATATCTTCCCTAGTAAAGCGTTGAAGGGAATTTACCTCAATCATGGATGAAGGGGGAATTATCTCACATATATCTTCTATTGGAGGTAGATTCTTCACATCTTCAGATTTAATACCTTTCTCCTTGAGAGACTTCTTGGCTTCCCTCATATCTTCATCATTCAATTTAATTAAACCCCTCTTCTTCACTATTGGCGTTGGAGTTGGTTCAGGCGTAGTCCAATCATCATAATTCCGGCCTATTTTAGCCAATAATTCTTCAGCGTCGTCTGGAGTTCTTTTCCTGAAAACACAACCAGCACAACTATCCAGGTATGCCCTAGACTCAATGGTTAGTCCACTATAAAATATATCAAGTAAATCATGCTTTTCTAGATCATGGTCAGGCAAAGCTCTAATAAGAGAGCAAAATCTCGCCCAAGCCTCAGGCAATTTCTCTTCATCTCCTTGATCAAAATTATAAACTCTCTGCAAAGCAGCATGTTGAGCACTAGCAGGAAAGTATTTCCGAAAGAAAACAGCAAGCAATTCTTTTGGACTTTTAATAGAACTAGGTGGCAAACTATTATACCAAGTTTTAGCGTCATCCTTTAATGAGAATGGAAAGATTTTAGCAACAAAGTAAGTACGCTTCTTAATATCATCAGAAAACAAGCTACTCAAAGTAGATAACTCAGTCATGTGTTCAACAGCACTTTCTTTTTCAGTACCACAAAATGGTGTTTTCTCAACAATAGCTATATGAGATAGATCAAGAGAAAAATCATAATCTTTATCCTTAATGTTTATAGGAGATGTGGCAAATTTAGGATCAGGAGACAGTTTATATCTAACAGCATGTTCTGCAAGCAACTTTTTAATTTTTCTTGCATCAGTAGTAGCATGGCATTTTTCAATAAAATCATCATCAAGTTCCACATAATCTTCATCAAGATCATCACTAGAGTATTCAAGTTCAGGTGAATTAACAGGTGTAGTAGCATCAGGAGTTTCAGCATTTTCAATTTGTCTAGACCTAGCAATTTTAGCATCTAGAAAAGTTCCCAATGAACCACTATCATCAAGCACAGCAGAAATATTATCAATATTATGAGAGTTTTCAGATTCAGCAGAAGTACCAGCATTTGAAGCATGTGGCGGTGAAACAAGTTTATCAATCACAGATGGTGAATCAAGAGCAGCAGAGGTACTCAGAGTTGTACCTTTTCTTGTAGTGGATGGTAATATGGCGACCTTAGTATCGCGAGGTTTACCCATGATGGAGAATTTGCAGCGAACAATATTAATCCAAGTGAACTTACAAATAAAGCTATGCTCCCCGGCAACGGCGCCGAAAATAGTCTTGATGACCCACAAGTATAGGGGATCGCAAAGTCTTCGAGGGAAGTATTACCCAATTTATTGATTCGACACAAGGGGAGACAAAGAATACTTGAAAGCCTTAACAGCGGAGTTGTCAATTCAGCTGCACTGGAAACAGACTTGCTCGCAAGAGTTTATCGAGGTCAGCTTTATAGCAGAGGAGTGAAATAACAAGGAGTAACAAAGACAAGTAGTGATTTTAGTAAACAAGGATTAAAATACCGTAGGCACGGGGACGGATGACGGGCGTTGCATGGATGAGAGAAACTCATGTAACAATCATAGCAGGGCATTTGCAGATAATAATAAAACGGTATCCAAGTACTAATCAATCAATAGGCATGTGTTCCAATTATAGTCGTACGTGCTCGCAATGAGAAACTTGCACAACATCTTTTGTCCTACCAGCCGGTGGCAGCCGGGCCTCTAGGGAAACTACTGGATATTAAGGTACCCTTTTAATAGAGTACCGGAGCAAAGCATTAACACTCCGTGAACACATGTGATCCTCACATCGCTACCATTCCCTCCGGTTGTCCCGATTTCACACGGGGCCATTGGTTCCGGACAGCGACATGTGTATACAACTTGCAGGTAAGATCATAAACAACGAATATCATGATGGAAAAATAACATGTTCAGATCTGAGATCATGGCACTCGGGCCCTAGTGACAAGCATTAAGCATAACAAGTTGCAACAATATCATAAAAGTACCATCTACGGACACTAGGCACTATGCCCTAACAATCTTATGCTATTACATGACCAATCTCATCCAATCCCTACCATCCCCTTCGCCTACAGCGGGGGAATTACTCACACATGGATGGGGGAAACATTGCTGGTTGATGGAGAGGCGTTGGAGGTGATGGCGGCGATGATCTCCTCCAATTCCCCGTCCCGGTGGAGTGCCAGAACGGAGACTTCTGGCTCCCGCGACGGAGTTTCGCGATGTGGCGGCGTTCTGGAGGGTTTCTGGCGACTTCTCCCCGTGCGTTTTTAGGTCGAGGCGAATAAGTAGTCCGGGGGGGTCGGAGGCCGGCCGAGGGGGCCACACCACATGGCCGCGCGGCCCCCCCGGGCCGCGCCGCCATGTGGGGTCGGGCCTCCACTTCAATTGTCCTTCTGGCTCCGTCAATATTCTGGGAAAATAGGCCCTTTCGTCAAAATCCCGAGGTTTTTCCTGAAAGTTGGATTTCTGCACAAAAACGAGACACGAGCTGCTGAAAACAGCGTTAGTCCGTGTTAGTTGCATCCAAAATACACAAATTAGAGGCAAAACAATAGCAAAAGTGTTCGGGAAAGTAGATACGTTTTGGACGTATCACGCCGCCGCCGCCGATCCCATCTCGGGGATTGGAGCTCACCCTGCCGGAGAGGGATTCATCTCCCGGAGGACTCTACACCGCCATGGTCGCCTCCGGAGTGATGAGTGAGTAGTTCACCCCTGGACTATGGGTCCATAGCGTAGCTAGATGGTTGTCTTCTCCTCATTGTGCTTCATTGTTGGATCTTGTGAGCTGCCTAACATGATCAAGATCATCTATCTGTAATTCTATATGTTGTGTTTGTCGGGATCCGATGGATAGAGAATACCATGTCATGTTAATTATCAAGTTATTACATATGTGTTGTTTATGATCTTGCATGCTCTCCGTTACTAGTAGAGGCTCTGGCCAAGTTTTTACTTTAACTCCAAGAGGGAGTATTTATGCTCGATAGTGGGTTCATGCCTCGCATTGACACCGGGACAGTGACAGAAAGTTCTAAGGTTGTGTTGTGTGTTGCCACTAGGGATAAAACATTGGCGCTATGTCCGTAGTTGTTGATTACATTACGCACCATACTTAATGCAATTGTCTGTTGTTAGCAACTTAATCGGAGGGGTTCGGATGATAACCTGAAGGTGGACTTTTTAGGCATAGATGCGGTTGGATGGCGGTCTATGTACTTTGTCGTAATGCCCAATTAAATCTCACTATACTTATCATGTCATGTATGTGCATTGTTATGCCCTCTCTATTTGTCAATTGCCGACTGTAATTTGTTCACCCAACATGCTTTTATCTTATGGGAGAGACACCTCTACTGTGGACCCCGGTCCATTCTTTTTAATTGAAATACAAATCTGCTGCAATACTTGTTCTTTACTTTTCTTGCAAACAATCATCTTCCACACAATACGGTTAATCCAGTTACAGCAAGCCGGTGAGATTGACAACCTCACTGTTTCGTTGGGGCAAAGTACTTTGGTTGTGTTGTGCAGGTTCCACGTTGGCGCCGGAATCTCTGGTGTTGCGCCGCACTACATCCCGCCGCCATCAACCTTCAACGTGCTTCTTGACTCCTACTGGTTCGATTAAACCTTGGTTTCTTCTGAGGAAACTTGCGCTGTGCGCATCACACCTTCCTCTTGGGGTTCCCAACGGACGTGTCAACTACACGCATCAAGCAAATTTCGCGCCGTTCGGGGAGATCAAGACACGCAAGGGGAGTCTCCACTTCTCAATCTGTTTACTTTGTTTTTGTCTTGCTTTATTTTATTTACTACTTTGTTTGCTGCACTTATATCAAAACACAAAAAAAATTAGTTGCTAGTTTTACTTTATTTGCTATCTTGTTTGCTATATCAAAAACACAAAAAAAATTAGTTTACTTGCATTTACTTTATCTAGTTTGTTTTATTTACTATTGCTAAAATGGCCAACCCTGAAAATACTAAGTTGTGTGACTTCACTAGCACAAATAATAATGATTTCTTATGCACACTTATTGCTCCACCTGCTACTACAGCAGAATTCTTTGAAATTAAACCTGCTTTACTTAATCTTGTCATGAGAGAGCAATTTTCTGGTGTTAGTTCTGATGATGCTGCTGCCCATCTCAATAATTTTGTTGAACTATGTGAAATGAAAAAATATAAAGATGTAGATGGTGACATTATAAAATTAAAATTGTTCCCTTTCTCATTAAGAGGAAGAGCTAAAGATTGGTTGCTATCTCTGCCTAAGAATAGTATTGATTCCTGGACTAAATGCAAGGATGCTTTTATTGGTAGATATTATCCCCCTGCTAAAATTATATCTTTGAGGAGTAGCATAATGAATTTTAAACAATTAGATAATGAACATGTTGCTCAAGCTTGGGAAAGAATGAAATCTCTGGTTAAAAATTGCCCAACCCATGGACTGACTACTTGGATGATCATCCAAACCTTCTATGCAGGACTAAATTTTTCTTCGCGGAATTTATTGGATTCAGCTGCTAGAGGTACCTTTATGTCCATCACTCTTGGTGAAGCAACAAAGCTCCTTGATAATATGATGGTTAATTACTCTGAATGGCACACGGAAAGAGCTCCACAAGATAAGAAGGTAAATTCTGTTCAAGAATCCTCTTCCTTGAATGATAAGGTTGATGCTATTATGTCTATGCTTGCGAATGATAGGACTAATGTTGATCCTAATAATGTTCCATTAGCTTCATTGGTTGCCCAAGAAGAACATGTTGATGTAAACTTCATTAAAAATAATAATTTCAACAACAATGCTTATCGGAACAATTCTAGTAATAACTATAGGCCATATCCTTATAATAATGGTAACGGTTATGCTAATTCTTATGGGAATTCTTACAACAATAATAGGAATACACCCCCTGGACTTGAGGCCATGCTTAAAGAATTTATTAGTACACAAACTGCCTTTAACAAATCTGTTGAGGAAAAGCTCAATAAAATTGATATTCTTGTTTCTAGAGTTGATAGTCTTGCCTCTGATGTTGATCTTTTGAAATCGAAAGTTATGCCTAATAGGGATATTGAAAATAAAATTGTTACTACAGCAAATGCCATCCAAGTTAGAATTAATGAGAATATAAGATTAATGGCTGAACTGCGTGCTAGGTGGGATAGAGAAGAAAATGAAAAACTAGCTAAAAAGGAAAATGTAGCTAAAGTTTGGACTATTACCACCACTAGCAATGCTAATGATTCATATGTTGCTGCACCTCCTACTATCAATGGTAAAATAATTGGTGTTGGCAATGCTTCTACTCCTAGTGCAAAGCGCGCAAAATTACCTGAAACTGCTAAAACTGCTTGTGATAAAACTGCTGAAATTTTTTCCAACCTTGGGGATGATAATCCCATTGCTTTAGATTGTAATGATTTAGATTTTGATGATTGCCACATCTCTGAAGTTATAAAGTTCTTACAAAAACTTGCTAAAAGTCCCAATGCTAGTGCTATAAACTTGGCTTTCACAAAACATATTACAAATGCTCTCATAAAAGCTAGAGAAGAGAAACTAAAACTTGAGACTTCTATTCCTAGAAAGCTAGAGGATGGTTGGGAGCCCATCATTAAAATGAGAGTCAAAGATTTTGATTGTAATGCTTTATGTGATCTTGGTGCAAGTATTTCTGTTATGCCTAAGAAAGTCTATGATATGCTTGACTTGCCACCATTGAAAAACTGTTATCTGGATGTTAATCTCGCTGATAATGCTAAAAAGAAACCTTTGGGAAGAGTTGATAATGTTCATATTATGGTTAACAATAACCTTGTCCCCGTTGATTTTGTTGTCTTGGATATTGAATGCAATGCATCTTGCCCCATTATATTGGGAAGACCTTTTCTTCGAACCGTTGGTGCTACTATTGATATGAAGGAAGGTAATATTAAATATCAATTTCCTCTCAAGAAAGGTATGGAACACTTCCCTAGAAAGAGAATGAAGTTACCTTATGATTCTATCATTAGAACAAATTATGATGTTGATGCTTCATCTTTCGATGTTACTTGAGATACACTTTCTGCGCCTAGCTGAAAGGCGTTAAAGAAAAGCGCTTATGGGAGACAACCCATGTTTTTACTCCAGTATTTTTGTTTTATATTTGTGTCTTGGAAGTTGTTTACTACTGTAGCAACCTCTCCTTATCTTAGTTTTATGTTTTGTTGTGCCAAGTAAAGTCTTTGATAGAAAAGTAAGTACTAGATTTGGATTACTGCGCAGTTCCAGATTTCTTTGCTGTCACGAATCTGGGTCTATCTCCCTGTAGGTAGCTCAGAAAATTAAGCCAATTTACGAGCATGATCCTCAGATATGTACGCAACTTTCATTCAATTTGAGCATTTTCGTTTGAGCAAGTCTGGTGGCCTAATAAAATCCATCTTTACGGACTGTTCTGTTTTGACAGATTCTGTCTTTTATTTCGCATTGCCTCTTTTGCTATGTTGGATGAATTTCTTTGATCCACTAATGTCCAGTAGCTTTATGCAATGTCCAGAAGTGTTAAGAATGATTGTGTCACCTCTGAACATGTGAATTTTTATTATGCACTAACCCTCTAATGAGTTGTTTCGAGTTTGGTGTGGAGGAAGTTTTCAAGGATCAAGAGAGGAGTATGATGCAATATGATCAAGGAGAGTGAAAGCTCTAAGCTTGGGGATGCCCCGGTGGTTCACCCCTGCATATTCTAAGAAGACTCTAGCGTCTAAGCTTGGGGATGCCCAAGGCATCCCCTTCTTCATCGACAACATTATCAGGTTCCTCCCCTGAAACTATATTTTTATTCGGTCACATCTTATGTACTTTGCTTGGAGCGTCGGTTTGTTTTTGTTTTTTGTTTTGTTTGAATAAAATGGATCCTAGCATTCACTTTATGGGAGAGAGACACGCTCCGCTGTAGCATATGGACAAATATGTCCTTAGGCTCTACTCATAGTATTCATGGCGAAGTTTCTTCTTCGTTAAATTGTTATATGGTTGGAATTGGAAAATACTACATGTAGTAACTCTAAAATGTCTTGGATAATTTGATACTTGGCAATTGTTGTGCTCATGTTTAAGCTCTTGCATCATATACTTTGCACCCATTAATGAAGAAACACTTAGAGCTTGCTAATTTGGTTTGCATATTTGGTTTCTCTAGAGTCTAGATAATATCTAGTATTGAGTTTTGAACAACAAGGAAGACGGTATGGAGTCTTATAATGTTTACCATATGTCTTTTATGTGAGTTTTGCTGCACCGTTCATCCTTGTGTTTGTTTCAAATAACCTTGCTAGCCTAAACCTTGTATCGAGAGGGAATACTTCTCATGCATCCAAAATACTTGAGCCAACCACTATGCCATTTGTGTCCACCATACCTACCTACTACATGGTATTTATCCGCCATTCCAAAGTAAATTGCTTGAGTGCTACCTTTAAAATTCCATCATTCACCTTTGCAATATATAGCTCATGGGACAAATAGCTTAAAACTATTGTGGTATTGAATATGTACTTATGCACTTTATCTCTTATTAAGTTGCTTGTTGTGCGATAACCATGTTTCGGGGACGCCATCAACTATTCTTTGTTGGATATCATGTGAGTTGCTATGCATGTCCGTCTTGTCTGAAGCAAGAGAGATCTACCACCTTCATGGTTGGAGCATGCATATTGTTAGAGAAGAACTTTGGGCCGCTAACTAAAGCCATGATTTATGGTGGAAGTTTCAGTTTTGGACACATATCCTCAATCTCATATGAGAATAATAATTGTTGCCACATGCTTATGCATTAAAGAGGAGTCCATTATCTGTTGTCCATGTTGTCCCGGTATGGATGTCTAAGTTGAGAATAATCAAAAGCGAGAAATCCAAAATGCGAGCTTTCTCCTTAGACCTTTGTACAGGCGGCATGGAGGTACCCCATTGTGACACTTGGTCAAAACATGTGCATTGCAAAGATCCGGTAGTCCAAGTTAATTAGGACAAGGTGCGGGCACTATTAGTATACTATGCATGAGACTTGCAACTTGTAAGATATAATGTACATAACTCATATGCTTTATTACTACCGTTGACAAAATTGTTTCATGTTTTCAAAATAAAAGCTCTAGCACAAATATAGCAATCGATGCTTTCCTCTTTGAAGGACCATTCTCTTTACTTTTATGTTGAGTCAGTTCACCTATTTCTCTCCACCTCAAGAAGCAAACACTTGTGTGAACTGTGCATTGATTCCTACATACTTGCATATTGTACTTGTTATATTACTCTATGTTGACTATTATCCATGAGATATACATGTTACAAGTTGAAAGCAACCGCTGAAACTTAATCTTCCTTTGTGTTGCTTCAATACCTTTACTTTGATTTATTGCTTTATGAGTTAACTCTTATGCAAGACTTATTAATACTTGTCTTGAAGTACTATTCATGAAAAGTCTTTGCTTTATGATTCACTTGTTTACTCATGTCATCACCATTGTTTTGATCCACTACATATGTTTACATAATATTCAATGATGGCAGGTATTGATAAAATCTTTGTTATCTTTGTTATCTCGACGAACGAACTAAGCTTGGGGATGCTTGATACGTCTCCGATGTATCGATAATTTCTTATGTTCTATGCCATATTATTGATGATACCTACATGTTTTATGCACACTTTATGTCATATTCGTGCATTTTCGGAACTAACCTATTAACAAGATGCCGAAGTGCCAGTGTTTCTGCTGTTTTTGGTTTCAAATCCTAGTAACGAAATATTCTCGGAATTGGACGAAACGAAGACCCAGGGCCTATTTTTCCACGGAGCTTCCAGAAGACCGAAGAACATACGAAGTGGGGCCACGAGGTGGCCAAACCACATGGCGGCGCGGCCAAGGGGGGCCCGCGCCGCTGTGGTGTGGGCCCCTCGTCGGCCCCGACTCGCCCTTCCGCCTACTTAAAGCCTCCGTCGCGAAACCCCCGATACGAAAAACCACGATACGGAAAACCTTGCGAGACGCCGCCGCCGATCCCATCTCGGGGGATTCGGAGATCCTCCGGCACCCTGCCGGAGAGGGGATTCATCTCCCGGAGGACTCTACACCGCCATGGTCGCCTCCGGAGTGATGAGTGAGTAGTTCACCCCGGACTATGGGTCCATAGCAGCTAGATGGTTGTCTTCTCCTCATTGTGCTTCATTGTTGGATCTTGTGAGCTGCCTAACATGATCAAGATCATCTATCTGTAATTCTATATGTTGTGTTTGTCGGGATCCGATGGATAGAGAATACCATGTCATGTTAATTATCAAGTTATTACATATGTGTTGTTTATGATCTTGCATGCTCTCCGTTACTAGTAGAGGCTCTGGCCAAGTTTTTACTTTTAACTCCAAGAGGGAGTATTTATGCTCGATAGTGGGTTCATGCCCGCATTGACACCTGGGACAGTGACAGAAAGTTCTAAGGTTGTGTTGTGCTGTTGCCACTAGGGATAAAACATTGGCGCTATGTCCGAGGATGTAGTTGTTGATTACATTACGCACCATACTTAATGCAATTGTCTGTTGTTAGCAACTTAATACTGGAGGGGTTCGGATTATAACCTGAAGGTGGACTTTTTAGGCATAGATGCAGTTGGATGGCGGTCTATGTACTTTGTCGTAATTCCCAATTAAATCTCACTATACTTATCATGTCATGTATGTGCATTGTTATGCCCTCTCTATTTGTCAATTGCCCGACTGTAATTTGTTCACCCAACATGCTTTTATCTTATGGGAGAGACACCTCTAGTGAACTGTGGACCCCGGTCCATTCTTTTAATACTGAAATACAAATCTGCTGCAATACTTGTTCTTTACTGTTTTCTTGCAAACAATCATCTTCCACACAATACGGTTAATCCTTTGTTACAGCAACGGTGAGATTGACAACCTCACTGCTTCGTTGGGGCAAAGTACTTTGGTTGTGTTGTGCGGTTCCACGTTAGCGCCGGAATCTCTGGTGTTGCGCCGCACTACATCCCGCCGCCATCAACCTTCAACGTGCTTCTTGACTCCTACTGGTTCGATTAAACCTTGGTTTCTTACTGAGGGAAACTTGCCGCTGTGCGCATCACACCTTCCTCTTGGGGTTCCCAACGGACATGTCAACTACACGCATCAGCCACATTTCTCCTTTTTCACTATTGGTACCTCATCCAACTCTATCACCATTGATGATGTTTATTCTCTTCGTAAGGATGAGGGTGGCAATGTGTTTGCCAAATTTGTTGGTGCCCAAAGTGGTGTCAAGAAAAGGACCATTTGGGTTGCCAAACCTATTGTGACTAACCTCTTAGGACCCAACTTAGTTGGGAACCAACAATCCAAAACTTGATCAATAGGTGCTTGTTGGAGGGCATTGGAGACTTGGCTACATCATGAAGAATTAAGGGATCTTCATCATTTATATTATATCAAGCCAAGTCTTTTGATTATCTTGCTACTATCATATATCCAATGTTCCTCCTTGCGGTAACATGTTCTCAACTCATTTATATTGAAAGTTATTCGCCCCTTTGCATGTGTTTTTTTGTTCCTAACATGTGTTTGTATATGTTGTGCTTCTTAATAGTTTTGCTTGAGAAATCAAGTCTATGCATGTTGGGTTGCACACCATGTATTTGTGTTTGTGTTGGAGCCTCTTTGCATCTTGTTGTATCTTATATGGCTCTTATGAGCGATTAATGGACAATCCCATTTTGGGGGAGTGATATTCCTTTGGGAATTTCATGATCCTAAACAATGTGTGTACATGAGGAATATCACTTAGAATTGATATTGCGAGATTATCTAGTCGCTATGTGGTATGTCATCTTCATGAGAAATTCAAATTCTAATGTACATTAATATCTCTACTTGGATCTTATTTGCCTCTTGTGAAAATAAATTCCTTATCACATTATGGGGGAGTAATAAGCTTTGTGCATATTACAAGCCTAGAAAATGTGAAAATTTGAGGTTGTGTCACATAGAATTGATACCGTAAATTATCTCTCTCCTATGTGGCATGTTTACTCAAACAAGCTCCAATTTGCTTAAATGGCTTCATTGCTAATATCTTTGTGGATCTTATTTGTGAAAGTTTTTCTTGGCATGGTTTTTCACAACGTGTCCCTCAATACATTTTTGGAAAACCATGTGCTTCAAGTCATACTATTAATTGCTTTGCATGTTGGTATGAATACTATTAATTGCTTTGCATGTTGGTATGAATACTATTAATTGCCTTGCATGTTGGTATGACTAAATGAAGCTATCAAGAAACTATCTTTGCATGATGGTTAACTCTTATCTTTTACCATATGCTTTGTTCGTTGTAAATATGATCTTATGTATACTTACAAACTACCACCGGGAAATATTTCCTAATACCTCTTGTCCTAGGACAATTGGTAATCAATTATGAGGTAGATATTTATTGATCATATCTACATTGGCTCTTGTATTTATATTGCCTTATTTATTGCCATGAATTTGTTGTGCTTTGACTCCCATGTGTCTTCCTTGCATCTTATGGATCTAAGTTGTCTATTCAAACTTTCTTAGCATTGTTAGAAGATATAGGTAGCGTGATGATCCTAGTTTTGTGCATTTTGTATTCATATAAAAAATCCTAGATAATGCACCAAACTTGGGGGAGCTCTTCTATATTATTAGAATGCTTAACATCTCTTGATCTTTATCAAAAATTTGGTTTTGGGAGACATAAAATTTTCTTTTTGGTACTTTGTGCCATCATAAAAAGTTTCGAGGGTTTGGTTTATTTGTTGGAACCTTGCTCTCTTGGGATTTGGTTATCTCATTCCTTTGTGTTTAGGTTTAATTAGCTTCTTATAATGAGATAAGTCTTTGGAGTCAATCTTGTGTTGATTTGATTCTTTGATATAATTTGGACAACCATTGTCTCTTGGTTTATTTGGTGTTTTGTCCAAATTGTATCTTCCTTTGGTTCTTGAAAGTATTGTGCATGCATATTTAATATATGTATATCTTATGGCATGTGTCACTTTCTTTGATCCAATATATAGGGTAAACTCCATCAAATCCTAATTTGGCTAAGATGTGCATGAAATTCAATTTCATATCTATATGCACATAGAATTGTGGAGTTTGTCCTATATGTTGTAGTGTGTCTAACTACTTAGGACCCAATTAGTTTGGGGACCATTTTGTACTTACCTTTGTGTTAGGTACAATGGTTATGCATTGAATGCTTGTCTCACTCTTGGAAAGAAGTGGTGACTCAATGGTAACTTGAGGCAAGCTAGGATGGTCAACGAACACATATCTACTACATCCACACCAATGCTATCTTGGTAACAAGTATCTTCTCATGCATACTTTTCTTGTATCCAACCTTATGGTTGCATCTTGGCATGAATCTCTTGATTTGCAAATGTTGTGCTTCTTGCAAAAGTCTTAATGAAACCTCTTTATTGTGAATGTGAGTAATTTGAGATGAGTGCATTTGTTGGGAAGTATTTTAAATCATGCTCATGATTCATTCATCCCAACTATGCCTATCTAGCAATTTTGTTGCATATCAATTCCTCAAGGCTCTCACATGTGCAATATAGATGAAAGTGCAAATTTAGTTACTTATTTTGGTATCCCCGTTTGTGATACTTGTTGCCTTTCTCAAATGCATCCCAACTATCTTCTATCCCTTGTTGATATTTGTGATGTATTTTAGTTGTTTGTGGTTGAAGTTCATGAATGTACAATAAGATAAAATTGAGCCTTTGGCCATTCTATTAAGCAAAAAATTCTTATTGGTATATTGCATGACTTCGTCTTGGATATCATACTATTTTTCTTGCGTATCTATTTTATGTGTGCATGTTTCTTTGTGGATAAATATCTTTGTGATATTGCCCACTTAGAGAAACTTATACACATAAGAGATGATACATCTCCTTTTGATATCTTATTTATTATTGCGTGTTGATTGGTCATGCTAAGCAATATAATTCTTTGAAGACTATGATGATGCTTTTTGCTCATCCTTGTAATAGTCTTATAATATGCTTTATCATGCCTTTCACATATCCTCTTGGTTGAGCCTTTTTATTATGGTGCCTCTTACTTGTTGCTCAACTATCTGTTTGTTGCAAGTGTTTAGCTTACTTTTCTATCTATGGTCTATTACAAATGTTTGTGTTTTAAATGAGGGAGTGAGGATTCCATGTTATGCATATTGTATTCAAATGCAACATTTTATTTTATGCATGTACCTTGGGGAGCTTCCTCATTTGATTTAGAACACTATCTTGTGGTGATCATTAGAGTTTGATTCACTTGGTATCTTGTTTTTGAATGATATTATGGGAGTGATGATTCCATGTTTGTGCACTTTATACTCCAATGCAAATTGTCTAGTTTTGTGCACAAACCTTGGGGAGCTTCCTCATATTATTTAGAGCAATCTTCTTGATCTTATCATAATATCTATCTTTCTTTTGGTATCCTCTTTGTGGTTCATTTGGTTGCTTGCTTCATTTGTTGAAGCTTCTAGACTTTGTTATCTTTTTGCAATCTTTGATCCTATCTATAGTGTGATTCCTTCCGAATATTCGTCATTGGATATGTGCATTTGATTCCACTCAAATTATGAGAAATGCACACGCTATGGAGGAACTCTCACTATATTGGCCTTCTAAATTTTTCACCCATTTCGGCAATTGGTGCCAATGGGGGAGAAGTTTGGAGGGTTTAAGGCAATTTGGTTATGTCTTTGCTTTGTGCTTAAGCATGTGCCTTTATTGCATTGCATCTTGTTGCTTTGCATAGTTGAATATTTAGAGGAAACTCCACTAGGCTTTGAATGCCAATATATGCAATGAAAGTCAAGATCATTCACACATGCATATATTATGGGGGAGTTTGCTCTATATATTCAACTTATTTGTTACTTAAATTCCTTATATAAACCCTCTCAAAGAGATTGTCATCAATTACCAAAATGGGGGAGATTGAAAGTGCATGGAGCCCCCATGTGTGGTTTTGGTAATTAATGACAATCCCTATGGACTAATGTTTGCATTGAGTTATATTTGTAGGAGTTGTCCATATGCAATTCTTGAACCATATGTTGGCTTCAAGGTTGCAATAAGAAGAATTTGATGAAGGATATCAAGTGTCAAGTATGTCTTGAAGATGAAGATGAAATGAGCCCTCAAGTTACTTCAAGACATCAACATGATGAAGAATGAAGAAATGATGTGCAAGTTCAAGATGAGCCAACTCGAAGAGTTCATAAGTTTGAAGCTTGCCATGGAGAAATGAAGTGCAAGTTCAAGATGTATCATCTCGAAGAGATCCTTTGCTTGAGTCTTGCCATCCATATGGTGATCATGGATATGTGAAGATGCGCCGAAGAAGAAGCTCTCCCATGGTGGATTATGGGGGAGCAATCCACATGGTGGTCATGGTTATGTGAAGATGCGCCGAAGAAGAAGCTCTCCCATGGTGGATTATGGGGGAGCAATCCACAAGACTTCGTCAAGCAAGCACAAGCAAGAAAGGCGTTCCATCTTGTTGAGGTCAAGATCGTCGTCATCGAGCTCAAGTGGAATGCGCAAGTATAAGGTTTGCTCTTGATAGGGTTTCTTTCTCACCGGTCTCATAGTGTAGTTGGAGACCGGTTTATAGTTTAGCCGTACTATCAAGAGGGCTCTCGAGTGAGTAACTCGATCGTATTGTTCGGAGAGAGCTCAAACCTTTGCATCCTTGCATCATCTTTCTTGGTTGTTATTTGGACCTTATCCATGTGATGTTTTAGAGCTTGTGCTTATTCTCATGACAAGCTCTAGTTCATCGAAAACGGATTTCGCATAGATCACTTGTTGCGTTTTCGAGTTTGGTTCATCATCTTTCTTGGTTTTATTTGGACCTTATCCATGTGATGTTTTAGAGCTTGTGTTTATTCTCATGACAAGCTCTAGTTCATTGAGAATGATTTTTGCATGGGCAACTTGTTGCATTTTCGAGATTGGAGGTTTTACCGGTATGTCTTTTTTAGATAGGTCAAACCTTTCATCATTTGTTTCTATCCTCCCTTATTTGACTATGATGGTTTCCTGCATGATCTTGTAGAGCTTGTTCCTAGCTTCAAAACAAGTCCAAGATCATCAAAATCGGAGTCCGGATGCTAAAGTTATGCCCGTTTTAGTTTTGGTGTTTCTGCAGTTTTCTGGGGGGGGGCGGATAATCCGGCCCGAATGACCAAAACTGGGCAAATATCCGGCAAATATCCGGCCCAGTCCAGGGGCGATTTTCGGGGGGCGGATTTTCCGGCCTGGGAGGTCCCAAACGGTCATATTTCGTTGGGAGGGGGTATATAAGACCCCCTTCTTCCTCCTTGGGCTGGTTGGTTCACTTTCTCTCTCTCCCTCCATTGTTGTACTTCAAAGCTTGCCCTAGTTCTTGTTTCTCCCATGATTCTTGCATATTCTTGAGGGAAAAGAGAGAGGAGATCTAGATCTACATTTCTACCAATCAAATCCATCTCTTTGTGAGTGGAACTCTCTAGATCTTGATCTTGGTGTTCTTTGTGAATTCCTTTGTTCTTCCTCTCTTATTCCCCCAATAGCTTTTGTAGCTTTGTTGGAATTTGAGAGAGAAGGATTTGAGCATCTTTGTGGTGTTCTTGCCATTGCATTTGGTGCATCGGTTTGAGTTCTCCACGGTGATTCGTGGAGATGAAAGCAAGAAGGTTGTTACTCTTGGGTTCTTGGAACCCTAGACCGATTTTAGGCCTTTGTGGCAATTTGTTGGGAGCCTCCAATTAAGTTGTGGATGTGTGCCCCAATCTTTGTGTAAGGCCCGGTTTCCGCCTCGAAGGAAATCCCTTAGTGGAACCGTGACCTAGGCCTTTGTGGCGAGGGTCACCGGAGATCTAGATGAGGCGCCTTCGTGGCGTTCGGTGTGTGGTGTGAGTACCGCATCTTGGGGTGAGGCCTTTGTGGCGTTGGTGTGCATCGAGCAACCACACCTCAAGGTGAGCCTCTTGTGGCGTTCGGGAGCACTAAGCAACCGCACCTCTCCACCGGAGATTAGCACTCGCAAGAGTGTGAACTCCGGGATAAATCATCGTCTCCCGCGTGCCTCGGTTATCTCTATACCCGAGCTCTTTACTTATGCACTTTACCTTGTGATAGCCATCGTGCTTGAAGTTATATATATCTTGCTATCACATACTTGCTTGTATTGCTTAGCATAAGTTGTTGGTGCACATAGGTGAACCATTGCTTAGAATAAGTTGTTGGTGCACATAGGTGAACAATAGTATATAGGCTTTGGGCTTGACAACGTAAACGCTAGTTTTATTCCGCATTTGTTAAGCCCATCTCGTAAAAGTTTTAAATCGCCTATTCACCCCCCCTCTAGGCGACATCCGTGTCCTTTCAATAGTTTACTTGTGCGATCCTTGATTCAGTTCATACAAAACAATCGATAAACTCTATATAGTTGTTGATTAGTATATGTTTTTCCATTGCTTCTAGCCCTATAAATCTTTTGCTCGCCACGACCCTCCAAAATAAATCATAATTATCACCTAGAATAATAAAAAACTAATCAGTAAAAAGATCGAAAGTCTCGCACTATGGAAAGGGCAATAGAAGATCCCAGATCGTTGCCCGTTATGGCTGCTAACTGACTCAAAAATTTATGTGAGTTTATATGACAAAGATAACCCCTTTACTCTAACACGTTTCAGCCATGGGACAAATCATGTATACCAGCCTGATGGAGTGGTAGAAATCAACAAAAAATAAATTGCTGGAGTAATAATTGAAGTGCTTAGAAATTGTTCAGCGTCAAAGATTTTTTTCATGTTTGTAGAATAAACAAAACCTCTGGTAAAAAAAATGGGTTTCACCATTTTATTATTTAACCCGCAATAGGTATACAACTGAGAGGAAAATAGTTGGCTAGACCAAGCACATGGTATCCGTCGCAGACTTGAATATATGCTATTTCAATTCCACATATCCACGTTTTGTACATGATTTTTTTTGTTAGATTCACGGAGCTAGACCTTTCGAGACCATGAGAGGTGCCTTCACTTTTGTCGTACCTTGGGAGATATATAGATTTCACCTCTACACACAAAATTTTACTCTTGGCCACTTTTACTTTCAATCTGATTCACTGCCTACATGCCCTTTACGCCCAATCATTCACTTGTTCTTGTCTTGTTACGGCTGCTGATATAGAGTTAGCCATGATTTTTTCGCGCTCTAAACATGGGTTTGTAAAGTTCGTAGCCATACAACAAAGGAACACACCTAAAGTTTTAAACAAATTTGCATGCAACTATGCGAAAAAAAAATTACACAAGAAATGACATATTTTGATCTTTATGTTTTCATACTCCGTATAATTTTTTACAACACTCTAAAGTTACAAAATATTTGTGGGGATAGTATTCAGAAAGCATGAAACTTCAACTACCTTTATCTATAAATAAATATCTTAGATTTATCTAAATCAGATATGATGGAGGGAGGGAATATAATATGTATATTATATTAGTGAAGCGATAATATTTAGGTTTCCTAATATTTTTAAGATGTTGCCAACGTATATTTAAATATGTTAAATAAAAAATTGTCTAGAAGTGATTCGAGTGATCTTTTTAGTTACCTTTCCGAAAGTTGGTAGTCCATGGAGGTTAGGAAAAAAGAGAAAAAACCTGCTAGATACTTATGCATATGCTCTAAGGGTGTCAACTATGTTGTCTATAAGACCTGACCACAAATAAAACATAGTCATATTTACCGTCCATAATATTGTCCATATATATAACAGATTTTGTCCACAAGATTTTTTTATGGGTGACCTACAAGCAATAGAAAATAATTTCTCATTCCTTCCTCTCTATGTAAACAATCAACATAAGAAATAACATACTTTTGATATCTATGTTTTTTTTATATTTTCACCCAAAAAATATAAAGTTATGCAATATTGATGAGCGGAAATAATATTTAGCAAACATTAAATTTCTTAATATATTTGTGAAAAGGTGAATATCTATTTTTCATAGAATAAAGTATTCAAAGACGTTTCCCACCTATCTTTAAAGATGTTAAAAGACAATCCTCCATAATGCTTCTAGTAATTTTTTTTAGTTACGTTCCAAGCGTTGCTAGTGCATGCACTTAGAACATGTATAATGACGATATCTTAGCAGTGTCATGTAGGATAAACACTGAGGTGGAAGAAAGAGAAGGTTGAAAAAAGGAATTGCCTTCTCTTAATTAAGAGATGATCTTTTAGCACAATCTCTCTCACCACATATTTAGGACGTGTTGTTTACTAGTGAGAAGACTACAAATTACCTATTGTATATCATATTTTATTATTATATCTAGATTATGTGGCAATTTAAGATAAGATGGGTCTTATTAATCATTGTGCATGCCCTTATGCTCACGCTTTAACTTTTCGGAAATAAGGAAATAAAAATGCAAACAATGGCTCGATATTTTTCTTTATATTTTTCCTCACAACCGTCTCGACCAGGTGAAGGTTGTTGTCCATATGGTTGGTGGAGATGAGGTGGCCAATGGGAGGCCCGCACGTCACAGGCAGTAGGTGAAGGGGAGGGGCATTGAGGCCATCAAGGAAGCTGGTGGCGGCCGGGAATTGAGAAGAAGAAACGGCGGCACGTTGGTATTATGCAACAAGCGGTCGAGGAGAAAGAAAAAAGCGTGCATGCGTTCGAAGGATTCAACACCATCGCGCAAGTATCGACCGCCTTGGACATAAAAATCTGACGTTAAATTTTGGCGTCCATGCTAAGCACGTATATCAATGGGTGGGAACCAGCACCGGCGGCGCCAACATCGGAATAGCGGAAGGAAATGAGGCTGGGAGAGCAAGGCGGCGGCGGTGCGGTGAGGGGAGGGAGCCGCAACGATTTGGGCGGAAGCCAACAAGACGGTGAGAAAGCGAGCTAGCTGGGGTATTTTAGGAAGCGAAAAAATATATGTGCATCGACCGACCGATTCGGGGATATGTAGTGCAAATGCTTAAATTTGTTAAAGAAAACAAATCCTCCACAAATGCTGTGATCTTTTTGGTTACATTTCCCAACGTTGGTAGTCCATGGAGGTTAGGAAAAGCAGAGAAAACACCAGCTAGATACGTTTCCAATGCACTTATGCACACCCTCTAACTTTTCAGAAAGAAAGAAATAAAAAATGAACACACACGCTCTCTACTCTGTCACCACACTTTTGTCACTTGGTCCTGAGCTCCTGAATCCTGAGAGCATCCCCACTCGTTGGCGCTCCCCACGCCCAAATCCGGCGAAATTTTCGTCCGGATTGGAGGAAGATTTGCGTGGGGAGTAGTAGTTTCCCAGCCGCGTGCCCAGGCGAAGTCGACGATGCGAATTTAAAAACGGAAACTTGACAAACTACGGCTAAAAACGGGTGAATATAGACTAAATTTAATGATATTTATTACATTACGGGAGGAGTTCATACATAGAGGCCGATTCGACTATATTTCGAATTCGGCTAGGAATGCAAACGCTAATTTTAAAACACGGCGCTCTACATGCCGAAATGGCGGTAGAACACCGTGTAGTCGCCGCCGTCGTCGTCGGAGCCGTCGTCGTTGGCCTTCGGCCGCGCGCCTGGCTGCTGCCTGCCCGCGTCTCCCCCCCGCTTGTACCCGCCGTCGTCGGAGGACTCGAGGTCGACGACGGGGAACGACGATGGATGGTGTCGCAGGACGGCGGTACCGCGCGAGATCGTCGTTGGCGGTTGGAGCGGCGCGGGCGGCGAGTTGGCGTGCGGCGGTGTCCAGCAGCCGCCGCCTGCTTCTCCTCCTCCTCGCGCTCCGCCGCGCTCCAGTGCGGCGTCGTCCGCGCGCTTCTCCTCCTCCATGTCGTGCAGCGACCTGGCGATCGCCTCCGCCATCGCGGCGTCCTCCGCGCGCGCCTCCTCCTCGGCGAGCTGGCTTGCGGCGGCCTCTTTCTTCGTCTTCTTCCGGCCGCCGCGGCGGAAGGCTTCTTGATGACGAGGCGCCGCTGCGCCTTCGGTCGCCGGCGGAGACGCCGGCTCCTTCTTGACGCGCACCGGCGTCGGGCGACGCCGCCTCCTCTTCACCGGCGCCAAGGATGACCTTGACGCCGATCCGGAAGACGACGCCCGCAGCCATGCGCCGTGGCCGCGACGCTTCCCCGACGGCGGCTCGCGGTGCCCTCGATGCCGATAGAGGGGGCATCGAGCACCGGGAAGTTGCCGCCTCGATGTGCGCGAGGACGTTCGCCAACGTCCTTTCCGGCGCGCCCACCACCGTCGGCGGCCCGCGGCGTTGTTGCGCGCGCGAGGCGCGGGCCGTCGTAGGCCGCCGCTCCCGCTCCCACCGCCGGAGGAAGTAGGAGTTCCACCGCGTGTAGTTGTCGGGTGGTGCGGGTCGGCGCGCCTCGTCGGTCATCGTCATCCTCGCCTCCTCGATGGCGACGTCGAGGGCATGGCCCGCGGCGGCGGCGGGATTGGAACGCCGCGCACTTAGCCGCCTCCGGGAGGCCTCGTGTCCGGCGGGCAGGGGTACCCCGCCTGGTGGAGGAGGGGCCCCCCACGCGTGGAGCGACCGACGGGGGAAGCCGTTGTTGGCTGCGCCGTCGTCGTCGTAGAACGCCATCTTGGGAGTAGAGGGAGAGTGGAGGGAGAGTGGAGCACGGGTACCTCGCGGTGATCGGACCGGCGTATATAGGCGTGGCCGGCGCGGGGATTAAATGCCGCGTGGAATGCGACGCGTCCGCGGCGACCGGCGGTTTAGTGCGCGCGAAGACGATGCGTGCGCGAAGACGACGACATTAACTCGCCGCGTGGCCGGCGAATGCACCGGCGGAAGCTTTACGCGCGGAAGACGATGCGATGAGGACGACGATCGGTTTCTCTCGCCGACAAGTTGGGGCCACCAGATGCGCGGGAAGTTGCCTCGCCGCGCGCGCTTTCGTCCGAGTCCCGAGCGGCCGGGGCCGGGGATGGCGTGGGATCGCCGGATGGATTTAGGCCCAAATCCGACGAAAACGAGGAACCGGCGCGACGGGCCGATTACGCCGTCCGGATGGAAAAAACGCTCGCCGGGGGCCTGTGTCGGGGGGACGAGTGGAGATGCTCTGATACTCGTGACTCCCCCTCTCTCTCATGCACCAGCAACGTGGTGCATGGTCAAATTGGTCAAGCACGACACTCAAAGCTCTCTCAGCTCCATGCCGCTGGCGTGTCTCCACCTGACATTTCCAAAAGATCATACTATTATACACAGTCACCATCGACTCACCACGCTGTCCTCATTCATTAGCTTTTTCTCTTGCTAATCTCTTCTCTGTCCAAACTCCAGATTCTGGCCAGTACTAAAGATGCCCGCTAGCTTAATTAACTACTTCAATCGCCTCACCTCTCACTGTGAGCCAAAAGCAAAGCTCAAGAAAGCAATTAAAAACTGTGAGCAGCAGCAGCATCCCAGTCCACTGGCCAGATTGCCAATGCAAAATGCTTTCTAGTCTAGTGTAGTGGAGAAGTGGGGGAATATCTGTAGCCTTTCCCCAAATCTTTTCCTTGGGCCTCCAAATTCCTCTGCCCAAGCAGTGAAACTGTCTTCTTGCACAACTGAGGAATCTTTCTAGTACCTGTTCTGTTTACTAGTGCCAAAGAAAATCATCATCATAGTGACAGTGAGAGTATCTAACTGCCTATGCTAACAATATGCTATGCCGTCTTCTTGTTGCACGTCCAAAGCTCTAGAAGGATGAATGCCATAAGCAACCAACTTTTGAGGACGTTAGAGGGACGTGACTGATCATGCTGCTTTGCTAGATCAGATCAAACAGCCAGCCTCCCCCACGCAAATCACATCTTTCATTGATACACAACCTCTTTTCCCCTTGTTGCAAATCCTGGGATTACTCGGAAAGGCTCCTCTTTTCTGTTTGATCTGCCTGGTGCCAACTTTGGCAAAGGCCCATTATTGCCCTGTGCTGTCGCCCAGTCCTCCTCGCCAGCCAATTTACTCACACCTGCACTGCTGCTATGCTTGCTCACTGCGTGCCATCAATGCTCGCTCTGTGAATCTCTGCTTATTTCCATCACTGGAAATCTCCTATCGCGGTCGAGCGGTGCGTAGGTGGGGTTCGGCCAAGCTTCATTTATTCCCCCAAAAGATTCAACCTCGTGGAGCCTTGATTGCTCGGGATTTTCAGCGTCTTCTCCAGTTCTTTCTTGGACCTTTGGCACTCGCGATTCTCTCTATCTCTCTCCTTTTGGCGTAGATTTCAGCTCCGGGCTTCGGTTTCAGTGTGTTCTTCGAGGTTCGGCTCTTTACCGCTGTTCCCAACACAAAGATCCCCCCTTGTTTTTGCTCGCCTGATTGATTCATCCAAGATCTGAGCTTGTTGGAGCTCTCGGAGCAACCGAGGAGCCCAAGATTTAATTTGGAGCAGCTGCTGCGACCATATTCTGTCCATGGGTTCCTGTTCTTGGTCCGGCCATGGAAGACCGGCGGCGTTGGTCGTGGCGGCGGTGATGCTCTTCTGGTCGGCGGCGGGGGTGGGCGCCATAGGAGCGAACTGGGGCACGCAGGCGAGCCACCCACTGCCGCCGGACACGGTGGTGAAGATGCTCAAGGGGAACGGCTTCCAGAAGGTGAAGCTCTTCGACGCCGAGGACGGCACCATGAGCGCGCTCAGGAAGAGCGGGCTGGAGGTGATGGTCGGCATCCCCAACGAACTCCTCATGATTATGGCCACCAGCATGAAGGCCGCAGAGAAGTGGGTCGACAAGAACGTATCAAACTACCTCAACGATGGATGCAACATCAGGTACACATTTCTCTGCTTCTTCTTCTTCATCTATTTCAGGTCACTCAAACTGCCATGCTTGATTGATTGATTTGTATATGCTATATATGCTAGTTGGAGTGTGGTGTGTTCTGATGATTTGGGGTGAACTGTGGTGTGTCTAGAATCAGTTGGGAGTGACCAAGACTCATGTTTGGCTGAATTCTTAACTTTGAGACGAGCTTCGCGCCATTTTTTGTGGTGCATGTAGTTTGTGCACATGCTTGGATGCATCGGTTAATCGTATTCGTCTCTGGCTTCGTGCGCGTTCTATTTATATTGATGTTTTGTAACAATTCTAGAATTAGGAGGGAATAAGAATTTTTCAGCATTGCCTTCGACCTCTTCAGCAGGTCTCGGGGTTTCATGGTGCTTCTAGGTTTTGCCCACCTGCTTGGTTGCATCGGTGAAGTGTATGTTTCTATGGAAACAAAAAAAAAAGTTACCAAGTAGGGCACTTTGTGTTTTCAATTAGTGGGGCGGGCACCACATGATTGATGCTGGCATCGTTTTGAAGACTTTACTTTTCTTTTTAATTAATACTGTTTTTAAAATTAAATGGAATTTCCCAGCAAGAAGTTCCATGGTTTCAGACTTCCGGTTGGCACTACTGGAATCTCATCATTACTTTACAAAATATTAAAGGGGTTGCCTCCGTTTAGAAAAGAAGAGTGAATTCCACCTTTTACACTCTATTTATGCATTTGTGACACTAATTACTCCATTGAGTGAAAAATCATCTAGAATATTTTGACCCTCATTGTGTAGTGCGTATCCATTAGGTAAGGTGTGAGGTGATGACCGGCGTTCAAAAATATCAGTACGAGGACGAGGAATGGAGTAATTTGATAAGAGAAGTCTGGACATAATCGTCGATGATGCCCTCCGATCTTTACACATTTTGTGATGCCACATCGACGAAACATTCCGGTCCTATCTAACAAAAAAAAGCAAAATGCTAAAATCGGGTAAAACTGTGTTCAAAGTCTCCTAGATGTGATATTTTTGTAGAAGTTTCACTAAATGGGGTAATATGTATCACAGATACACAACTGTAGGGTAAAAGGGGAATTCACTCAGAAAAAAATATCACATTGTAGAAGCCCTTTTTTTAGGGAAGAAATCCTTTTATGGGGCACGCCTATCCTTTGAGTTAAATCAAATTTAAATGTTAGGCCAATATCGAAGTCTTCTAATGCTCTAAATGGGCCTTAAACGGTAGCAGGCCGGTTTGTTTTAAAAGCATGTTTATCTCACAAACAGTGTAGTAGAACATGTAGTAAGAATTTTTTTTTTGGCTTTGAATGAAACCTGGGCTGTAAGCCTTTACAAAAAGAATATGAATCATTTAGCAAGCATAACCCAATCCAATCTCTATGGTGCTACAAACACGAAAATGCAGTATATTTAGATGCTTATTTTGTTAAATGATGTATAAATATAGAAATATATTTATCCGAACTGCAAATAGTAAAACCACAAACAATGCAGTATATTTAGCTGCTTATTTTGTTAATTAATGCATAAATATGGAATATGTTTATGCGAACCGCAAATAGTAAAAACCACACAAGACATATGGGGTGGTCATTCAATTAGCCATTTACAGTTATCTGGACTGTGGAACAATGCTCACGATGTGCCAACGTTGTTTATGAGTTTCATGTTTTAAATGAATATCTTCACAATGAACCACTTATGAGTTGTGCAAACTATATTTCGAGCGGAACTGAACGCTTGATATGGACAGTAGCATTCAATGGCTTTCCTTCAAGGCTCCAAGGTGGACGAAGGGGGGCCTTACACCATGGAGGAAATGCATCCTTTTTTTTTGGTCCAGTCCTCTTTATTTCTGTTGCTTCTCTGAGGAAATGCAAAAGTGATACCTCCTGTATTATAATTTACCTACTTACTGCGTCTTGCCATCTCTATGCTTATACTGGTTTCACTCTCTGTTGGACTGTATGGTGGTCCTGGTAGGCATGTTATTACTCGTATGTGCCATAATTTCAAGGAATTTTCCTTACTGAGGGTGGAGGACTTGCAGTCCTTAGCACATACTGAAAACATATCAGCATTACCAATCATTTTGCAAACATATCAACATGATGGTTGTTTTGTACTTTCTGTGATGTGTTGAATTCCAGCAGATGGTTTGCACATATTCTGGATTGAACTATGTTAGCTTCCCGATCCATAGTTACACCAGCTGCTTGTGAGCAGTTTGTTCTAAAAGCAAAACGTAACCATGGTAGCAGAATGCAATACAGGAACCATAGTCATCCAGCTCTCCTTTTCCCACAGTATTCTATTGCTAAGCTTGTAACGCTCTTTCTTGAGCTTGGTTATTATTTAACTAGCAAAATCTATAAACTATTTCATTGGTACTGTCCTGCATATCTAGCTTTTCTTATATATTTTTATTTGGAATATTCATATCTCTAGCTTGTTTAAACTTCTTTTTTGATAGGAGATGAACCATTAACTTATTTCTTTTGAAATAACCTTGTAATTTGACCTAGTAAGACAAGAGTTAAATGGGATCTCTTTTCCTTTCTAGCTCCATCATATAACAATGTGCAGGTAGCATTTATTTTGAAAAGCTCTCTATGCTGGTACATGTACTGTTCCCTGACACACTTTTAAGTAGTAACTCCACGTCTGCTACCTGCTTAACGATATAGTAATTAGTAAGACAGAGTATGTATTAACACTTCATCTGAACTACTGATAAGCATATGATGAAATGGTGCTTGCTGCTTCCCTATATGTAGTAAGCAACTAAACATGGCAAGATCAGTTTAGGCTTTATTTTCTCAATCTAATGTTTCATCTTATCCTGCCAGCATTTACCTTTTGATGTTAATCCACCATTTGCATATTATCGTTGTGGCCTCTTGATTTTCTCTGTTTATTTTGTTATAGGTATGTTGCGGTTGGTAACGAGCCTTTCCTGTCGACATACAATGGAAGCTTTCTGCAAACAACTTTTCCTGCCCTCCGAAACATACAAAGTGCACTTGTGAGGGCTGGTTTGAGCAACCAAATCAAAGTAACCGTTCCTCAAAATGCTGATGTCTATGAATCAACAACTGGCAAGCCTTCTGATGCGGATTTTCGCGCAGATATTCATGATCGGATGCTCGAAATTGTAAAATTTCTGAGTGACAATGGTGGTGCTTTTACTGTCAATATCTACCCTTTCATAAGCCTCTACATCGATGCAAACTTCCCTGCTGAGTATGCCTTCTTTGATGGAAGTTCATCGCCCATTGTTGATGGCTCTGCAACATACACAAACATGTTTGATGCAAACCACGACACACTCATATGGGCTTTGAAGAAGAATGGATATGGGAATTTGCCAATCATCATTGGGGAGATAGGGTGGCCAACTGATGGTGACATGAACGCAAATGCTCAGCTCGCCCAGCGCTTCAACCAAGGCTTCATGACACATATCGCTTCTGGGCGAGGGACACCGATGAGGCCTGGACCAATCGATGCTTACTTGTTCAGTCTAATTGATGAGGATGAAAAGAGCATACAGCCAGGAAACTTCGAGCGGCACTGGGGCATCTTTACCTATGATGGCATCCCAAAGTACAACCTGAACTTCGGGACACCGAACTCACAGATTCAGAGAGCAAGTGGAGTGAAGTACCTTGAGAAGAAATGGTGTGTGCTGAAGCCTTCTGCCAGCCTCGATGACCCCAAGCTTCCAGACACCATAAGTTACGCATGCTCCATGGCGGACTGCACCAGTCTTGGCTACAAGACCTCTTGCGGAATGCTGGACATTCGGAGTAACATCTCGTACGCCTACAACAGTTTCTTCCAGAAGAATGATCAAGACGACGTGGCCTGCGGGTTCTCAGGCTTCGCGACGACCACCGGCCAAGACCCAAGCACCGGGACATGCAGATTCGGTGTCATGATCGAGGTTGACTCAGCTTTCTCGTGGAAGCTGCAGCGGGCTCGAAGCAGTTCCCTCCTGATGCTTCTTCTTGCACTTGTCCATCTTTGTCTGTCATTTTCGTAGGCGCTTGTGTTTGCAAGAGATGGCTGCGTGCCATGAGAGCATCAACCAACAGTCTGACAGCTTGAGGATATTTGATGCCTGCTGTCAGTGTGTTTATCCATGTAGGAACCCTTTTTCGAGTCTTCTTTATCCTTCTTCTTTTCGGTGGATGCGGATGTTGCAGCCGTAAGGTTGAATTCTTCTTAGCGTAGCTTTGATCTTCCGGTACCATTGTGATTGGGCTGAATATGTGCTGAACCATTTGTAACCCAGGAATGTGAGCGGGGGCATGGCTATCGAAACCTGCAAATGTTGATGAGTTCAGATCGGCTCGTATCTTCCATTTTATGCATGATGGCCTCTGGACTTTAGAGCTGGTACTTCTGAACAGTCAGGCTCTAGATGACGACGTCGACTCTTTTGGCCAGTTGCCCGTATAAATCTGCACTTTGAAGCAGTCGTTTCAGATTGTGGATTTAGTGCCAGACAACGGTATGCTTGAATCCATGTTGCGGTCATGTTCTATGTTTGCAGTTGCTATGAGTGTCCAGCCAGTCAGCTATGTCAGCATCATAATCGCCGTTGCACAACGAGCAATGATCCTTACTAGAACATAGACCATCTGTTCTCGCAGGAACTCAGCTCATAGCAACTTAGCTAGTCCGATAGTTGTAGGGGTGCACCGTTTGCAACTACCTGGAACACTATTATCTATACAATGCTTATGAGTTGAATGAAAATTTAGGGTGCTCGACACCCTACACTTGTTAAAAAAAAATTGCCGTTGCACATCAACATCTTAATTTTTGTTAGCTCTCTATGTCAAGCTTCATACGCTAATCAACTATGCCAAAAGACAACACGCGCAGAGAGGCAGGCTCAAGAGGCATGTACAAGGACACCGAGGGAGCAACAACAATTTTTAGAATAAATTGCGAAAGTTAGGACTTGCACTCGAGACCTTAGGCTTGATACCATGTCAAGCTTCGTGCTCAAACAAACTATTTCAAAAAACCGATCTATGAAAAGGGTTAGGCAATCTAATTATACATTTTCAACAGTTGTCATCACCATCAACATCTTATTTTTTGTTAGCTCTGCAAAAGTTGGGTGGTTTATCTTTCTTCTTGAACACCATGACAACTTTATTTTCTTGACCATCTGTATAACGAGCAGCTAACATGATAAATATGCAATTGATTTGCATTGGAAACAAAGCAAACAACCGAAATCTGAAGCTCCCTATAGCTTCATGACCTTTGGGTTAAATACAGGCGTTCTTCAAAAGTCGTGGGTTTCAATTGTTCACATAGCCTTTACGTACAATCCCCACTAGGTGACGCTAATAATTGATTGGCAAGCTAAAAACAAGGTTGGGTACTTATGAGTAATCTGAAACAGACATATCCACATAAAAAAGGGAATGCCAAGCAAAGGAAGTGCACACCACCTAAAACCACACCAACAAAACCTCTCAATCCAACCCAAAAGTACACAAGTGGAGTAGCACATAGACAGCACAAGCACAGAAGAGATAAAGAAAGAATGAATGCATGCACTCAGAGGTCTGTCTGAACTGAAGTGCAACTCCACATGAGCAACTGTGGTGTCACTCATCATGCTTGCCAGTTGCCACTCCTTTTTCCTCCTTATCCTTCCCAATGTGGCAACCGGGGTCAGTGCTTTGCCATCCTTGAGAAGGTGATGAGAAACTCTGAGGGCATGTTTGATTCTCAGGATTTCACCAACGTATATGAATAGGAAAAACACAAGAATAAGATAAAAATGTATGTGCAACCTAATAGGGTTGTAAAAGCACGGGAATTTGCAAAATTGGCTTCAAAAACATAGAAATCCTTAAAACCATAATCAAGTCGTGATTAAAATAAATGTAAAGGTAAGATTTTAGATCATTATCATATTGTAGAATTCTTTTATTTTCCATATGAAACCTAAAAGAAAAATTCATATACTTTTTTGATACTCCATTCCTTTGAATCAAATAGATAAATAGTCCCACCAAAGGAAAATTTCTATTCCTATGATTTTTCTCCAACGTTCCTATGAATCAAACATGCCCTGAGTTCTGACTCCCTGAACTGGAGATTTCGGTGCACAGGAGCAGGACAGTGGATACAAATAGTATACATACCGTAGTTGCAGTTAGAACTAGTACTAGAAGTAACAGTAAACTAGAGATGAGTGAGTGGCTTAGCTGTCCTCGCTCGACCCGTTTCTCTTGGGGATGGTGTCAGGGATGGCATGTGCCTGGTTGTTGCCGCTGAGTGAGTGAAGATAGATGCAGTAGCCGTCCACTTGACATTTTCTGTTCATCTCAGGCTCAGTGAGTCAGGTGGGGGCATCAGGGCATGAAAAAAAAGCTTGTGTGTGTGGACTGGATCATTGTGAGTCTTGTCTTTCTTATCTGGTAGTCTGGTACTAGTAGCCCTGGCTTTCCTGTCTTTTGGATTTTGAGGCCCTCATCTCATCTTTCTCGTCTTCCCCGGTACATGTATGCCTGCCAGGCAGAAGGATACCAAGGGGACAAAGATTCTCCAGCAAAAAGGAGGTACCAGTAAGTAAGATTCTTGATTTTCCCCCTTTCTTTTACATACAGTACACAAGGGAGCAGTTCTTCTTTTCCACCTATAGTATAGTCTACTAGATGGGGTAAAAAAAGGCTTCTTTTCTGCCCCCACCAAGGAAAAAGCAAACGACTTGATGTGGTATAGATAGGTTCCCTGTCCCTCTGTGATCTCCACGGATTTAATCTGCATGTGGTGCTTGGGCCACTGGGCTGCAGAGGAAATAATGCAATCTTGAGGTAGTTTCCTTGGTGGTGCTACTGGTGAAACGAAACCTCAAGATTTCATTGGAGCAAGTGAAACTGAGGGGTGGTTGTCATGATGTGCCGTAGGGTCCAGCGCCGGAGTGGTTGTTGATGCTGTGATTGGGTTTTCAAAGCGAGAGGAGGAGGAGAAGAGGAGCAGGATATAGATCTCATCAGCGAGCCAGCGATGAGATTTGTGCCGAGGGGCTGAAGCGCTTTCTCTGGTCGCTCCCAATTGCTTGACTGATGGAGGCGCCGCCGCCGACGCCGTCGCAAGCCCGGCTCGCCGGACTAGGGGAGCTCCATGGTTCTCTGGCGTGCTGCTGAGGTAGGCTGCTCCAGGCTTCCAGGAGGAGGAATCTGCTGTCTTTTTCTGGGAGAGAAGGAGGAAGAAGGGAAGAAGATACTGATCTTTGGTCCCTCAAGGTACTTGTGTTTTCCTGCTCGCTCTCTTTTTTTGTCTCTCTTGCTGCTGGAAATGGAATGATGAAAATTTATGATGGTGCTGTTCTTGCCATGATTGATGATATTCCCCTAGTAAAGGCAGGGAAACTGCTCTGCATTCTCTCTGTTGTGCATTCAGTACATGACATTCATGATACTACTGGTATCCTCTGTACTTCTCTCTTACTCTACTCCACTGATGTATAGTTGAGTTCTCATATGTATTCCAAGTCTGTTTTTTCGTTGACTTTGCAAAGATGATTTTTTTCCTAATTTTGCCCCACCTGTGTCTTCCATTTTGGTGTTTCAGCTGCAGTCAGCAGCTTTGACATACCCGTTAGGAGCAGCAGCACCTGAGATCTTCAGTTCTGGCATGGCCTCGTTTGGGATGGACTGGAACCTGAAGAGTTCAGTACTGTGGGACTGGGAGAATTTGCCGCCGCCGATAGGCGTCAATGCTGACGAGAACCCTAAGAATGGGATGCAGGCTGAGCCAAGATTTGCAGCTACCATGGGGAATGAAGCACTCCATTACTCTGGCGGCAGCAGCGCTTTCTCTTCCAGCTCGGAGATGGGATATGGTTCTTCCAGGAGCTCCATTTCTGCATCGATTGATTCTTCCTCCAAGGTGGGGAACAACATGGAGTTCAGGTTTGCACCTGCCAAAAACCCTGATAGGAACACCAGCAAAAATGCTGGGTCGGGTAAAGTTGATTACACCAGAACTGGGACATCTCCTTCATCGGTGGTAGCAGTGACCAGCGGAGAGCCAGTGATCGGCCTGAAGCTTGGCAAGCGAACATACTTCGAGGATGCTTGTGGAGGACAGAATACCAAGAGCTCACCATCTGGTGCGAGTACACCGAACCAGTCTCCTGCTTTGGCCAAGAAGGCAAAGGTGGATCATCATAAGCCGCATAACTCCTACTGTCAAGTTGAAGGCTGCAAAGTTGATCTCTCTGCTGCTAAAGACTACCACCGAAAGCACAGAGTCTGTGAACTTCATTCTAAGGCGCCCAAAGTTGTTGTCGCTGGTCTGGAGCGACGCTTTTGCCAGCAGTGTAGCCGGTGAGATGCTTTAGCTCTACACTGCGCACCTGTTTTTGTAAACCAGTATACCTGTTTGTTTTAATGAATTTGTTATCTTGGTATCTGTGAGTAAGGATTTTTTTTATTATTCTGATCTGTTTCCATTTCTTCGTTGATACTCCACTTGTTTACAGGTTTCATGCTTTAGGAGAGTTTGACCAGAAAAAGAAAAGCTGCCGTAGGCGTCTCAATGATCATAATTCCCGCAGACGGAAGCCACAGCCAGAAGCAATTTCATTCAGTTCATCAAGGATGTCTACCATGTTTTATGGTAGGGTAGTAGGCTTCTATGTTCCTTATATTTTGTGAATTGATGCATTAAGTAGGACACTTACACGTCTCTTGTTAAAAATCTTGATTTTTCATATATATAATGGTACCAGAGAAGTGGTAATAAAATTTGGTAGGACAGACCTTTTGCTGTCTGATGCATTTAACTGCTTTGTATGCTCAAATTCCATCACTAGTCATAACACTTTTTAGATGTCATGGATACAAGTTTAAGCGGTAGTAATTTAAGGAGAAGTGTCTAATTCCATGTTTCTTCTTTTTAATATTACTCAAAACATTTCTTCAAAAATAAAAGTGCATAACTGTATATAGAAATTGATGCTTTGGAGTTTGGAGAGACTAGGAAGCTGTCACATATCTAGTAAGCATTAGGCCAAATTTCCACAAATGCATACTGAGTCCACTATATTATCGTTATGTTGTGGATAATCAGAGTTGCTTACTTAAGGAAAGCAGAGCTACATAATGGTGTTCTCTTGCTGAAAATGTTTAGCTTAA
The DNA here is from genome assembly GCA_030979885.1 of Lolium multiflorum. Classification (NCBI taxonomy): domain Eukaryota; kingdom Viridiplantae; phylum Streptophyta; class Magnoliopsida; order Poales; family Poaceae; genus Lolium; species Lolium multiflorum. Next base: position 32,134,861 of record CM061752.1, read on the forward strand.
GTGCTGATATTTTTGCGATGATCCCGAACAGATGCAAGGCAACAGACAAGTCTTCTATTCGGTCAGGCTCCTTATATTCAAATGAGAGGCTATGCAAGTTCTTCATGGGATGACTCAGGAGGCTTCAAATTTACAGAAACAAAAGCTCCTTGGTTAAAGCCAACAACTGCTGCAGGTATTGATAGGATGCACTTATCTAGTCAGCAGGTGTCGGACAATATTATGTCGCATGGTGCACATCATGGTTTTGATGGGTTCATGGCATTCAAGGGAACTGGTGCAAAGTTCCTTAATCAAGGTATTTCTCCATACAAATTATATCAATGATATCTGAACGAAATAGTGAAACAATAATCATATATAGGTTCATCACTTGCATTAGAATTCTTCTTCCTACAATACCAGGCAATAGATGCACCTACTAAGTTTTTTTCCAGGAACCACATTATAGAATCATACAAGCATGGATAGATGCAAATACAAGCATGATTCTTCTAATCTGTAGCTGTTTGTCAGTTATATCAAGCCAACATAATTTGCATGAAGCTTTCTGCACTTTCCGAACATATAACCATATCGTTTCAATTTTCTATTAGATAAGCTTGTTTTGCATGAGCATATGCATGGTTCTTATTTTTGCAATGGACCTGATTGTTTGGCCACATTCTTCTCCATGTTTTGTCTTTTGGAGGAAGTCCAAATCAACTACCCTTATTGTTGGTAACCTCTGTTTAATCACATTCTTTTATTTGAGTTAGTTGGTCGTACTTTCTGTCCTGTAATGTTTTTCATTGAAACCCATCCCCTTTAGAAGAGCTGTCATCATCCTCTTAGTACTGAGTACTGACTAGATGTTGACATTTAGCATAAATTATTAAATTGTGACTTGCACCATTTGAGCCTACAAAAATTGTGGTCCAGAAGTCATCAGGTGATGGATTGCCATATTGTCACAATCTGGCATTGTTAAGTTGCTCAGCATGAGCTGTTGATAATTTTTGTTTTTTGTTTTTGTTTTTTTTTTAATAGAGGAAAGTTGTTGATGATGTTACACATGTAGAAAAGCTTATGAGTTACAAGAAATATTAGGCTGTACTAGAATTATCATTACTTCAAGTAGTATCAGATCATCTAATGAAAAATCTGGGTTCATCTATGCCGGGTATATCTTTACTAAACTAGTAACTAGAAGGACCAACTTGAATTTTCCAGTGCAGATTTGCACCCCGCTCATAGATGGCAGGAAAATAGGTAGCTGTTTAATAAAAATGCTTGTCATTGCTCTTAAATTACGGTGATTATATCTTTGAAGCACGTTCAAGCACTCCAAATAATTTCTTGATTGCCGTTGAACATTAACACTAAAAATCATTCTACTTTTTACCTGTTTCAGGCGTCCAAGCTTCTGCTGTCGCTTCCGACTCCAGTGGATCCCCGGATATTCAGCATGCTCTCTCTCTTCTGTCAAGCAACACAGTGGGTGCTGCCAACCTCCAGCAAAGTCCCCAGATGCACACCGGGATAGCCTCCACTGCCGGCATCCCCAACCCTGTGGTGCACGCGCTGGGCTCATCACCAGGACTCTGGCTAGACGGTCCACCAGTCGATGATCATCCGCGCTTCCAGGTTTTCAACCGCTTGGGGGGCCACGACAGTGAGCTCCAGCTCCCAAAGTCTTCATACGACCACACCTCGCACTTCGACCGGATGCAATGATGATGATGCTCCGGTCACCCTCCTTGGCGCCTGGTTCCATCAGGCGTCGCTGTTTCTTCTCTAAATCCTCAATTTCGTTGCTAGTTGTTCTTGCCTGCCTAGAGGCATGCGGTTTGACGATGCCAATAATAAAGGCGCACACTGAAAAACCTAGGATCAAACTGATCCAGTGGTGTAGCAAGGCATGGAAAAAAGAATTTGAGCTTGCCATCATCTGCTATGTATCTGAATTGCTTCTGCAATTGTACTGCAAGAGATCGTTATTTTGAATTTCTTGATGGCATTCCCTCGCTTGGTACCAGTTCCCTCCCTTTTCTTGTCGGCCTCTCCGGTCATGCAGTTGGAATCGCCATCCTCCCATTCCAGCCACCTGGACGCAATGGCTGAGGTCATGGATTTCAACTACGACCTCTCGCCGCAGCGAGACTAATTTCTCCAGGCGTACATGATATTCATGATACTACTGGTATCATGTGAAAAATCAACTGCTACATTTCCAAAACAATGGGGAAACCTAGTGTACAAACTCTTTTTTGCGTCCGTTTGCAACCGCTTGGTCGAAAAATGCATCTGGCCCAGCGGCCCAACGTATAGTGACCAGGCTGTCCGTGGAGGCTCAAACGCGGCTACGCGGTCGCCCGCGTGGCTGCGTAGCGTCTGGGCGGACGTTCCGTCGGGCCCGCCTAGCAGCGACCCTGGCTCGATGCGTCTTCTCAGCGGCGCCAGTACTGACGACGGGGCGTCGCTTCGGCAGTCTACGCTACGTTAATGGTGATGCCTTGCTTGCCGAGCGGCCACTGCCAACGAAGTTAATGACGATGTCACGAGTGTCGCGCCCCTCGGTTGCCTCCGGCGTATATAGAGAGGGGCGCGCGCTCGGCTGCCTCATCTCATCTTCTCCCACATGAATCCTAGCCACCGCATAACCTCCACCGTAGCGCCGCCTCGCGCCTGTCCTCCACCTTTGCCATGAGCAGTGCTGGACGTGGCCAGGCTGCGCCTCCACCTCCGACTCCACCTCCCCCGGCTGACAGCTTCGATGAGGAGAACGATGATAACGTGGACAACGTCATCGACGCGGGCATGGACGCAAAATTCATGGCTGACGCGGAGCAGGAAGCAGAGGAGGAGCAGGCAGCGCACGCGATGTTCGATGCGGAGCAGGAACGTCGCAGAGAGGTGGCGGCCGCAGAGGATGCCTCCGACGACTCCGACTTCGAGTGGGACTATGAAGGAACTGACCCAGAGGAGAAGGGGCGGAGCAGAGGGATTTAGTCGAGTCTTTCAAGATGCTCCAGAAGGCCGAGGATGCCGCCAACGAGGCGCTACGGCAATGGCTGCTAGAGGACGTGGCGGCCCACCGAGCTCTGGCGGCCGCACGGCGGATGGAGCGGCGGGTGGCGAAACAGCTGAGGTGGAGGGAGGGAGGCAACGACGGTGCCGGGCCGTCAACCGCCCCAAGGGGCGGCAAGTAGTCTAGGGACTTGTTCTTCCTTCTTGTTTTCCGTATGTACATTTCTTGCATTTGAGCTATGGAAAAATGTTGGAAAACCAATATGGATCGCCATGCTGGGAGCACACTCAGACACAAACGGACACGCGGTAAAAAACGACCATTTTTGGGTTCAACGCGAACCGGCGCGCGGCCATTTTAGACGTTCGAAATTCATCGCTCCATTGAAGATATCCTTAAAAAATGTTTGCAAAACCGACATAGATGTATACATATAAGCCTCTTGGGGCTTATCATTTTACAGACTTCTTATTCAATAAATATATATTAATAGGTTACTTTGGACTGGGAGTGAACAATACACAGTCAGGGCCTGTACACAGCAGTGCAGTGCAATGCAGTACAGTACATCCCTTCTCCCTAGCTTGCTAAAAGCATCCTAAAAAAACGCTAACTGAAAACGTTCAGTTCAGTCTCCCAAAAACTAGTTTCGATTTAATTTCGAGGTGGCGTAGAACAGAAAACTTAAAATTTAAATTCCGCGGGAGAATTGTTCATCGCAATATAAGTTCGGCGAAATTCATAGTCATACATACATAATTTACATAGGCATCACAAAATAAAGATCATAATGTAGTAGTCCTCCGTCGCGCGACCTTACGCGCGGCGGAGGACGGGGAGGCGTACGACGGCAAGGCGGAGGGCGGCAGAGGAGGACGCTGCCTACTCGGCGTCAAGGTCTACGATCTCCTGCTTGACGCGGCGGATGCGGGCCTCCCTCTGCGACACCTCGTATAGGCGCACCTGTCGGACAGCGTCCTCCTCCTCGCGGCAGAACCGCGCACGCCTCCACCTCCGATATGGCGGCAACCTGTTGGATCATTGTCCTCCTCGTGGTTGAGGACGTAGTCGCCACTATTGAAGACGTTGTGCGGCACCTCCTCCTCCTCCTCCTCCTCCTTGCTGTTGTCGTCAACGGGCGGTGCCGATCCTCCGGAGGAAGAGCCCTCGCCGCTATTGGCGTAGTGGGCGAGCTTCCTCGGAACGTGAGCCCCCATTTGGTCCACCGCTGAGCGCTCCGCTTCCGCGCGCCCTCGGAGCGGTCCCACTTCTTCTGCTCTGCCTCCGAGCGGAAAACCGGGGGACGCGGCGGCAAGTTTCCGCCGCCATTCCGACTGCCTCCCCTCCCGGAGCTGCCGTCACGAGCCATGCAGTGGAGGTGGAGGTCGCGGCTGCGCGAATGCGGCGGCGGATGAGCGCAGATTGTTCATCGGAAGACGGCATCTATATATAGGGGGTGTGCGCCGCGTTTCTCGTGCCACCGAGAAAAAAAAATTGAGCCGGGCCGCGAGTTTAGGATCTGATCGGCGCGGCTTTCGGTCCGAACCCATAAATCCGCCAGAAAAATTCAGTTCCAACGGCATTTACGGGGCATTTACGGGCTCTTTTATAGTTGCTCTAACACTTTCCCGCCTTGGCAAGGTACCAACCTGTGTATTGGAGACTTGATACTTGACAAGGATCAGCTATCATTGCGATGTGCCTCCAAGAATTTGGCGCCCAAGACCCGGCACGGGTACTCTCCGAGTGACAGATAGGGAAGATGTTCATGTAGTGGGAGTAGGTGATGGTGCAATTTCTGGCCAAGATTCCCATGATCTCCTGTTACATGGGTGGCAAGAAAAAAAAACTCGACCGATAGGGAGAGAGAACAGTAAGTGAATGACAATTGCCACCTGCCAAGTGTCTGAAAAAGCAAGCTAGAAGCCTAGAACAGAGAGCTTCTATACAAGAAGGCCTAAGTTTGTTGAAGGCCCGTTAGAGCATCCCCACTCGTTTCCCCGACTTGGCCCCCGAGCGCCGTTTTTCTCATCCGGACGGCGAATTTTGGTCCAGTCGCGCCCCGATTCCTCGTTTTTCTTCGGATTTGGGCCAAAATACATCCGGCGAGCCCATGCCATCCCCGGTCTCCCGAGGCGCGCTCGGGGACTCCAGACGAAGCGAAAGCGCGCGAAACGCCGAGATTTCTCTCCCGCTTTCGGCTTCCGCGCGAGAGATGGACCCGGCCGGCAGCGGACGCATTGTCTTCCGCGCGGAGTAAAGGCTGCCGCCGGTCAGCTCGCCGCGGACGCGTAGCATCCACGCGGCAATAAATCGCCTCCCCGGCTCGCCTAAATATCCCGCTCGCCGCGACGCGTCCACTTCCTCTTCCTCTTCCTTCCTCGACCTCGACGAGATCCATGGCCTACAACGACGAAGACGGCGCGGCCAACAACGTCTTCCCCGCCGGTCGCTCCACGCGTGGGAGGCACCTCCTCCACCGGGTACCCCTGCCCGCCGGACACGAGGCCTCCGGCGGCGGGTGGCGGCTTAGTGCGGGCGGCGTGCCAATCCCCGCCGCAAGACAGGAACCCCGCCATCGAGGAGGTCCGACTAACGTTGTCGGACCAGGACCGCGCCGAGCCGCGCTACCACCCCGACAACCTGACGGCGTGGAACTCCTTCTTCCTTCGCCGGTGGGAGCAGGAGCTCGCCTCCTACGACGGCCCGCCGCCTCCGCTCCGCGCAACAACGTCGCCGGACGCAAGCGGTGGTGGAGCGTGCCGGGCCGGACGCTCGAGGCCATCCTCGAGCACATCGAGGGCGGCAACTTCCCATTCCGACGATGCCCCCACTGTCGAGGGCATCGGCCAGCCGCCGCAGGAAGCTGGCAGCCACGGCGCATGGCCGCCGCTCGTCGTCCGGTTCGGCGGCGAGGTCGATCTCAGGTCGGCGCCATCCTTGGCGCCGGAAAAGGAGGCGTCTTCCCCGCCGAGCAACCGCGCGCGCGGATCGTCATCCGCGAGCCATCGACGGCACAAGGATGGCGCCGCCCCGCGAACCCGACACCTCCGGCGAGCGGAAGCGCAAGCCGAAGGCGAAGGTGGAGGAGGCCGAAAGCACCGAGGACGCCGCCATCCTCGAGGCCGTCATCGCGAGGTCCCTCCAGGACCTCGTCCCCGCCGAGAACTCCATGCCACTCGACCAGGCCTGCGCCGGTCGAGGGAGCAGGGAGAAGGAGGAGGCGGAGCGGCAGAGGATCCTCGAGGACGTCGCCGCTACCTCCGGCTGCGACTCTTCCATCCGACGTCGCCGTCCCCGTCATCGACCTCGGCCGACGCCTCCGACGACGACCGGTACAAGCCATCGCCGTCCCCGCCTCGCTGGCCGGTGGGGAGTGGGGCAGCGCCAGGCCGCGAGCCACGCGATTCGACGACGGAGGCGACGGCGGCGACTACACGGTGTTCTACCGCCATTTGGGCATGTAGAGCGCCGTGTTTTAAAATTTATAGTTGTATTCCCCTAGCCGAATTCAAAATATAGTCGAATTCGGCCTCTATGTATGAACTTCGCCCTCTATATAGTAAATATCATTAAAGTTAGTCTAAATTCACTCGTTTTTTTTTGCCGTATTTCGTCAAGTTTACGTTTTTCAAAATTAAATCAACGGCTACGACTGGGATCGCGGCTGGAAAACTGGCCCTCTCCACGCCATTTTTTCGTTTAATCCGGACAAAATTAACCCCGGATTTCGGCGTGGGGAGGCCAAACGAGTGGAGATGCTGAGGGAACTCGCCATCCTCTAACCATAGGTTAAACAAAACCTCCGCTGCCCCCTGCAAAGGTGCTGGGTCTCTCTCGACCTGCTACAGCGAAAATTGAAGTGTAAATGTGAAGGAGCGTGGCACATACCTTAATCCGCTCACAAATGAACAATGAAGACTGAAGGGAAAAGCATACTTTGGCGGATCAGGTATCCTAGGATCATCTTCTTCATCCGTGCCGAAGCAGGGGCAGGGGCAGGAGCGAGGGCTGCACCAACGCCGGAGGTGATGGCGCTGCCAGAGCAGGTGCAGGTGTGGTTGATGCCGCTGGTGCCCGCATGAGGTACTTCAACCCTAAATCCAGCAACTTGGCGCGAGGACGAAGAAGCCATACCGGAGGTGCGCACCCGAATCCGGCTGTTCCTCGACGAATCCTGGTGGATTCCGTCGACGTCGATGGTGGATTTTCTTGAGGTTGCCCTGCCTGATTCAGTTGATATAGGTTGTTGGCGGCTACGCGGAGAAGGTAGGAGAGTCGGGGGAGCCTACGCAAAGTCGACGGTGGTATTGTCGTCAAATTGGTAGAGGAGAAACCGGTGGCAGCAATGCGGCGCCACAGGAGGAGGGGCGGAGGTGAAGGTGGAGAAGCAAAATTTTAGGCGAATGGCCGTGGAGGAGGATATTTAGGAGCCGTGGAGTCCAATGAGCAAAAAATTTGCTCTCCTAAGAGCATCTCCAGTCGCGTCCCCCAAACCGTCCCCCAAAGCGATTTGGGCGCGCCGGACAAAAAAAGCGTTCCAGCCGCGTTCCCCAAAGCCCTTTTTTGTCCGGCGCGGCCCGATACGGTGTCCGGCGCCCGAGCCCGTCCCGTCCCACGGGGACGCTGGGACGCCGGACACAACGAAAAGCGAGGCGGGGAGTGGCGGGGCCGATGCGTCTACCTAACCGTCGCCTACCTCGCGACGGAAGTTATTAGCGCGCGTGACACACGGCGGCATCTTTGCCTTAATGGCGACGGAGGGGCAGGCGAGACGTCTCGTCGTGCTGCGCGGCCTCCACGCGCCGCCGGCGTTCGCACGCCACCGCCCGTTCCCGCGCGATCTTCCCGCCTCTTCTCGTCTGTTCCCGCTTTCTTCCCGACGCCGGCCTATAAAAGGTCTCCCGGCTCATCAATGGTAGCCACCACACCCCGCCGGCAACAAACACAGCCCTCGTCGCTCCACAGCCGTCTCCTCCATCACCGTGGCAATGGCGAACCGCCCGGCGATGGCCACTTCCTCCACCGCCGTCTCCTCCATTGACGAGCCGGCAGCGGCGTGCGGCACTCGAGGAGGAGGCCCGCCGCGTGAGGCGCAGCGGCGGATCTTGCGGCGCTCCGCCCCCGCTCCGCCCGAGGAGGCCGCGGCGCAGCCGTGCGGGGAGCGGCGACACCGTTGCGCGCGTTCGACGCCTCGACGGACAAGAGGCGCGACGGCGCCGGTTCCGGAGGACATGGAGCTGGGGTCGACGAGCGCCGCGCCGCGATGAGCGGCGCGCGTTCCGCGAACGGCGTGACTCGATCGAGCGCCGGCGGCGTGAGTCGATCGAGCTCCAGAGCGACGGCGAGAGCGCCGACTGAGTCGGCGTACGGCAAAGGAGGGCGAGTTTGGAGCGATGCGGCGGCGATGATGGAGGCGCCAAGATGTGGAGGAGGAGGCGCCAAGGAGGAGGCCGAGGCGGAGGAGACCGAGGTGGAGGACGACGACGACGAGTTCGAGTCCGACGACGACGCCCGCACCCCGACGAGACGGCCGATCAGCAACGCGCCCTCGTCGAGTCCTTCGAGTCGGAGAAGAAGCTCCGGACGACGCCCGTGCCCGCGAAGAGGCGCAGATTCGCCGCGCCGTCGAGCTCCCTCCGCCGGCCCGCAGGGGAGGGAGGAGGACTACGGGAGCGGCACCGTCTCGGCCACCGCGAACGCAAGGAGAGGAGGCGCGCGCAGGAGAGGCTGGCCAGAGGAGGCGACGGGCGGGGCCGTCGAACGCGCGCCGCGGTCAGCCTAGGTTTAGATGAAATCTAGCCGTTTTCATTCAAACTTTGTAATATATAATCAAAATTGAATGAAAACCTTTATTTTCCTGCACAAATATGGGGAGCGACGTCCCCCAAACGCGGCACGAGCAAAACACGTCCCCCAAACGCTCAATCCGGCGCGGTTTGGGGGACGGTTTGGACGCGTCGGACGTCCCCAAACGCGGCACGAACAAAACACGTCCCCCAAACGCTCAATCCGGCGCGGTTTGGGGGACGCGACTGGAGATGCTCTAAGTCCGTTAGGGTTTTGGCTGGAGTCAGTTCCGGCCGTTGGCAGCGCAAACTCCTCTAAAGCCTTTTTGGGCTTCGGTTAGAGATGCCTGAGCGTGCTGATGTATTTTACATCACCTGGAATATAGAAAATTTTCAGATGATGTAAAAAAACTGAACATGTGATGTATATTTTTTTTGTGATGTATTTTACATCACCTGTTTGTTGCAGATGCTCTAAGGTAGAGAAATCATGTAAGGAGTAACTTCTTTCATTCAAAAGAAAAATGGCAGAGTCTTGGATTAACAGGGCAAGAACTGCGCCAAGAAACCTAATGCCATTCACTGGTAGACATACCCCTTCAGGTGCAGTAATTTTCACCCGATTCAGATGTACAAACTTTCTCAGGATCAACTGGACCACAAATTGCACCGAGAAACCCGAGGCCTTCACAGGGAGTATCCATACATATCCCCTTTAGAGTAACCTTCACCGGATTTGGATGTACAGACTAATTTATTTCTCTACTTCAACAAAGGGGATGCCGATATCTAACCTGAACATAGCTACATTATTACAAAAATACACTGTTCTAGCATGTACACCCCAAACAAATAGAACCACAATGATGGGATGCACATAGCCATATGCTCTGGCCCGAGAAATGTGGTACTATTTCTTGCCGGCAGCCAAGACTCGGCAACGGTACTCTCCGAGTGCCCAGACGGGGAAGATGTCCCTGTACTGAGAATAACTGATCATGCAGTTTTTGTTGAAGACTCCCATGATCTCCTGTTATGCGCAGCAAATACAAAATCAGCTGTATAACACTCTGAGGTTCCCTACTATCTGAGATCTGCTAATTTTACCAGCGAAAAAAAAAGATCCGCTAAATTTCGATGTGTTCTATGGGGATTTTCATGCATCATATGGTTTCTTCTGGCGGATCAGTAACTAGGTTTTGCTGTTTTGGTTTGTTCAAACTGCCTAGTATGTTTTAAAATGCGCAGTTCTGTTTACAGAATCCTTTTGTTTTGGATCTAGAGCAAAGTTTTACACTGATAATCCATGAGATGTAAAGCGTTCTAGACTTACTTGTTGAGGAAATTCCCCATCCTCTGATTGTAAGTTGATCAAAACCTTCGCTGCTCGATGCAGAGGTGTTGGGTCTCTCTCAGCCTGTACCCAACAAAGATTTAAGTACCACTGTGAATTAGCACATTATGGTATAGTATCACAATCAGAAAGTTAATTGTAAACGCACCTGTCCTGCATCAATTAGGGTCAGCATGGCCCAACCAGTGTTGACTGCATGAGCTCGCTTGCCTTCAAGATTGGTGTAAACCTAATGGGATACAAGTCAAAGGAGGATTACATAGGTTGGAACAAAGTTTCTTGTGATCCAAGAAAGCCTAGGCCCAGAGCCACGAGCATGAATACAATACTTTAACTACAAGCTGATCTTTTTTTAAGTGATGATTACTGTGCCAGATCATGTACTTGATAAAGGTGAAAGTGGGAGAAAAATAATAAATGAATCTTGAGTTGATGCCCGTTTCTTTAAGTCATACTATATAACTGCAAACTGTAGTAACATATAGACAAACATAAAATCTTGATCACGGTATGAAGATTGGAATATATCGATGTACTCCAGTAAACAAGATTATATCCACAAACTGAATAGAAATGAATGTACCTGATCTTGACATGACAAATAACTTTCTCCCCAGCCACCGAAAGAAAGCTCTTTTGACATCAGAAAGTCACATGCCTTCCTGATTGCAGGACTACTCTTAAACGTCCTACCAGCAGCAACTAATGCCTTCACTCCAAACCATGTGCCGTAGGTGAAACAAACAGCCCAAGAGCCATACCTACAGAAAATAGATAGAGAACAATACAGAATGTTATATGCATGTTGTAGTTGTATTCTTTCACATGAAGTGTGAAAACTAACCATGAACCGTCGCTTCTTTGAATACTCTCTATGTAATTAGCAGCTTTGTTGATACAGTAATCTACATCTTTCCTGCGGTGTCCAGGATAGAGCTTTTTAAATGATGCCAGGGCCTGAATTGCTGCTGAAGTACATTCCACGTACCTGCCACCAATCGAGTGTTAAACTTTTTTCAGTTTATCTTATGTGTGGAGGCAGCACAAGACCAACAATAAAAGGGTTATTGTATCTTACGGATAATCAATCACAATGTCCCCGAAGGTCTCGGCAGGGTTGATAAGCTGAACAGTTTAATAAAGCATATCAATATAGATAAACATATTGGACATTCAGATGGAATAATGTTTGTAAATGAAAATATAAGATGATATTACGCATGCTTGGTTACATGTTTCAAACAAAGCAAACATTGAATCAAAGAGTCCAGCAAACTTGTACTAATTCGACATGAATTGTCAACAGAAATGCCTGCCATCTTTTGATTTGGTATTGCATAAATAAAATTAAGAACCAAAAGTACACGGCTAATTCGAATAGCAGCACAGCACGAGAAACAGAGGCAGAGGGTCCTCAAAGAAGTTCAACTTACCTCTAGCCAGGCATAAGACCTTGTCAGCTCATATGTTGCAAAGCCACCATTATCATTCTGTGAAAATAAAATAAATTCATTAGGCATTCTCCTCTGACAGAAATTTGCATGCAGTATATGTAAGGAAAACATATAAACATAGAGGGGAGAACTATGACAACAAAACTTTGGACAGTTCAGCATATATTTAGTTGCTCTTCAAGGAGTCTTGTTCACAGCACATTTATATATATGTTGTCCTAGGCCAAAGTCTGGTGGCGCAATCAGTAAATTAAAACACAAAGTTTAAAGCAAGTTGGTCTGATTTGCAACTGCCGATTACTCCACGGTTCCACTATGGTTGTTTAGCAAAATAGCACTACTCTACTAGTAGCAGTGTTGCTTTATGATCTGTACATAGTTTTGTTGAAAGAGCATAGAAACACTACTCAATATGAAGAAACATCTTACCAGTACCTGTCCTGAAGGCATAAACGCATTTTCTGACAAGATTACACTACGAGATCATAGATTCTTGGAATATGGAGCTGCTTTAAAAAATAAATAAAAACTTTGCCATTTCACAATTCGAAGGTTGAGCACTCACATGAATGGGATATTTACATGACCCCCTCTTGTGTAGGTAAAATGATAAAATAATTACAACAACCAAAAAGTTTGAAATGTTTACCATATAAGACATAAGACAATTGACGGCATCATAAAGTCTGTTAACTTCGACTGGTTCACCCACAATTTCTGGAGAAATCTTTGATAGCACTAATGCAGCCTGAAAATAAAAGAAACTATCAATTGCCAAAAAAAATGGTTAAGCTTCTTGGTAGTTGACACTGTATGTCAAAAATACCAGCAGATAAAAGCCAAAAACAGAACGAAACCTTATACACCTGAGAGGTACAATGATTCTTAGCATGCAGGACAGAGAGCTTCCTTACGGTGGAAGAATAAAAGTTCTTAAATGGCCGTGCTGATGAAATTGACACTTGACACTTAACAGTATATGTAAAGAATACCAGCAGATAAAAAGTCAAGGAACAGAACTAAACCTTCTACACCTGAAAGCTACAATGATTCTTATGCATGACAGAGCATTCATATGGTGGAACACAAAATGTTTCTAGATTGCAGAAGGGAAAAGTTTGAACTTCAAAAGGAAGTTCACTGTTGGTAATACTGACAACCTAAATCACCTTTAGTCCTTCTGCGGTGCAATCTGATATAGGCCAACCATGATCAGCAGTAGAAAAAGGCCATGCGCCTTTAGATATGTGACGGTACCAATAACTCAGATCTCCAGGGCAGTCGTCAAGAACCTTCCATACAAATAGCAAAGGTAAGTACTCCGCACTAAGTTTACTTAAATGGTAGCTTGTAAACAAACATGCATGTGGCATGTACCTGAGAGTTCTTAATGTAGTTATGTGCTAGCTTAAGAGTGGGAGCGGACTCATCAATGAGGCCAGTAGCCGCAATAGCTTGGACTGCGAAAGCTGTGTCCCAGAGCTGGCTGCCATTATAACCCTACAGTGCACAGAAACTGGATTGTTTATGGCCAAAGTAAGAAAGGAGATACCGGGCGGCAGGCCCAGTCAGCAATAAAATCTGAAGTAAGAAAGGAGCTAGTGATGGATGTGCCATGTTAAATACATTGTTAAAGGTGACTAAGATAAACAGAATATGATGGAACAACTTTCCAGTGCCATCTAAATACAGTAAAATATAAATATCGGTAGGTTTTTTGTTGTAGTGGCTGCTTTAACGGAAAGTAAAAGAGGTAAATAAAAACTCTTTTTTTGTTTTGTTTAGGTTGCTAACCACATATGCCATGTGGTAGAGGTAAATAAAAAATCATTAAGGCATAGTAATGACCTGCATCTTCATGCCATCTTCAGCAACCCACAAGTAATCATGGATTCTTGGAATATGGAGCTTGAATGCTTCCGAATTTGGATCTTCAATCCAACAAGCAAGCATATTCAGTACCTGCACAGAGATATTTGCACGCTCAGTTGAACAATATGAACATAAATGATTGACAAATATTAAACTAATCTAGACATTAAGGTACAAACTTCTGGTATACAAGTTCACAATCTACAGACAAGAATAACACATCATCAGTTTTCAGAATCCTTTCTCCACTAAATAAGCAAGATATGGAGAAAATGTGAATATGTCCCAACATGATTAAGAAAACTATCTTACAAATTAAGGCGTTAAGAAAGGTTTCTTGTTTTGCTAACATCGTGTAATTAAGAAGGGACAGCAATTCGTAATATGAAGCTTGACAAATCATTCAAACAGTGCTTGTTTGGCATGTATATATGCTTTACAGAGGACTATAGTAGTATAAGGTTTTGCACTAGCATACACTAGCTTGACATTGGAGGCTATCCAGCGTCTACAAGTCCTTGTGATATAGAAGTGTACATGTTTCAAAACCAAATGCTATTACTCACAAGATGTAATCATGGCTGTGCAGTTTGCAGCAGTAGTTACACGAGGTGAATATGCAGCTGCGACTATAGTTAAGTAGCTCTAGACAAAATAGTTAAGTTCACATATAAGGCTTCAGAGCAGGGGTATAATACAGTAGAAATTGAAAAATCTGTCCAGCAACACCAGAAAATTAAAAAGGTATGCCACGTAACAAAGCACTGAAATTATGATAATTTTGTCTCTTAACAGATGCGACGCTCTTCTAAATACTTGAGAAGAAAGAAAAGGACAGAAAAAAAAGGTGGATCAACAAGCAATCATATTCTTCAGTTTACCTTGTTCACAGGACCAATGCAAATGTATCGAGTGTTCTCATCTTCATAATGAACATGCTGCATGACATGGTTCAAAGCTTTCTCCCTCAGTTTGTTTCCTGGCCAATGCGTCATAACTGGTTCGACAAATTTATGGAGGGTGGCCCATAATACATCCTGTATCATTGGATGTGGATAGTACAGATCTTCCTACAATAAAGAAAACAAAAAACATTCAAAGAACAATCTTAGATAGATTATAAATAGAAACCATGCAGATAAAGCAAGATAAAATACGGCAGCGTAGCCTTTTATAAAATTACAGGACAACTTGACACATATTTTCGCCTACTGTATTGGCATGTGACTCGTGACTAGTACAACAAAGAAGACGTTGACCCCATTCACATAGAACATATAGTCTATGTCATCAAGGGATCAGTAAGATAATGCTTGCTCCTGCACCAAGCAGTGTATGGTAACAACTTACAAGCATGGAACTGAGAATCCATAGGCAGCAACCTAATGAAGCTTGTAGGCAGCTTATATCTTCAGATGATGGAGTTAAAGCTTAAATCAAGGACTAGTAAACTACCAAGTGCTACAAGGAATATCTCTCAAACTGCATTTTTTTCAAACTATATTATTCAAACAGGCACATTTGTGACATAAATTGCTATTAAAAAAATGGCTATGTAAACTTACTATTTTGTCAATGGGGATTCTTAAGGGTCTGTTTGGTTCATGCCTCCAAGCTGCCCTTCGAAAATATTAGTCACGTGAAAGGCTCTCACTCTCGTTTGGTTTACTGCCAATTTTTTGGCTGCCAATGGATCGGTTGGTACAGCCTTCACAATCCGTTGACAAATTTTTGGTCATCCACGGGTGGAAGATTCCAGTGCCAAAAAATTGGCTGGCCAACGTTGACAGGGCACACACAGGCGAAAACCAAACGTACCATAAAAGACAGAACTTTGGCAATGGGACTTCTTAAAGATTTTGTACTTTTGTTATGGGACTTCTTAAAGACTCTGTACTCGATGAGGACAGCATTGGCACAACAAGATCTACTTGGGAATTTTCATTAATTCTGGCTCATCATGGCCTCGTAAGAAATTGTATTATATTGTTGATAAATTGTTTCACACAGACATTAATAAGAAAGGCTGAAGTAAGCAAACCTTAGCACAAAGATTACGAGCATTGTCCCAATCAATCTCGCTGTAGGGGGTTTTGTAGAGTTCATTTCTTAGTTCCAATATAAGTGGTGTAATTCGGCCGACAAATCTCTTTCCATAAATGTAGCACATGGGTAGGTACACCATTCGGCAGTGACACCACATTCGACCTGAACAATAGTATCAAGCATATCAGAAAGACATAAGCTAGCAACATGGAAGAATGATACAATAGCATGAAACAAACCTGGGTGAATTGGCAGGCGATATGACAACATCCATATTTCTGGTGGCAGTGGATTGTTACCAGACCAATCAAATACACCAAGTACCTTAAATATGTCAGGGAATTAGCAGGAATTCTTTATGCCTTAATCAGGATGAACAAAATGGAAGCGGAAATTATATGGAGTAAAAGATGTTAATTCCGTACCGCAAGCCAAAACTTTCCCCATGATGTTATATAAGTTGCTCCCCCATGGTCTAAAATCCAGTTTCGACCTTTTTCCATAGCACCATCCCCACTATCTGGTCCCTCTCCCAGAATTCTCAAGGAAACATAGGTCAAGGCTGAGCCAAACATGGTGCTTGGACCCTCAATGTGCAACCCCCAACCTCCATCATCATTCTACACGCAATCACCAAAACATTAACGATTTCATCCACAGTAAAATGGCACAGTTGGCAACTAGACCCTTGCCTGGTGATTATAGAGATATCGGCGGATCTCCTTCTGATGTTCTGATGATAAAACAGTGTTCAGTGCTCCAGTCACATATAGTGCTATAAGCTGTGTAAATACAAGATAAGATACAATGAGTAAGTTCCACATCTGACATGAACTAGTTTAAGTAGGAACTGTTGATCCAGAGGGAGTACCAATCCTGGCATAAGGAACATAGGACCACCATAATCCCCAGGCCAGTGCCCATCATGTGCCTGGAGAGTAGAAAATCTGCTGATGGCCTTTTTCAAAGAGGTCGACACGGCTTCCTCAGTGACATCTTCATTCTCCTCCAGCTTGATAGCAGGCAGATCCAGCTTAAGCGGTTTTTCTTTTGCAAACTGCAGCACGTACAAAAGCAGAAATGGTTTGAGCAATCAGGGAGAATATTATCGCATAGCGTAAAGGACACCCAATAAATTGAATACAACAAGTTGAAATGAAGTAGTAGGGGGGGAAGGAAAGATCTCTGCACAAAAATCTCAGTACTCGAACATCGGCCTTGGTCTGCCCTGTTGGTAAATACTGATGGAGCAGTGGCAAATGTGTTTCTGGTCTTAATTCAGTCCCAAACAGTATTTAACCATATGTTTGGTAATTGATTGGGTTAAAACCTTTTAACCCAAAGAAAAGGAAAATGACTCTAGATAGGGATAGCATCACTACTTGGTGGTTTTTCAAGTACACAAGCAACAAAGCATGTTTTCAACAGATTCAGCACATGTTCACATACTTGCCGGTCGTTTGCAGTACTCTATAGTTGTGATTAGTTGGCCTTAAAAGCTAGTCAGCGACGGGAAAGTAGGACCGTTCTCATCCACAGTGTGTACCACTCGCATTTCAAGTATCCATGTATAGCATTTTTTAGACCATATCCATGTGTACTTGGGAGCGGGCGTGTGCAAGTTGCAAGATCCGATCTCAGCAATCAGCATACTCGCCGCGCATTAAACTGCTCCTTGTCAATGTCAAGTACTAGTACTTCCCCCTATATACTACAAGTAGTACTTGATGTTGGCCATTAAAATATACTTCAAGGTAAGGCCGGCTTCTCGTAACCATCTATCTCCGTATACTGCTGTCGGGCTCGCTAGCTGCTCCGTCGACTGGCCCCCGCGAGCAAACCGTGCGGCAGCGGGCATATCGGACTAGTCGTCAGAGAAGTACCACCACACACAGCCTTTTTAGTCGAGATAATAATTAATTAAAAAATACTTAATAACGATATGAAAAAAGTTGCGGAGTTGCGGGTACCACGAAGTTTAATCCGGAATTCGAAATCGTGGCATGCAGGGCAGGGCAGGGCTGGGCGGCGGCGGAGAGAGATAGGGGGGCATTCGGTCGTTACCTGGATGCGCATGAGGCGGTCGGCGCTGTGCTTGAGGCGGTGTCTGCCGGCGGCGAACTCCCGGCGCGCGGCCTCGACGGCGGCGAGGGCGTCCGGATCGTCGGCGGCGGCGTCGAACTCCCAGACCTGGCGGCCCACGTGCGCGTTCCTGGTGCGCAGCCAGGGGTCGCCCCCGCCCTCCGCGATCTTGAGCCGCCACATCTCGGAGCACCGCTGCTGCCGGCGCGCGGTCGCGGAGGTTCAGCGACGGAGCAGAGCAATGGGCGAGATCTGCAGGTCCGATCCGGCTAGTGTGGTTTTGGATCGCGCGGCGTGGCGGACGCTGGTGGTGGTGGGGGGGCTTTGGAGTGATCTCTGGTTTTTTGGCTCCACGTCTGGACGCTGCCAGTCTGCCCGCCTCGTGGAGAGGTGTGCGAATTCTTCCTGGATGGCTGGATGTATATGTAGATGCATGTCCCGGTCATGTTCATGTGCCGTGACGGGTGTCTGCGTCCTTGTCAAAATCGGATGCGAGTTTTTTTATTTTCCAAACTTAAATTTCTTTAAGTTTGATTAACCATCATGAAATATATATCACACCCATTTGATAGGGAAAATTGGATCCATACCATTAAAAGATCCAATCTTTAGAAAAATACCATCCAAAGTTTGTAACTTAGAAAAATACCACTGAAAGGTTGCTCCGTTACTGTCTTTTACCACCACCGTGATCTGAACGTTAACTGTGCTCAGAAAAACGTTTGGACACATTCCCACGGAGCTTTGCTCATCCTGGACGAGTCCTTGCTACAGAACACTCCCAGGCTCTGCATTTAGACCAATTTAGCAGCAGAGCAAGACATAAATGGACATATGACACACGATTTTAGTAGGATATAATAAACCATCTGAACCATATATATAACACAGGTTTCAACATAACAGAACACAAATTTTAGCAGCATACTTCTACAGATCATTAAAAGCATGATCTACACAACTGTCGTGTCAAGTGCTGATATTAGGCTCAATCCATCCCCCTCCCGGGTCGCACGCGCGGGCGACTCCAGCGGGCAAACCCTAGATCGAGCGAGCGCCCCCCGTCCCTCCCCTCCTGGCCGCTGCCGCCGCCGTGGCTGGCGGTGGTGGCGGCGCCCGGCCGTCAAAGGGCGGCGGGCAGATCTTGGCGAGCCCCATCGGGCCTTCCTCGCGCGGGGCGGGACGACAAGCTGGGCGGCGCGCGGAGCGGTGTCAAGCGGCGGTCAGGAGGTGACAGCTGCTGTGCAGCTAATCCCCGACATGGAGGTTCCTGGTTGCTTTTCTCCGGTGCCCGCCGCTATCCACGGCTTCTTCAGGGGCGCAATGCACGCCATTGTCGGCGAGTCCAAGAAGATGCCTTCTCGGGGCCGACCGAGTTCCGCCATCTATCTCCTTTAGATGGTGTGTTGACAAGGAAAGTCCTTTGTAGTTGTTGTTCTTTGGAGGGTCCGTCACAGGTCGAGACGCGGCTTTGATGCTTAGCTTAGGATAGGCTTTTTCATCTTGTGTTGTTGTTCTGTCGGTGGTGGCTGTCTTAGGACTAGCCTGTGTGGAGTTGTTGCTACGCTCGTTGCTCGCAGCGAGTGGTAGTGTTCTTGTAGTCAAACCTCTGCCTTCTATAAAATTATGGTACGCTTTTGGCGTACTCTCGAAAAGAAAAAAAACTTCTACAGATCATTCAGACATAAGACCACAGTTCACAGCATACTGAGACATCTAATTCATCTACCCATTTAACTCAAAAGGAAATCCTACGGTTGATTCCACCAGGTGATATTGCATACTCTTCTGAATCAACAATCCAGCTTACAGTCCTGTCCTTGCGCTGGCGGTCCTGCCATGATCCGGCCGGCGGTGGCGTGGAGCCCCTCTCCCAACGACGACAACACAAGATTCCTCTCCTTGCGTTGGCGGTCCTCCATCTCCGTTTGCCGCTGCTCCAAAGGACCTCGTGGGGATGAGCGGTGGGCCAGGGAGAAATCCCTGCTTCGCGCTGACGACGGTGACGCCTGCGGGTGCCGTTTCCTTCTTGAAGGCGTCGTTATGGCCTCGACTGCGAATCCCCTTCCTCTAGCCTCAGGGGAAACCCTAAGTCCGGCATGCCGGTACATGCAGCAGCGGCGCCACGACGTCGTTACCTCGTTGGAGGTGCTGTAGGAGTTGCTTGGGGAGTCTCTAGGGCGGCTGCTGGAGTTGCTTTCGGTTCAGGTGCAAGGCATGGGCTTTGAGGGCGCAATGTACGCCACTGCCGGCGCTTCCTTGGCGTAGTCTTCTTCGGGTCCGGTCCGAGCCTGCCGTTCACTTGCCGACTTCTTCTGTCTAGGCGCATGGGTGGGTGGTACGTTGCTCTGGCTGCTGCTTGAAGTCATGGCTGTTCTTCGGAAGCTTCTGGCACCGGTCGTGACGCGGTCTCAGCGCTTGGTGCCGCGGTTCTTCGCCATGGTTGGCAACGAATCGAGCAAGTCGAGTTTTGTTTAGTCGATGTTGGTGTGGAGGTGTGGTTGTGTGCGTGGGTGGACAAGGTCTCTTCGGCCTCTGTTCTTGTGTGGGTTTGTATCATGTTCTTTTTCTATCTTAATGCAGTTGACATGCGATCCTTCGCGTGTTATTGAAAAAAAAAGTCCTATCCTTATTGTATACTCTTTTTTTCCATCTATAATACTGAAGTAAGAGTTGACAATGATCTCAGTTCTATAAGCAAATTTTGGATCATTCCTGCAAATATGCAAACCACAATCTATTTCAAGCAGAACATGTACAAATTGGAAGAATGTAGAGACTCAGGTGAGACTCAGGGAGGTCCGTCGCAGGGGAGGCGCCGCCGGGAGGTCCGTCGCGGGAGGCGCGCGACCTGTTTTTCTCCCTTCGGTTTGGGCTGGTTGCGATGTGTTCAGATCAAGCTGGCTAGGTCTGGGCTGGTTGTGTTGTGGTCTGATCCAGTCACGTATTTTTCTAGCAAGGCTGATCGGTTCCTGAGTTGACGTCCAGATCACGGTGGTGGTAAAAGGCAGTAACGGAGCAAACTTTCAGTGGTATTTTTCTAAGTTACAAACTTTGAATGGTATTTTTCTAAAGATTGGATCTTTTAATGGTATAGATCTAATTTTCCCCATTTGATACTGTGTGTGATGCTATCCGATCCGCTGCCGCAGCCCCTCCATGACGCCCGGAGGGAGGCGGCCGACTGGCAATTGACTAGGGGAACGCGAGAGGGGCGACTCATCCTGTCCCGAACCGTTCGAATCGGTCCACCCCGATAAGCATCACGATCAAAATAGACCGAGTCACGCAAACCGACACATTTCTTCATCAAATTTGGGTCGTCGATGCATCGAGACGGACAGCGAGCGCATCCTCCCCTAGAAAACCACGTCACTCCCACCAGTGGCACAGAAACCACTCCATTTCCTCAAAAAAAAAGACCTCCACGAAAAGTATAGGGGATCGAAACAGTCTTCGAGGGAAGTAAAACTCAAGTTTATTGATTTGACATAAGGAAGATAAATAATACTTATAAGCCTTAACAGCGGAGTTGTCAATTCAGCTGCACCTGAAAAAGCACTAGTAACAGGGGTGATGTGAAAGCAGCAGTAATATGAGAGCAATAGTACTAGTAACACAGTAGCAATAGTAGTAACACAGCGGCAATGACACCAAAAAATATTCCAGTATGTAGTTGACTGTAGAGCAATGATGATGACAGAAGGACCGGGGTTTCCAGCTATCTACACTAGTGGTAACTCGCCAGACAAATAACATGTGTTGGGTGAACAAATTACAGTTGGGCAAATGATAATTATGAGGTCATGACAATACATGCTATGATAAGATAAAGTTTAATGTAGTATTTAGTTGGGCATTACAACATGATTCATAGACTGTAACCCAACTGCATCTATGACTAATAATCCACCTTTAGGTTAGCATCTGCACCCCTTTCAGTATTAAGTTGCAAGAAATAAATTATTGCATTAAGTAAAGTGTGTAAAGTAAACAATAAAATTATCCTGGATAAAGCATTGTTGTTTTCTCCCTAGTAGCAACAGCACATCTACAACCTTAAAAGTTATTGTCACTCTCCAAGATTACTAGAGGCATGAACCCACTATCGAGCATAAATACTCCCTCTTGGAGATACATGCAACTACTTAATTAGGGTAACCACAAGTACCGGAGAGCATGCAAGATCTTAAATAAACAATAGTATGATAACATGATGAACAATCTGATCATAATTCCACAATTTATCGGGTCCCAACAAACACAACACCAATTACATCATATGGATCTCAATTATGTAAGGCAGCTCATGAGATCATTGTATTGAAGTACATGGGAGAGAGGGTATCAACTAGCTACAGCCAAGAACCCATAGTACATGGGGGAACTACTCACAAAAAATCATGAAGTCGAAGTGGAGGCGGTGGAGTCGATGGAGATGGCTCCAGGGGTCAATCCCCGTCCCGGTAGGGTGTCGGAACAAGAACTTCTACCCCTGAACCTTGTCTTCGATGGCAGCGGAGCTGCGGAACTTTTCGGGGAATATGACTCTGGTATTTAGGGTTTTTGCGTCGAATGCAATATATAGGCGGAAGGACGAGGTCGGTGGGTGCAGGAGGCCCCCCACCACCCCTAGGCGCGGCTAGGGAGGCCGCGCCCAGGCATGGTGTGCCTTCCCTGGTGCCCTCCTCCGTCTCTGCTCTGGACTCCGTCTTCGTGTCGGGAAAATAAGAGGTTTGGCTTTTGTTTCGTCCAATTCCGAGAATATTTTCTGTACAACTTTTCTGAAATACAAAACAGCAGAAAAAACACTGTGGCATCTTGTTGATAGGTTAGTTTCAGAAAATGCATAAAAATGCCACAAAGTGTAAACAAAACATATAGAAAATGGTGTAAAACAAGCATGGAGCATCAAAAATTATACATATGTTTGTAGCGTATGAGATGACAATGAGAAGATGATGTTGTGCAAAGCAAACAGTTGGGAAACCCCAAGAGGAAGGTATGATGAGCATAGTAGCAAGTATTCCCTCAGTAAGAAACCAATGTTTAATCTACCATTAGGACAAAAGAAATCACTTTTGAAGGTGTTGCTAGCTGACTTTGGCAGGGCGCACTACCGGTGTCAGCAACAACGTGGAACCTGCACACAACACAACCAAAATACTTTGCCCCAACTTACAGTGAGGTTGTCAATCTCAGCTGTTTTGCTCAAAACAAAGGATTAAACATATAGTGTGGAAAGAAATGTTTGTTTGCAGTGAAATAAAAATAGTTATTGTCGTGGGAATTGGTAATAAAAAGAACAGGTATTTGTAGTGTAAAAGAAAGGACCGGGGTCCACAGTTCACTAGAGGTATCTCTCCATAAAGATAAATAACATGATGGGTGAACAAATTACAGCTAGGCAATTGACAGAATAAAGACCATACATGACAAGATGATTATTATGAGATTCATTTGGGCATTACAACAAGATACATAGACCGTAATCCAATCGCGTCTATGACTAATAATCCACCTTCCGGTTAGCATATGCACCCCTTTTATTAAGTTGCAAGCAACAGATTATTACATTAAGTAAAGTGTCTAAAGTAAACAATAAAATTATCGTTGGATAAAGCATTGTTGTTTTCTCCCTAGTAGCAACATCACATCTACAACCTTAGAAGTTATTGTCACTCTCGCAGATTAGTAGAGGCATGAACCAACTTTCGAGCATAAATACTCCCTCTTGGAGTCACAAGCACATACTTGGCCAGAGCATCTACTATCAACGAAGAGAATGCAAGATCACAAATAACATATGAAAAATATATAATCAATCTCAATCATAGTATTTAATACTCATCGGATCCCAGCAAACACAACATGTAGCATTACATAAAGATGATCTTGATCATGCTAGGCAGCTCACAAGATCTAAACATGAAGCATAAAGTGGAGAATACAACCATCTAGCTACTGCTATGGACCCGTAGTCCAGAGATGAACTACTCACGCATCACTTCGGAGGCGGGCATGGCGATGTAGAGGCCTCCGTGACGATCTCTCCTCCGGCAGGCTGGAAGAGCTTCAGAACCCTCCCGAGCTAGGGTCGACGATGGCGGCGGCGAACTTTTCGTGGATGGAGACTCGGGTATTTAGGTTTTTCTCGAACAGATGAATTTATAGGCGAAAGGGCGAGGCCGACACCACCCCTAGGCGCGGCCAGGGGGTGGCCCGCGCCTAGGCATGGTGTGGCCACCTCCTGGCTAGTCTCCGTCTCTCCTCTGGACTCCATCTTCGTTGCAGTAAAATAGAAATTTTGGCTTTTGTTTCGTCCAATTCCGAGAATATTTCATGTACAACTTTTTTGAAATACAAAAATAGCAGAAAACAGTAACTGACACTATGACATCTTGTCAATAGGTTAGTTCCAGAAAATACATAAAAGTGCCACGAAGTGTAAACAAAACATGTAGAATTGGTGTAAAACAAGCATGGAGCATCAAAAATTATAGATACGTTTGCAACGTATCAGAAGACGAGTGACTCGAGATGCAGAGGTGGCCAACTGATGGAAGAGCATGTGCTCGCTATCGTGATGGTGTTGATGTTGGCCATGGTGGCGGCGAGCGGCTCCTCCTTGAGCATGATGACAGCCTGGGTGGCGATGGCACTAGCCGTTGCACAGTGCTAAATAGAGGTGGCGTGTTCCAAGGCCAAAACCTTTGCCACAGCCGTGACGGCCTCTTGCTCTCATTCCTCTCGGTAGTCCTTCGTCCCAACCGCTTTCTGCTATCGCCGGTTGTCTACTTCCGGATGAGGTCCTTCTTGGAATTCAACACGGGTAAGGTGGCTATGGTGGGAGACACAACGGCCATGGAATTCTAGGGAACAACAAATGTGGTGTTTAGGAGAGGGTGGAGTGGAATGGTGGGTCGCCAGCTTGCGAGCTAGGGAGGACACCACAGCTATCCACGGCGGGTCTGAAGCCCCAATTTGGGCTGAAATAGGTCCGGACATACATGAAAACGGACAACCATTCGTATATGTAGCTGCTTTGGGCCGTCCTTTGTCCGTGCGGACACAAATGGCTAGGAACGAGCCAAATGGATTGTCGTCCTTGGAAATGCCCTTATTACAACATAAAACTCTCATGGCCGTTTTTTTGCTAGAACTTTTTACACGGTAGTCAAGAACATGTCAAAAAAACACAAAATCATTTCAGACGCCCAATACACCAAAAAAAAAATTTGTGTGTATGTGATAAATTCTGAATGGTCACGCTAAATTGCCAAGTAAAACCACCCCACTTTTTTTTTCAAACGAGGCATTGCAACATGGGAACCAACACTTGCCCCAATGTAAATGTTGAACACGCCCACAATCATCGTAGCATGCCGAAAAATATAGTTTCAACATAAACATCAAGTTTGGTTTGAGAAAATATTACATAATTCTGTATTGCTCCTAATGAGTACATCGAGTTGTCTATAGTCTAGTTGACATACTTTTACAACAAGTGACCCTAGTGTCTGAATAAAAAACTGTTGCTCTTTTTTTTAAGAACAAGGCTGAGTAAAAGTCAAATACGGAAAAGCCTAAGTCGTATGCATAGCGTCCTATTTTTTAAATGTCAGATCTAATATTGGATCTCTTTGCTAAACTAATAGTAATAGAATATGGTTCATTCACTCGATACAGATAAGAGTAAAGAGAGGCGATGAGATGTTTCTAAAGAAATATAATCATCGATGTACCTATTCGCGAGGGTAGAGATGGAATGTGTCAATGGGGTTTTACTAAAAAAATATTTCTCGTGGTTGTGTGATTTTGTGACTACTAATCAAAAAACGACACTATTGCACAACAAAATCTTACGTTTAAGCTGGACCCTTGCAAATTCTATGTTTATTGAGTCAAAGTATATTTACTCCCCTCTAATGCACAATCAAAATAATATAGCAAACCCTAGCAATCAGACGGCTGTTATCTGCAAAAAAACTCATCAATGCTGCGAAAAGATCTCGAATATAAACTTTTTGCGTGTATGTAGCATTTTCAAAAATACGAAATCGTTTTGCAGCATTTGTATGTAATGCATCCAACATTTTTTACCTAACTTAACTAACATTACAGGAACATGTATGTAACAATGGTGCAATCTCTCGGTAGCATACGTAGAAAAATATTACGGCATAGGGGTAGTGTTTTGGTTCATAGGTGCATATTAAACTATTATGAAAAATTCATAAAAACACAATTAAAATGTTTGAAAAATTCCAAAATAAAATTCTGACGTGCGCATATGAAAATTTAGAGATAAGAACATTTTGTGTGGCATGTGTAAAAAGGACAAAAATGATGTTCCGTGAATAGTCATGTTAATGCATCAAATTTTATCTTTTGGACATGAAAAATATTTGTTTTCTCAGAAACTTGTGTACGAACATAGAATGTCTAGATGTACATGCGGAATTTTATTTCAGATTTTTTGACAAATTTAAATGTGCTTTCGCACAAACAGGTTCATATGCATCCGTGAGACAAATTAGGTTTCCCAGCACTTTGCCCATACTTAAACACACATGTACCAAATCGTATGTAACATATGTAACATCGACATAAAATCTCCAAAATAAAGATGGTCACCGATGACCATGGAGGCACCGCGATGGCCGATTCAATCTGGCCGACCACAATCCACCACGTCGGAGGTTTGTATGAGCCCGATCGAGTGAACCCCGGCCTATCCAAGTATGGTGTTTGGATGAGCTCTGCCTAGCCTCCATGGCAAGTTTCCGACCTTTGTTGGAGCACACGTGTGAGATCGAGTGGTGCAGTTGTGGGCTCGCGCTCTACCGCCGTGGCGTGACTCCACCGGCGACGAGCACGACACCAACAACAACGCCAACTACCACCGCGGCGGATCTCACCCGGCTGCCATTTGATCTCATATTCACGTACTATGTGGCTGAAACTGTGGTTTCTTTTTCTTCCACGAGACATTAAACTAACGTCAAGAGAGTAGTGAACTCACGGCTGAAAATATTTAATTTAAACATGTGGAGCTTAAATGTCCTCTTGGAGCAGCGTATGGAGGGTCAGCGTGTCGGCGCCTCTTAGGCTGGTCATAGTGCATAGTATCATGTAGTTGTATCATGCGTATGATACTTGTCTATGATACTATCACTACAGTGGGTGGTATTATAGAGTAGTATCATAATCTTCTAAATTTATTATTTGTAGAATCCCAATACAAATATGTGTACAAGATCTATTTAACATTTGTTTTTCTCGTAACGCGTGCTATGATACAGTATCCCTCAGTCCCAGTTCATTGGGCTTACACGTGTCCCTAGATCGTAAATTTAACAATAATAATGCAACATATGTATTACAAAAAATATATTATTAGAAAGATTAGATGTTCTATTTTCTAATGATATAATTTTTATAGATAAATGATACCCAATTTCTATTAAATGCCTGGGCACCGTCGTGTCTTATCCAGTGCTCTCCTTTTCCCCGTGTGATCACGTGAAGCTGCCGGTTGGAGACAGTGAATTGGGCCCACCATGAGCGAGCTTGTCTTCTCCCTGGGACTTTTTCCCTTCTTTCCGTCCAGAGCGAGATGGATCTCCACGAGCGCGACGCCGCCGGCCGCCTCCTTCGCGAACGCACCGCCGCCGGCCGTCTCCTACGCGAGCGCGCCTCCGCCTCCTACGCGAGCGCGCCTCCGCCTCCTTCGCGAGCGCGCTGCCCCCGACCGCCACCTCCACCAGCAACTTCACCCGTCGGGAAGGGCTTCGCCTCGCCGTCAGGCGCGCCGCCGTCGGCCGCCACCTCCACCAGCTCCTTCGCCCGTCGGGAGGGGACTTCGCCTCGCCGTCGGGAAGGGACTTCGCCTCGCCTTTGGGAAGGGACTTCGCCTCGCCGTCGGGAAGGATGAGCCGCTGAGCCCTCTGTCGCATGGTCCAGCGCGCCGCTGGTCTCCACCACCGCTTCTCGTCGAGTTAATTTCAGCTTCTCCTAGGCTCCCTCACTTCTACATCCAGAATCATGCAAGGATGTAATAAAAGTATGATTCCTCATAATTCTGGTTGTAATTTTTGTTTGAAGCTGGATCGATTTTTCGATATTTTTACATCCCGAAAAATGGCACTGGTGATGTAATTTTTCTTCCTTTTGTACATCCAGGATCTGGTTCATTCCATTTTTGGATGTAAGAATAGTAGGTTCACTCATGGTTTTTTGCATCCCAAATGATGGCATGTGTTAGATGTATTTTTTTTTCCGTTTTCTACATCCACTGAATCAGAACTTGTTCTGAACTTAAGGTAGAATAGAAGTAGGTGACGGATGCATTTTTTTTTGGCGTGAATTTGAGACCATGTGATGTATTTATTTTACTCCTCGTCATGAACTTGGGACCGAGTCGCGGAATGAGAAGTCGCCGATTTTGCACGTCGCATGTTTCACGTGCAGGCCATCCTAGATGGAAGGAAGGATAAGAACTTTCTATTTTGGGATGTTAGACTAGTTTATTTCTATTTTTGGGTGGGGCACTCCGTAAGACTAACCAGTGCTAGGGCACTGTGTAGAAACGTCCTAAATGATATTATGTTGTCCAAATTAACAACCTAGGGATACGCCCAAGCTCTATGAGCACTCTAATCTTATCTCTCCTCATTAATTAGATACCACATCAGCATTTTTATGAGCCTAACATGCATATAATACCTAAGATACTAGCACTATGGCGAGCCGATGCCTATGTATAGACAGCAGGTATCTTTCCGGGCTGTGACAGCGCGAAATGCTCGCATGTGTGGCCAACTAGCAGACTGACGAGCCTCAATCCGCCGCGGTTAGATTTAATCGCGGCATGGAAGCGGCACATAAAACATGTTGAGTTGCTGACGGCCTCTGTTTTGCTAGTAGCTTTCTGTAGGGACAATGAAAGCTCCAGGTAACCGCCGCCTGCAGCCATCTCCGGTCCACATCCACATCGCTGCAGCTAGCTTGACTCTCCCAGTTCCGGGCTTCCTGCTGGTTATGCGGATCCATGTGTTAGGATGACGTTGTACCTAGCTCAGTACGTGAACAACTCTTGCTTGTACTAGCTAGCTGTGTACATGCTCGGTAATATTGACATAATTCTCGTAGAACTTCTGAATTTGACAAAGTCACTTGGCTCTCTACAGTCCTACTTCCTTCGATCTCTTTTAATTGACTTGAATTTAGTAAAAGAAAAAAATCTTAACAGAATTAGATCTTGATTGTCGATTAAAATATAATTACATTGTTTCGGTGCCATTTTTCTCTTTGATAGGATAACAGCCTGACGGAAATGTCAAGCATCGGAATAAACTCCTACGCCTGGCATCCTTGTATTCTTTTATTCATTCGAAGATTCCTAATGTCCTCTTCTCTTTTCTAGAAGGTCAAATCTTAAGACGTGGTCTATTCGGAGCATACCTCCTCTCATGTGCGTCAGTGCTAGAGCTACCAAAATAAGCTTGTCTTCACTCGAAGCTGCTTTGGGGTGTATTACTAGTCTTCTTCTCTGCATAAACATATTTAGTACCTCCGTTCCAGTTCATAGGGCGTGCGCGTATTTCTAAGTCGTAAATTTTATCAATATAATACAAGATATATATTATAAAATATATATATCATTAGAAAGCTTATGTGCTCTACTTTTTAATGATATAATTTTTATATTATATAATTAATATTATGTTGGCCAAATAGATATTCTAGGTATACGCGCAAGCCCTGTGAACTGGGACGGAGGAGTAGTATTTTACCACTTCCTCATGCACAACTAAGAGGATTTTCACCGGCGTCTTAAATAAGAGTCGGCAGCCGGCCTTTGCAGTGCCCGATTAGGAGCATTGCCATTCGCGCCTTTCATTCAGGGAGGGTTCCTCACACGAGCGGGCCCTTAACTTTTTTGGGGTCGAGTGAAATTCAACAAACTTGTAAAAGACGGAGATTTTAATTCAAACTTAGGTGTATTTTATAAATTTGAAAAAATGCTAAAAATTAAATCTATTCTAATCGGAGTCAGATAAGTCAAAATCAGAGCCGTCTGAGTCGTCGATGACCATGCCCAGGTCCGTCGCCGACCACTCCTCGTTGAAGCCCTAAGTCGCCGCTAGAGCCATGTTGTATAACTCGTAGAGTGCTTGGGTGAGGCCACGGACCTTCGCCAGATCGTTGGGTTCGCAGAGCAACAGTTGCACCTACCGAAACTAGTCCCCGAGCCTCCGGCTCCTCCTTCGTCAAGGGACGGGTGTCCAAGCCTAGGAAACCAGCGAGGTGATTTAATTATGTGGACGCATGCCGTTGTTGCTGCCTAGCGGGACCACTATGCCATATCATGTGTGGCGCGGCATGCCCGTTCCACAAGGGCCAACATGGAGTTATCGGTGATTTTATTGGACTCCAAATCGTGTCGGCACATTATTAGGTGCGTCCGTGTGAGCCCAAAACCACAGTCGGACCGCTATTTGGGTGCCTTGGTGGAGATGCTCTAATGCTCCGCTTGGGAAATACTCCATACTCCCTCTGTACGCCTCTGTACTTGCACGGTTAGTTTGCGGTCTAGGTATAGTCAAAGTCAAACTTTATAATCGTTGACTTAATATTTTGGAGAAAATATCAACATTTATAATATAAAATCTATATAATTAGAATCATCGTAAAGTATATTCTCATATTATATGCATTGGGTATTATAGATGTTAATATCTTTTGCAATTTTTTTTCCTAATTTTACAGAATTTGAATTTAACTAAACCCAAAACGTGAACTAAATAAAAAATGGAGGGAGTATATGTAGTTTTGCTGCTGTAACTTTCCGGGGCGGGTTTTCTCGAGCACAAGGATACAGCAAGAAATGATACGGACCTCACATGGTCCATGATATTTCCCGGGTGAAATTGGACCAAAAGTCAAAACTGACCTAAGTTTCAATGAATTAACTCCGTTTTGGCTAGTTTACGATCGACCAAGCGGGGCCTAAGTTTACAAACTAAAAACTTTTGAAGGATATGTTAAATTTATAATATAAAAACACAAAAATAGTACTCCTTTCATTTCTAAAAGATATATTAAGTTTGTCTAAATTCGCGGAAATCTAATTCGGCTTTAGGGTACATATGCTCCCTCTACAAAAAAAAAATTTGAAGTGTCAAAATATTTTGACAAAAAAATCGACATGTACATCTCCATAATACATTTCCATTCATCAAGTTTCGAAAAAAATCATGCATAACAGAGAAAAATTGTCTTGTGAAATTTTTTTATTCATAGGACCAAATTTTTCTTTTTACAACTTTGCGGGCATGTAGCACGTGAAGCTGTACGCGCAAATCTTTTTGTTTCAACTTTTTTGACATTTAAAGATGTGTCTAAAATATATTTCAAAAATAAAAGGTACATATGCTCCCACGTGAAGTATGTAGTAAAACACGTCTAGAATCATACATCGATACATATCTGCAGGTATATGACCAGTTTGTGGGTGTCATGACATGGCCTAAGCCTGATTGGCGTGTATACGCCAGAGAACTAGGAATACATGCATCACATGTTTGGGCTAGCCAAGAAGAATGTACCCGTAGATCGGTAGATACCTTCCCGACGACGCCGCGACAGCGTGAGATGCATGCATCAGCTGCACGACTTGGATTCAATTATCCGTCGTGATTGCGTGCACGTCAGTCGAGTTGCTCAAGTGGAAGAAGAACAGAGCGGTTCGTTATCTAGTTAGGGAAAGACGTTGACGCGGAGCACACTACGTCTGCTTTCATTTTTGGAGAGAGAAAGAGATCTCCGGTCAACCGCCATCTTCGTAGCTGCGCTCCGTGGCCGCCGCCGATCTTTCTTTTCCAACATAATTGAAAAGAAAAACCACCACAATTCAAAAAAAAAATGATGAAAACCACCGATTTTTTTAAATTTTGCAAATAACCACAAGTTTTGGAAGACACGCTTGCAAGAAGCACTGGTTCGTTTAACTAACCAAACTAATTGTTATTTCGAAAGGTATGGCCCTCTTGCAGACGTGACATGGCTAAACTTGATGGGAGCTGCTGATGGCCGTTAATTGTTTTTTTTCCTATTTTTCCATTTCTATAGAGCATCTCCACTCGCTTTCCCCATACGACGTCCGACGCAACCCATATAAGGACCGTATGG
Organism: Lolium multiflorum; assembly: GCA_030979885.1. Taxonomy (NCBI): domain Eukaryota; kingdom Viridiplantae; phylum Streptophyta; class Magnoliopsida; order Poales; family Poaceae; genus Lolium; species Lolium multiflorum. Next base: position 32,166,664 of record CM061752.1, read on the forward strand.
AGGGCGTCAGCGTAAAATTAGAAATGAAGGCATGCCGGCGTCCAACCGTGCACCCCAAACGGAGCCCCCAATACAGTTTCATATATATTTTAAATCTAAACATCAAATATGTTGTGATAATTTATTACAATTTAAATAAATGTTGGACATAATTCAACAAGTTTAACATAACACACAAATAATTTAGGTTTATCAAACCACACAAATTTAAAACTTTAAATCACAAAGGTAAACAAATAAACAAACTAGTCTCCGCCTTTGAGAGTCTACAAATGCTCCACTAGATCATCTTTCAGTTGGTGATGAGTGTTGGAGTCTCGGACTTCTTGATGCCTAGCGAGAAAAGCAGCAAATGCGAGAGGCACATTGTGATCAACATCTGCAAGAGGACCCATCCGTTCATATGGTTCAGCGTCAAACACTGGAAATTCACTCTCACTCTCGATGATCATGTTGTGCAGTATGACACAACATGTCATGACCTCCCACATCTGCTCCTCTCGCTCTCGATGACCATGTTGTGCAGTATGACACAACATGTCATGACCTCCCACATCTGCTCCTTGAACCATGTAAGAGTAGGGTATCAGACAATGGCAAAGCGAGCTTGCAGCACACAAATGCCCTCTCCACATCCTTTCTAGCACCCTTATGCCTTTGAGCAAACCAAATTTTCTTCCCTTCAGGTACAGGGTTCGAGACTGTCTTCACAAATATTGACCATCTTGGATAGATGCCATCTGCAAGATAGTAGCCCTTGTCATACTGATGGCCATTGATCTCAAACTGCACCAGAGGGGCATTGCCTTCGACAAGCTTCCGGAACACATCAGAGCACTGCAGCACATTGATATCATTGTGTGATCATGTCACGCCGAAGAACGCATGCGAAATCCACAGGTCCTGGTCAGCCACTGCCTCAAGCACCACACTGCATGCACCCTTGTGTCCCTTATGCACGTGGCACGTCCTAGTGTGCAAATGGACAGTTCTTCCATGCCCAGTGCATACAGTCGATGCTGCCAAACATCCCAGAAAAATATATCTCTGCATTTTGTGTCAATATCCGAGTTGTGTCTGCTGCATTGGGTGTGCGCAGATAGATCTCTCCAAACACTGCCACAATTGCCCTGCAGAATCTGTACATGCAATCAATGGCCGAGGACTTTGCCATGCGCTGATAGTATCATGTGTATCACCAGCAATTCCATATGCAAGCATCCGAAGAGCCACAGTGCATTTCTGAATTGTCGAGAAACCAAGCTCGCCGATGGCGTCTCTCTTCAATTTGAAGTAGTTGATCTCCCTCAAATTCTCGACGAAAGAGTTTTCTACTCATCCGGAAACGACGGCGGAATACGGTGTCGCCGTGCAACGGATCGTCGGCGAAGTAGTCGGCATAGAGCATGGCAGTACCCTTCCATCCTCTGCCTTGGCTTGCTCTTGCAGCGGCCCGACGTGGAGCCACCAATGACTAGCTTGTCCCGCTCGGCGACCATGGCCAAGAGGGAGATGAGGATCTCTAGATGCTCGGCGTCTCCAGCGGCGTCCCTGGTCGTAGCCGCGACAGGGAGATCCTCTTCCATGAGCACAGCCATGATGTCCTCGTCGTCCGAGTCCATCGCCTTGGCAAATGGCCAAACACCTCGCGTGCAGGGTGGGAGCGCGGTGGAGACGGAGGTAGCGGCGGTGGCGGGAGCTGGTGAACAGCGACGGTGGGAAGGGCTGACAAGGTGGGGGCAGTTTGCGGCGGAGCGTACGCGGCGGCGGAGTGGGTACTACCGGCGGCAATGGTCCTTCACGGCGAGGGGTGTTTGTGGGGGCGATAGTGGTCGCGGGGCGAGAAGGAGGAAAATATTTGGGTGTTTTTGGCTCTGGTCGTCGACAGGGCTGGCTCACGGTGTTTTCTCACCCCACCGGCGCCCCCGCTAGCCCTTTTGTAGATTGGGTTTGGCCTGGAGGCACCGGGTGAAGAGTTGGGCCGCGCCGGTGAAAAACAAATTTGGGGGCCGCAGCTGGGTGCCTGTAATACGCGTCGGCGCCCCCAAATCGGCTATTGGGGGCCTTTGGGGAGGGCGAATGGAGATGCTCTTATTTTTTATCCTTCAATTCCATTTTAATCCTTCTATTCCTACTATCACTTTTGCTTCGGGTTCCCTCCCCCGTTTAAACTTTGGTGAACTGAAATACATGAACCGCCGCAATCTCGTCATACCTCTTCGTAACCAAGGGTGTAATGATTGAAAGTTAATAAAAAAACATCATGTGCGACCCGTTTAAGTCTATATTATTCAGTAGTTAGATGCGCTAATAACGGGGAAAATGGAAACGTTTCTAGGTAAAATATTACATCGACCACATCGGCTAGTAGGAACATTGAGTAGTATATGTATTCGAGGGTATATAGAGCTTGGGGTTTCTCCGGCCTAAAAAAAGAAGGCACGGGAGAAAACTTACCCCTCCAAATTTTGGTGACAGGAGAACACCGAAGCAAGCCTCGCCTACTATTAGGAAACTGGTGGTTATTTGCGAAAATTTTGAAAATCAGATTTCCTTTTCTTTTCTAGGGTAGTTTCTACTGGTTTTTGCAGACTATCGGTCGAGAAAAGGATGTGCATAATGATTACTACTCCGTATCTGATAAGATTGCTAGAGATTTCTGTGGAAATTGAGATGTATGAAAGGAATGACCTTTAAGATCTTGTTTTCTTTTGACAAGGAACACTCATGTTCCATTTGACATTTTTTTTGACATGGAACACTCATGTTTCATTTTAGACACGGCAAGATGGGCGTCCCGCATCGTACCGCCAATCCATCAGCTTCAGCTTCATGACCAGCTAGCATGGCCTGTCCTCTCGTTCGCCGACCCCATGTCGCCAACAGATTTAATCGCGTGATGGGGAGCACGCCCTTGGATCGGCTCCGGTGGAAAGGAGGAAGAAGAGGCATGGAGACGCAGAGAGGTGGTTATGGAAGACGTTGATGCGAAACACCCTCACGGCCTCTCCTTTGCTTTGATTTTAGGGGAAAGATCCTTTCAACCTCCACCTGCTCTTCCGGGCTTCCTGATGCTTCTGGTTTGGTTTTGCAGACCATCCCACCGCCGAGAAAACGATGTTGGTTATCACAATGACTGACTGGTTTTCTCACTTCACATGCATTCAACATTTCAACTGTATCATATCATCACAGCAACTCCAGCAACGAAATTCATGTTACTGTCCGAATAAGCAACAAGGTATAGGCATCTCCCATAAGAAAACAAAGCTTCTGATACTTCTTTCACCACACTATTGAAATTGACATGTACTATGACTGACTGGGATGATCGTTGCAAATTCCATGCGATATTCCGTTTCCAAAGCAAAAGGATATTGTATAACACATGGATGATGTGATAGGTGTGACTGACATAGCTATCTCTGTCACTCGGGTAAAGAGTAAATTTCACAACAAAGTTTCATTTAACAATAGTTCTTACAGTAAAACGACAACTTGTGAGATAATCGCTCGTAACAGGTCCATCTCGTTTTGTTTATTTTTATTTTAAAGCTCGTAGCTGACATGCATAGAAGTCATGTAAAAAAAGAGGCAGGGTCATCTACCAAGATCTACAAAATATAATTAAAAAAAACAAAAGCTTATGTAAAGAAAATAAGATGCTGCATTTGACGCCCTTTGATGCTTTTCTCACATCACTAGAAAGATTGTCTGCAATTCACTACAGCTACTGTATTCATCCAGTCGACATACTTACAAACAATAAAGCGTCCAGCTCAGCTTTAGTCTAGTAGGGGGAAAAACAGAGCTAAAAAGGGGGGCCGAGTATATCTACAGAGCAAAAAGGGGAGGCAACTGCCAAACTATTCCAAGTCCATGGCCTTACTAAGTGCTGAAAGCGGTTATGTACGAAACCACGACAGTGATGTCGTCCAGCTTTCCGCCGTAGTGCCGGAGCCCAGCTTCTTGGGCCGCGGTCGAGAACGGCGTCTGCCTGTCCGAGTCTTTCGCACGCTGGCGTGCGAGCGCAGCTATCTTCTGAGCAGTCACTTGGGGTTCCAGGCCAGCTCTCATCGCATGGACCACCACTGCCGTTATATCATTGTTGTACAGGTTGTCAAACAACCCATCTGTGCCAGCAACAACTACGTCACCGGACGCAACAGGTACCTTGAACACCTGGAGACACCGTAAGTGATCACAATCCAAGTATTTTGTAACACTAGTCTGCATACGAAAATAACGCTCCCAACAGCTCTAGAAAACATGAGCCAATATCCTTTGCAAAATATACAACAAGTGGTGATACACATGGGCATTCGGTTTTGATCTGTCGCAATTGCTAGACTATCCTGTTCTCATGAATGAATACAGCTGCAAGTATAAATATGTTGCATGGACTACAGGATTCCTAATCTAGATGGCAACTGTATGCGTTCATCAGCAAGTACTAGAGTTTAAGCAGCCCATCAACACAAAGGCTTCCCTATGCAACTTTGCAACAGAATACAAACTATGTTCTCCATTAAAACTGGCGCAAACCATGCATATTTGTTAAAATGAGCAAATCATGTCCATATATTAGTTATGATAAAAATAAATGAACTATGCAGTATATAAATCAGACTGAGGAACTAAAACATGAACTTACCTGCGCAGCGCTAGGCAAGTCACTAGAGTTGCCACTCTCAAGTTGGTAGGGGGTATTGAAATCATGTTGCTGTACAGGTGACTTGAACAATGTGCAGCCATCTCGGATGACTAAAAAGCCACTATCACCAATACTAATTGCCTGTATACCCTGAAATAATTTGCAACCAGATGTTAAAAATATTGATAAGGCAGCCAATATCTAACAATGTTCAAGAGTCAGTAAAATTTGTGATAACATAGTAAAAAGGGGATTTATCATTATATTACCAACAAAGAATTGTGATCAACTCTTAGCTTTTCTTACTGATGCCAAAACCACAAGGAAATATATTATCATGTCAGAACAAAAATAAACAAGACCAGTAACCAACCTGATCGGTTAAAGCAATGATACATGCTGTCGATGAACCCTTCACTGTTGTGCCACTATGGGCTTTTTCTAGTACCCTTGTAAGATCGATACTGTCTTTTGGCTCTTCTTCTATTGCAGTCAATGCATTAGACATAATATCCCTAGCATATTGACCTGCATCGATACCAAGGTCTGCCCAACCACCAACACCATCAGCTATCCCTATAGCCTGTTCATCCCAAATAAAATGTGCATCCTCGCCACCAGTTTCTTCCTTATCCGGATGTGGTAGATAAGATGACCCAGAAAGAAGCTTCAAGGGCCTATCCGCTAACATGTCCCTGAAATAGTGATCAATTTTTCAGAGCATAATACAAGTACATATATCCAGTCATAACATAATTCGTAACAATACATAAGACATGTCATGATGCAGTCCTAGAGCACAATGCACCCGCAAGACATGCTACACTGAGTAAACCACGACACAACTCAAACAGTTGGCAATTTAAAGTTAGCCGTCGTATGTATCAATTAATTGCCATCTTCTCCAGCTGTCCGGTTCGCTGCAGCCCTTGTGGGCCACTTGTGAGATTAGCTATAGAGTAATACGGTACTACCCTAGATGACAGTAATTTGGAGCTGATTTTTCTTTTCTCTGAAACTTCCCAAGCAAAATACTTCTTTTTGTCTTTGGTACCAGCACTAATTATGTTCTATCATTAGGGCCCATCAAAACCCAAGAGCATGGTATCCCAGTGATAATTTAGTTTTTTTTAGATATAAACAGGACATGCTTGCCCCAGTTCCCAATTCTACAGAAAACTATAAAGTTGTGTTTGGATGCACACAGAATTAGACTCGGAATTGGGGAATCTGGATTTTGAGCCTCCATTTCCGTTGTTTGGATGCGTGTGGATTTTAGACCTCGAAACGGTGTCCGATTCCAAGCCCTGCGCCCTTGTGTGCAAAATGGCACTCCCACGATTCGGAGGTCACCCCCGTGTGTACCGCTTCGTCTAGGAACAGAACAGGGCCTCTCGCAGTCTCGCTCGTGGCGGAGAGGGGAGACAGCGAGCGACCCGAAGGAATCAGCGGCCGCTGCACCGGTGAGCTTCTCCCCACCTCCTCCTCTCTCTCTCTCTCTCTGTCTCTCTCTCTCCCTTCCCCGCCATCTTCTCACCTTCCCCCTCCGAAGCCATCTCGTCGGACGCCCATCCATCTTCTCCCGTTAGCCCGTCCCTAACCCTAGATCGACCGGGCGGCGGGAGTAGTACAGCGGCCTCTCCCTGGCCTCCCGAATCATCTCTTGTACAACGACCCTCGCATCTTTCTCCTGCCGGGAGACTGGACCAGAGCATGGAGGGCAGAGGGGATAAAATCGCTGGCCCGTTCAAAGGGCGTGCAGCAGTTCACCGGCTCGAGCGTGGCCAGCCAGAGTTGGAGGAGGTGGATCCTGGGTGGGCGCAGCAGGTCACCGACTGCAGTTGGTTCACTCAGCTAGATCTCCTAGGGAGACAGGGCACAGGTAAATTTATGTTCTTGGCAATTGTCCTTTTTTTTTTCTAAAAACTTCCATTCAGATTTTCATTGCTTGCTGAAACTAACTAGTTCACTTGGTCGTTTGGCATGAAGATGCTTGATGAATCAGTAGCTTTCTTGTGTATGCTATCTACAAGGTGACCAGTAGCACCAGAGAGAGCTGGTTCTCCAAGAATCTCAGGACCATTTGGCTTCTCTGCTTACCTGCACTTTGCACAGGCTTATGTTCTTAAGAAAAGGGACACTGCAGTTAGAGCACAGTGATGTGCACATGGCTTCGTCGTTACGGACGGCATGAAAGCTACGTCGGACGAGTTTTTCCGGCGGCCTCTCGAAGAAATGCAGAGGTATACCAACCTGATCGATGGCAGCTACCTGGTGTTGCTGGCCATGGCTGCCCGATTCGATCGGCCAAAATCTGCTGCGAGGAGCGCACACTGTCCTGGTTTATTTCAGAGTGACCTAAACCTGCAGCTGGGTAGTTTGGGCATGTGGTAGCAGTACCACGCATGTTCTGGAATTTAATCTGGCTACTTGATGCCTTGATTTTTCCTTTGTTGCGAACAGCTGATGGCTTGATCAAAATTCATCTTCCTTTTTTGTATGGAAGCTGTAAAATTTGTTGTGCATGTTTGTCTCGGTCGACTGAACTATGGAGCCGAGTTCGCTTTAGTTGGTACTTGAAAAATATTTTGTGTCTTGTGTGTTGTAGTTCCCACCTAATTCTGTTTATTTCAATGTTATTATGTGTGAAAATAATAACATTCTATTATATACCTGCTATTTCCATACTTGTACACAAGTTTATATTGTCCAAACTGAACAAAACATCCGATTCCACGGTTTGTACATCCAAACAGTAATTAGAATTGGGTGCCACCCTTTGATTCTAACAACAAATACCATACACATCCAAGAAATAGAATTTAAATTAGAAGCCATTTCCTTTCCATCTTGGATTTGGTATTCAGTTCCAATACCCAATTATGTGCATCCAAAGCCTTGACATGATAACATGCAGCCTTAAAGCTGGCAATGCAGACAACGAGGGAACAGTGGCCACCAATGAATCGCATAAGGCATTTCCTAAACCCTCGAAACAAAATTGAGCTAGTTTGTTCTTGATCCAAAGAAAATACAGAATGTATACACTAAGCTACAATGCGTCGATTGCCAAAACGAATACTGCTAGATCAAGGAGAGGAAAGAGGAAACATACTTATCCGAGGTGCCGACGGATTTCTCAGGCTGCGATCCATCCGCTTCGCGGGCGGCGGGGCTGAAGGACACCTCCTCCGGCACAGCACCTGTGGCGAAGGAGCGCCCGCCCCCGACGAGCAGCTGCTCCACCAGCAGGCCTGGCCGGGACACGCTGCTCACGGCGCAACGGAACCACCAGGACCCGCCACCGCCCGCCGCGGGCCCTCCCCAGATCCCTAGGAACCCGGGTAGCTCCCTCCCTTGCAATCCGCGCACCGGAGACCGGGCCCCGCCCAGGGCCGGCAGCGCGGGCCTCGGCGCGCCGGCGCCGCCCCGGAGCAGCCGCGCGGCTGCGCGCCGAAGAGCGACCGCCATGGACATCCTGCTGCGCCCAAGACGCTGCCGGAGAGACTCCGGCGGGATGGGGAGGTGGAAAGGGAGTGAAACCCTAGCTAGGGCGAGGGAGAGGGAAGAGGGCGGATTGTGGTGCGGACGGGGCAAAAGGAGGCAACAGTTTTCACATCCCCACTTTGCAAGGAAGGGTTTTTATTTCGAGTAAATAACAAGAAATCGCCACATTTAAATCCAACTGGTAAACACAACAATATAAGGTATTTTTGGACTGGTTTTGGTTTGTGTTTACTAAGAGCATCTCCAGCAGAGCCCGTAAACACGTGAATTGAAAACTTGGAGTTCAGTTCATCGAACTCGTGTTTACGGGTTGGAAAAACCTTGTTACAGAGCAGAATCCGTAAAACAAGAACTGAAAAACTGAATTTGAAATGTCGCGGAAAAATTGGTCGATGATCATATATATAGATGGATTTGATGCTCTGATTGAGCATCAAAAGTTACATAATTCAATAAATTAAACCTAAATTACTTATACACCGGCGGCCTAAATTAAACCTATAAAAGGTACTAATTTGAACCAAAATGCGGCCTAAATAATGGACTATGCGTGCGGTGGTGCCGGTGGTGGCGGAGCGTCTCGGCGGCAGGCGGCGTCGACGGTGGCGTCGAGGAGCTTCACTCCTCCTCGACGTCAAGCTCGACTATCTCGAGCTTGACGCGGCGGACGCGCTCCTCCCGGCGGGCCGCCTCGTACTCGCGCACTTGGCAGACGGCGTCCGCCTCCTCCCGGCGGAAGCGAGCGCGGGCCTTCACCGCTGAGATGGCCTTCGTCTGCGCGAGCACGGCGTCCTCCTCGTCGGAGCTGTGGACGTAGTCGCCCGCCGAGAAGGTGGGCGACCGCGCGGGGACGAGCTCGTCGTCGTCGGAGCTGTCAGAGATGGGGGGCGCGGTGCACGACTGGAGCCACCAGACGACGACCCCTCGCCGACGTTGGCGTACCTCTCCAACTTCCCTGGGGGCGTGAGCCCCCGTTCGTCCATCGGCGGGCGATACGCTTGTGCGCGCCCTCCGGCCGGTTCCACTTCCGGCGTTCCGCGTCGGTGCGGAACACGTGGGGACGCGGCAGTGAGTCCCCGCTACCCAATCCGTCGTCGCGACCTGCTGAGCCGCCACGGGAGGCCATCGCGCCGCTTAGGGGGTGGAGGGTGGCTGCGGCCTGCTTGATTGCTCGCCGGAATACGTGTGAGGAGGCGACGGAGGGAGTGGAAGCGGCGGAGGGTAGTAGGGTTTGGAAACCGAACTCGTTATATGGGCCAGGCCGCGAGTTCGGGCTCCGTTCTGGACCAGTTTCGGCCCGAACCCGTATTACCGCCGGAGTTTTTCAGTTTCCGCCGCTTTTATGGGCTGTGCTAGAGATGCTCTAAGAGCATCTCCACCGGTCCTCCCCAAAAAAGCGCTGGCATGCACGCCGACAACAAGCTATGGGGAGCGCTGGCTGCATGCACTTAGCATTGGGGGGCCACGTCTCATACCAATTAACACAATAGAGGCGCCGGCACCATGCATGCACATGCAAGTGGGGACAGAAAAAGTAGGAGAGAGGGGAATCTTTAGAGAGTTGTGTCACATGCAAGTGAGGCGCAAATGGCCGGCTTTTTCGGGACCACCGGTGTGAACAGTTTCTCTCTCTAGGATCCCCAAAGTGCTATTGGGAGGGCTATGTGGAGGACCGGTGGAGATGCTCTAATAGTAATATCTTTTTATTTTCGGATTTATTTAATGTAGGAAATATAAATGATAGAAATGGAGTTCACTAGTCTACTCTCCCATAAAGGTGTAGTAGAATTAAATAATTCACAAGCAATATAATATTGATGAAACTTGATTATGTGTGTGACTAGCATTCACATGTGCATCACATCCTATCATAAAGATGATGCAACTCGTCTCTCTTATACTCCTTTAAAAAGGGAAAACTTCAAGCAATCTAGAATTAAAAATAAACAGAGCATAACCTTACGTACTAACGTTTGAATTAAAAATATGTTATCTAGAACAAACAAGATTATCATAGCTATCGCTAGATAGTTATAGAACATGAATTACTTCCTATAAATGTTGCTAGCATACCCGGCCATCCGGGGGTCTGAAAGGGGCAAAACAATCTGGTTCACACTTTTGGCAATGCACAATAATTTTTTCCTCCCACTTTCCACCACAGCCGTCGGATGCAGTGGTTTCTTCAACCTTAAGTGAAATGAAAAAATTGACAAAATTGGCCCCACACAAAGCAATCAAGATCGTCATCATCAACCTTAAGTGAAATGTGCAAGACAAGTGTTTCTTCTTAGAAGGATTTTTTTCTTACATGTCTCGTGGTGTTTGTTGGGAGACCGATTTATAGAATAGTTAGCCGTACTATCAAAAAGGCTCTCGATTGAGTAACTTGATCAAATTGTTCGGAGATAGCTCAAACATTTACATACTTAGCATCATCTTTCTTAGTTGTCATTTGTATATTGCACGTATGATGTCTTAGAGCTTGTGTTATTCTCGTGACGAGCTTTAGTTCACCGAAAGCAGATTTCACATTAAATATTTGTTGCATTTTTATATTAGAGTTTTTACCGGTTCATCATGTTAAGAGGTTCCATCTTTAAATTTATGGAAAATAAGAGTGAATTTTTGTAGCCCAAGCTACATGTAGCTCCTTTTTTTGCAAAATTTCAAAATGGGATTTTAAAGTTTGAAAAAATCCGACAAAATAACTAGATGTAGACAATGATGGGATCTACCAACGTGTAAAATTTGAACTCGAGATACCTCATATTCTGGGTTGCACATAAATGACAAAATCAGATAGATTTTGAAATTAATATTGATATCAGATTTTGTCATTTTTGCACAGCTTCAAATATAAGGTATTTCTAGTCGAAATTTTCCATGTTTGTAAATCAAAGTATTATCTACATATATATTTGATTTTAGAATTTTTAGAGATTTTAAAATATTATTTTTAATTTTTTCAAAAAATGAGCTACGTGTAGCTCAAACTACACTTTCCGTGGAAAAATCTCCTCCACCAGTTATTCGTGTTGAGAATGGCTGTGGAAAAATAGCACATGTGCCTATGGATGCGGCCGAGGACGCAAAGGGGCATATCACGTAGCTGGCGCGAGTGGGGCTAGCGAAGAACAGGAGGCGAGTGCATGTCTGCATCCCAGCACGCCCTCCTATGTTCAGCATGAAAATCACGTATGCACTAGTAGAAAAAGAGGCTTCCGTCCAGCCCCATTAGTCGCCAAAATATAAGAACCGCGACCAATGGGGTCTTTAGTCGCGGTTCGGGAGGCGAACCGCGACTAAAGACCTGGGCCCAGCGCCGGTGGCCAGCTGGTGGACGGGAGGGGCTTTAGCGCGTTGGCCACGCCAACCGCGACTAAATGGCCTGGCCCGAAGGCCTTCGCCGTGGTTGGCCTGGCCAACCGCGACTAAAGACCCATCCCTATAAAAGGACCTCAGCTCACTGCACTTAGCCATTTGGTGCCACTTCTCTTCACAAACTTCACAAGGGAGTGTTAGGTTTGCTTTTGGTTCCTCTTATGCACACAAGGTGTTTGATAAAATGTCCTAAGAGCATGAAACAAACATGATATGAAGTGTCGGAGCCACACTTGAGCTTCTTCATTTATTTTTTCCTCCTCGATCGCGGTTAGCAACTTGAACCTCGATCGCGGGATCAGAAACTCCGTTCTGGCACCCTGCCGGGACGGGGATTGGAGGAGATCATCGCCATCATCACCACCGACGCCTCTCCATCGACCATCCATGATTCTCCCATCCATGTGTGAGTAATTTCCCCGCTGTAGGCTGAAGGGGATGGTAGGGATTGGATGAGATTGATCATGTAATAGTCATAAGATTGTTAGGGCATAGTGCCTAGTATCCGTAGTTGGTACTTTAATGATATTGTTGCAACTTGTTATGCTTAATGCTTGTCACTAGGGCTCGAGTGCCATGATTTCAGATCTGAACATGTTATTGATTCATGTTGATATTCATTGTTTTATGATCTTACCTGCAAGTTGTATACACATATTGCTGTCCGGAACCCGAGGCCCCAAAGTGATTAAAATTGGGACAACCGGAGGGGAAGGCTGTGATATGAGGATCACATGTGTTCACGGAGTGTTAATGCTTTGCTCCGTACTCTATTAAAAGGAGTACCTTAATTGCCAGCAGTTTCTCTAGAGGCCCGGCTGCCACCGGCTGGTAGGACAAAAGATGTTGTGCAAGTTTTTCATTGCGAGCACGTACGACTATATACGGAACACATGCCTATGAATTGTTTAGTACTTGGATACTGTTTTATTATTATCTGCAAATGCCATGCTTTGATTATTACATGAGTTCTCTTATCCATGCAACGCCCGTTCATCCATCCCTATGCCTACAGTATTTTAATCCTGTTGTTTACTAAAATCACTACTGCCGTCTTTATTACATTGCCGCTTATATTCCACTCTCGCTATAAAATTGTTGCTACCGATAAACTGTTGGAGAGCCTGTTTCCAGTGTGCAGCTGAATTGACAACTCCGCTGTTGAGGCTTACAAATAATCTTTGGCTCCCCTTGTGTCGAATCAATAAATTGGGTTATACTTCCCTCGAAGACTGTTGCGATCCCCTATACTTGTGGGTCATCACACGCCATAGGGCGGCGCGGCTCCACCGGCCGCGCGCCTGGGGCCCTCGGCGCCCCCGATGCTGCCCTTCGCCTATTTATTCCTTTCGTCGCGAAACCCTAGTACCGAGAGCCATGATACGATAAAAGTTCCAGAGACGCCGCCGTCGTCAACCCCATCTCGGGGTTCAAGAGCTCGGCACCCTCGCCGAGAGGGGAATCATCACCGAGGGCTCTACATCACCATGCCCGCTCCGGACTGATGCGTGAGTAGTTCATCCTTGGACTATGGGTCCATAGCAGTAGCTAGATGGTTGTCTTCTCCTCTTGTGCTATCATGTTTAGATCCCGTGAGCTGCCTATCATGATCGGATCATCTATTTGTAATGCTACATGTTGTGTTTGTTGGGATCCGATGAATATGGAATACTATGTCAAGTTGATTATTGATCTATCATATGTGTTATTTATGTTCTTGCATGCTCTCCGTTGCTAGTAGAGGCTCTGGCCAAGATGATACTTGTGACTCCAAGAGGGAGTATTTAGGCTAGATAGTGGGTTCATGTCTCCATTGAATCTGGGGGAGTGACAACAACCCCTAAGGTTGTCGATGTGTTGTTGCCACTAGGGATAAAACATCAATGCTTTGTCTAAGGATATTTGTATTGTTTACATTACGCACAATACTTCATGCAATTGTCTGTTGTTTGCAACTTAATACTGGAGGGGGTGCGGATGCTAACCTGAAGGTGGACTTTTTAGGCATAGATGCATGCTGGATGGCGGTTGATACGTCGCAAACGTATTTATAATTTCTTATGTTCCATGCTACTTTTATTACAATACTTGAATGTTTTATACATACGTTACAACATTATTATACATTTTCCGGCACTAACCTATTAACAAGATGCCGAAGTGCCGATGTTGTTTTCTCTGCTTTTGGTTTCAGAAATCCTAGTAAGGAAATATTCTCGGAATTGGACGAAATCAACGCCTGTGGTCCTATTTTTGCATGAAGCTTGCGAAGATCGAAAGGGAGACGGTGGGGCCGAGGTGGCCACACACTAGGGCGGCGCGGCCTGGCCCCGGCCGCGCCGGCCTAGTGTGTGGGCCCTCGTGACGCCCCCGACCTACCCTTCCGCCTACAAATAGCCTTCGCCGAAACCCCCCGACCGAGAGCCACGATGAAAACCTTCCAGACGCCGCCGTCGCGAATCCCATCTCGGGGATTCGGGAGATCGCCCGGCACCCTGCCGAGAGGGGAATCATCGAGGGGCTCTACATCATCATGCCCGCCTCCGGATTGATGTGTGAGTAGTTCATCCTTGGACTATGGGTCCATAGCAGTAGCTAGATGGTTGTCTTCTCCGCTTGTGCTATCATTGTTATAGATCTTGTGAGCTGCCTAACATGATCAAGATCATCTATTTGTAATGCTACATGTTGTGTTTGGTGGATCCGATGAATATAGAATACTATGTTAAGTTGATTATCAATCTATCATATATGTGTTGTTTATGTTCTTGCATGCTCTCCATTGCTAGTAGAGGCTCTGGTTGATACTTGTAACTCCAAGAGGGAGTAATTATGCTCGATAGTGGGTTCATGCCTCCATTGAATCTGGGACAGTGAAAGAAAGTTCTAAGGTTGTGGATGTGCTGTTGCTACTAGGGATAAAACATTGATGCTTTGTCTAAGGATATTTGTGTTGATTACATTACACACCATAATTAATGCAATTATCTGTTGTTTACAACTTAATACCGGAAGGGGTTCGGATGATAACCCGAAGGTGGATTATTTAGGCATAGATGCATGGATAGCGGTCTATTGTACTTTGTCGTAATGCCCTGATTAAATCACATAGTAATCATCGTTGATATGTATTGAATCTTTATTTGTCAATTGCCCGCCTGTAATTTGTTCACCCAACATGTTAGTTATCTTATTGAGAGACACCTCTAGTGAACTGTGGACCCCGGTCCATTCTTTTACATCTGAATACTTTCTACTGCAATCATTGTTTCTTACTGTTCTTTGCAAACAAACACCATCTTCCACTCGATACGTTTAATCCTTTGTTTTCAGCAAGCCGGTGAGATTGACAACCTCACCGTTACGTTGGGGCAAAGTAGTTTGATTGTGTTGTGTGTTCCACGTTGGCGCCGGTTTCACCGGTGTTGCGCCGCACTACACTCCTCCACCAACAACCTTCACGTGCTTCTTGGCTCCTACCGATTCGATAACCTTGGTTTCATACCGAGGGAAACTTACGCCGTGCGCATCATACCTTCCTCTTGGGGTTCACAACGGACGTGTACATTTACGCGCATCAAGCATAAATTTCGCGCTTCCGGAGATCAAGACACGCTGCAAGGGAGTCTCCACTTCCAATATCTTTACTTTGTTTTTGTCTTGCTTTATTTTATTTACTACTTTGTTTGCTGGACTTAAACAAAACACAAAAAAATTAGTTGCTAGCTTTACTTTATTTACTGTCTTGTTCTCTATATCAAAAACACAAAAAAAATAGTTACTTGTCTTTACTTTATTTGCCTTGTTTACTTTACTACTGTTATAATGGGTACTCCTGAAAATACTAAGTTGTGTGATTTCACTAGCACAAATAATAATGATTTTATATGTACTCCTATTGCTCCACCTGCTACTACAGCAGAATTCTATGAAATTCAACTGCTTTACCGAATCTTGTTATGAGAGAGCAATTTTCTGTGTTAGTACTGATGATGCCGCCGCCCATCTTAATAATTTTGTTGAACTTTGTGAAATGCAAAAGTATAAGGATATACATGGTGATATTATAAAACTAAAATTGTTTCCTTTCTCATTAAGAGGAAGAGCTAAAAATTGGTTGCTATCTTTGCCTAAGAATAGTATTGATTCATGGACTAAATGTAAGGATGCTTTTATTAGTAAATATTATCCTCCTGCTAAGATTATATCTTTGAGAAGTAGCATAATGAATTTTAAACAATTTGATAATGAACATGTTGCTCAAGCATGGGAGAGAATGAAATCTTTGGTAAAGAATTGCCCAACCCATGGACTGACTACTTGGATGATCATCCAAACCTTTTATGCAGGATTGAATTTTTCCTCGAGGAACCTATTGGATTCAGCTGCTGGAGGTACTTTTATGTCCATCACCCTGGGCGCCGCAACTAAATTACTTGATGATATGATGATCAATTATTCTGAATGGCACACTGAAAGAACTCCTCAAGGCAAGAAGGTAAATTCTGTTGAAGAAACCTCTTCTTTGGGTGATAAGATTGATGCTATTATGTCTATGCTTGCAAATGGTAGATCTCATATTGATCCTAATAATGTTCCTTTAGCTTCATTGGTTGCTCAAGAAGAAAATGTTGATGTGAATTTCATTAAGAACAATAATTTCAACAACAATGCTTATAGGAATAATTATGGTAACAACAACTATAGGCCATATCCTTCTAATAATGGTAATGGTTATGGTAATTCTTACAACAATAATAAGAGTGTACCCTCTGGTCTTGAAGTGATGCTTAAAGAATTTATTAGTACACAAACTGCTTTTAATAAAACTGTTGAAGAAAAGCTTGGTAAAATTGATGTTCTTGCTTCTAAGGTTGATAGTCTTGCTCTTGATGTTGATCTTTTAAAATTGAAAGTTATGCCTGAGAAAGTTGAAGATGCTAGGTTTGCTAAAAAAAATGCCATCCAAGTTCGAATTAATGATAACGTTAGAATGTTGGCCGAATTGCATGCTAGGTGGGATAGAGAAGAAAAAGAAAAACTTGCTAAAGAAAATAATGTAGCTAAAGTATGGACTATTACCACCACTAGTAATGTTGATTCTTCACATGTTGCTGCACCTCCTACTATCAATGGTAAAATAATTGGTGTTGGCAATGTTTCTACTTCTAGTGCAAAGCATACAAAATTGCCTGAAACTGCTGAAACTGCTGTTTGTGATAAAACTGCTGAAATTTTTCAAAATATTGGTGACAATGATTCCATTGCTGTAGAACATAATGGTTTAGATTTTGATGATTGTCATATTACTGAAGTTATAAAGTTCTTACAAAACTTGCTAGAAGTCCCAATGCTAGTGCTATAAATTTAGCCTTTACAAAACATATTACAAATGCTCTCATTAAAGCTAGGGAAGAGAAATTAAAACTTGAAGCTTCTATTCCTAGGAAGTTAGAAGATGGTTGGGAGCCCATCATTAAAATAAAATTCAATGACTTTGAGTGTAATGCTTTATGTGATCTTGGTGCAAGTATTTCTGTTATGCCTAAGAAGATTTATGATATGCTTGACTTGCCACCATTGAAGAATTGTTATTTGGATGTTAATCTTGCCGATAATGTTAAAGAGAAACCTTGGGGAGGATTGATAATGTGCGCATTACGGTTAACAATAACCTTGTCCCCGTTGATTTTGTTGTCTTGGATATTGAATGCAATGCATCTTGTCCTATTGTGTTGGGAAGACCTTTTCTTCAAACCGTTGGTGCTGTTATTGATATGAGGGAAGGTAATATTAAATATCAATTTCCTCTCAAGAAAGGTATGGAACACTTTCCTAGAAAGAGAATGAAGTTGCCTTTTGATTCTATTATTAGAACAAGTTATGATGTTGATGCTTCTTCTCTTGATGTTAATTGATTTGCACTTTCTGCGCCTAGTTGAAAGGCGTTAAAGAAAAGCACTTCTTGGGAGATAACCCAAGTTTCATTTTATTTACTGTATTGTTGAGTCTTGGAAGTTGTTTACTACTGTAGCAACCTCTCCTTATCATGTTTTTGTGCCAAGTAAAGTTTTTATGTTAAAGTTGATGCTATATTTGGGATCACTGCGCAGAAACAGCATTGCTGTCTGTCACGAATTTTTGCATAAGTCTCTGTAAAAAAATCGAAAAAATCTGCAAATTTACGAGCATGATCCTCAGATATGTATGCAACTTTCATTAGTTTTGAGTTTTTCCATTTGAGCAAGTTAAGTGCCCCTGTAAGATTCATCTTTACGGACTGTTATGTTTTTGACAGATTCTGCCTTTTATTTCGCATTGCCGCTTTTGCTATGTTGAATGAGTTTCTTTGTTCCATTAATTTTCAGAAGCTTTGTGAAATGTCCAGAATTGTTTAGAATGATTGTATCACCTCTGAATGTGTGAATTTTGGTTATGCACTAACCCTCTGATGAGTTTGCTTGAAGTTTGTGTGAAGGAAGTTTTCAAGGGTCAAGAGAAGAGGATGATATACTATGATCAAGAAGAGTGAAAGGTCTAAGCTTGGGGATGCCCGGTGGTTCATCCCTGCATATTTTAAGAATACTCAAGCATCTAAGCTTGAGGATGCCCAAGGCATCCCCTTCTTCATCGACAACATTATCAGGTCACTTCTAGTGAAACTATATTTTTATTCCATCACATCCTATGTTCTTTACTTGGAGCGTCGGTTTGTTTTTATTTTTGTTTTGTTTTGAATAAAGTTGGATCCCACCATTCTTATATTGGAGATATTACGCTCCGCTTTTTCATATGGAACACTTGTGTTCTTAATTGTGCTTTAATGTTCATGGCGAAGTCTTATTGCTTCGTTAAATTGCTATTTGGTTGGAATCGGAAAATGCTGCATATGGTTTGGCAATTTGGCAATTGTTTGAGCTCTCATAGATCATGTTTAAGCTCTTGCATCATGTAGTTTAATCTATTAATGAAGAACTACTGTAGAGCTTGTTTAATTTGGTTTGCATGACTGGTCTCTAAGTCTAGATATTTTCGGGTAAAGTGTTTGAACAACAAGGAAGACAAGATAGAGCATTATAATGCTTGCAATATGTTCTTGTGTGAGTTTTGCTGTACCTGTTCATACTTGTGTTTGCTTCAAACAACCTTGCTAGCCCAAACCTTGTACCGAGAGGAAATGCTTCTCGTGCATCCAAACACCTTGAGCCAAAATCCATGCCATTTGTGTCCACCATATCTACCTACTATGTGGTATTTCGCCATTCCAAAGTAAATTACTTGAGTGCTACCTTTAAAATTTCATTCCTCTACCGTTACAATATATAGCTCATGGGACAAATAGCTTAAAAACTATTGTGGTGATGAATATGTAGTTATGTGTCTTAATTCTTATAAGTTGCTTGTTGAGCGGTAACCATGTTTTCCGGGGACGCCATCAACTTTATCTTTGTTGGATATCATGTGAGATGCTATGCATGTTCGTCTTGTCTGAAGTAAGTGGACTTCACGATCAAATGGTTTGAGTATGCATATGTTAGAGAAGAACATTGGGCCGCTAACTAAAGCCATGTATCATGGTGGAAGTTTCAGTTTGGACATACAACCTCAATCTCTTATGAGAATATTAACTATTGTTGAATGCTTAAGCATTAAAAAGAGGAGTCCATTATCTCTGTCTATGTTGTCCCGGTATGGATGTCTAAGTTGAGAATAATCAAAAGCGAGAAATCCAATGCGTGCTTTCTCCTTAGACCTTTGTATAGGCGGCATAGAGGTACCCCTTTGTGACACTTGGTTGAAGCATATGTTATGCGATGAGAATCCGTGTTTCCGAGCTAAGTAGGACAAGGTGCGAGCACTATTAGTACTCTATGCATGAGACATGCAACTTGTAGGAAGTATTATGCATAGCACATTTGAATTATTACTACCGTTGACAAAATTGTTTCTATGTTTTCAAAACAAAAAGCTCTAGCACAAAAATAGTAATCAATGCTTCCCCCTGCGAAGGGCCATTCTTTTACTTTATTGTTGAGTCAGTTTACCCATTCCCTTCTATCTCAGAAGCAAACACTTGTGTTAACTGTGTGCATTGATTCTTACATGTTTACTTATTGCACCTATTATATTACTCTATGTTGACAAATATCCATGAGATATACATGTTACAAGTTGAAAGCAATTGCTGAAACTTAATCATCCTTTGTGTTGCTTCAATGCATTCTACTTTGAATTTATTGCTTATGAGTTAGATTTTATGCAAGTCTTGTTGATAATTGTCTTGAAAGTACTATTCATGAAAAGTTTTGCTATATGATTCATTTGTTTAGTCATTATCTTTGTTAGCAATATTTTGTTCAGATCACTCCATTCATCTCATATGCTTTACAATAATGTTGATCAAGATTATGTTGGTAGCATGTCACTTCAGAAATTATTTGTGTTATCGTTTACCTACTCGAGGACGAGTAGGAACTAAGCTTGGGGATGCTTGATACGTCTAAACGTATCGATAATTTCTTATGTTCCATGCTACTTTTATGATAATACTTGAATGTTTTATACATACTTTACAAGATTATTATACATTTTCCGGCACTAACCTATTAACAAGATGCCGAAGTGCCCGTTCCTGTTTTTGGTTTAGAAATCCTTGTAAGGAAATATTCTCTGAATTGGACGAAATCAACGCCCAGGGTCCTATTTTGCACGAAGCTTCTAGAAGACCGAAGGGAGGAAGTGTGGGCCACGAGGTGGCCACACACTGGGGCGGCGCGGCCAAGCCCCGGCCGCGGCGGCCTAGTGTGTGGGCCCTCGTGACGCCCCCGACCTACCCTTCCGCCTACAAATAGCATTCGTCGCGAAACCCCTATCGAGAGCCACGATACGAAACCTTCCGAGACGCCGCCGCGAATCCCATCTCGGGGATTCAGGAGATCGCCTCCGGCACCCTGCCGGAGAGGGGAATCATCACCGGAGGGCTCTACATCATCATGCCCGCCTCCGGATTGATGTGAGTAGTTCATCCTTGGACTATGGATCCATAGTAGTAGCTAGATGGTTGTCTTCTCCGCTTGTGCTATCATTGTTATAGATCTTGTGAGCTGCCTAACATGATCAAGATCATCTATTTGTAATGCTACATGTTGTGTTTGGCGGGATCCGATGAATATAGAATACTATGTTAAGTTGATTATCAATCTATCATATATGTGTTGTTTATGTTCTTGCATGCTCTCCGTTGCTAGTAGAGGCTCTGCCAAGTTGATACTTGTAACTTCAAGAGGGAGTAATTATGCTCGATAGTGGGTTCATGCCTCCATTTAATATGGGACAGTGACAGAAAGTTCTAAGGTTGTGGATGTGCTGTTGTTACTAGGGATAAAACATTGATGCTTTATCTAATGATATTTGTGTTGATTACATTACGCACCATACTTAATGCAATTATCTGTTGCTTACAACTTAATACCGGAAGGGGTTCGGATGATAACCTGAAGGTGGATTATTTAGGCATAGATGCATGATTGATAGCGTCTATGTACTTTGTCGTAATGCCCTGATTAAATCACATAGTAATCATCGTTGTATGTATTGAATCTTTATTTGTCAATTGCCCCCTGTAATTTGTTCAAAGATGTTAGTTATCTTATTGGAGAGACACCTCTAGTGAACCGTGGACCCGGTCCATTCTTTTACATCTGAATACTTTCTACTGCAATCATTGTTTCTTACTCGTTTCTTTGCAAACAAACACCATCTTCCACTCGATACGTTTAATCCTTTGTTTTCAGCAGTCGGTGAGATTGACAACCTCATACGTTGGGGCAAAGTACTTTGATTGTGTTGTGTAGGTTCCACGTTGGCGCCGGTTTCACTGGTGTTGCGCCGCACTACACTCCTCCACCAACAACCTTCATGTGCTTCTTGGCTCCTACTGCACTAGTAGGAAAACCATTATAGGTGGAAACCACCTCTGTGGCGCACCAAACATGCCATGCGCCACAAAAATATTTCTGTGGCGCACCACAAAACTGCGCCATAAAAAAATTGATGTTTCTGGCGCTGCACGTGCGCCACGAAGATGAGATTCTGGCGTGGCGCCATAGTTCGTGTCCACCACCGCACATGGCCATGCGTGTGAGTTTCTGTGGCGCACGTCCATGCGCCAAAGGCCACCATGATGTGGCGATGAAATTCGTGGCGCATATGCTAATGCGCCACATATTAGATCTCACGAGGCCATTCTTGTCTTCTCCAACCAGCTCGTGTTCCTCCTCTCTCCCACTCCATTTTGGTCATACTTTTCTCCATTGTTGAGCTCTAAGCCTATATTTGGGGCCAAACCCACGGAGGGCCGTGGGTACGCATCAGGACTTCACTTTCCAGCCACCTGTCTCATGCATGGCACCCTCATGCACCATTATCCTCAACCACCATGATTTGGCAGATATCAGCATATAAAGATCTTTTTAATGAATTTGAGGGCAGCTAGCTTTCATTATCCATTCTTGTCCTCTCGTGTTCCTCCTCTCTCCCACTCCATTTTGGTCATACTTTTCCATTGTTGATAGCTCTAAGCCTATTTTGTGGGCATATTTGTGAGGGGAAGCCACACCAACGAGGGACAATTCTCTTCTCCTCCTCCACTTTCCCTCTGCATGGTCCATTGTTTTGTCTCCACCACCCCATCCTCTTGCTCCACCATGATGTTGGTAGATTTGTAGAGGTTGAGTACTATTGGATGCATGTGTGTATGGATGTTTTGTAGGTGAAGATTATTATCGCGCTCCCGGAGGTTTGCGGTGGCGAGAAGATGATGTTTATATGTGTTGAGCTTTGTGTTGTGTTGAATGTTTGCTTGCGAAGAAGCTTATTTGTGTTGTTGGTTTGTGGCGTGTGGTGCATGGATGTTTGCCGAAATGTTGATTCATTTCCATTTCGGCAAATTCTTGCACTAGCCATATGTCCCACTTTTAGGATAGGTCATGTCGAAATTTTCCGGCGATCATGCATGCATGTGTGTTTATGGGTGGTGTGTGTGGTTCTAATTAACTCTCTTTTGCTCTATATATGTATGATGAAGTCAACCATGGTCGTTCATATGAGGGAAGGACAAGTGGTTAGATACAAGGTGAACGCGAAGGCCGACATGGTTAGGAACAACATGACCCTGATAAGATGTCCGTGTCGAAAATGCGGACTCCGGCAGTGGATCGACCCTGATTCTGGACAACTGGAGGAACACCTGCTCAGGCGCGGTTTCATGCTCGGCTTCGACGAGGAGCCGGCGGCAAATGTTGGTCATGAAGAAGAGGCCGACATCGGGCGAGAAGACGAAGAGTCTCCCGAACATGGTGTTCATCATGAGGAAGGAGAGGCCGATGAAGGAGATGATGATGCCGGAGGAGATGGTGGTGGAGATGCCGAGAGGAAGCGGACGCCGCTAACCGGCCCTGCGGGACCCTCATGTTCAAGAGCTTCTCCTGAAGGACACGGGCAACGCCAAACCCGAAGCTGGCGCAAATGGAGGTAGACGGGATGACTCCATTGTATCCAGGTGCCGGCCCGAGGATACACGCTTGAGTGTAACGCCCGAGTGTCTGGAGATGAAGGCGAACACAAATGGACCGACAAGCTTGGCGATAACATGAAATCCTGGCATGCTCGTCTTCCCAAGGACAACACATTGCCGACAAGTATCGACGAGGCCAAGAAAGTAGTTTGCCCACTCGACCTACCGCACGTAAAGTACCACGCATGCATCAATGATTGTGCACTTTTTCGGAATGAGTACAAGGATAGAACCACATGTCCGGTGTGCGGCCAAGGACGGTACAAGAGAGGGAACAAGAAAGTTCCTCTGAAAGTTGTCGGTACTTTCCTATCACTCCCCGTCTCAGCGGTATTTCGTAGATCCCAGGAAGCAAAGCTCATGCAATGGCACGCGGAAAGGGAGAAGCGCAGATGATCCGGAGAGGGCAAGATCCCCGACACACCGGCACGCCAGCTGCTGGAATGCGTTGGACATTGAGTTCGCAGATGAGTTCGGAGCGAACCGAGGAACATTCGTCCGGGCATGAGCACCGACGGACTCAATCCCTTTGGAAACCAGAGTAGCACGCATAGCACCCGGCCCGTGTTTGTATGGCCATACAACCTCCCCCCGCTGTGCACAAAGCAGCGGTACGTACACATGAGTATTCTTATTCAGGGGCCAAAACAACCGGGCGTTGACATGCATATGTATCTCGGTCCGTTGAAAGAGGAGTTAGCCACGCCGTGGCAGACGCCGCCCGTACTTGGGACGCGTACAAAAGATATTATTTCCCTCTCAGCCGCATTGCTAACGACAGCAGACTATCCTGGTTACGCATATGTATCGTGCCGTGAACCACGGATTCAAGGGATGTGTCAAGTGCATGGATAAGACCCCGCATCCGCAGCTGCCGAAGCTCCCGGGTCTTGTAAAACCGTGTTCCAAGGGACTCGAATGTGGCTTCGCTTCGATCACCCGTGGAGAAACGCAAGGATCTGTTCAACGTAAGAGGAGCTCTGAAGAGCCCCACGACCGAGGAGCGGCGAAGAAATATCCGAGCTTTTGGAAAATTGGGAAGAGTGCCCCGCGCCGGGAAAGAAGCGAGCGAGAATCGCCGCTGCTGGGAGTATGGAAAGCGAGGTCCGTTTTCTGGGACCTGCCGTACTGGAAGGTCCTCCACACGCCCATCGCCTCGATGTCATGCACATCACAAAGAACGTTACCGAAAGCCTACTTGGCACTCTGATGAACATGCCGAGAGGACCAAGGATGGCCCGAAAGCAAGAACCGACCTGAAATTGCTTGGCCTCAAGAAAGAACTTCAATACCCCACCGATAGTGATGATGATGATGAACAGACGGAAACGACTCAGGGTCACCACAAAAGGGCTAAGAAGAATGAGGTGGTGGTGCTTAAACCTGCCTGCTTCACTCCGAGCGAGGAGGAGCTCGAGAGGTTTTTCGAGTGCCTCCTAGGAGTAAGTTCCTCACGGTTACTCGGGGAAGATAAGCAGATATCTGGACGTGGCAAGAAGAGGTTTAGCGGGATGAAGTCTCACGACCGTCACGTGCTGATGACACAGATACTTCCCGTTGCGATGCGAGGTATAATGGACGACCACGTCCGCGAGACGCTGTTTGGCCTCCGCAACTTCTTCGACGTCATCTCTAGGAAGTCCATCGGCGTTGCAGCTCAACAGCTACAAGAAGAGATCGTTGAGATACTATGCGAGCTCGAGATTTACTTCCCGCCGGCGTTCTTCGACATCATGGTGCATCTGCTTGTCCATGTAGTGGATGACATCATCCACCTCGGGCCGACATTCCTGCACAACATGATGCCATTCAAAGGTTGAACGGTGTCATCAAAGGATTCATTCGCAACAGGGCCCGTCCAGATGGAAGCATAGCCAAGGGCTTTCTTACCTACGAGTGCATCTCCTTCATAACTACCTAAGCACCGAGAACGAGGATGTCGGTCTCCACCAGGAAGCACGTCGGCAGGAAGGTTTGGTCACCGCGAGGCTACCGCGCAATGCATGTCGGCATCGCTGGTCGACACGCCGACTTTGACAGGCACACCGAGTCGCGCTACAACACATAGAATTGGTCAGCCCTTGGGTGGATAAGCACAAAAGCTTAATCGAGCAGAAGTTCATCGACCTAGGACGGCCGAGGAAAAAGGGGTTACGAAAGAGCACAACTCCAACTTCACGGGGTGGTTCAAGAAAAAGGAGAAAGTGGGCACCGATGCCTTCTACCAAGAGCAGAAACTCATATTCTCCCGTCGCAGGGACCCGGCACAACGTAAGGACCTACCAGTCGGTGACATCAACGGCTATAGATTCTACACCGAGGAAAAGGACAAGAATAGCGAATATCAAAACTCAGGAGTAACTATGCTATCCTACACCGATGACAAGACTGATGTCAAGGAAAGATTCTACGGAAGGATCGAGGAGATTTGGGAACTCGACTACGTTGGAGTGACGATACCGATGTTCCGTGTGAGATGGGCCAAGAGCGTCGAAAGATGGACTATATTTCACCACCATGGTTATACCCGATGCCAAATCGAAGACCCCCTCCGCGAAAAATGAGCCGTGGGTGCTCGCTACCCAAGTTGACCAATGCTTCTTCATTACCGACCCATCAAAGCCCAGCCGTGTGGTCGTGAGGAGGGGCAAGAGGAGCATCATCGAATGGAAGGAGAAGCCGACAAGCAAGACATCGACAAGAACGGCGATCCGAAGATCGAAGAGGAATTTGACAAGTACTTCGACAAGCCTACTACTTATTCAAAAGTAAGAAGGAAGACCACCCTACCGGCTAAAGGTTGCCCGTACACAAGAAGAAATCTCAAGGTGGCCGGGCTAAAGTATTCAACAACCGCGATGAAGAAGGGCAAGAACATTGTCAAGAAACGCTAGCTAGCCACCGATCAGAACCGAGAAGTTCAATTGTGGCTTTTTTTGTGTACTATGTACTTTGGCAAA
Organism: Lolium multiflorum; assembly: GCA_030979885.1. Lineage (NCBI taxonomy): Eukaryota > Viridiplantae > Streptophyta > Magnoliopsida > Poales > Poaceae > Lolium > Lolium multiflorum. The sequence continues at coordinate 32,192,744 of CM061752.1, forward strand.
AACACAAGTGTGTATATGTGTGTGTATGACACAAGCATCCATATATGTACTTTTTTGAATTATCTATATAAATTAACTTGCATAATTGAACCTTCATTTATTTCTTGGAATAATACACTAGGAATGTATTAAAGGAAATACCTTTAAAAATTCATAAAACACTAGCTAATATATGATGCAGGAATTTAAAAGTATGCCTAAGGTGGCAATTCTGTGGCGCACCAAACTCAACATGCGCCACAGAATCTTGAAATTCTGTGGCGCATGTTAGGTTTGGTGCGCCACAGAATTGCCACACTTAGGCATATTCCACAACCCACACGCCGGCCGGCCGGTTACTATATGCCTAAGTATGGAAATTCTGTGGCGCACCAAACCCAACATGCGCCACAGAATCTTGAAATTCTGTGGCGCATGCTAGGTTTGGGCGCGCCACAGAATTTCCACACTTAGCATATCCCGAGCGGTTCGCCCCCTTTCTTCTTCCCCAACCTTTCTTCTTCGATCCCCAACACGCTACGCGCCGCCGCGCTCTGTGCTCGCCTCGCCGCGCCTCCTGTGCTCGCCTCGCCGCCGCCCAAGACCCGGAGGAGCGCCGCCCAGGACACGGAGAGCGCCGCCGCCCTCGCGCCGCCGCGCCTGCCCCCGTCCAACCGCCGCCCGACCGCTGCCCTCGTCCAACCGCCGCCCGACCGCTGCCCTCGCCCGGAGGAGGAGGATCGCCGCCCGCGCCTTCCCTGTGGTAAAGCTTCTCCCCCTCCCCTCTCCATGTGGTAAATTGATTTTGCTGCTGTTGGTCCTCTAGGGTACTGGTGCTTGAATTTCTAGGGTTCTTGATTTTGCTGCTGTTGGTGTTCTAGGGTAAATTGATTTTGACATTGCTGTTGGTCCTCAATTCTGTTGCATACAATACAGCAAAATCAATTCATTCTTACTTATTTGAACTAAAATTGCTCATTTGGTCATATTTTAACACATGAAACTAAAATTAAACCTGAACCACTGTGGTGTGTTAAAATGCCCACTGGTTATCAAATTGCTAGCCATTTTATCTACATAATTGCTACTGTTAAATTGCTACTGTGTTAAAATTCCCACTGGTTATAAAATGAGCAAGGTGGCTAGCAAGCAAACAATTTTATCATTAATTGTTGCATAGGTTAATTGCCCACTGGTTATAAAATGAGCTTGCTTGCAAGCAAGCAGTAGTAAATTGATGTAGTAAGCAAGCAGTAGTAAACAATTTTATCATTTTGGATATGCTACAGTATTTCTGATATGGTACAGTAGACACATTCTTTTTTTGGGTGCTTAATTGAGTAGCTTTTTTCTCATTGCTTAATTGTAATAAGGCCATTTAAATATGTTGGCTATCATTTCTACCAGGAAAAATAAGGCCATTTAATTTCTACCAGGGAAAATATGTTGGTTTATCAATTTTATTCATTTATCTGTTGGTAATGTGTTCAAAGACCAGTTTGGAAGCCACTGGAATCATATTCTTATACTCATGTAAATATTGGAAGTTATGCTGTCAATATTCTCATACTCCTGTAAACTGAATTAAGATTGAGGTGCTTTTATGTCATGTGTATGTGCAATTGAATTACTTGCAGCAACTTGCTTGCAGTGCTTGTACTGCTTGCTTGCAGCAACAACAATTGAATTACTCCTGCTCATATCTGCTTGCTTGCAGTGCTTGCTTGTGACTAGGATTAACTTAGTAAACAACATTCAATCAATTTTTACTAGACCTGGTGTGATTGTGTAGCAGTAGCAAGCTAGAGTGTGGGTATACTGTTGGTAAATCCATCTCCTGTTGGTATACTGGAGTATGCTAAATTCAGACAATAACACATACACATGCTTCTCTGAATTTTTGCTTGCTGTTGGTGCATCTCTGCAGTAGTTGGTGTTGTGTCTTGGATAGGCTACAGTATTTCTGAATTTTCTGATAGGCTACAGTATTTCTGAATTTTCTGATAGGCTACAGTATTTCATGTTGAGTTTTTTATAATGGCCTTCTCAAGTGGTTCCAGTTTTGTTTTCTTCCTAGTATAGAATATTTGCACTGTGAAATTAAAGCATCACAACCCCTAGTATAGAATACTTGCTTTGCTTCTCTATTCTTCTCTGGATACTTAAGTCACATATTGGCAGTACATGTATACTGGAGCATTATATTGGCAGTAGTGGCATGCAGTAGTGGTGTGTATGGAGCATTATATTGGCAGTAGTGTGCATTATATTGGCAGTATGTGATGCTGCTGTACACACAATTTTATTACTGCTGCTGTATAAGTGTATAAGTGCAATTGTTGCTATCATAAAATTTATATATTGTTGCTGCTGTTGTTGTATAAGTCACTAGCTATCATTTACTGTTGTTGTATTGCTGGTGCACATTAATTAAGTGTATGTGCTGGTGATGGTGGGGATGGTGTGTATGTGCTGTGGGTGATGGTGTGTATGTGTGGTGATGGTGATGGTGTGTATGTGCTGGTGATGGTGATGGACCTGATGGTGTGGTGATAGATGGTGGGGATGGTGTGTATGTGATGGTGATGGTGATGGTGGTACTGTGTATATGTTGCATTATATGTTGCAGGGACTTCAAATGAGCTGCCCATTTCTCCCGAAACGTTGATTCACTTCCGTTTCGGTTGAGAAATGGGGCTCCTATGTCCAAAAATTAGCAAAGGTCATGCCGAATTTTCCGGCCGACAATTGTACTAATAGATTTCATCCTCTTCTTTATAGAAATTAAATATGTCGGCCGACGACAACGTGGCCGACACTTCTAAGGCCGCAATGACCCTCGAAGAGGAAGCGAGAGCGGCGAACGTCGAGTTCGGGAATTCGCCCCTCCTGGCCGACAAGAGGAGGAGGAGGTGGACTTGCGCGGAGGAGTCGACTGACCGCAGATGACTGAAGCTGGGGAGGAGGAGGAGTATGAACCCACCACCGACGGCGCCGCCACACGGGGTGAAGGCGTGGGAGGGCCGACGGCAGCGGCAACCCGGCCGAAGAAGAAGAAGCCGCGAAGGATCGGGCCGACGGTGTGCTCGCCAACACCACCAGCGAGATCACATTGGTCTCCGAAAGTGGGCAACCACAGAGCCGGAGGTTGTTGCGCCGGGCACGGCATGCAACTGGTGCATTGTCCGGAAAGCATGTCGATCAACACGGTGAAAATCCGAGGTGAAGGCAATGAGCACATTTGGTCGAGCTCGCTTCAAGCTTCACCGACGGTACAAGTTCCCGGCGCCATACAATAACTTGGAAAGATCCAACCCGAATGAATTGGCCATCACGAAGATGAGCAACGCCCTGAGCAGCTGAAAAGCCGGGTGAAGGCCAAGTGTTGACGTCAGAAACCCACCGGCGGGCAGTGACTGGCCAACATCGTAGAGCCGGAACAACTAGGGCTGCGGCTGGCCCCAGCCCCTCGAGCGACGGCCCGCAAAGCCTCCGGTCGCCCGCTCGATGCAAATTGCAGGATGCACACCCGACCTATACCCGGTCAGAAGGTGTGGATGATGCCTCGCTAGTTTCCCCAGGGCACACACGTACACGCAAATACGAGCCCCGATCGGTTCGCAGTTGTCCCGTGAATCGGCTCATGGAGCCGATCCACCCATGATTGGTCCAAGGTGGCCGAATATATGGTGGTCCCGCTTGATCATGATAAAGCATATGAGATCCACGACGATCTCGGGTTTTCACCGCATAATCGGATCATCATACTCACGATTGGGCCTCGCGCCACGCACGGTGATCGTAAGTCAGCTCCTAGACAAGGCCTAAAACCAACACTAGGTTGGATCCTCGAACGTCCCGTCTAGGGGCAGCAAACACACCCTACATGCCGCTGATCCTCCAACCCTTTGTAAGGCCTAACTATTGCGCATATTAAACTAATCCTTGATGAATCAAGGAGCGATCGTAACCGATCAGATCTACTAAGGATCGTGCCGCCCCTCGCACCCATGATGAGGTACAGGACGGCTAGATGCGCAAGGGTTGCACTACGACAAGATATGATACTAGGAACAATGCTAACCCTAACACATCTATGATAACTACGTTGCTCGCCATCAAAAGGCTTCAGACACGAGCAACGCATGAACAACTAGGCAGGCTGTGCTGCCTAGATCGCGAGATGCGATCTAGGCAGCATGGTGCTTGAGGAACCCTCGAGACGAAGGAGTTGGCGATGCGCCGAGATTGGTTTGTGTTGAACGTTGGTTGTTGTTTATTCCATAAACCCTAGGTACATATTTATAGTCCAGGGACTTTCTAATGTGGGCGTGCACCAAACCGTGCACGAGATAGATTCTAACTTCTACGTAGTCTACTATACTAAGGTACACGGGCTAACTAGCCCAAACTTGATACACAAGGCCAATTCACATATCTCTTCCATATGTATATCTTCAAATACGTCCGATCGCGGCCCACTGCTTGGCCAAATTCCGGATAACACATGCCCCCGGTTTTGGTAATGATAATTGCAAAACCATATGCATTCTTCAAAGGGTCATGTCGCGGCAGAGCAGAACCGTCGCAGAGTCCTCCATCATGATAACTTGCCTTCTCAACTTCTCCGCACGATTTGACAGTTTTGGCACCACTTCCCCGGAAACTGTTGTGGCATTGAATTTCCACTATATTCCCTTTATTTAACTGTCCGAACAGTTTTTCTCCGCATCTCCTTTGCATTAGCAGCTTTTCAAAAAAACCTCCTCATGCCACCATGTCCTCTTCTTCCTCTCGTTTCATCGATCTTTCCACCTCCTCTTCTCTCAAGGAGTCGACGCCGAGCACAACCCGGCGGAGGTCCATGCGGCCAACATCCGCCGCGCTATTGCGGCCGGGGAGGAGTCATCATGACTTCTCCATCTGGTCGAGGACGACAAGTCCCCGATCGATGGGGAGAGCGATCTCCGCTTCGCCGACAAGGAAGGTGGAAGAAAGCGAGGATGATCGCTTCCCCGGGCCACCTCCGAGGAGGTGAAGGAGGAGGAAGAGGAGGACGACGACGACGACGCCTCCCCGACGAGCCGGTCAAGCGCATTTCCCCGGCCGGGGAATCCGAGTGACTTCGACAGCGACGACGACGACGACGACGAGGAAGATGAGGACAATGAAGGTCCCGCCGCGGCGGCCGGGAGCAGCCGACGACGAGCCGGTCGGGAGCAGCGCCGACAAATGGCATTTACGCGACGACGAGGGCAGCAATGGCCCATAGATAGGGCCTTTAGCATAGGATCCGTAGAAGTAGGCGGGGCAATGTATCCCCCTTGAGGGAAATCAGCTCTGCTATGTAAGAAATCTCTCTTATTAATGAAGAACTTTTCCCAATTTGATTTGCCGATTTCCTCTTCCACTGATCTTGCCGATTCGTCCCCTTTGCCAATGCGTAATGAGCCGATAGCATCGCATCGACCCCTTGAAACTCGCTCTTCCCTTCTTCAACTGATGATTTTCTAAATCTGGCAGAAAATGCAGGATCTTCAGGAAAACCTTTAAACTTTTCCAACCAAACCCAATAATCCTCTTCAATACTCATCATTTGTGAAGAAGGTCGTAATGAAGGATCAGCCGATGGCACCCCAATCGGTTCTTCAAACAGAGCAAAACAAAATATCCACCAGCTTGCTGCCCCCGAGTCTTGGCCAAGGCAAAAACAGAAAGGGACGCGTAACTTAGCTGAATTAGCTCCTGGTTTGATCATGCAGAGCCGATTTGCACATAAATCGGCTTTCCAAAGCAGAGAGCCTCTAGGTAGCTGCTCCGAGTTTTCCACGCTCTTAGCGCCCGCTGGTCAGACGGCTCCTTTCCTTCGGTGGATCTAATGCGATCCATCCTCGCCCTGATCCGCACGTCCGGCTGCCCTTGAAGAGAGGATCCGAGCCCTTAAATTACTCCATTGAGGAGTTCTTCCATTAAAATCCCCTTTCGTGCTTCATTGATCCTCTGATTCCTCTTGAGTCGATGGCCGCGCATCGGCTACTTCTCAATTCTAAAGTCGATGCCTTGCATCGGCTGTAAAATGTTTAAAAATTTTAGCCGATTTGTGTATCGGCCCCCATATTTTATAGTATTATCTCATATCCTCGTGTTTTATCCATCTAGGTGCCCAGCCGATTCTCAAGAGAATTGATGGTATCGGCTCTTCAGTAGTCCTCGTTGGGTCAAACGTTGATCCTGGGCAGAATGGATGGTGAGGATAATTTTGGCCGATCGCTGGAATCGGCCTCCACGTTGTTTGCTCGGTGAAGGTTTTGTAATATCCTTCAACAGTTTCGGAGGGCCGATCGCGAGGATCAGCCTCGCCACGTCGCTTATTGACGTAGTCTTGCTTCGCCCATGCCGGTAGACAAAACCAGCCCAATCTCCGACTTTATTACGTTGGTGCGCTTGCTGTTGTCCACCTCAGGTGCATCGTGTAATCGTGGAGCTCTACACTTCGCCGGACGAACGAGCACCATGTTTGTGCCACCCGATGTTTCATCATCGGCTTTCTTTGCTTGGGGCGCCACTCTTTTCTTTGCGGCAGTCCCTCCTCATCCAGGGTCCTCTCGGACTTTCGCAGCCAAATCAGGTCGTGCCTTCCTCGCCGTATGCAAGTATAACCTTTCTGCTTCCTCCACGCATCGCTGAACCCTGCGCTTTGTGAATGGCTGAGACCATCGGGCACCACCTGGACGGTGGTACCGTCTTCTTCGCTTCCCCTCGTCTTCCGAATCCTCGAGATCTTCCAACGTAGGGGTCTCAAGACGTCTGCTTTGTGGTGGGAGAGGCCCTAGGCGCTCGAACACGTACACGTTGGCTGCCTCCTTCTTTCTGGTTGCATTTCGGGCAGCTTGCCGATTGTTGGTAATCGGCTCATTCCCGAATCCCAAGTTGTCAAGAAAGGGCAGTCCCAATGCCTGTCCGTATCGTCCCGCTCCGGCGTGGCGCTCCTGCCGCTCCTCATCGTGATTATGTCGACGATGTCTTCTGCTGTTTCTGGCCAGACGGCCTCTTTCATCATCGTCGCCGTGTCGCCGGCGTTGATCATACCGACTCACGTACTTATTGAGGAGGTGATCGGAGAGGGGTTGATATCTTATGTTCTTAACTTCCCCTCTCGTGACGTAGCGCTTGCCATCTTGACGGAGCCGATCGCATGGAGCGGCCCCCTCAGTGTCCTTGCTCGAGAGCAGCCGTCCCCATCCCCGTCCTTCTCCAGCGGTGTCCAAGCTCTACCATGCCGATGTTGGCTGAGAAATCAGGCTGGCACCCTCCGAGGTGGGCGAACTCCACCATGTTGACGGCGGGAAGGGGTGTGTGTCGACCTTCATGGCATACCGGTTAAAAATTAGTCGCCCATTTTCTATTGCCATCTCCGGATCTGCCACGCCACACCCTGCAAATGTTAGTGGTGTGGGTGAACGTTATGCCACTTGCAGTATGGCTTTCCGTTCAGCTCTGCACCGTGGGAACTTTGTGGCCTTCGGGAATCTTTATATGCTTCTCCGCGAGTAAGAGATCGAAGATCTGCTCGGTTTTCGTCGAAGTCGAATCCTCTTGGAGGTCCCGGTGGCTTCACCCATTTGCGTTATGCCCAGCCTCGAGTCCATTCAGCTATCGCGACCTCTTGTTCTCCCGTAGCGACTTCATCTCGCCGCGCCAACCATGGTAACCACACGCTTGAACTTGTCCTGATAGACATCTGGGTGACGCTGTTCATACGCTGACAGCTTCTGTACCATGTGCGCTAGTGACGGGTAGTCCGCTTGGGAGGCCACATCCTTGATCGATGATGATAGACCCACCACCGCCAACTCGAGTTTCTTTCTTACGTGAACCGAATAGCACGGTTCCTAACGGTCCCGAAGCGCTGAATGTATCTCGACAACTTCCCCGCGCTTCGTCGTACTTGTGCTAGATCGGCAATGCCAGCCTCGAAGCCTCGAGTGATATTGCTCATGGAACCGTTCTTCCGCCTGCTTCTGACTGACCGGTGGTGCGCGACGTGTACCAACCGAAGCCGATCCCGTGAGGGACCGTGAGAAGTACCCATGCGCAGCTCGTCTCGACGCTGAGATCATGCCCACTGTGCCAATATCGGTCACATGCTCGATGGAGCTGGAACCATCCGATCCGCTGAACTTTGTGAAGTCCGGGAGCCGATATTTGGGTGGTAGGGGATCAATTGTACTCGTTGGGGTACGGCTTGGTATAGCCGATCGTTTTCTTTTCGGCATCATGCCGAACTGATCTTTCAGATCGTACAAACTGATGATTGGCAGGTGCCGAACCCCGAAGATTCGTCGAGTGGCGTACTTAACCGCCATGCTTGTCTCCGGTTCCGAGCCAACCGCAGGAGCTGGGCTCGGGAGTTTTGTCGGTGGATTTAGCTAGCCACGTTTGCTTCGGGTCTGCTCCGACGTTCCTCCCGTTGCCCAGTCCCCGCTATAGCAACCTGGTTCGAGGGTGCCTGCCGCAATGGCACGTATGCGCATGCGCACCGTGCGGGATCTCCTTGGGCGCGTTCCCGTAGGAATTGGTAGTCACCGGGGTCACCACCAATCTTGTAGACGACATAGGCCGATGAGTTCGGCGCTCGGGCGCTGCCAACGCGAACGGCAGCGGTGGACGGACTGGACGCTCCCTTGGTGAGTCCCTAGGGCTGGTCCCGACGGAGAGTACCGATGGCTCATGATCTCCGGATCACGCACCGCGACGCGCTCCAACGTATTCACCAGCCTCGTAATGGCTGCGCGAATGAGCCACCATGAAGTTTATCTCTCGACGCAGCGACCTGGTTGCTCGACGGTGGACAGGTCCACCCATCAAGCGCTCAGGTGAGAACCCTTCCATCTCGATGCCATGGGAACGGGTCCCGTGGAAAGAGCCGATTAGGTCGGCTTCGAGGACAGCTTTGACCTCGTCATACTTCTTCTTGAGCTCGCGGCAGGCCTCGTAAGTGACCGGAGTTTCTTCCGCCATCTCCGATGTGGATGGCGAGGTGGTTGTCGTTGAAGATTGTCCCACCGGCGTGCCGAATGTGTTGACGTCGAAACCCACCGGCGGCAGTGGATCGGCCACACCGTAGAGCCGGAACAACTAGGGCTGTGCTGGCCCCGGTCCCTCGTAGCGACGGCCCGCAGCTCCCGGTCGACGCCGATGCAAATTGCAGCATGCCACCCGACCTATACCGGTCGAAGGTGTGGATGATGCCTCGCTAGCTTCCTGCAGGCACAAACGTACACGCAAATACGAGCCTCGATCGGCTCTCGTTGTCCCGTGAATCGGCTCATGGAGCCGATCCACCCATGATTCGTCCAAGGTGGCCGAATATATGGTGGTCTGCCTGATCATGATAAAGCATATGAGATCCACGACGATCTGGGGTTTTCACCGCATAAATCATCCTACTCACGATTGGGCCTCGCGCTCACGCACGGTGATCGTAAGCTGCCCTAGACAAGGCCTAAAACCAACACTAGGTTGATCCTGAACGTCCTGTCTAGGGGCAAACTACACCCTACATGCCGGGATCCTCCAACCCTTGTAAGGCCTAACTATTGCAGATATTAAACTAATCCTTGATGAATCAAGGAGCGACCGTAACGGATCAGATCTACTAAGTAACGATCAAGCGGGGTGCCGCCCCTGCACCCATGATGAGGACGGCTAGATGCGCAAGGGTTGCACTACGACAGCATATGATACTAGGAACAATGCTAACCCTAACACATCTATGATAACTACGTTGCTCGCCATCAAAAAGGCTTCGACGAGCAACGCATGAACAACTAGGCAGGGTGCTGCCTAGATCGCGAGATGCGATCTAGGCAAGATGGTGCACGGGAGAACCCGAGACGAAGGAGTTGGCGATGCGCCGAGATTGGTTTGTGTTGAACGTTGGTTGTTGTTTATTCCATAAACCCTAGGTACATATTTATAGTCCAGGGACTTTCTAATGTGGGCGTGCACCAAACCGCACGAGATAGATTCTAACTTCTACGTAGTCTACTATACTAAGGTACACGGGCTAACTAGCCCAAACTTGATACACAAGGCCAATTCACATATCTCTTCCATATGTATATCTTCAAATACGTCCTGATCGCGGCCCACCTCTGGCTTGGCCAAATTCCGGTGATAACACCAAGATCGACAAAGGTGAAAGCTTTGAGAGTATTAAGAAGGGTGAGCCGATGCTCGATGAAGCAGAGTTCCAGATATTCAAGGAGCGGCTGGATAGCGACGATGCGAAAGCATGGACGTGGGGTAGACAAATGCATGAGCTCAACTTAGGAGCACATAACCTTGGAAGCGGCGGTTATAGAGGAAAGATTCCCATTTGGGAAAAGGAGGACGAAGAACTTGCACGTGCTGGGAAACCGAACCCATGGTTGAAAATTACGGACCTGCAGGTGAGGTACTTTGTCCGGGCCCGCTACACTCTGGACAGGAAGACAATGGAATTCGTTACCGAGCATGACGACGTGAGGAAGTTCGAGGAAAAGTTGGTAAGGGAATTTACTCGCGCGGTCCATTGCTGCACATATTACATATATGACGTGAATGCAATGCCCTAAATGTGTTCACCCTATCCTTGTCTGCAGAACGAGCAGTTGGCGAAGGCCGATCTCCCCGAGGCCGAATCGTCGTCCCAGGGCTCGACGGAGCCGTGGGACACGCCTTTCAACAGGGCGTTGAATATCCTCAAGGAGACTCCAAGCCGCCGACGACGTGGTGGTGCTTTGGTACAAGCATGAAGTTTCGCGAGTACTACAAAGAGGAAAACAGCAAGAAGAGAAGGAGGAGCGCGATGTCAGAAGAGGATAAAGCCGAGGTGGAAGAGCTGAGGAAGAAGGTCTCCATGCTCGAGGAAAAACAGGCAAACTCGATGGACAAAGATGAGGTGGACAAGCTTTCAGAAGAAGCGCGATTTCCGCCCCCTCAGTCATCGAGGGGTAGCTGCGTGGAATGCGGCCGGTGTGGGGTCGATAAAAGTGCCTAGCGCCGGGCCATCAACTCGATCTTCAACGCGTCGCCATCTCCGGATCTGGTTACCCGCCGCCCACCATCGCCGCGGGGCAGCCGATGGAGTTGGATGAACCGGTGCCCCCGCTGATCCCGCCGAGGCTACCACAGCAGCGGCGGCGGCGGTGCCATAATGCACCCGAGCCCCGAAGATTGATAGGCCGCCGCCACTGTCTCCACATTAGCACGCTCAACGCCATCACCAAGGTACTTAACTAATTAGTTATTCCATGCCATCTCCTTCATGCGTTTTGATACCCGGCTATCTAATTAATGATGCCCAACATTACTCAGACACTCCTTGCGTCTCCTCACTGCGCGCCCGGCGGCGAGTTGAAGGATGTTGCCACGGGAATGATCATACAACCGAAGAGCACCACGTTGCACACCGTGGCTATGGACGCCAACGTCCCGAAGGTCACTTTGGGTGTTGCCGGGGTGCGAAGACATGGACCCCCCAATACAGCCCGAGGGAGCCGACGAGCACCTGACGCTTGAGAACTGCCATGGCTATACCATGGTATGGCCAAAGACCCAGATCCGTCTTGGGGGTCGCTCCACCGGCGCCTCATCCGGCAGCCGATCGTCCGCCGCCTCCTCGGACAGGCGAAGGCCGCTGCCGGGGCCACCTGTGCGCCTGAAATCACCGGCAGCTCGCCGCCGGCGCCGCTGCCCATTCACCCAACGAAGATGACATCGATGATGATGGGCCGGTAGACGTCGATGCCTACCTCAACACCGGCGCCGACATAGATGATTTGTACATGGCGCGGATGAAGAAGCACCGCGTCTCACGACGAACCAGCTGGCCCACCCAAGGCAACCAAACAGCGCCTGGTGTTCCGGCTTCTCTCAAGAGACGCGTCCGGCAGCCGATACACAAGAGCCAACCGCCGCAAACATCTTCAGCCCCAATACGCTGATCAACAAGGTCAACGAGCAGTTTGAAGCGTCCGTTGCTTCGAAGAAGCCCCGTAAAAGACCTAGTAAGAACAAGGAGAAGTCCGAGCCAGCCACCTCCGACGATCCGTCATCGGGACTCCATGGTACCTCCCAGCAAGGATGGCTTGACCAGAATGCATGAAGCTGGCAAACCAATACTGGGTCCAGAGCTGCAACACATTGCTTCCGGAGATATGCTGCCTCTGCAGGACAGGATCCTGGTCCTAGAGAGTATCCTTCTTAAGGACAAAGATCCAAATTACCCGGTCTTCACGGTCAAGGTGCCAAGAGATGTGGGCTTCGTCACGATGCCCCCGCGGATATATTCTTTATAGCGCACGAGGACATCTTCATTACTCAAGAAGGCTGGACTATAACTTGGTCCGCCTATTCGCGCTCAATCCGGCGATGAAGATCAAGAGAGACCCCGGACGTCGCGATAGCGGACCCCTACTACATGCGTGGAAAGCCATTGAACTTATCGGCGGTACGGGCTTTGCTGTACCCAGTATGCTTCTTGGACAACAAGAGGAAGGACAACATCCTCTTGGCTTACTTTCCCGAGTAAGTACACATCCGCTAGCCCTGTAATAAATTTCTTTTCCATTGCTCATTTCCAACCTCGATCCAAATTTGTGTTGCGCAGACACACACCTGCGTACTCATCTCCATTGCCCCGAAGTTTTCTCTTGCCACCTATTTCGACTCTGGGAGTGCGAAAGAAGAACTACGCCAGAATAAGGGGTGTGCTAGATGATGCTCTCGAGGGCAAAAAGGGAGGCGCCTTCAAAGAAAAGGCGGAATGTTTCAGGGATGATGGTAAACACAAGTTCAAGCACGTGTTCGAGTTCCCCCGTGTCAAGCAGCCAACAGCACTGGACGCCTTCTATGTCATGCATCACCTAAAAGGGTTTGTCCGGATAGCCAGAACTTGCTTACCATCTGCTCTCCGAGGATGGGCCTTGGCGCGGATCAACGATGATGACCTCGAGAAGACTTCCAGATACCAGGGTCAAGTTATCACATATCATCATTCAAGACGTCACCACAGGGGGAGGGCCCTTGCACCAGGGTAGAGCGTTATGCAAGAGGGACATCGAGCACCGCCAAGCGCAGGGTGACACGAGGACGTGGATTACAAAAGATCACAAGGTTCCCGGAGCCCTGCGAGCCTTGACTTAGTGTGTGATAAACTAGCTATCTTCATCGTTTAGTTTGTATATATATCGATGGACGTGGTCTTTTGTGTGGGTCGTAATTAAACTCTAAGTACTATGTTCATCGGTTTATGTGTATCGGTGGACGTCGTCTTGTGTGTGCGTGTCGCAAACTTATTGTTGCCGTGCTCAACTTTACTATATACTTTGGTCTAATATTTATCAACATATATATATATGCATGATGTACTAATATGATATACTAATATGCCCTTGTCAATAGAGATGCCGACGACGTACGTTGTGGTCGGTTCCGTGTCTACGAGAGTGGCAGGACTGTCTCGAACAGGTGCACAAGTTCAGCGGGAACAGCTACAAGGGATACGCGACTAGAGAGGAGGCGGTAGCACAGTGGAGGGCACACGTGGGAAGAAGAACCGGCTGAAGTTCTTGGTCCCCTCTTACTCACCGCCACCGGTTGTACTCTACTTTACTTTAGTCTAGGTGGCCGGTGACGATGCATGTGCATATGAGACGAGATGAACACATGTATGCGTATGCGACGATCAAACACATTTCTACTTGTGTAATTTGGATCTAAATGATGTAATGATGAAGACTTGTGTGTATCATGTCATTTGTGTGTCATTTGTGAGTAATTCTGTTATTTCTGGAATGTGTGTATTTCTTGTATATATCTCATATTTTGAAATACCACTATATACCAGAAATGGAAAATTGAAATCCAAAAATTAACATTCTGTGGCCATGAAGATGCCACAAAACTTATAAAATCTTTGTAGCGATAGACGTAGTGCGCCAAATTCTGGGGCGCACGATCAATGGTGCGCCACAAAGTCTAAGATTCTGGAGCACCAATGGGCGCTACTGATTCCAAACTTCGTCGCATACCCGTCGCGCCACGTAATTCTAATACTAGTCGCGCAACCGTGGCGACGGCCATATGCGCCACGTAATCAAAATTCGTGCGCCACTTAGCCCTTTTTCCACTAGTGTGGTTCGATAACCTTGGTTTCATACTGAGGGAAACTTACTGCTGTGCGCATCATACCTTCCTCTTGGGGTTCACAACGGACGTGTACATTTACGCGCTTCAGCGGTCTATGTTCTTTGTCGTAATGCCCTAAGTAAATCTCATAGTAGTCATCATGATATGTATATGCATCTCTATTTGTCAATTGCCCAACTGTAATTTGTTCACCCAACATGCTATTTATCTTATTGGAGAGACACCACTAGTGAATTGTGGACCCCGGTCCTTTTACATCTGAAATAAAATCTACTAATCATTGTTCTCTGTTGTTTTCGCAAGCAAACATAATTCTCCACATCATACGTTTAATCCTTTGTTTTCAGCAAGCCGGTGAGATTGACAACCCACCGTTAAGTTGGGGCAAAGTAGTTTGATTGTGTTGTAGTTCCACATTGGCGCCGAATCACCGGTGTTGCCGCACACACTCCTTCACCAAAGAACCTTCACGTGGCCTTCATCTCCTCTTGTTCGATAAACTTTGGTTTCTTACTGAGGGAAAACTCGTTGCTGTACTCATCATACCTTCCTCTTGGGGTTCCCAACGGACGTGTGCTTTACTGTCACAAGGAGCTGCCTCACGCAAGCAGCACCTTCCTCGTCGAGTCGAGTCGGCGTTAATGCGCCTGGTCGTCTTCATCGGCGGCGTTAATGCCCGCCAACGGGCTTCCTCGGTGCTATATAAACTGTCGCGCGCCTACCTCGCTGCGCATTCCACCTCCCCTCTCCTCCTTCGAACCTCCACCGCGTCGTCCTCCAGCACCCCTAGCCGCCATGGACCACCAAGACCAAGAGAGAGCAGGCGCCGCCGCCAACGGCTTGGGCTGGCGGTCCCTCCACGTCACCAAGGCGCGCGCCCTCTGGGAGCGCGCTACCCCATCCCGTCGAACATGCGCTGTCCGGGGGGGAGGGTAGGAGCTCAGCCACAGCGGCCTGCCAGTCCCCCATGTGCCGACGGGGACAGACCGGACCGTAGCCATCTACGACCATTTCTAGGACCACCTCACGGCGGAGGAGCGGAACGACCCGCAGTGGTTGTCGGACAGCGACGACGCCTGGACCGTCTTCTTCGTCCGGCAGCGCGCCGATCACCTCGCCGCCTACGACGGCAACGGCGACCCACCGTCCAACTACAACATCAGTGGACAACGACGGTGGTGGAGCGCGCCCGGGAGGACCCTCGCGTGGGTCCTCTGCTACATCGCTGACGGGAACAACCCGCCGCTGCAGATGCCACCATGGCACTTGCAGCTGGCGGCGCAGCGAGGCAACATCGGCCAGTGGGCGGCGAGCCGATCGTCCATCCCCTCGTCGCGCTCCTCCTCCTCCTCCTCGCGTGGGTCCTCGGCCTGCGGGTCCTCGTCGAGGTACTCGCCCTACAATACACAGTCGCCAAGGTTCTGTTACCCTCCAAAACCCCCCGACGGGTGATGGTTAAGCAACACGAAGAGCCGGGAGGCTCCCAAGGCCGCTTAGTGGACCCTGGCACCTCGCGTCGTCCCGCAAATCTTCCAAACACGCCACAAGTAGGGCCACCTGACCTAGACCCGATCAGAAGGTGTTAGAGTGCCGATTGTTCCCACAGACACGTAAACATTAAATACGAGCCTATCGCTCAGCCGTGGATCGGCTCAAGGAGCCGATCCCCGTGGTTCACGTTGGATTTACAATGACACGGGGATCCCGCTTGATCAAAACAAAGCTAAACCGATCTACGACAGTTTAGGGTTTTCACCGCATAACCGGAACGTCCTACGTGTGATCGGGCCTAGCAGCTACGGAAGATGATGCAAACTACCCCTACAAGAGGCCTAAAAACCAACATAACGTTGATTCCTGAACATCCCTCGCAGGGACGGTAAAACACCTAACGCACTACCGGATCGTCCGACCCCAGCATAAGGCCTAACTATGCAGATATTAAACTAATCCTTGCGGAGCAAGGAGCAACTATAACGGATCGGATCTACTAAGTAACGAACAAACAAGATGCTGCCCTTACACCCGTAAAGGTGTAAGGGCAGCTAGGTGTCGAGGGACGGCATTGCCACGCAGATACGCACGAGAAAGCATCAATGCAAGCCCCTAAACACCTAATGATAAGTAGTGCCGCCATCAACAAGGCTTCAAAGACGAGCAGACAAGGTAGACGATCAGATTGCTAGATCGCGATGCGAGGCAGATGGTGCCACCGGGAGAAACCCTCGAAGGAAGGGGTGGCGATGCGCCTGATTTGTGTTTGTTTGAACGATGATTGTCCTCCTTCTCGATAACCCTAGATACATATTTATAGTCCAAGGGACTTTCTAATTGAGGCACCAACGTGCACGGGCGAAACTCTATCTCTAATCTAAATTACAATGCTCACGTCAAAGTCCAACCTCTTGGAGGCCCGTGGGTTCACCCATTTCAGGACATGCATCAAGTCCGAGTCCATTCTACTGCGACTTCCGATCTTCCGCACCTTCATCCTCATCGCATTGACAGGCTTATCGCGCTTGAACTTGTCTTGGTACTCTGATGGCGCTGTTCATATAAGGTCGCTATTTACAGTGCGCCAACGAGTTGTACTCCACTTGGAACGTCAGATCTTTGAATGACGTCGCAAGGCCTGCCACGGCCAGCTCGACCGCTTTTCAGTTATGAACCGAATAGCACGTTCTCTGACAGCTGAAACGTTGAATGTACTGCATTAATCGTCTCTCCTCGCTTTGCCGAACTCATAGTTCGGCAATACCAGCCCGTGTCTCTGAATGGTATTGTGTGTGAAATTGTTCCTCCAGCTGATCAATGACCGAATTTGGCTGCAACGAGGTGTACCATCCAAAAGCTGGACCGGTGAGGGACTGAAAAGAACCTCACTCGTAGCTGATCCGATGCCGAAACCATGCCCAATCGCCAAGTATCGTCACGTGCTCGATTGAGCTTGATCCTTCCGACCCATCGAATTTGTTGAAGTCCTGCCGGCATTTAGGTGGTAGGGATCGTGTCAAACTCATTGGGGTACGGCTTGGAATAGCCGATTCTTCTTCTTCAAGATGCCGAACCGATCTCTCATGACCGCACCGATCTGGTCCGCGGTGGAGGTAGTAGCAGCTGAGCTTTCTGTGAAGGCATACACAGCCAGCCCTGGCACGCTCTAAAACCCCTGCCGCCATTGTCCTCCCGCCGAAAATTCTCCCGGTGGAGCTCTGTGGAGCTTTGTCGGGGCTTCGATGTTGTTGCGGGTATGCATCCGTGTCCTCCTTGGGCGGTATGAGAATCGGAAGGCGCCCACACACCTCCAACCTTGTAGACAACGATGCTTGTTTGACGGCTGGAGGTGGCAATCGCCTGGTGGTGGCCCGCTGTGGTTGCTTCCCAGGTGACTAGAACAGGTCCAAGGGGAGTACCGATGCTCCATGATTCTCTCCACGTTGGCAACGCGCTTCAAAGTATTTACCAGGATCTCTAGTTTGAGCCACCATGTAGTGATTCTGTCGCAGGGTCGCATTCTCTGGGAGAGATAGATCCAACCCATCGGGCGCTTGTGGCGTGAATCCTGATTGATGTGAGTCTTTGGGGAGCCGATAGTTCCTCATCAATGATGGCCTTCACCATCCTCTTTATATCAGTGCACTCTTGGATGTGAGCTCTGCCTGCATCCACGGACATCTTGTTGCGTATTTCTGTCCCACCGGGCGTGCTAATGTGTTACCCTCCAAAACCCCCGACGGGTGATGGTTAAGTAACACGAAGAGCCGGGAGGCTCCCAAGGCCGCTTAGTGGACCCTGGCACCTCGCGTCGTCCCGCAAATCTTCCAGCCACGTCCTGGCGGTTGCTAGGGCGTGCCACCTGACCTAGACCCGATCAGAAGGTGTTAGAGTGCTTCGATTGTTCCCGCATGGTAGACACGTAAACATTAAATACGAGCCCTATCGGCTCTCAGCTTCGTGATCGGCTCAGAGCCGATCGCCTGGTTCACGTTGGATTTACAATGACACGGGGATCCCGCTTGATCAAAACAAAGCTAAACCGATCTACGACAGCTTAGGGTTTTCACCGCATAACCGGAACGCCCTACGTGTGATCGGGCCTAGCAGCTACGGAAGATGATGCAAACTACCCCTACAAGAGGCCTAAAACCAACATAACGTTGATTCCTGAACATCCCTCGCAGGGACGGTAAACAACACCTAACGCACTACCGATCGTCCACCCCAAGATAAGGCCTAACTATGCAGATATTAAACTAATCCCGGAGCAAGGAGCAACTATAACGGATCGGATCTACTAAGTAACGAACAGAAAGATGCTGCCCTTACACCCGTAAAGGTGTGGCAGCTAGGTGTCGAGGGACGGCATGCCACGCGCATACGCACGAGAAAGCATCAATGCAAGCCCCTAAACACCTAATGATAAGTAGTACGCTCGCCATCAACAAGGCTTCAGCACGAGCAGATAAGGTAGAATAAACACGCTGCTCAGATCGCTAGATGCGATCTAGGCAGCATGGTGCTTACCCGGGAGAAACCCTCGAAGGAAGGGGTGGCGATGCGCCTGATTTGTGTTTGTTTGAACGATGATTCCTCCTTTTCGATAACCCTAGATACATATTTATAGTCCAAGGGACTTTCTAATTGAAGCGTGCACCTAACTGCACGGGCCAAACTCTATCTCTTAATCTAAATTACAATGCGATCTAATATATTATATATATGCTAAGCCCAAACTCTTCGCGAGCGCCGCAAAGATGCTCCACGTGTAATCTTCAAAGCCCATCTTCACTTACGGCCCACTTCCTGATTTGGCCAAAATCGGTGGTAACACATGCCCCCTGGTTTTGATAATGATAATTGCAAACCATCCGCCTTTCCTTCGAGGGGTCATGTCGTGCAGAGCAGAACCGTCGCAGATTCTTCATGATGACGTCTTGCCTCCTCAACTTCTCTCGCACGATTTGATAGCTTCCGGCACCACGTGTTCGGAACCGCTAAGCATTTAAATCGCTATATCCCCTTTTATTTGGCCACTTCCCGTAGCTCCCTTCTTCATCCCCTTCGCACTAGCCCTTCCAAAAGCCCTCCTCCGCCGCCATGTCTTCCTCTTCTTCCTCCTCCACCTCATCGGGTCTTTCCTACGTGTCCTCTCCCATCCGGGAATCAACACAGAGTGGGTGGCAGGCGGCGCACGATATCCTTGCCCCAACAGCGTGGGACAAGGAGGACCACGACTTCTCCGTCTTGTCCGAGGATGACAAGTCCTCGACCGACGGGAGAGGACCGCTTCCTCGCCAATGAGGAAGGGTGGAGGAAAGCGACGACGACCGCTTTCTGGGACGGGGTCACCCTCCGAGGAGGTAATGAGGAGGAGGAGGAGGAGGACGACAGCCTCCGACGAGCCGCCGCCAAACGTCATTGCCCCTGCCCGGAACCTCGCCGACTTCACAACGAAGATGATGATGCCGACGAGGAGGATGAGGACGACGAAGGTCCCGCCGGCGGCCGCTTAGCAGCGATGACGAGCCGGCCGGGAGCAACCATGACGGCGGCGATGACGACGACGATGAGGACAGCCAGGGCCCTAGATAGGATCTTAGCCTAGGGCCAGCAGTAGTAGATAGGGCAATGTACCCCTAATCCTTCCTTTTGAGAGCAATCGGCTCTTTATGTAAGAAATCTCGTTTATCAATGAGGAATTTCCCCAACTTGATTTTGCCGATTCTCTTTATGATAATTTAGCCGATGGTCCTTCGTACTGAGTCCGCCGATTGTCAATTCGGTCAATGCCCAACGAGCCGATGGCACCGCATCGGTCTCTCACGATAAATCTCGGGATAAATCCATCCGGACCTCCAAACTCTGGATCAAACAGGGCCAAGCTACAATCGTGCAAACCTTAAATATTGGAAATCCAAGCCCCCTGAGCTTAATGTTAGCTTTCCCTGGCAGGACTCCAGAATTGATGCCTCTAGGAGCACTCTAGGACCATTGCTGAAAATCTTGACCGCCTATAACTCTCCCCGCGATGCTTTGTCTCTTTGTAGCAATAAACTGGCCCAAAGCCTATCAATTATGATGGCTCCCTCTTCCGATTGGTGGCTCTAGCTCCTCAGAACAAAGAACCTTGAGGGCGTGCTGCCCCCCGAGCCCCAGTCAAGGCGAGGATAAGGATGTACCAACCGAATGGGCCATCATCGGCTTCCCGACTGTAGTGCAGCATCAGCCGATTCTAACCAAATCGGCTTTCAAAAGCAGAGAACCTTCAAGGTGCGCTGCCCCCCGAGCTTCTTCAGTCTAAAGATGCAGCTTCTAGCGAGGATGCAGTTCAATCCAACTAGACGCTCATTGGTTGTTCTCACGACCCTAGCCTGATCTGCATGTTCATGCTGCTCTTGTTTTTGGCCAGGGCTGCGATCCTCAAACTTGCCGGCAAATATCAACAGCTTAAATGAGACCAAAGGCAGTTTCGGACGCCCAAACTGATGCTTCTGCTGGTACTGCCGAACTTGAGGTCTTGGAAAAAGAGCTGGAGGTCCTTGACGAGAGGGCCTGAGTCACCAAACAATCCCAATGAGGGGTTCCTTCAGTAGAGCCTTGCTACGTGATGACTTCTCCATTAGGCTTCTGCTTGTAACAGTCGTATCCCTCGAGTCGATGGCCGTGCATCGGCTTTTAATTCTTAAGTCGATGTCTACGCATCGGATGTGCCCAAATTTTTGGATTTTCCATTTTTTACACCTTGAGCTGTGCTGGGCCTTTGGCATGCATCCTCAGCTTCGTATCTTCGTGCCTCATCCATCTATGTGCCCCCCGAGCCGATTCTGTCAAGTAATTGATGGTATCGGCTCTTTAAGCATCTGTTGGATCAATGTTGAACACATACAGAGGTATGTTGAGGATAATTTTGGCCGATTGCCAGAATCGGACTCCTTTTCCGTTGCGATGCTTGACGATGGTTTGCAACATCTTGGATTTCCACTGTAGCTACGTGACACGCTGGAGATAAGATCCTTTGCTTTTTTTTTTGAGGGCCGATCGCAGGGATCGACCTTGCCACGTATGTCCAATGTCTTGGACGTTGCTACTCCGTCAGGCCGGTGGATAACACCAGCCTTACCCCATTTCTCGAAGCCTCGATGCGCCACACCTCTTCTAAACTGATTCAGAGCGGTCTTGGTCATCTCTTCCCACACACTCATGGCAGCTAACGATATCTCGATTGAGTCATCTCCAACGACTTCCACTTCATCTCCATCCCATTGTATGATGCATTGGTGCATTGTAGATGGAATACAACAGTTAGCATGAATCCAGTCCCTTCCTAATAGGGCGGCATAATTGCTTTTGCTTGACGATGAAGAACGCGGTAGGTATGGTTTTCCGCCTACAGTAAGCTCTACATTCAGAACACCTTTCGCTTCGACGCTTGGCCGTTGAAGTCGCTTAACGTGACGTTGGTCTTGATCAGATCATCACCGGAGTGCCCCAAACGTCGTAGCATGGAGTACGGCATTATGTTGACTGCCGCTCCTGTCAACCAACATCTTGCCGATGTTGCCCATTGATGTAACCCCTGTATAGGGCTTTCAAATGCCTCGTAGCTTCTATCTCGTGGCTTTTCAAAGATAATCGGTCGTGGACCGCAACGAATTGAGCCACCGAAACCTCCTCGTCGCTTGGAGCGCGAAACCCGACGGGAGTATAAACACCATGTTTGTGTCGCCGATGCCTCGCATCGGCATCAGCCCGATGCTCGTGCATCGGCTTTTGGGCGCCATACTTTTGGCGGCGCGCCTTCGTCTCCAATGTCTGCTGAATTTTCACGGCCAGACGGGCCGTGCTCTTTCTCAACGTGCTGTATCGTGCCTCGCTTCTAGGTTTCGCAGCTGCCGCACTCTACGCTCGAGAATGGCTGAGTCCATCGTGGCACCACCTTGGTCGGTGATACCTATCTTCTTCTCCATCCGACTCCTCAAAGTCTTCTTCTTGAGATGACTCAGCCCGCTTGTTACGAGGTGGGAGAGGTCCTAGACGCTCGAACACCGAAACTTCGTTTGTCCTTCTCCTTTGCGTTTTGCATTCTGGGCAATTCTCGATTGTTGGCAATCGGCTCATTCCCGAGTCCCATCAATGTTTGAAGAAGGGACATCCCCGGTGCTTATCCATGTTGTCTTGCTCCCTTGACCTCTCTCTAGCGACGCTCGTACCGTCGTTGTTTCCATCATGCCGACGATACCTCCTGCTTTATGCATCGACCGACGATATCTTTCATCGTCTTCGTCGTAGCGCCGACGTCGGTCGTACGCTGCTCATATTTGTTGAGGAGATGCACGGAGAGTGGGCGCTGATACCGTATGCTTCTTACCTCCTCGGTTAGGTACCGTCTATCATCATCTTGGGGCCGGTCGCGTCGGAACTCCTCTTTATCTTTGCCACGGAGTGGTTGCTCTCTGCTTTATCCTTGCCATGGCGGATCACAAACCCTGCCATATTGACATCAAAAGAGAACCCTGGCTCCCTTATGGAGTGGCTTAGGTCTACCATGTTGACGTCCGGAAACGGACGCATGTCTACCTTCATGGCAAACTGTCCGAAAGTTAATCGGCCTGATTCTATCGCCATCTGAATTTGTGCGCGTAATACTTTGCAGTCGTTGGTGGCGTGCGTGAACGTATGATGCCATTTGCAATATGGCCTCTTGTTCATCTTTGTGTCAGGGATCTTGTGGCCTTCGTAGCTTCAACTGCTTTCTTGAGCAAATTGAAGATCTGTTCGCTTTGCTCACGTCAAAGTCCAACCCTCTTGGAGGCCCTGGGTTCACCCATTTGCAGGACATGTATCGCGTCCGAGTCCATTCATCGCGACTTCCCGATCTTCCGCAGAATCTTCATCCTCATCAGCATTGACCAGGCTTATCGCGCTTGAACTTGTCTTGGTGTTCTGGATGGCGCTGCTCATATAAGGTCAGTCTATTTACCAGGTGCGCCAACGAGTTGTACTCCACTTGGAACGTCGATCTTTTGAATGACGCTGCAAGGCCTGCCACGGCCAGCTCGATCGCTTTTTCGTTAAGTGAACCGAATAGCATCGGTTCTGACAGCTCTGAAACGTTGAATGTACTCGACACCTGTCTCTCCTCGCTTCCGAACCTGTGTAGTTCGGCAGCCTTCAGAGTCTCCGAATGGTGTGTGTGAAATTGTTCCTCCAGCTGCTTCCATGATCGCACTGAATTTGGCTGCAACGAGGTGTACCATCCAAAAGCTGGACCGGTGAGGGACTGCGAAAAGAACCTCACTCGTAGCTGATCCGATGCCGAAACCATGCCCAAATGGGCCAAGTATCGGCTCACGTGCTCGATTGAGCTTGATCCTTCGACCCACTGAATTTGTTGAAGTCCGGAAGCCGGTACTTAGGTGGTAGTGGGATCAGGTCAAACTCATTGGGGTACGGCTGGAATAGCCGATTATCTTCTTCTTCGGCAAGATGCCGAACCGATCTCTCATGATGCCTGATCCGCGGTGGAGGTAGTAGCAGCTGAGCTTTCCTGGACTGGTGCAGGCATACTTGGCTAGCCACGCCTGTTTTCGCCTTCGCTCTAAACCCCGGCTGCAATGCTCCTCCCCCGGAACAATTGCTCCGCTCCGGCAATCCCTCCCGGTGGAGCTCCGGATCGCCGCGTCCAGCTTGTTGCAGTCCGGCACAAACGTGCACACGTATCCGTGTGGGATCTCCTGCGGCTCATGTAAGAACGGTAGTCGCCCGGATCACCTCCAACCTTGTAGACAACGTATGCCGGTGAACCTTGTTGCCGTGGAGCTGCCATCGCGTACGGCAATGGTGGCCTGGTGTGGAGTTGCACCTCTCCCCGGTGAGTCCCTAGAACAGGTCCCCGGGGGAGTACCGATGCTCCATGATCTCTTGCACCACACGGAGCGCAACGCGCTCCAAAGTATTTACCGCTCAGAGTGCCGATGCAGCGAGTGAGCCACCATGTAGTTGATTTCCGTCGCAGGGCCGGTACGTTCATCTGAGGGGAGAGATAGATCCAACCCATCGAGGGCGCCTTGTGGCGTGAATCCTTTGAACCCGATGCCGTGCGAACGGGTCTTCTCGAAGGAGCCGATGAGTTCGGCTTCAATGATGGCCTTCAGCTCATCGTACCTCCTCTTGTGTTCAGCAGAAGATCCTCGTATGTGATCTGTTCCTCTGCCATCTCGGATATCGGTGTTGACGTGGATGTTGCAGAAGATGTCCCACTGGGCGTGCCAGAATGTGTTACCCTCCAAAACCCCCCGACGGGTGATGGTTAAGTAACACGAAGAGCCGGGAGGCTCCCAAGGCCGCTTAGTGGACCCTGGCACCTCGCGTCGTCCCGCAAATCTTCCAACCACGTCCCGGCGGTTGCTAGGCGTGCCACCCGACCTAGACCCGATCAGAAGGTGTTAGAGTGCTTCGATTGTTCCCGCATGGTAGACACGTAAACATTAAATACGAGCCCTATCGGCTCTCAAGTCGTGGATCGGCTCAAGGAGCCGATCGCCCCGTGGTTCACGTTGGATTTACAATGACACGGGGATCCTGCTTGATCAAAACAAAGCTAAACCGATCTACGACAGCTTAGGATTTTCACCGCATAACCGAACGTCCTACGTGTGATCGGGCCTAGCAGCTACGGAAGATGATGCAAACTACCCTACAAGAGGCCTAAAAACCAACATAACGTTGATTCCCGAACATCCCTCGCAGGGACGGTAAACAACACCTAACGCACTACCGGATCGTCCGACCCCAAGATAAGGCCTAACTATGCATATTAAACCAATCTCGGAGCAAGGAGCAACTATAACGGATCGGATCTACTAAGTAACGAACAAGCAAGATGCTGCCCTTACACCCGTAAAGGTGTAAGGGCAGCTAGGTGTCGAGGGACGGCATTGCCACGCATACGCACGAGAAAGCATCAATGCAAGCCCCTAAACACCTAATGATAAGTAGTACTGCTCGCCATCAACAAGGCTTCACGAGCAGACAAGGTAGACGAATAAACGTACGCTTCAGATCGCTAGATGCGATCTAGGCAGCATGGTGCTTACCCGGAGAAACCCTCGAAGGAAGGGGTGGCGATGCGATTTGTGTTTGTTTGAACGATGATTGTCCTCCTTTCGATAACCCTAGATACATATTTATAGTCCAAGGGACTTTCTAATTGAGGTGCACCTAACCGTGCACGGGCGAAACTCTATCTCTTAATCTAAATTACAATGCGATCTAATATATTACAGATACATGGGCAGTTAAGCCCAAACTCTTCGCGCGAGGCCGCTTCAAAGATGCTCCACGTGTAATCTTCAAAGCCCATCTTCACTTACGGCCCACCTCCTGATTTGGCCAAAATCGAGTGGTAACAGGTTCCTAGCGACGGTGAAGGACGAGCCGGTGGAGGTTGCTCCCCTCGCAGCCGCCGCCATGGCGGTCGCGGCGTCGCCCTCGTCATCTGCGAGCCCTCTCTGCCGCGCCAGCGCCAGTGGACGCCACCGCCGGAATACAAGGCGGCGGCGTCCATCTCAAGGCGGACGACGACCCAGAGGAATTCCATGGGCTGCGCATAGCTCAGCTGGAATCCTTCGCAGCGACCGACGAGTTCGACCGACGTGGAGCACGGTGGACTACCGACGTGAGGAGGAGGATCGCCACCATCGCCTCGACCTCGTCATCAACCCCGACAACGATGATGAGGCTGGCCCGTCCAGCAGGCCACGCGGGAGGTGTGGCGACGCCGACCTGGGCTGCAGCAGCTACCTCCCTCAACCGAAGGAGGAGGAGCCCGACGATGGCGAGGACTACGCGGCGTCGATGTACCGCCGCCTAGGGCTAGGGCACGACATCGACAATTTCTTGTTTTTTAATCTATATTTTTAAATTTGTACAAATATCAGCCAAATATGGCCGAACTATCAATGAATTTACTTTTTCTTCGAATTTTGTTATGTTTTAAAATTTTAATTTTTTTGTATAGGGGCCGCGACTAGAAGCCGCCCGACCCCTATTATAGTTTTACCGCCGGCTCCCCCATATAGGCCCTAAAATGGATGCGCCGGAGCCCATATAGGGGGCCCAGTGGAGATGCTCTTAGAGCATCTCCAGCCGCGTCCCGCAAAGCAACCCCAAACAACGCCGGATTTAGCGTTTGGGGACGCGTTTTCTTCGTGTCGCGTTTGGGTGACGTCGCTACCCAGCCGCTAATGCGCGTAGATGTACACGTCCGTTGGGAACCCCAAGAGGAAGGTATGATGCGGACAGCGGCAAGTTTTCCCTCAGAAAGAAACCAAGGTTATCAACCAGTAGGAGCCAAGAAGCACGTGAAGGTTGTTGGTGGAGGAGTGTAGTGCGGCGCAACACCATGAAACCGGCGCCAACGTGAACCTGCATAACACAATCAAGATACTTTGCCCCAACGTAATGTTGAGGTTGTCAATCTCACCGGCTTGCTGAAACAAATGATTAAACGTATCGAATGGAAGATTGTGTTTGTTTGCAAAGAACAGTAAGAACAATAATTGCAGTAGAATGTATTCAGATGTAAAAGAATGGACCGGGGTCCACAGTTCACTAGTGGTGTCTCTCCAATAAGATAACTAACATGCCGGGTGAACAAACAGTGGGCAATTGACAAATCAAGATTCAATACATATCAACGATGATTACTATGTGATTTAATCAGCATTACGACAAAGTACATAGACCGCTATCCAAAGATGCATCTATGCCTAAATAATCCACCTTCGGTTAGCATCCGCACCACCTCCTATTAAGTTGTAAACAACAGATAATTGCATTAAGTATGGTGCGTAATGTAATCAACACAAATATCCTTAGACAAAGCATCAATGTTTTATCCCTAGTAGCAACAAGACATCCACAACCTTAGAACTCACTCCCCAGATTCAATGGAGACATGAACCCACTATCGAGCATAATTACTCCCTCTTGGAGTTACAAGTATCAACTCACAGAGCCTCTACTAGCAACGGAGAGCATGCAAGAACATAAACAACACATATATGATAGATTGATAATCAACTTAACATAGTATTCTAGATTCATCGGATCCCACCAAACACAACATGTAGCATTACAAATAGATGATCTTGATCATGTTAGGCAGCTCACAAGATCTATAACAATGATAGCACAAGCGGAGAAGACAACCATCTAGCTACTACTATGGACCCATAGTCCAAGGATGAACTATTCACGCATCAATCCGGAGGCGGGCATGATGATGTAGAGCCCCTCCGGGATGATTCCTCCGCAGGGTGCCGAGGAACCTGAATCCCCCAAGATGGGATTCGGCGCCGCGCTCGGAAGGTTTTCCGTATCGGCCTCGTGACAGGTATTCACGAAGGCTTAAGTAGGCGGAAGGGCAGGTCAGAGGGGGCACAGGGCCCCACACCATAGGCCGGCGCGGCCCGGCCGCCCGCGCCTATGGTCTCGGCCCTCGTGGCCCCACTTCGATCCCCTGTCTTCTAAGCTTCGTGGAAAAATAGGACCCCGGGCGTTGATTCGCCCAATTCCGAGAATATTTTCTTACTAGGATTTCTGAAACCAAAAACAATAGAAAATAGAACGCTTGGCATCTTGTTAAAAGGTTAGTGCCGGAAAATGTATAATAATGCTGTAAAGTATGTATAAAACATTCAAGTATTGTCATAAAAGTAGCATGGAACATAAGAAATTATAGATACGTTTGAGACGTATCAAGCATCCCTGCTTAGTTCCTACTCGTCCCGAGTAGGTAAACGATAACACAAATAATTTCAAGTGACATGCTACCAACATAATCTTGATCAACATTTAAAGCATATGAGATGAATGGAGTGATCTGAACAAAAGATTGCTAACAAAGATAATGACTAAACAAATGAATCATATAGCAAAACTTTTCATGAATAGTACTTTCAAGACAAGCATCAATAAGACTTGCATAAGAGCTAACTCATAAGCAATAAATTCAAAGTAGAATGCATTGAAGCAACACAAAGGATGATTAAGTTTCAGCAATTGCTTTCAACTTGTAACATGTATATATATCTCATGGATATTTGTCAACATAGAGTAATATAACAGGTGCAATAAGTAAACATGTAAGAATCAATGCACACGTTAACACAAGTGTTTGCTTCTAAGATAGAAAGAAGTGGGTAGACTGACTCAACAATAAAGTAAAAGAATGGCCCTTCGAGGGAAGCATTGATTACTATTTTTGTGCTAGAGCTTTTGTTTTGAAAACATAGAAACAATTTTGTCAAGGTAGTAATAATTCATATGTGCGATGCATAATACTTCCTACAAGTTGCAAGTCTCATGCATAGAGTACTAATAGTGCTCGCACCTTGTCCTAATCAGCTCGGATAACACGGATTATCATCACATGACATATGTTTCAACCAAGTGTCACAAAGGGGTACCTCTATGCCGCCTGTACAAAGGTCTAAGGAGAAAGCACACATTGATTTCTCGCTTTGATTATTCTCAACTTAGACATCCATACCGGGACAACATAGACAACCGATAATGGACTCTTTTAATGCTTAAGCATTCAACAACAAATAATATTCTCATAAGAGATTGAGGTTGTATGTCCAACTGAAACTTCCACCATGATACATGGCTTTAGTTGGCTGCCCAATGTTCTTCTCTAACATATGCATACTCAAACCATTTGATCATGAAATCGCACTTACTTCAGACAAGACGAACATGCATAGCATCTCACATGATATCCAACAAAGATAAAAAATTGATGGCGTCCCCTAAACATGGTTACCGCTCAACAAGCAACTTATAAGAACTAAGACACATAACTACATATTCATTACCACAATAGTTTTTAAGATATTTGTCCCATGAGCTATATATTGCAAAGATAAAGGAATGAAATTTTAAAGGTAGCACTCAAGTAATTTACTTTGAAATGGCAGAAAAATACCACATAGTAGGTAGATATGGTGGACACAAATTGCATGGGTTTTGGCTCAAGGTGTTTGGATGCACGAGAAGCATTTCCTCTCAGTACAAGGTTTGGGCTAGCAAGGTTGTTTGAAGCAAACACAAGTATGAACAGGTACAACAAAACTTACACAAGAACATATTGCAAGCATTATAAGGCTCTACACTGTCTTCCTTGTTGTTCAAACACTTTACCGAAAATATCTAGACTTAGAGAGACCAATCATGCAAACCAAATTAAACAAGCTCTACGGTAGTTCTTCATTAATATATTAAACTACATGATGCAAGAGCTTAAACATGATCTATGAGAGCTCAAACAATTGCCAAGTTAATCCAAACCATATGCAGCATTTTCTGATTCCAACCAAATAGCAATTTAACGCAATTTCAGCCTTCGCCATGAACATTAAAGCACAGTTAAGAACACAAGTGTTCCATATGAAAAAGCGGAGCGTGATATCTCCAATATAAGAATGATGGGATCCAACTTTATTCAAACAAAAACAAAAATAAAAACAAACCGACGCTTCAAGTAAAGAACATAAGATGTGATGGAATAAAAATATAGTTTCACTAGAAGTGACCTGATAATGTTGTCGATGAAGAAGGGGATGCCTTTGGAATCCCCAAGCTTAGATGCTTGAGTCTTCTTAAAATATGCAGGATGAACCACCGGGGCATCTCCAAGCTTAGACCTTTCACTCTTCTTGATCATAGTATATCATCCTCTTCTCTTGACCCTTGAAAACTTCCTCCACACCAAACTTCAAGCAAACTCATTAGAGGGTTAGTGCATAATTAAAAATTAACATATTCACATTCTTAACACTTCTGGACATTGCAAAAAGCTTCTGAAAGTTAATGGAACAAAGAAACTCATTCAACATAGCAAAAGCGGCAATGCGAAATAAAAGGAATCAAAAATGTAACTGTAAAGACGAATTTTGTAGGCACTTAACTTGCTCAAATGGAAAAACTCAAAACTAATGAAAGTTTCTTACATATATGAGGATCACGCTCGTAAATTTGCAGATTTTTTGATTTTTTACAGAGAAATCTGACGAATTCGTGATGAAGAATGATGTTTCTGCGCAGCGATCCAAATCTAGCATCAACTTGAACATAGAAACTTCACTTGGCACAAAAACATGATAAGGAGATGTTGCTACAGTAGTAAACAACTTCCAAGACTCAACAATACAGTAAATAAAATGTAACATGGGTTATCTCCCAAGAAGTGCTTTTCTTTAACGCCTTTCAGCTAGGCGCAGAAAGTGTAAATCAAGTATTTTCAAGAGATGAAGCATTGACATTATTACCAGGGGTGTCGGGAGTTTCCTCAACAATGCATGTTATCTTATCTATGTAAGTTTTAGAGGCTCCCTTTTCATTACTCTTAGGCTTGCTATTCTCATCAAATAAATTTTCAGGGACAATCCAATCATAATTCTTTTCTAGTGCCTCGAACATTCCTACAAGCTTGCAGGGTATTGATGTCTTAATATCCCCTCCATCATTAACATTATTAGTGTACTTTATTCTATCAATGTCCATTTTTTCAAGGGTACTAGCAAAGTTGGTGTAAGAACCAAGCATCTTATATTTAATAAAGACTTTTCTAGCCTCTCTTGCTACACCACCAAATTCTTTAAGAAGGGTTTCTAAGACAAAATCTTCTTTTCTCCTTCCTCCGATCGAGAGTGTAAGAAACATATGCTGAATTATAGGGTTGAGATTAACAAATTTAGTTTCCAACATGTGTACTAAAGAAGCAACAACTATTTCATAAGTAGGAGCAAGTTCTACCAAATGTCTATCTTCAAAATCTTCAAGTACTAACATGAGTGAAAAAATCTTCTATATTATCTCTTCCAATTATAGACCCTCGTCCTACCGGTATGTCTTTCAAGGTAAACTTAGGATGAAGCATGATGAAATAAACAAAAGTAAAATAAAGTAAATGCAAGTAACTAAATTTTTTGTATTTTTGATATAGAGCTAGTAAATAAAACAGAAAGTAAAGTAACTAATTTTTTTGTGTTTTTAATATGAAGCAAACAAGACAGTAAATAAAATAAAGTAAAGCAAGACAAAAACAAAGTAAAGAGATTGGATGTGGAGACTCCCCTTGCAACGTGTCTTGATCTCCCAACACGGAAAAAGTTGCTTGATGCGCGTAGATGTACACGTCCGTTGGGAAACCCAAGAGGAAGGTATGATGCGCACGCAAGTTTTCCCTCGAAAGAAACCAAGGTTATCGAACCAGAGGAGCCAAGAAGCACGTGAAGGTTGTTGGTGGAGGAGTGTGGCGCAGCAGAAACCGGCGCTAACGTGGAACCCGCACAACACAATCAAGATACTTTGCCCCAACGTAAACTGAGGTTGTCAATCTCACCGGCTTGCTGAAAACAAATGATTAAACGTATCGAATGGAAGATGGTGTTTGTTTGCAAAGAACAAGAAGAACAATAATTGCAGTAGAATGTATTCATATGTAAAAGAATGGACCGGGTCCACAGTTCACTAGTGGTGTCTCTCCAATAAGATAACTAACATGCGGGTGAACAAATTACAGGTGGCAATTGACAAATCAAGATTCAATACATATCAACGATGATTACTATGTGATTTAATCAGGCATTACGACAAAGTACATAGACCGCTATCCAGATGCATCTATGCCTAAATAATCCACCTTCGTTAGCATCCCACCACCATTAAGTTGTAAACAATGATAATTGCATTAATTATGGTGCGTAATGTAATCAACACAAATATCCTTAGACAAAGCATCAATGTTTTATCCCTAGTAGCAACAAGACATCCACAACCTTAGAACTTTCTGTCACTGTCCCGCATTCAATGGAGGCATGAACCCACTATCGAGCATAATTACTCCCTCTTGGAGTTACAAGTATCAACTTGGCCGAGCCTCTACTAGCAACGGAGAGCATGCAAGAACATAAACAACACATATATGATAGATTGATAATCAACTTAACATAGTATTCTAGATTCATCGAATCCCACCAAACACAACATGTAGCATTACAAATAGATGATCTTGATCATGTTAGGCAGCTCACAAGATCTATAACAATGATAGCACAAGCGGAGAAGACAACCATCTAGCTACTGCTATGGACCCATAGTCCAAGGATGAACTACTCACGCATCAACTGAGGCGGGCATGATGATGTAGAGCCCTCCGTGATGATTCCCTCTCCCAGGTGCCGGAGGCGATCTCCCGAATCCCCCGAGATGGGATTCGCGGCGGCGGCGTCTCTAGAAGGTTTTCCGTATCGTGGCTCCTCCGGGTATTCGCGACGAAGGCTTTAAGTAGGCGGAAGGGCAGGTCAGAGGGGGCACAGGGCCCACACCATAGGCCGGCGCGGCAGGGCCCGTGCCGCGCCGCCCTATGGTCTCGGCCCTCGTGGCCCCACTTCGTATCCCCTCGGTCTTCTGGAAGCTTCGTGGAAAAATAGGACCCCGGGCGTTGATTTCGTCCAATTCCGAGAATATTTCCTTACTAGGATTTCTGAAACCAAAACAGCAGAAAACAACAACGGCGCTTCGGCATCTTGTTAATAGGTTAGTGCCGGAAAATGAATAATAATGCTGTAAAGTATGTATAAAACATTCAAATATTGTCATAAAATTAGCATGGAACATAAGAAATTATAGATACGTTTGAGACGTATCAGCCGTGTCTCCCAAACATGGCCCTAAACTTTTTTTATAGGGTTTTCGAAAACACAACTATTTTATCAAACATAGCATACACATAAATATGTTTGCTAAAATTGTTTTTAAATTAAAATACAAGAAATAATAAAACAACTAAACAAATACTAGATCAAGGCGCCGTGACATTTGCTTATAATCATTTGACCCTCCACATAGATCATTTTGAAGTTGTTCGTGAACATTGCTGACACGGATCTCTGCGTGCATGGCGAGGAAATCAGCAAAATCTGTAGGTACCTCTTGATCAACCTGCGCAAGAGGGCCCTGACACTCATGGGGACCAACATGTCTCCTGACCTGATTCTTGCGGTCATCCTCGATGATCATGTTGTGCATGATCACACAAGCATGCATCACCTCCCATATTTGGTCGTGAGACCAGCTTATAGCAGGGTAACGGACAATTGCAAATTGAGTTTGAAGTACACCAAATGCCCGCTCGACATCCTTCCTACAAGCTTCTTATCACGAAGCAAAGTGGCAATTCTTCTGAACTGATGCAGCTGGGGTTGTTTTGACAAAATTCGCCCATTTTGGATATATACCATCGGCAAGAAAATAGCCTTTGGTATATTGGTGGCCATCGATCTCATAGTTGCATGGCGGAGCATGATCTTCCACTAGTTTGCTAAACACCGGGACCCCGTGCAACACATTGATGTCATTGTGTGATCCCACCATGCCAAAGAAACAATGCCAAATCCACAGGTCATAATCTGCCACAGCTTCAAGCACCACACTAAAATATCCATGACGCTCTTTGTATATACCTTGACAAGCAAACAGGCAGTTCTTTCATGATCAGTGCATGCAATCGATGCTTCCAAGCATCCCAGGGAATCCTCTCGCAGCATTTTGTGCCATGATCCTTGCAGTCTCTTCTTCAATTGGCCATCAGAAGTAGTATTAGTCAAACTTTCCACCATAACTCGACAAAACTTGTACATGCACTCAATGGAAGTAGACTCACTCATTTGAAGGTAGTCGTCCTGTATATCGGCAGGTGCTCGGTATGCAAGCATCCTCATGGCGGCGGTGCACTTTTGAATCGACGAGAACCCATCAATGCCTACAATGTCATGGTTCAGCTTGAAGTAGGGGCCGAACTCTCGAACGTTGTGGAGGATATTCATGAACAAACACTTGCTCATCCTATACCGGCGCCGAAAATTGTCGGCCTATGTTGCGTCATATGCGAAGTAGTCGTTGTGCAACATGGTATGCCCTTCCATCCTCTGTCGGGGCTTCGAATTCTTTCTTCCCGGCCTTGAACCTCCGCGGTGCGGCCTCTTCCGCTTCTCCACCTCGGCGTCAAGCATCTTTTGGAAGGACGCGATGATCGACAAATGCTCCCAAATGTCGTCGTCGAAGGCTTGCTCTTCCTCCAACAGTCGGACAAATCTCGTCGTCGCTATCCATGTTCGAAGAAAAATATATTGTTAAAATTCAGCTGCGGCAGAGGAGGCAACGGACAGCGACCTATCACGCCTACCTGACAAGGCATCGAACACCTTCTGTGCGCAGAGGTGGTATGGATTTGCCGACCGTTTCTGGAACGCGTTGGCGAAGCGGCGGCGGCGGAAAGGCCGGCGAGGGAGCCAGCCGTCATGACGGTGGCCGACTCAGAAGAGATTTGTCGTCGAGACGGCCGGCAAATCGAGCGGCGGCGGAGGGGTGGGACGCGAGGGAGGGAAGGCGCGGCGAGAAATAAAAGGCGGGAACCAACCGTTGTGGATATGGTCGCTGACAGGTGGGAGCCTGGCTCGCTTCTCGTTGTGTCCAACGTGCCCAGAGCGTCCCCTGTGGACTAGGGAGGGGCTCGGGCCGCCGGACACCATATTGGGCCGCGTTGGACGGAAGGCCGGCTTTGGGGCGTGCGGCTAGGAACGAAAAAAATGGCCGGCGCACCTAAAAACCTTTGGGGGTCGATTTAGGGAAACGCGGCTGGAAATGCTCTTGCCATCAGAAACCGTGACAACCATAATTTCGCTTAATTAGCTACTCACTCCGCTATAAATAAGTGGACGTGTGGGTTTAAAGATAGATTATCAACTGATAAAAAAATTACATCGAAAATATGCAAACCAATATCTCCTTCTTATTAGTTCTTTCATCTCCAATAAAGTATATGTATGTAGAAAATGAAGATAATGTGCTAAATGTTATCAGGTTTGATTCCGTAATCAATTTTTGGGATGCGAATTTTTTGTTTCAAGAAAGTCATCCAATTTATTCCATAAATAAATACATATGTCCTCGATACTCGTGCTAAATTTCGGTAGAGATTAGGTTGTAATTTGAGCTACAGGAAAATAAATAAATTTGTGGTTGTGTATAGGGGCATATATTTGTCAGAAATTTATCTATTTTTTACAGCTCAAAATGCAATATTTTTTCTCCAAAATTTCTAAATTAAAAAAAAAATTACAAGTGCTAAATTGAAAAAATGCCACCGCCAGGAGAGCTAGCTCCTGGCGCGACCGTACTTGTTGGCGAGTATACTCCTCCTGCCGGCGCGGATCCCCTGTGCGCCCATCGTCGCGTAGGTGCTCGAGCTCGCGTCACAACTGGAGGCGAGGTGGGCGAGGGGTGGCCTCCGTCCAGAAGCGAGTGGCGCATCTGCATCTTGACTACCAACGGCACACACGAGGTCCAACGCAACGAGATCAAACGGCGACGAACAAGAACTGGACGGCGACCCTGCCTCGACCGTCGTGGTACTCCGAGCGCCACCGCCGGGATGTCCCCCGCGCCCCTGCCTCTGCGTCTACGGCCCCTGCCTCGACAACCCGGGTACTCCGAGCGTCGCGGCCAGGAAGGGCTCGAGGCTAGCCATGGCGCATACGGGAAGAACCTCTCCCCTACGGCGCAACCCTCCCATCCCCTGCAT
Organism: Lolium multiflorum; assembly: GCA_030979885.1. Lineage (NCBI taxonomy): Eukaryota > Viridiplantae > Streptophyta > Magnoliopsida > Poales > Poaceae > Lolium > Lolium multiflorum. Next base: position 32,228,571 of record CM061752.1, read on the forward strand.
CTGCCCAGCTGGCAGCGCCCCCCGCCTCGTGCTGGGTGTGGTCGTCCCTGACGGCAAGGTCAGAGAGCGGCGGCGGGAGGCCAGATGCGTTGAGGGCCGTGTTGGGAGGCCGGCCGAACCAGTGGTGCTCGGCCATGGGACTTTTTTTTAAAAGATCCTTACCTGTTTTCTTAACTTTGCACCTTAGCCCTTTTTTTATTAGACAATAGTTCCTGCAGATGGTGGGGGCTGACAGGCGGGGTCCAATTCAGTGCCACATCCACAAATATGGAGTTGTACATGCTCCAGTGACCTCCGATGAAGCACTCAGCGTGTTCAATGACCGTAATTTGGGTATTCCATAGTACAGTGACAGTATCGAACTAGGGAGTAAAGGTCAGTGACCTCCCATGTATTTTACTCCCCAAGGGATGTGCCTGAGGAAAATTATCAATGGGAGGTAGTTCAGATGGAGGAAAATGTTTATAGGGTCAATTTTCCTAGCAAGATGGATCTGGTGCGTGTGCAACACTTTGGCAGGTTCAATGTACCAAATTCTGAAATTTATATGACGTTTGATTTCTGGACAAGGAATGTGCAACCAGCATGGAGAGCTGAGGATGTCTGGGTTCGAGTATATGATTTACCATCCCCGGCACTTGATGATTTTCTTGCTCTATGGGCCATTGGGACACTGTTTGGTAAAACAAGAGATATTGATATGACTTTTACTCGGGCTAATGATGTGCTCCGTATTTGCATTACTTGTCTTGATCCGACCCTTATTCCTGCTCAGATGGATGTTAGAGTTCAGGATGATTTCTTCAGACTTCGCTTTGAGGTGGAAGGTTTACAACCATTTGTACCTCAGGACACTACAATGGCTGATGCGCCTAATGGTGATGGTGACATGGAACATGATGGACATGCTGATGATTCAGTTCATGATGCTACCAAAGAAAATGCTCCGGATGAACAGGCTAATAACACAAACAACTCAAATGCGCAGAATGATACTTTTATGCCGCCTGGGCAAAGAAACTTGACTGTATCTCCTATTCAATTTGGCTCATATGGTACTGGTAATATCAACAAAGGTACACAATCTGGGGGAATGATTGAGCAGGTGGATGTGATGGATGGGGCAAAGGAGTTAGAGTATGTGTTTTCGGAGGTGGCAGATGATCGCATGTCCGGAAATATTTCAAACTGTGCCGCTCCTGCTGACAATCATGGTGCTGTGACGGACCAGCCTATTATGCATGGCGCTGTGACGGCCCAGCCTATTATGCATGGTGCGACGTTGATCGGCGGGCGGAATGCGCCGACCCAACACAAGATACATGGCGCGACGACGACTCATGGAGATCAAGCACTGCCATATTCTACTATCAGTACGTCCATCGGAGGCACGCATGACGCGGTGCCCAGTGCGGCAGTACAATGCGCACGTGAAGCGCATGTGATCACGCCATCTATTCGTACTTCGACAAATGCAATGCCCAAGGTACTTTTACCATCTGGTTCTTGTGAGACAATTTTTTCTGTGTCAAATAAAACTGAAATTGACAATTTAAGAATGTCCAAGGTGATGGGAGTCTCTCCAATAATTAAACCCTCCATGGAGGAGGTGATTTCTTTTGGAGGTATTTCACGAGGATCGGACATGGGGATGAGGTCAAGTGATCGTATTAGAGCACAACCAAATGCTGATGCTACTCAAATGGAGAGGGCAATGGACCTTGCTCAGCGTCGAGATGATCCTTCTGGACAAGGTAAAAATTTAAATTGTAATTTATCTTTTGCGTCTTTTTCCGATGACGAGATCATTGCAAAAGCATCTTTGCTGGGTGTTTCTATGGGTGCATCTCATGTAGATTGCATAGGTGCGGACAAAATGATTAAAAATTTAGAATATCAAAGGGCACTCACTTTCTTGAATGTTAATGAAATGCCCGAGGAGAATTGCTTAGCTGTGAAAAGAGCGTCTATTTTATGCGATGATCTAGATGATGAAGATGTAATAAGTTTATAGGAGCAACCGATTCAGGAGGTTCCAAAATTTAAAATTAAACAATCCCGCAAAAAAAAGTCTTATGATAAGATGAAGGTTCGCAGAAGTGATAGAATTAAAATTAAAAGTCATAAGTGTTTGTAATGGAAGGGTTAAGAGGATTGACGTGGAATAGTGAAGGGTTTAAGGATCCGGGTAAACATCTTTTTGTTAAAGAAGCTATCCGTGATTTCAAATTGGATTTCATTGCTTTATTACAGACGGGGCGATCAAATTTTACTGTTCCTTTCTTGGCGAATCTTGCATCTGGGCTTGAATTTGCCTGGTTTTGTCTGCCTCCTCATGGGAGGTCAGGAGGAATTCTTGTTGGCATCAATACACGAACCCTCTCTGTTAAGAAAGTAGACAATGGAGATTTTTGTGTAAAACTTCATATTAGATCCAAGGCAGATGGGTTTGAGTGGGTGCTTGTTCCCGTTTATGGTGCGGCGCAAGAAGTTCATAAAGCTGAATTTTTATCCGAGCTGGTTAGGATGTGTGAGGCAGAGCACTTGCCAATGTTTCTGGCGGGAGATTTTAATATTCTACGCCGCAAAGAAGATAAAAGTAATAATAACTATAATCCGCACCGGCCTTTTGTGTTTAATGCAATTATTGAAAATTTAAACTTGAGGGAGATTGCACTCTCTGGTAGACAATACACTTGGGCTAGTAGAAGCGAAAATCCGACTTTTGAGAAGCTTGACCGGGTACTGGTGAGCGTTGAGTGGGAACAAAAATTTCCGCTTGTCTCTGTGAGAGCACTTACTAGGACCGGATCAGATCACACTCCCCTTTTAATTGATTCTGGGAACCATGCCCATTTAGGGAATGAACATCGCTTCTCCTTTGAAATATCATGGTTGCATCAAGAGGGCTTCCATGATATGGTCACGGCTGAATGGGCAAACGCGCCTATTGGGAATTCACCTATTCAAATTTGGCAGAACACAATTAGACATTTGAGGCGTTTTTTGAAAGGATGGGCAAAAAACTTGAGTGGAAAATATAAGAAAGAAAAAGATCGTTTGTTAAACATTATTAGACATTAAGGCTGAATCCAACTCTTTGAATCATGCTGAGAGGGAGGTTCTAAAAAATGCTCATGATTCTCTAAATAAACTTAGAAGGAATGAGGAAATAAAATGGTCTCAAAGGGCTAAAGTTAAGCATATTCAGGAAGGAGGTAATAACACTAAATATTTTCACCTAATTGCAAATGGCAAGCATAGGAAGAAGAAGATTTTCCAATTAGCACAAGAGGAGGGAACGATTGTCGGTGATGATAACCTAAAAAATTATATCTCAGAGTATTATAAAAAGTTATTTGGGGCACCTGAACACAACACTTTTTCTATGATGGAAGAGCGTGTGGATGATGTTCCACAATTGTCGCCAGAGGAAAATTACATACTAAACAAAAACTTTACTGAAGAAGAAATTTTCGAAGCTATATCACAAATGGAACATAATAAGGCACCGGGACCAGATGGTTTCCCGGCAGAATTCTATCAACATTTTTGGGATGTCCTCAAAGATGACTTGATGGCTATGTTTACACATTTTCAAAGTGGCGACCTTCCTCTGTATAGGCTAAATTTTGGTGTTATTACTTTGCTTCCCAAAAAAGATAATGCAGTTCAAATTCAACAGTATCGACCAATTTGTCTCCTTAATGTGAGCTTCAAGATCTTTACAAAAGTAGCGACTATTCGAGTTTCACAAATCGCACATAAAATTGTTAGACACACACAAACAACTTTTATGCCAGGACGTCACATCCTTGAAGGAGTGGTTGTTCTTCATGAAACGCTACATGAGTTGCATAGGAAAAAAATGGATGGTGTACTTTTTAAAATTGATTTTGAGAAGTCATATGATAAAGTGAAGTGGCCTTTTTTGCAACAAGTCATGCGCATGAAGGGGTTTGATCCCAAATGGTGTGATATGATAAAGAGTTTCGTACAAGGCGGTAGTGTGGGAGTGAGGGTTAATGACGATATCGGACATAATTTTCAAACAAGAAAGGGATTGAGACAAGGTGATCCTTTGTCTCCTATACTTTTCAATATTGTGGCGGATGTTTTAGCTATTTTAATTGCTCGCGCAAAAAATGAAGGTCAGGTCGGTAGTCTCGTACCTCATTTGGTAGATGGCGGTGTGTCAATCCTCCAATATGCGGACGATACAATAATTTTTATGGAACACGATACTGAAAAGACGGTGAACATGAAACTAATCTTGTGTATTTTCGAGCAACTATCCGGATTGAAGATCAATTTTCACAAAAGTGAGTTATTTTGTTTTGGGCAAGCCAAGGAGATGGAGACTCAATATAGGAAATTTTTTGGCTGCGAAGTAGGTTCCTTACCAATTCGATATCTTGGTATTCCAGTATATTATAGGAAATTAAGAAATGCGGAATGGAACCCTATAGAGAGTCGTTTTGGTGCTAAGCTAGGTTGCTGGCGTAGCAAGTTACTCTCTTACGGAGATCGTTTAGTATTAATTAACTTAGTGTTGACAAGCTTACCCATGTTTATGCTCTCATTTCTTGAAATACCGGTTGGAGTTAGAAAACGTCTAGATTTTTTCAGGTCTAGTTTCTTCTGGCAAACAGATGATAACAAGAAAAAGTATCGATTAACTAAATGGAATATGATTTGTAGACCAAAAGATCAAGGGGGGCTCGGTATTGAAGTATTAGAGCTTAAAAACAAATGTTTGTTGAGTAAGTGGCTGTTCAAACTTCTAACTGAAGAAGGAATGTGGCAACAAATTTTACACAATAAATACCTGAAACATAAGACGTTAGCACAAGTTGAAGCCAAACCCACAGATTCTCCTTTTTGGAAGGGCTTAATGCGTGTAAAAAAATGATTTTTTCAGCAGGGGTTTTTTCAAATTAGGCAATGGCTCTTCTGTTCGTTTTTGGGAAGATGTTTGGCTTGGAAAAACTTCTTTGGCGCAACAATATCCGTCCCTATACAACATTGTTCAACGGAAAAATGTGTTGGTTGCAAATGTGTTATCACAAACGCCGTTGAATATAGGTTTTAGACGTGTTTTGAATGATCATAAGTGGAATCAATGGATCCATTTATGTGAGAGATTAATGTCAATTCATCTAAGCAATGACCAGGATAAATTTGTTTGGACACTTAGTGAAACCGGAACTTTTACAGTCAAATCTATGTACCTTGATCTCATGAATGGACATACTAGGTTCTTACACCGGTATTTGTGGAAGTTGAAAATTCCTCTAAAGATAAAAGTTTTCATGTGGTTCTTAAACAGAATTTTTTTGCTAACTAAAGATAATCTTGCTAAGAGGAATTGAACTGGATGTACAAAATGTTGCTTTTGTGATTCTATAGAAACTGTACAACACTTGTTTCTTTCTTGCCCTTTTGCCCAAATCATCTGACGTATGATTTATTTTACCTATAATATACCACCTCCCACAAATATTACTAATATGTTTGGTAATTGGCTGAATGATGTTGAAAAGAAAGATAAAGTCAGAATACGAATTGGTGTCTCGGCTTTGTGTTGGTCTATTTGGACCACCAGAAATGATCTGATTTTTAACAAACAGAAGGGAACACATTTTTTGCAGGTTATTCGCAGAGCTACACACTGGATTCAACAATGGGCGTACCTTCTCCCAGAGGACCAGCGGGAGGCTATAGATACTGGATGCAACCGTCTGCTAACGGTTACTCAGGACTTCTATTTCCGGGCTACTGGGTGGCGTCATACTAGTAGGCTACATAATGGATAGCTATATGTTGCTTTTCATTTCGGAGGCTGAAGCATGTCTCAACCTTCTTTAATTCATGATGTAAACTTTGAAATTCTAGACTTTTAAATAAATGAAAAGGCCGTGTGCATCGATTGATGCAGAGGCTGGGTATGCCCCCATTTCGAAAAAAAAAATAGTTCTGAACTCAAGTCGTCTTTAGTACTGCAGAAGAGACTAGACGGAATCAACATAACGACAGATTAGTTCACTACCACCAGTAGCTCACTGCATGCAAAGAACGTACAGATTCCGGTACTACCTAGATACAGCGTGAATTAAACATCGAAACAAGTCTACAAAGTTAATGCGGACCTTATTTGATTGATTTTGAGGAAGGAGGAACGAGTCTTATATAAAGCGGGCCATGAAGGAAAATCAGCTAAACTATTAGAAATCACACGCAAGCCAGAAGTGCCTTTGGAAAGACAGGAAAAACAATTCAGGAGAACTGATCATGACTGCTAGAAGCAGCTGGTAGAAGTAAACTGAAGCTTCCTTCTTGAGCTGACGGAAGCAAAAGACGGAGTACAAAGATAGAAGAGCACAGAACATGAATTAGCACGCTGGGGTGAAGATTTAAGAGCCGGGGGCTTGGCAGCAACAGTGAAGGAGTTCCTTGACATCGCCCCCTACTGCATAGCTGCAGTTATTGCCAGGCAGAAACGAGATCATTCATGGCCGGGTTGCAAAAAAAACAGCAAAAAGAAACCTGCAAGCTGGATCTTACCGATGGCCAAAAAATAAGTCAATTCAAACAAATTTAAGGCAGCATCAGCAGTAAAGTACCTGGGTGAATGTTTGTACCATTTCAGTGAGTGCGCCTCCACTGGAATATAAGTCAATTCTTCAAAGTTCCAAACAAATATGCATCGGGACAGTTGGGATGGTCGGCCACCGCTCTCTCCACAGCAGCCTTTGCTTCAGAATACTTCTGGCTTCCTCGTTCTTCACCATAAAGCTTAATCTCTACACTCTCGAGCGAAGGGAGGTTCCTTATGCACAAGTCACCACCACTGAGGATATCTGACACCAGAAGACCAAAGCGCAGAACTTGAACCATGGACATAGCGCCTCTTGGAAACATACAGGGAGCAAATATAACATTTTCAAACAAGCACCGTGTCGCGGAAGGAAATGCATCAGTGCTAAGCATGAACGACCTTTCCGTTTCACGCTCTTCTTCCGTGGAGGTGTCCTCGTCGGACTCCAGTCTGACAAAACAAAGAGCCGGCAAGGTCCCAAGGACCTGAATGTCCTCCAGTCGCACTTGATGGACACATATAGTGAGGTACGAGAGAAGGGGAAGGGATGATGAACTAATCCCTGTCGGCATCGTCTCGTACCATCCCTCCAACCGAAGGCAGTTGAGGCCTAGAGAAGAGGGCACGGAGTCCCCCATCTTATCAATATTCTCACCATCAGATGCAATATGTAGACTCTCTAGTTTGTGCAATTTGCCTAAAGACTCCAACATAATATGAACTTTCTCGAGAGGATATTTTGATGGTAAACGAAACTTCAACTCCCTCAGCTCGGTCAGGTAACGCAGCTCTTCCAGATCGCTATCTTGTGTAAAGTATGCCCCTCTTAGCTCTCTGAGGGACGTCAGACTCTTATGCCCTGCAGGCAGATATGTAATACAACCAAGATATAGGAACATCAGATTTCTCAGCCGGACAAAACTCCCCGGTAGTTCTTCTGCATTCCCATCTACCCCTTTCAAGTCGAGTGTCTGTAAAAATAATAGCTTTCCTATATCCAGCGGGATCTTTCGGAGTCTTGTGTTCCTTAGCCCTAGGTATCTCAGGTACAATAAATTACCGACACAACTAAGGCTAAGATGGCCACATTCCTCAAGGTTACAATCTTGTAGGTCCAACACACGCAAAACTTCAAATCTCGATAGAGGAAGCATCTGATTAATAACAGGTCTAAAAATGGTGAAGGATCTCACTTGAGAGATGCTACCGGTTGCTAGCTGAGTGGTTGGGAGCTCTGCCTTTTGAATGGACAGCCTGCGGACCTTTCTTTCCAGAGGCGTGTTTAACTTGATAGTATCCATTATAGTGACAAAGTTTTCTTCACTGGCCAAGTCACATATGAGATCGAGCATTATATCATGCACACGACAACTATGTATTCCACCTACAATATCGTTATATATCGGCTGGATCATACTTCGGTTGACAAGCTCGTTGAAGTAACTCAAACCAGCCTCATATAAGTTCTCACCTTGGATGAAACCTTCAGCAATCCATCTTCTTATCAACCGGTCTCTATCAATGATATAGTCTTCTGGGAATGTACTTAAATATAATAAGCAAGTCTTCAGATGAGAAGGGAGATCATAATAGCTAAATGATAATATCCTCTTCATCTCGTCAAAATTAGTATCTCCTTTTGTAAGTCCACTACCAATAGAGTTGAGCAAAACATACCATTGACTACTGGGTTTTATTTGTTGATTACTAGCCAGATGACTGGCTATAGTAATAATGGCCAATGGTACCCCGGCACATTTCTTCAAGATATTCATCGAAACTTCTTGCAATTCAGGAGGACACATATTGTCCCCTGGGAATATTCTCTTATAGAAGAGTCTTTGAGAGTCGCCATTAGAGAGAGGTTCCATGTTATGAACCATATCATCATTATAAGAGGAGCATTCTTTAGAGACATTGATATTGCGGGTAGTAGTGATTATTCTACTTCCGCATTCAGTACCCATCAGAGCATATCTGATTGTTTTCCATGCAGTTACATCCCATATATCATCAACAACGATGAAGTACCTACAAAAGAGAAAATTATGAAAGGCAGACCAAGGATCCATAGATTGTATTATTTAGTGCTACAGGATCAAAGACATGATGGATGAAGTGGCGGCAAGCATCTTGTATCCTATATGATAAGAAGGTCCCACAAAAGCTAAAAGATAATTTCTATAGGACAACAGTTAGACCAGCGATGCTAAATGGGACAGAATATTGGCCCACTAAAAGACAACACATCCAAAAAAATAAGTGTCACGAAAATGCACATGCTACGATGGTTGCACGACCATACAAGAAAAGAAAGGATTAGGAACGAGGTAATTCGCGATAGGGTAGGATTGACACAGATCGACGAGAAGGTAGTCCAACACCGACTAAGGTGGTTTGGGCATATCCAGCGGAGGCCTCTAGTTAACACTAGAATTCTAAAGAGTGAATGAGACTAGAAGGGGTAGAGGATGATCAAAGTTGACTTGAGAGGAGGCGGTAAAAAGAGACTTTGAGGGATTAAAATGTACCTAAAATCTTGGCCCTTGATAGGACTACATGGAGATCAGCGATCCATATGCCGCAATCTTAGTTTACTCTTTTTTTTCTTGTCCTTCTTATTTGGGTTTCCTTTTTCTCTTGAGTTTCATTTCTAGCCTACCCCAACTTGCTTGGAAAAAAGGATTTGATGTTGCTGTTGTTATTGTTGTTGTTGTAGTGAAGAACAAGATTTGCTATGTGAGATAAGAAAGTAAAAATTATGATAAAGGAAAACAGTTAGAGGCAAACAACCACATCAAACTTTTAGGAGCTAATCCAAGGAAATAATCCCCGGAGAAAACATAAAAGCCTGCCTTGGTACAACCCTCATCCTTCAAACTCAAACTCATCAAAGGGTTGAGATTGTTCCGTACCCATTCATAAGTTTAATTATGAAGGGGTGCAAAACGATCTCAGCCTTTAATGTATTTGAGTTTGAAGGGAAGAGGGTTATTCTGGAGAAAGCGCCATAAATGATTAGTATCACCTATTGTAAGAACCAGACTCGGACTAATATATACAAGGAAACCAACACTGTAAGCTCATCTTGATTTGTAGTCCTAGCACATGGGTTAACTGAACATGCGCTTGCCAAATTTAGATTACACCTTTTTTGTTGAAAATTACTCCCTCCAGTCCTTTTTAATTGACTCGAATTTAGTACAAAGTTATACTAAATCTAAGTCAATTAAAAGAGACCGAAGGGAGTAGTTTAGATTATCTTATGCTTGTCAAGGCGCTTGATCTAGATTATATGACGCATATGCCATGTGAGCAATCTTTGTGGGCTACTCTAGACTTATTAGGCAGTTTCTTGTGTGTTCCTATTTAAAAGAATCTTATATGATTTTTACAGAGGTATTTAGTTCGTTTCTGGAATATACAAACAAATTCTTGGGTCGCAAGACTTATAGCTTGTTAAAGCAAGTTGATGTGTCTTGTGTTGAAGTGTATGAGTAGATTTCCTAGCCCTTTCCATCAGTTTAAATTTTTTGTTGTGTTGGCTTAGTGCATGAAGCTTAACATCTTGAACCTGAAAATTTTGTAGATATAGATGAATTTATATTTAATGTTCAGTTATGCAATTTACGAGGGCCAAGAAGTCGATTGGAAGGTAGCTCTCCCAAACTAAATCATTCCTAGTAGGATGCAAAACTAGAATTAAACAGATGGTGATGAACTAATTAAAGAAAATGCTAAATTTAACACTCTGAAAAGTTTTCTGTAAATCTAGTTATAAGTTCCAAATACCAACGTGAAAGATGAACTAGCAGTCACGCACTTGGATATTGCCCGCACTATGTGTTATCCTAAAGGTAATCTTGTCATGGTGTGATCTACACACATAGGTTGTGTGCAGGCTGTAGTGTGAATAGCACACATAGGTTGTGTGCTTTCTGTGTGTAAACAAGGCACATGAGTTATGTTTTCTGTGAGTGATTAGTGCACATAGATTGTGTACCGAATAGATAGGCATGTATGCAGTTCTAGAAATATCTAGGACATGTAAGGAGAACTCTAGAATTAGTGCATATAGGTTGTGTAGGCATGTCTAGGAACATCCAAGGTATGTAGGGAGAACTCTAGAATTAGGAATGTTCTAGAGTAAGATATTTAGTAGTATGAAATATCTAGAGTTTGTAGAGTAATCTAGAAGTATGGCGTAGGGTTTTGAATTGTGCCATATGGCAACAATTTAAAAGGTCACATACAAGTATAAATAGGGGTACCATCCCTCCCATGTAAGCAAGGAAACTGAGCATAGGTTGCTGGGGTAAGTATGAGATCCTAGCATAGGTTGCTAGGAAACCGAGCATAGGTTGTTGGGGCAAGCATACGTTGCTAAGTCTGTAGGCATTCGTTGCCAAGTATTGTGTAGCAACCGTTGCTACAGAAGCTCATAGAGAAAGAAGGCATCCGTTGCCTGAAACTATCGTGTGTTATCCTCTGTAGTGCTAGTACCTTATTTTCTGCTTTTACTCAAAGGAGAGAATAGAGAGAGCAGAGAAGAAACACTATGCATATACCATGGACTCCATGGCCCAATTAACATGGACACATGCTCCAGTTAAATAAATGGACCCTTGGCTATCAGCCTTACAAATCAAATCATATTCTCTTATATTGCGTTAGCAAAACCGCGAACATAATACCTGAAGAAATATTGTCATTTTCACTTCAGTACAAGAGAAGGTATACAACATTTTTTTGGACCCGGAAATAATATTGTTTGCTAAAACAACCATTGGAAATCCATGTAGACATACATTTTTTTGGACTCCATTGCAGAATTCTAAAAATCTTATACTCCCTTCATCCCTAAAAAAGTTGTTCAATTTTAGTTATAGATACATTCACATCTAGAAACAATTGAGCAGCTTTTTTTAGGATGGAGGAAGTACAATGTTAAGCATCTTTTTGAGCATATAGTACAAATTACTCTACATGTTATTCAAATAAATAAATGGCATCTGTGCTAACGACTCTGAGATAAACTAGATTCGGAATTCAATGTATATGTACCTTTTTGTCCCTAGCGATTCTTGGAGTTGTTCGATGAGCTGCTTTTCATTTAGTGTAGCACCACGCAAACTCATATACCTTTGCCTGTCAACTTCAAACAGTATTTCTTTCAAAACTTTCTTGATGTCAGGACTCCGAGACACCGACACAAAAGCCGTACAATCAAAACCTGATCGAACCTCATCATAGATTGCTTTGGCGAGAGTTGTCTTCCCCAGTCCTCCAAATCCAACAATGGAGAGTATCTTGGGTTGTTTGGATGCATCGTCAGCCAAACAGAGCTTCTCAATTAGCTTGTCCCTTGCTGTTTCAATTCCAACAATCCTTTGCTTGTCTTCGTGGAGAGCCACCAGGAGAGGGTCAACGGCTGTGATCCTTGTGGCTGCAGCTAGATTAGCAAAAACACCATCAGCTTTATACCTTTCATGCCTGGCAGCCACATCCTGGACCTGCTCCTTGATGTCCTTGATCGCTGTGGCGATCTGGCGGCGAGCCTTGCCCTTTTTGAACAAGCCTTTCATCTTGCTCACGAGCTCCTTGAAGCCGTCCATGTCGGCATCAGTCTCGGAGCCCTTGACGCGCACGAGGAGGGAGTCAACGACGTCCTCCGTGTCATAGGACAGCTCCCGGACGTCGCCGGCCCAGATCCTGACCTCCTCGTCGAGCTGGTCCCGTGGCACCTCCGCCACCCTGCGAAGGGCGGCGCGCATGCTCACCAGCTCGGCGGAGAAAGCCTGGACGTCTCGCTTCACGCCGGTCTGCATCTTGTACTCCTCTTTGAGCAGCTCGCCCAGCTTCGGCAGAAGGGAGCCCATAGTTCCCAAGGCAAGATTCATGGCTGGCTTCTGCTCGATCTCTTAATCGGTTGCGGTGAGCAATGGCTTTTCTCTGAGCCGCGGTTCAGATGAATACGAAAGATATACTCCAGTACAGATTTAGCACTGTGAAGATAGGTCCATGATAGATGCTGACGCTGCATTATTAAATGGATCCATGTCTCCATGAGCATATATTGAATGTGTGGATGGGGTTAACCTACCCATTGCGTATGGGTGAATGCAGACGCTCCATTATTGCGACCCCTCCTGATACATATTTAACGAGCTGCAGTAACATATCTAGATGAGTATCATTAGTTCATTACTGAAATTCAGATGGTATGAACGAGCCACACAAGATTTTACTGCAGCAGTATGTGCAAAAGTTCGTTTGCTGAATTACACTTGCTCGTACAGTGATCAACAGTTGGAGCAATATATGCAAAAATTCTTATGGAGTACACAATTACACTGACTGTTGGCCTTAAATCAACTTGCAAAGCTAGCACATATATCAATCAACAGTACACTGACTGAAGCTCAGTTCATACATATCAGAAGCCCTTGTGTTTACATAGGATTGTCAGCTTCAGCTACTCACGCTTATCACTTGGACACTAATCAACTTAAGGCAATGGACACACACGTTTCGGTGCAGCTCAGAACTTGCTTGCTTTTCTTGTGCAGTTGTTGTCTTAAAACTGATACAAGGGTTAGATGGAACTAAGTAGGCGGTGCCATCCCACCAGTGAAAACTATCCAGCTGCTACTTAGAGCATCTCCACCGGCGCCCCGATAGCATTTTGGGGGCCGACATCGAAAATAAGCTCACACCGGCACGCCCCAAAAAGTGTCGGTGTTTTTTCGAGCCCAATAGAAACGCCGGTAACCCGTGACGGCCCTTTGGCGAAGGACCCGAATCGGACGCGCCGGCGCCTCGCGAGACGAAAATTTCTGGGCGTGCGAGCCGCCACGCGGGAGATCTCCCGCGACGCCAGGCGGGAAACTCTCCCGTCACGACGCCGCGCGGGAGGTTTCCTGTCTCGCCGCCGGTCTATATTATCCCTCCTTCCCCGCCACTCACTTCAGAAGTGCAAAATTCTAAACCCCCAATGTTCGGGAGGAGGTGGCGCTAGAGGCGGCCGTAGAAGTCGTGGAGGATGACAGAGTACGAGGTGTGGGAGGAGACGGCGCTAGCGGCGACCGTAGAAACATTTGCCGCGGACGAGCGGCAAATGCTGAAGGCGGGGCGACGTCGCTGGGAGGCGGAGCGGTAGCACCGGTGGGAGGTGCGCTGGCAGCAGGGGTGGGAGAAGCTTGCGCTGCGGCGGGAGATGCGGGAGGAGCGGATGAAGTCTACGAGTGGCGGCGCTTGGCGGAGATGCAGCTGCGGATACAGAGGCAGTAGGTGGAGCACCGTCAGCGGCGGGGGAGCTAGAGCAACAGCTGCGTCAGGAGGCGGCGGTCGCGGATAGAGCAACCTACTTGACATTCGTGACGGAGAGAGCAGCGGGGGATCGACGACGGAGGAGTAGCAGAGAGAGCATCGGAGAGAGCAGCGGGCGATCGTCCACCTCCATAGGCCGGGTGGCAGTAGGTAGTAGGCTAAAGATGAAGCAGGTTTCACAGGTCATCCGGGATTGAGAATTGAATAATATTTTACTCAAATTTAACCTAAATATTATTTATTCCTCTATCCTGAATGATATAAAAATGAAACTATAAGAAAATGTTTAGTTTGTCTAATAAAACCTATCAAGAGGTTCGGAAGCGCCGTTGTGGGAACATCACCCCGAGTAGAGGAGGCAATGCCGACGCATATATAGGGCACCGGTGGAGAAGCTCTTATATCCTGACAAAAGCTAAACACTATCCTGACTGGTCTTGACTTGCTAGTAGCGTGAATACTTGACTCTGGTGTCTGGTGTTCACACTCCAGTTTCTATCTCTTGCTAGTGTGAACACTTGACCATTCCCTAGACTAGCACACCACCCCACTTGCTATCTCATGTTGGTGTGAACACTTGACCTTTCCTAGAGTAGCACATGCACATGCTGGTGCTGGTGCTTATTAGCAACGTAATTAATCAACAAGGATTCGTTGTTGCAGCAGTAAGGCCCAGCACAGACAGCAGTAATGCGGTGTAACTGCATTATTTCCTTTAATGTGTAGATTTTGATAGGTTTTACTGTATCTTTTTAAATTAATGTACACTCTACGGAGTGTAGTTGGTAGAAGTGTTAGAACGTTGGCCACACATAGAATTAGGAATGCAAACTGTTTGATTCTAGCTTTTGTGCTTTGGAGTGTTTCTCAAGTTCACAGCGAACCGGCACAAAACCTGCTTGACTCAACTTGTGATATGTCAAAGTTAACCTTGAATTGCGAATGTGGTGAGCAAATTGCACAAACCACTCACTATAGTCTCGTTGCACAAACTACTTATTTTTCATGTCTTTGTCTTTTGCAGAAAACACCAACTTTACTTGTAGTTGGTTGCACAAATGTCCAAATCTAGGATTAGTCTTGTTAACAACAAATCTGACGACTGGGTCCACAGTCAGTGATGATGTGGCACCCACGTATCATAAACTAGCCCTTTTCAAACATTTTTCAAAATTTGGAAAAAAAATTCCAATGAACAAAACAATATAAATCGGACGGTACGATGGTTTTTTGTCGAAGGCGGAGGTAAGTTCAAGATGGCAAGTACTTGATGGCTGTAATATTTTGGTGCGTAAAGCCTGATGATATCTAGATGCTAAAACTGATGGTATCTTACCGTTTGAATGTATGTGGACAGGAATACATAAAGAGTTTTCAACTTTATTTTGTTCCTAATTTACTAAGTTATGTCAAACTTTTCCAGATTACTTATGTCATATTGTTTCAAATACTAGAATATTTTTAGATTTTTTTTGAAAATTTTGAAAATTCACCAAAATTTGGCCATATCTCACAAAAAGTGGCATATATATTAAACTTTTTCAAACTTTCCTAGATTTGTTAGTTTATATTTTTTCATTTCTTGGAATTTTTTATATTTTTTAAGGTTTGAAAAAAGGCTAGTTGATGACACGTGGACACCACATCATCATTGACCGTGGGCCCTGGCCGTGAAAGTTGTTGTTAACAAGTCGAATCCCAGCTTGGACCTCTATACAATCAACTATATGTAAAGTTGATGTTTTCTGCAAAATACAGGAAAAGTGGGCGATTTGTGCAACAGAGACAATAATAGTAAGTGGTTTGTGCAATTTTCTCGAATGTGATGGTAGTGTGGTAGATAGTAGTAAATACTACATTGTGTGATCAAGTGAAGTTCACATGTACTACCGTCCCCACTTTCATACCACTGTTGCGGCGAATTGCGACGAAGACCAGAACACCAAGCAAGCCCCCCCAACAACACAAAGACTTGAACCTCCCTTAGCTAGTCCTCCAATTCAGCCTTCATGATATTCTCTTCTTCTGACTTCACCATGAACCAAAATGTCACTTGATGTCAACACAGAACAGAGCTTCGCGCTGCTCCCTCTAGACCAAACTGTCGAAATAAAAGTATGGGTGCGCACGAACGAATACCACCCGATCCAGCAAACTATAGGCAATAGCCTTTCGGAACTCATCACTCTGGCCAGATCAAGAATGGCAGGCCACAGGAAGGTCTTCATCTTAGCACAAGAGAGACCTTAGGACCGCCACCTTTATTCAGATCGGCCCCCCACACCGTCGACCATCCTAGGCTAGCCAAGATTGCTGGCCGGAGACACCAAGCACAGATCTCGAAGTCCGTAGACGCCACATCCTCCTGGGCAACGCCGCAGCCCAACAGTCAGCCCTCCACTGCCGGCCGCCGACACCACGGATAAGGCAAGGAGGACAGGACCTAGGGTTTGACCCCATCTAGCCCGCCCCAACCCGCACCTCTGCCGCCGGCCTGGCACGCTGCCAGAGGCGCCCACCACCGCTCGCCGGGCCGCGACGCCAAACGCCTGGAGAACCATGCGCAAGACAACACCTCACTAGGTCCCACCCCGATCCGCCGCCAATGACACGAGGGAGCCGCGATAAACACCCGGCCGCCGTTGTCGGCCTCTCGGGCTTTGCCCGGCAGCTTCGTCCGGCGGCGCGGGGGAGGAGAGGCCTCGGCGACGCTAGGGTTGGGGGAGGGAGGGTCGCCCCTGGGTCGTCTTGGCGAGAGCGACGGGACGAGCCTTGTCTAAAAATATGGAAGACGCACACAAGGAATTTAATGTCTCTTGAACTGACATAAGCAAGAACAGAGCACACATGAAGGAGCACCGAACTTTTCATCGTGACACCGAAGCAGCAACGAATTTAAGCTGCTGGAGCGACCAATTTAAGAGCGCAGAGGAATAAATAATGAAGATGGTGCCGATGGCGATTGAATCGAACACTCACTGGTACATAGCTGTAGTTAATGGCAGGCAGAAACGAGAATTAAATACAGTTCATACTATACTAGTACTACGTATGTAACATACATTGATCATTGCTAATGGGGTTGCAAATTTACGATTAAAAATAGACGATGATGAACTAATTACAGAAAACACGCTACCTGCAAGCTGGATCTTATCCCTGGGTCGTCCTTGATCCTGGTGCTGCAGTTGGCAAAACAAGGAGAAAGAGTGAAGCCCCCCAAAAACAAGGTAATTCAGACAAATTAAAGGCAGCATCTGCTGCAAGAGAATGCATATGTATTGGAATGGATTATGGGAATACACGCACGTTTGCCTGGGCGGAGGCTGTACTGCTTCAGCCTGTGGGCCTCTACTTGAAATATGCTTCAAGACGGTTGGGATGGTCAGACGCCGCTCTCTTCACAGCAGCCACCGCTTCAGAACATCTGTGCCTGCTGCCTTCCTCACTATAAAGCTTAATCCATACAGTATGGAGAGAAGGGAGGTTCCTTAAGCAGGACTCCCAGTCACTACCACCGAGGATGTCCGACGCCAGGAGGCCAAAATCAAGGCGCTGAACTTTGGGCATAGCTCCTCGTGGGAACATATAGGGAGCAAACAAAACATTCTGGAACGAGCACCTCCTCGCACAAGAGAATGCAACAGCGCTAAGCATGAACGACCTTTCTGTTGCACACTGTTCTTCCGTGGAGGTGTCCTCGTCAGACTGCAGACGGAGATCACGAAGAGCCGGTAGAGTCCCAAGGACTTGAATGTCCTCCAGTCGCACTTGATGGACTTTTATACACAGCAAGGAGAGAAGAGGAAATGATGAAGAAATAATCCTTGTCGGCATCGTCTCGTACCATCCGCACAACCGAAGGAATCGGAGTTCTAGTGAAGAGGGCACCCAGTCCCCCAAGTTATCAATGTTCTCACCATCAGTTGCCATATAGAGATGGTGTAATTTGTGCAGTTTGCCTAAAGATTCCAACAGAATAAGAAGATTCTCCGGAGGATACATTGATGGTAAATGAAATTCCAGCCCCCTCAGCTCGGTCAGGTAGCGCATCTCTTCCGGATCATCATCTTCTGTAAAGTGTGGCTTGCCTAGCTGTTCGAGGGATGTCAGATTCTTATACCCTACTGGCAGATGTGTACCATCAACGTACAAGTACATCAGATTTCTAAGCCGGACAATACTTGCCGGAAATTCTTCAGCGTTCTTATCTAACCCTCGCAAATCCAATGTCTGTAAAAACAATAGCTTTCCTATTTCCTCTGGGATCTTTCGGAGTTTTGTATTCCTTAGTCCAAGGTATCTCATGTGCAATAAATCACCAACACAACGAAGGTTAAGCTGGTCACTTTCCACAAGATTACAACCTTCTAGGTCCAAGACACGCAGAACTTCAAATAGTGATAGAGGAAGCATCTGATTAATAGCAGGACTAAAAATGGTGTAGGATCTCACTTGTGAGATGCTACTGGTTACTAGCTGAGTGTTTGCGAGCTCTTCCTTTTGGACAGACAATCTCCGGACCTTTCTTTTGAAAGGTGTATTTACCTTGGTAAAATCCATTATAGTGACAAAGTTTTCTTCACTAGCCAAGTCACATATAAGATCGAGCATTATATCATGTACACGGCATGTTCTTGGCTCACCATAACAATCAAAATCTGAAATTTGTATCATGCTTCTGTTGAGAAGCTCGTTGAAGTAACTCAATCCGATCTCATATAAGTTGTCCCCTTGGATAAGACCTTCCGCAATCCATCTTCTTATTAATCGGTCTCTGTCAATGCTACAGTCTTCTGGAAATATACTTAAATATAATAGACAAGTCTTCAGATGAGAAGGGAGATCATGATAGCTAAAAGATAATATCCTCCTCATCTCCTCCAAATTTGTATCTCCTTTTGTAATTCCACTACCAATAGAGTTGAGCAAAACATACCATTCACTAATGGGTTTTATTTGTCTATTACTAGCCAGATGACTGGCTAAAGTAATAATAGCCAATGGTACCCCGGCACATTTCTTCAAGATATTCATCGATACTTCCTGTAATTCAGGAGGGCACGTCTTATCTCCTAGGAATATTCTGTTATAGAAGAGTCTCTGAGAGTCGCCATCAGAGAGAGGTTTCATGTTATGAACCATATCATCATTATGAGAGGAGCATTCTTTAGAAACATTGATATTGCGGGTAGTAGTGATTATTCTACTTCCGCCTTCAGTACCCATCAGAGCATATCTGATTGTTTTCCATGCACTTACATCCCATATATCATCAACAATGATGAAATACCTACAAAAGAGAATGTCATGAAATTACACCAATGATCCAAAGATTGTATTATTCATTGAAGAACAAGGTTTACTCTGTTACATAAGGAATTATAAAACATGACAAAGGAAAGCCATTAGAGGCAAACTCGGCTAGATTAGTTCATTTTTATTAACTTACACTTTTCGGTGCTCAATAGAAGTTGTTAAGAACATGGATTCTACCCACATGGACCAACTCGACTAAAAAAGATAGCAACCAGCACCACACTAAGACTTCTAGGAACTCATCTCCAAGGCAACAATTCCCCGAGAAAGTATAAAAACATGCCCTCGTAATAGTTAAATGAGTCGACCAACTCAGGCGGAGAGTTCTCTAGGATAAGTTGGGTTCAGAATTTGGGGTGTGAATGTACCTCTTGGACCCAAGCGATTCTTGGAGTTGATCAATGAGCTGTTTTTCGTTTAGTGCGGCACCACTCAAACTCATATATCGTTGCTTGTCAACTTCAAATAGAAGTTCTTTTAAAACTTTCTTGATGTCAGGACTGCGAGACACGGACACAAAAGCCGTACAATCAAAACCTGATCGAACCTTATCATAGATGGCTTTGGAGAGAGTTGTCTTCCCAAGTCCTCCAAATCCAACAATGGAAAGTATCTTGGGTTGTTTGGATACATCATCATTCAAACAGAGCTTCTCAATTAGCTTGTCCCTTGCATTTTCAATGCCAACAATCCTTTCCTTGTCTTCGTACAGAGCCACGAGGAGAGGGTCAACTGCGGTAATCCTTGAGGCTGCAGCTAGATTAGCAAAAGCACCATCAGCTTTGTACCTCTTATGTCTGGTGGCCACATCCTTGAGCTGCTCCTTGATGCCCCTGATTGCAGTTGCAATCTCACGGCGAGCCTTGCCCTGCTTAAACAATCTGCCCATCTTGCCCATGAGCTCCCTGAAGATGTTCAGCTCGGTGTCAGCCTGATCAGAGCCTTTGACACGCACGACGAGGGAGTCGACGACATCCTCCATGTCATAGGACAGCTCCCGGACATCCCCAGCCCAGAGCTTGACCTCCTCGTCGAGCTCTTCCCTCGGCACCTCCGCCACCCTGCGAAGGGCGGCGCGCATGCTCCGCAGTTCACGGGAAAAAGCCTCGATATCTTGCTTCACGCTTGTCTGCATCATGTACTCCTCTTTGAGCAGCTCGCCCAACTTCGGCAGGAGGGAGCCCATGGCACCCAAGGCGAGATCCATGGCTGGCTTTCGATTGACCTCTTTGAGCAGATCTATAGCTATTTCTTCTGCTCGATCTCTTAATAGGTTTGCTGTGAGCAATGCCTCGTTTCTGAGCCACGGTTAAGATGTTTACAGAAATACCATACCAAAGATATACTCGAAGTAAAGATGCCATCCGATCAGCGAACACTATCCCGACAGCTGCTACTTATCGTGACTGCTCTTGACTTAATTTGGTGGCTGATGTTAACACTCCATTTTCTATCTCTTGGTAGTGTGAAACACTTCACATTACCTAGACTAGCACACCACCCCACTTTCTATCTCATGTTAGTGTGAACACTTGACCTTTCCTAGAGTAACACGTACGAACTGGTGCTGGTTAGCAACGTAATCAACAAGGATTCGGTGTTGCGGCAGTAAGGCCTGGCACACGCAGCAATTTGTCGTGTAACTACCTTATTTTTCTTTCATGTGTAGATTTTGATAGGTTTACTGTATCTTTTTAAGTTAGTGTACATACTACAGTGTGGTTAGTGGAAGTGTTAGAGCATTGGCCACACACAGAATTAAAAATACCAACTGCTTGATTCTCACCTTTGTGCTTTGGAGTGTTTCTCCATATTCGCAGCAAACTTGCCCAAAATCTGCTTGACTCGACTTGTGATATGTCAGAGCTAACATTGAATTACGAATATGGTAGTAGTAAATAAATTGTGTGATGGAGCGGAAGTAAATATGTGAGGCTCCGATTGGACAGCTGTGGCTCCTAGCGCTTTGATTGATCCCTGTGTTGGAATAGCTATAGTACTCCCGATGACTTCACTAGACCATGATGACGCGCACCCGGTTTTGACAATATTTTCATAGTTTTATCATCTATCTTCCTCTTAACTACAGTAATTTTTTTTTACAAATACATCATATGCCGCTATAGCAAGGACATTAAGGGTGACTTGTGAATCAGGTAAAACTCTAAAAAAAAGTTGTACAATTTTTACAGAAACAAGAGAAAATTAAACATTAAAAATGAACTGTTGTATACAGCAAGAAGGCTCAACGATCAAGAACAAGAGAAATAAATCGGAGCGCTGGAATGAGAACAGAATTTAAGAACAAGAGATAACCAACCTAAATTGGAGAGATCTCGTGAAGTTGGGATGCTCCCGCAAAGATGGCTCTCTCACACAGGCCCCAACCTGCCTATGCTACCAGGAGTGAGAACAGAAATTGTATTTTTCTCTTCAATAGCCTGTACAAGAACAGCAAGCAGGAACACTTCCGGTCTCAAATCTGAAATTGGGCTGTTCTCTCCAGTAACCTGTACAAGAACAACAAACACGACAACTTCATGTCTTTCAGTTGTTCCATTTCAACAGACTTTAATTTCGCCAATATTTCCAGTTATAAACAGAAGGGGTCAATGAGCTTACGAAGATTGCAGCCTGGCCCTGTGGACATGGGGCATCGAGGATTCAGCGGAGAGTGTGGCTAGCGTATAGCGAGAGGGTTGCGTCGCCATGACAGGCTTTTCAGAGCTCGACGACATCTCCCTCGAGCGGTCGAGCAGACCACCAGCATGACGCCGCCGCCCATCCACTGCCCATCCTCGCCGTCGCAGCCCACCAGAAATTCCTAGCTGCCTTTGTACGTATCGCCGCCGCCGCGGGAACGAACAAGCCGCCGTAAATACGAACTCGCCGCCTGCCAGCACGTGCGCGCCCCAAAAAACTCGAACTCGCCACTGTGGCATTGCTTCAGCCACCGCCCGCCAGCACGCGCGCGCCGAGCCAGCCACTCCGCTCATCGCCGCCGGCGACTAGGTACGAACCCTAGCCGGCTGACGAAGGACAAGAACGGGCCCAAACCAAACGGGCCTCTGGGCCCATTTTGCATCGGGATGGGGATCCGAAAATACGTTAAATAAACTAGGGAAAGGTCGGCCCAGAAAGATAACTTACGTTAGCTGACAAAAATTTATGAAAACCCCATGTCATTTTTTTTATTATGAAAAACCCTTTAGTTTACAGATTTCACATAAAACTTATTTGTAGAGTATTATTATTTTAAAATAGGTATTTCCTGTCATTTATTCGTTGTCTATCTTCTATGCTTTATTGTTATTTTCAGCTACATTTATCCTAAGTTAAAAAATATTTTGGTATGCTAAAGTGAACTTCCTAAACGTCTTATTTTTTGGATGGACATATTAGCACTTTTATGCAGGGATTTAACCTCTAAAAATGGTTATAAAATTTAAAAAATTACCGGAAAATTTTGAGGACAAAATATAGTTAATCTATTTATTGTTAGTACTTGTAATTTAACCTGCAGTAAACTTATGAGTATATTGCATATAAAATGCAGATGACTAATTCCTTGAGAGAAAAAAATCTAGAAGCTCATCGAGAATGGCTACAACTATGGTGATTGGAGTTTTGGCTTGAGAATCTTGCTTGAAACCTATGAATTACGAAAAAAATCAATGGTATGGACGCTGCATAAGTATCATGTAGTTTGTCGTCACATGCCTGAATCACCAAGGGAGAGTGTTTATACAGATAATGGGCCAAGAAATAGAAGGGTTGTCTTAGGAAGTGAAATAATTCCATGCATAAGGAAGATCATAGGCAAAGAACCTACAAGATACCATAGGCAGAGGAAGAGTCCCAGACATCGCTTTAATGAACAGTATGGTGAACAAGATCAAACATGGCACAAGTGTGACTTGTGGGTACACTAGTAAGAATATGAATTGGTAGGACTAAGCAGAGTATTTCATTCATGTAAGGTTGATGTCTTTGCAAAAGATCAACTAGAAGGTACTAACCAAGGCACTGATACAAATATTGAATATAGACGAAAACTCATAAGTTGATTGTGATTGATTTGTGTTACAATAAATATATTGCCTAGCCTCTCTTCATCGTTTTAAACTTTTGGTTGAGATGGCTAGTGCATCAATTTCATATAGGGATATCAACCTTACATGAATGAGAGTATTAAAAAATAAAAAAAGATTATGCAGCCTACATTAAAACCAAGATCAGGACTGAAATAGCTTGAAGCTTGGGTGATAGTGTTACAATAAATAAATTGGCTAGCTTATTTTCATCAGTTCAAATTTTTGGTTGAGATAGCTAATGCATCAATTTTATAGGTTGATCAAGTTAAAGAATCCGTCAAAGACATCTCTATGAATCCTCAAGAGAAGGTGGAGAAATCAACGGAAACCCCAAAAGTACTCCCTAAAATTATATCAATATGAAACATATCGTGAAGTGTTACAATAAATATATTACCTAGCCTATTTTCGTCGGTTCAATCTTTTGGTTAAAATGACTAGTGCATTAACTTTATAGGTTTATCAAGTTGAGGACTCCGTCAAAGAGATCTCTATGGATCCTCAAGAAGAGGTGGGGAAACCAACGGAAAAACCAAAAGGACTCCCTGAAGCTGTATCGATGTGAATCATATCACACCTGATTTATACTTGATTGAAGGCTGTGAAGATGGCCTCAACAAGAAATTCAACCAAGACCTCTACTTGTTAAACAGAAAAGATAGAACTTCTAGTCCTCTACCTTCTTTCCTTAACAAAATTTTTATTTAGAATCTTTCACCTCGCTGCTCAATAACGGAAACCTACATGAGAAACAACTAATTCAACTAAAAATAAATTTTCAGGAAAAGGAAAAATATCAAAAATTTAGAGGGAAATTAACTAAACACAGTGAAGCCAACCCGTCGCTTGTTCATCCATGGACTGTTGGATTAAATAT
Source organism: Lolium multiflorum (assembly GCA_030979885.1). NCBI lineage: Eukaryota > Viridiplantae > Streptophyta > Magnoliopsida > Poales > Poaceae > Lolium > Lolium multiflorum. The sequence goes on from CM061752.1 coordinate 32,252,788, forward strand.
TTGTCGGCAGTTCCATTGCATGTCAAGCGATTGACCGGTACATGCATATATTGTGTGGTGTGTGTGATCGTGTCCCTCCTCGTCGGGATGCATAACGATAGCTAATGCATCAATTTTATAGGTTGATCAAGTTAAAGAATCCGTCAAAGACATCTCTATGAATCCTCAAGAGAAGGTGGAGAAATCAACGGAAACCCCAAAAGTACTCCCTAAAATTGTATCAATATGAAACATATCGTGAAGTGTTACAATAAATATATTACCTAGCCTATTTTCGTCGGTTCAATCTTTTGGTTAAAATGACTAGTGCATTAACTTTATAGGTTTATCAAGTTGAGGACTCCGTCAAAGAGATCTCTATGGATCCTCAAGAAGAGGTGGGGAAACCAACGGAAAAACCAAAAGGACTCCCTGAAGCTGTATCGATGTGAATCATATCACACCTGATTTATACTTGATTGAAGGCTGTGAAGATGGCCTCAACAAGAAATTCAACCAAGACCTCTACTTGTTAAACAGAAAAGATAGAACTTCTAGTCCTCTACCTTCTTTCCTTAACAAAATTTTTATTTAGAATCTTTCACCTCGCTGCTCAATAACGGAAACCTACATGAGAAACAACTAATTCAACTAAAAATAAATTTTCAGGAAAAGGAAAAATATCAAAAATTTAGAGGGAAATTAACTAAACACAGTGAAGCCAACCCGTCGCTTGTTCATCCATGGACTGTTGGATTAAATATTTGTCGGCAGTTCCATTGCATGTCAAGCGATTGACCGGTACATGCATATATTGTGTGGTGCGTGTGATCGTGTCCCTCCTCGTCGGGATGCATAACGATATGATGGATGATGTCCAGAGCACTCGGTGAATTTTGGGTTTACCATTGCCGTAGTCCGTCCGTAAACTATGCCATAAATCTATTTGGGGAAAACTAAACAATAAAGTGGCTGTAGTTTAGTGGTGAGAATTCCACGTTGTGGCCGTGGAGACCTGGGCTCGAATCCCAGCAGCCACACTGAGTGATTTTTGCTCTGCTGAAGTGTTCTACTCTTTTTGTTTCTACTCTGCGGAGTTAAACGCTGTCACTTTGGCACCACACATGTCGCGTCCACGCCGGGACACTTCTTTGCACGCCGCGCGTGCCGGCCGCCTCTCTTCGCCACGGCAGACGGTGTCGGAACCAGACGCTTCCGGCGGCCACGTACCCTCACACGTGTTGGCAAGCTCGCACGCATCCATGGACACCTCCGCACTTTATGTACGGGCGGTCGGCGCCGCTACCGATCGAACTCCATTCCAGCACAAGGAAACTCGCTGAATCCTAACAGTACGTAGTGCAGCTTCAGCCTTGAGCAACTGAGCTAAGCCAGCAGCGAGGTCGATCTTGCCACCATGGGGCAGGGCACGGAGGTGAAGACCAGGCCGGACCCGAAAGTGGAGATCCAGGTCTGTCAATAAATCAATCCACTCTTCGTTTTAGCCTGAGAGGCTGAGATTAAGATCGGTGGTGACTGTTTTAGGCGGTAACAATGGCGAATGATTCTTGTAACTGATGCATGCGTGCGTGTGCAGGAGAAGGGCGAGGTGTTCTTCTTCTACCGGCCCAAGGTGGGCAAGGAGGAGGCGCACAGCCCCGACGACGTGCAGCGGATGTACGTCGTCCTGCGTCCGGAGTCCGTCCCCGAGCGCGGCGTCGAGGAGAAGCAGGCGCCGGACTCCGGGAAGGAGGGGAAGAAGAGGAAGACCCGTCACAGCGGCGATGATCAGGGAAGTGGCGGCGGTGGCGATGAAGGAGGCCACGGCAAGGAGGTAACAAATGAGATTCCTCAAGCTTTGATCTCTGTCCCAAACACTGCACATTGATCATGATTTTTTTCTTTGCAGGAGGTGAACGTGGAGGAGCGGCCTCTGCTCCGTCTGATCGTGATGGGGAAGAAGAGCCTGCCGGACCCGGCGAAGCACGGCCGGCCATACTGGGGCTACGTGGACCTCGTCACCACCGACGTGCAGGACATCAAGGACGCCCTCAAGGGAGCGGAGTACGACACGAAGACGCGCGGCAAGCGGCACCTGGCCGCGGCGAGGGCGCTGGGCGAGGGCGTGTACCGCATCGTCAAGCACGACGCCCCCGGCGGCCGTGGCGGCCGCGCGCACACTCACCTCGTGTACAAGCTCGAGCTCCCATTGCCGTCTGCGGCAGGTGGCGAGGAGGACGGCGTCGGCGAGCCGCAGGAGGCCATGAACGTGGAGCCGGAGGCGTCGTTCCTGGTGCAGATCAAGAACCCCGAGCAGGGCGGCGGCGGGGGCGGGTTCGGTGGGCTGCAAGGGAAGCGCAAGGCGGCGTTCCCGGAGCACCTGCAGGGGCGGTTCGGGAGCAACCGCTACGCGCCGGCCGACCCGCCGGACCTGCTCAACTACGAGGGGTGCGAGCTGCTGCTCATCTCGGCGTCGGATGACGTCGAGGAGGAGCTGGGCCTGGAGCTGCACACCGAGACGGAGAAGGAAACAGAGCGCGCGGGTGGTGGTGATGGGGAGGGCGGCCGTGCCGGCGCGGGGTGCTCGGACCTGGTGAAGATGTTCGGCGAGGTGGCAGACGTGAAGCCGCTGCTCAGCGGGAGCTGGGACTAAGCTTAGGGAAACGTTCAACAAGTAGCATTAGACTACTAGGGAGGAGGTAGCATCAGAAGCAGGAGGAGGCCAAGTTCTTAGTGGAAATCGCTCTGTCATGCTGTAACAGTTCCATGTACCCGAGTGTAAACTTCTGTGTCACAATCTACGCAGCTGAAATCAAATGGGCCATACTGGTGTTCGGGGAGTGGTTTTCGTCTCCGCTGATGAAATACAAGTTCAGATGCCCGCGCGTTTCTATGCGAACGCACATTCGGGTGTTCCTGCTAAGCCAAGCTCCTCTCCGCTCGCGGGAGAAAATTTACGATCAGCATGTGCTGGCGGGAGCTTGCGCGTCCAGCAAGATGGCGGGAGGTCGCACGCGTCCACAAATCCCGCAGGAGAAATTCGATACTCGCTCTCTCTGGGCCTCACCGGAAAATCCTCCGTCACCATTTCTCCCCTTTTGAGGTCCCCTTTCGAGCTCTCCGTTCAGAACAGCTTCTCAGAGTGACTATCGGTAAGTGACTATCTTCTTCGACCGCTGGAGTCCCACCGTGGTAGGTCATCTTCCTCGTCTTTGTCAGCATGACGACTTCGTTCGCCTCATTCGAATGTCAAATCGATGCGAGTAATATAGAACTTGTTTTATATGTTTTTAAACTTGTTTTGATTTAGAGGTTGTTAGTTCATTCTACAGCAGCAGTTTCTTGATATACGGTCTGTTAGAGGTAGAACTATATCTGTTGTTTTTGTCGCGAAGTGTGATCTTCATTGTTTGAGGTCACATATAAGTAAAACAGTTAGAATTGCTTCTACAATGTATATGTGCTCTCTTTATACGAGCTTTGAAGTTATACATTTCTTGCGAGCAGAGAGAGAAGATTGTTACTAGTGTTCTTGCCCGTAAGGTGTTTAATGTGTGCTATGTTCTAATAGGTTTGCCTTCAAGTTTTTTATATGTGCCATGTTTGAAGAGCTTGTTAATGTGTTTAATGTGCGCTATGTTCTTGTTTGTTTACCATTGTTCTTGTACTAGGTACTTTCATTTATGTTGTAGGAAATGAAAAACTTGCCAGATCTCTCACGCAGCCGGTGTTGCAGGCAAAGGCGATGGTACCGCTTTGGTAAGACCGATGTCTGATAAGTACGACTAATGCTTGATAAGTACTACCTGGTAATTAAGAAGACCATGCATGGCCACATATTATGTCCATGTTTGTTCTAAAGAAGGTGCGTGACCTTATCAAGAAAGGCGTTAGAGTGGATCTGGGATTCAAGGTAAAGTACATCAAGAATGTTGGAGAGTCTGTTCTCAAGTATTGTGGCCGTGTAGTTGCTCTGGAGCATATATACAATCATCTTAGACACTGGAGAGCACAGTGGGTTCATGTATGCAGGTTCAAAAGGATTGAGGACGATTGAGGACGTGCGCTAGGTGGAAGAGACAACAACAATCATGGTGGACGATGGTGCTTACTTCGCGCACATCATGATTCGACCAATGCTTCTGCTTTTGCTTGTGTGCACTCAATCATAAGCTATGATAGGCGATAAAGAAGGACGTTGATCTCCTCAACAAGCTTATAGTGAACTATGCTCAGATGCTACGTCGGGAGTCTTTCACAAGCAACCATCTCTACCACCATGCTCTTAGTCACGTCATGGAGTACAAGGCACATGCCACAAAGTAACTTGTGATGAGCCCCAAGTGCAGGATGTCTTGGTTTACATCCTTCCTAAAGAGGTATTTATATTAAGGAGGCTGAGAATTGGGTTGTTGTTGTGGTGCTCGCTCTGGTGTTGGTGACGGCGATGAACATCATGATGATGATGTACATTTTGAAAATAACTAGGTTTGGCAAACATTGATGCTAAGTTTGTATATTTTGTATGCTACCTAGGTATGACGAGGAGGTGTATACCAACCAAGCTCTAATAAAGTGTAGCATCATCAACACTCGAGAGATCTCCGTGAGCAGCACACATGCGATCAGTAGATGCTAGATGAGTCAATGTAAATGCCAGATGAGTCGATGCCATATGAGTTGGCGAGGAGTTTCACTTAATCATACCTGCTCGAGCAATAATGTAAAGTGCACATTTACGTTGAGTAAGCGAAAGACCATTCTTAGGAGTTAGGATAATCAAGTTCAACGCCAAGCAAATAGTGAAGTGTGCCCAAATCCTTGATAGAAAATTGTTGACGAAATGTGGAAACTAAACGGTCAAAAACTGATGAAGACAGACTGATAACAATAATACCATAAACACAAAGCAACTTGTACATAGTGATAGAAGGACGTTGAAGACTAAACAACAGATACATAGTGATAAGCTATGGCATCAACAAAAGAAGCACTCACTCTTCAAAAACACCATGGAGAAAGACATTTTGAACATCCAGTTGACACAAGACCAACCATGAGTCACGACAAGTGACATAAGCAAATTGAATGGTGGTAGATTTAACGACTGGACTAAAAGTATCTTCATAATCAAGATCATACCTCAGTTTAAAACATCTGACAAACAGTCATGCCTTATAGCGCTCAATGGATCCATTGGAATGACGTTTGACTTTGAACACCCATTTATAATCAATTAAAGGCCATCAGAAACGGAGGCCAGCGGCTCTGTCGGCGGAGGGCACAAGAACCCTAGCCGCTGCCTAGGGATCACCTCACTATCCTCGTAACATGTTGTACCCTTTCGCTAAATATAACTTAGTCCAGACAATAACAAACCATCCAAATTTTATGTAGTCGGTGTTTGCTATTTGTAGATCATTTGGCCGTCTTTTAAATTGTTAGATCACTTGGCCTTCGTTTAATTTGTTAGCTCTGAATCCCTTTAATTATCTTGTATTTCTTCAAGTAATTGCATTATCCCTTATCTCCCCTCTCAACTTTCTTCCACCACAACAATTATCAGTCGTCAATCTTAGCTAGTACGAGCAGTCTAGACAGCCAGTTTGCATTGACGGGTGCCTTTTTGTTTTTGCGACCTAGATACTCTTGTCGCACGATTCCCATTGCTTTTGTTACTCTAGGCCGCACCCTCGGTGGCTGCCACTGGATCCTGCGTACTGTTGGCCCGGAGATACAAAGACGAGGTTAACTCTCCAAGTGGTGTAATACTAGCGTCAGTGGAGATTTCTCCTTCTCTTGTACTCTCCCTTAAACTCGGATTCACGTGGTTCAGTTTCTTGCCAAACCTCGGATGTGTTCCCTTTCGCGTTTTCTTTAAATATTTGGTATAAATCTTGTCCCAGTGAGGTTCATCATTTGGTTGGCACTTGATTTCTATTAAGCTCAGGTTCTCGTGTTCGAAAAGTGTCGAAACACGTCGTTTGGAAGGTGTCCTTTTCGGGCTGCTCCTCGGACGACCTGAAAACTGTCATGGTACGGGGTTTTAGCTTTCATCTCCGAGTGAGGTATACAAGAAACTAAGTACTCCGTACTAAGTAACAATACAATTAAAGAGTAGCATATACCTTGCAGAGGAGCAACCCAATCTTCTCCATATTAGGGGTACCCTCAAGGATTCTCAGTAACACTTGGGTGTTGATCGCGCCAACGTCACACCGGATGAGGCACATTATGTTCAGGTTTCGGAATACCGGGAATTCCTGAGATTTCTGGTCCAGCAATGCCTGAAATACACCACCAACGTACAAGAGAAAGAAAATGCAATTATATATACTGCGTGGATTTGGATTTGGCAAAGTGATGGTAGTTAGAAACATTGTTGTAAAACACGAAGACACAATCACACAAGTCATAGAATGCGTACCGTCGTGGTGAACCCCTCCAGCCGTAGCTTCGTGACATTGGATATTCGGGCCAGGAAGCCGCGCATGGATCTCAGGAACTCGAGCTTGGTCTTGTTAGCCCGTTTGTTCGGCCGGCAGTCTCGATCAAATATGCTGATCGACGCCGTGACGAGCGACGGCAGCGCCTCGTGCCCTGGAGCAGTGATCACCGGGTTGCCGCCGTCTCCGCCGAACGGGACGTGGAGGAGGAGGAAGGCGAGGCGAGGAGCCGCGATGGCCAAGGTGACAGGATCCGAGTAGCGAGTTCGAAAGATGACTTCGAGGCTCTTGAGCGTGGGTGAGGCGATGGCGCAGTAGGGCTGGTGGTGGCAGCTGACGATGTGCAGGACCTGGAGGACCGGGCACTGCGCGCCGAGCAGCTCCCCGAAGCCGTCTCGCAGAGTCACGCCGGAGAGCCGGAGGCACGTCAGGCGGCATGCGACGGCGGCCATGTCTAGGTGGCGAGGCGGCCACTGGACGACGCCGCTGTGGTCGGCGTAGCTGGAGCATATGCCGACGGTGGTCGGGCAGCGGTTGAGGCCGCGGCGGATCCACCTCTCGGAGGAGGCCGTGCTCCTGCCGTCGACCAAGTAGAGGCGGAACGCGCACAGAGGCAGCGTGACGCCGGCGAAGGACGCGAGCATGCCGTCGGCGAAGTCCTCGAAGCGCGCGCGCTGCCGGGAGCCGGGCTTGTCGCTGCCCGGGAACTGCCGCTGGTCGATGTGGAGGCAGGGCGCGGAGCGCCACACGTGCCTCCACCGCCGCGACAGCGCGCTCGTCTGCGCGGCCTGCCAGGACCCGAGGCGCCCGATGATTTCGTGCAGGAGGTAGTCCGGCAGGTCGCTCAGCCGGTCCTCCGGCGCCGCCGCGTCCACGCGGGCGCGCTTGTACGAAGGAAACGCCGTCTGCGGCGATCGCTCCAGGCTGCCCATCGCCGGCCCCGTTGTGAGACGATCGAGGCGTGGCTGTTTCTACAGTGTTCGCTCGTACGGGTCCTATTGCGTCGGCGGGCTCGAGCTTGATCAACGAGCAGTTTAATTTCTCGCTGTCTATTTGTGCACGAACTGTGTTCCGAGTTCCGAGTCGAGAGATGATTCGGTCTCCGAATCAGATCGCTGGGCACTTGTGCTTTTGATGTTTATCACAAGCTTTTTTCTTGTTTATCTTGTGCTTTTGATGTTCGTTGTGTTGTAAACGGGTTAGCACCTTGTAACAAATCTTGGCCGTTGGAGGCTTTATTAATTTAAAGCTGGGCACTTGTGCCTTCTCTTTAAAAAAAATTAGATCGCTGGGTGTGCTGAGCAGCTATTTTTTATAAAATAATACATATATTTATTAAATTTCAGAAAAAATACACGATTTTCTCGAGAAGTTCGAGAGACAAATACTTATCACCAATTGCAAAATGATCCGGTGGAGTATTTGTGGCTGCTCAAAGTTGCCGCCTAGTTTGTTTATTTGTTTGCCATTGTGATCCAAATTTATTAAATTATTTGTATGCTTTGTTTGTTAAACTTAAATTATTTATTTATTATGTTAAACTTGTTAAGTTATTTTTATGATTTGTTGAACTTATAATAAATTATTGTAGTTTATTTATTGTTTAAAATTTAAAGTAAAATAGTGTCGGAAGGGCTTATGGGGTGAACTGCTAGGCGCCGACACATTCTCATAATTGTATCCATGCCGACGTTCCCAGAGAGGCCAGAAAAAAACGGCTTTGCCAAACTTTGTATTGGGCACGAGTGGAGATGCTCGAAAGTACGAGGTGTTCGGTGCATATTTTGTCGACCGAAACCTTAAAAAAGGTTGTTTTCCAATTTTGCTACCATTTGCGGGTATCTAGTCGGAAAACCTCAAATGTAGCCCAGTTTTGTTTTTCTTTTTTTAAACTTTAAAACTTTTAATTTTAAAGCTTCAGAAAATTTTGGAAAAAATATGTAAATGTAGAGAATGTTGAAATCTCTCGATGTGTAAATTTTCAGATAAAAATACATCATAAATTGCTCTCAGTAAAAATAATAAAGTCTCACAAAATGACAAAATCTAGATTTTAGTGTGCTGTTCATTACTATTCACCAATGCTGAAATCAAGATTTGTTATTTTTGCTGATCCCAAAATACAAGATATTTTAATTTGATAATTTACACACTTGAATAATACAATTTTATCTACATCACAGTATTTTTTCGATTTTTTTAACTTGTTTAAAATGAATTTTTTGTAGGTTCAAAAGGTAGCCTACATGCTCGAGCTACAAAAGTCAATTTTCGTATCTTGTCTTGCTCTAAAGGCCCGGAAGCTTTCTGTTACGCCTACATTTGGCCCCATTATAAGCAGAGTCCAGGAAAGCCTAGCGCACCCTGTCGCGGATTTCCTATACACCGACCAGGTCGGCGCGTACCGCGCGCCGCACACCCCCGCGCGCGGTACGGGCCGGCCCAGTTCGGGTGTTGGGCCACTTGGCCGTTTTCTTTTTTTTTTTCTGTTCTTTTCTTTTTCATTCCTGTTTTTTCTTTTTTGTTTCTTTTTATTTTCTTTTTATTTTCTGTTTATTTTTCTTTTCTGTTTTTTTCGTTCTTAAGATTTAATTTTTTAAATTAAAATATATAGTTAAATGTAAAATGTTTTATCTCAAATATTTGAGAAAATTCAATTTCGAAAATTGTTCAAATAAAAAATTGTTCAAATACGAAAATTGTTCAAATAAAAAAATTGTTCAAATACGAAAATTGTTCAAATAAAAAAATTGTTCAAATAAAAAATTGATCAAATTCGAAATTTGTTCATATATAAAAAATAATAAATTTTGAATTTTTTTGTTAATTTTAAAATTTGTTCCAATTTAAAATTTGTTCCAATTTGAAAATTGTTCCAATCTAAAAAATGTTCAAATTTTAAAAATATTTAAATTTCAGAAAAACTAAAATAATTTTTAAAATCGGTTCTAAAAGAATCTTTTAAAAACGTAAACGTTGAACAAAAAACAAAAAAGAAAAGGAATGTATTTCCCGGAGCAAAGGTGCGGGCTGACGGGGGTGCTGTATGCCGACCTGGTCGGCGCGGACAAGGCGTCGCACATTCCTCAGGCGGGTTGTTCGGCCGGCCCAACATTCCAGTCCTTTTATTTTATTTATTTTTTTGTGTTTTTGTTTTTTCTGTTCTATTTTTCTTTTTACGTTTTTCAAAAGCTGATTCTTTTTAGACACGATTTTTAAAATTATTTTAATTTTTCTGAAATTTATTTTTAAAAAAAATTTGAACATTTTTTTAGATTGGAACAATTTTCAAATTGGAACAAATTTTAAAATGGAACAAAAAAACAAAAAATATTATTTTTTATATATGAACAATTTTCGAATTTGAACAATTTTTTATTTGAATAATTTTCGCATTTGAACAATTTTTCGACTTGAACAATTTTCGAATTTGAATTTTCTCGAATATTTAAGATAAAACATTTTATATTTAAATTTAAATTTAAAAAATTAAATCTTAAGAACAAAAAACAGAAAATAAACAGAAAATAAAAAGAAACATAAACAGAAAAGAAAAAACAGAAATAAAAAAGAAAAGAACAGAAAAAGAAAAGAACAGAAAAAATATCTCAAAAAAAAGAAAATGGCCAAGTGGCCCAACACCCGAACTGGGCCGGCCCGTACCGCGCCCGGGGGTGTGCGGCGCGCGGTACGCGCCGACCTGGTCGGTGTATAGGAAATCGGCGCCTTGTCGGGAAGAGATCAATCGGTTGCACACGGCAGCCTGGGACGGATCAGAAATAGGTTGGAGTCAGCGGGCGGCGGCCATAACCCTCTTCATACACGAGTTGGAATAATCCGGTGGATCGTCGATGATCCCCGGCCGGCGTTTCGTGCACCTGGTGCTGAGCAACATGGCCAGCACCGGCCGTATCGAATACTCGCTGCGGCACATCGACGCGACGCGTTTCTTCTACCCTACTACGCCGCCGCAGCAGCCGCCATCTGCGCTCGCCCACCGTCCACCGTCGGAGCCGTCTCGCCTGCCTCCGCCTGTCATGGGTTTCACCCCTCCCAACTCTTCCTCGCCGGCCGAGAGAGGCATGGAGTTCATGCTCCTCGGCACCGACAAGATCGTCGCCTCAGACCAGACCGGCCGCGCCGTGCTCTACGACCCCGCGCGCCACACCGTCCGCACCATGCCGTCACTCACGAGCCCCAAGTACAGCCCCGTGGCCCTCACCGTCAACGGCAACGACCTGTACGTCATGAACGCGATCCCCAACCTGCACTCGACCATGCACTTCGACGGCCACGACCACGGCTTCGACCAGCTCGCCTTCCAGTCGGATTCGTCGTCTCCCACGAACCAAGAAGGTGACTGGTGCTGCTCGGACCTCTCGCCAATTCCCTGCGAGCGCGATGAGCCCGATCCTCAACACGGGGTCATACGGGCAGCCACCACGGTCGACGGAGGCTCCAGCATCTTGGTGTCCAAGCATGGCATGGGCACCTACGCCTTCGACACGGCGCGCGACGAGTGGAGCAAGGTCGGCAGATGGATGCTGCCGTTCGCTGGGCAAGGAGAGTTCGTCCCCAAGCACGGCCTCTGGTTCGGCCTGACGACCCGCACCAGCGACGTCCGCGACAGTGACACGGACCTCCTCTGCGCCGTGGACCTCGGATCGACGACGACGACGAAGCAGCGGCAGCGGCCGCCCACGGTGCGCGGGCTCTCGGGGCACGCCGTTGTTCCGCCCGTGGAGTGGGGCTGGATGCCGGAGACGTCGCGCCTCGTGCACCTGGGAGACGCCAGGTTCTGTGTTGCCAGGTTCTTCAACTGCGAGGCGTCCGCTCGCCGGTACGCGCTGTTTGCCGGCGTGGAGGTGGAGAGGTACGGCGGGGATGGTGATGCTGATGCTGATGCTGATGCCGGAGAACTCCGCATGGTGATGCACAAGTCCGAGGTGTACGTGCTACCACGTGAACTCATGTATTGGGTGCTATGATCCTTCTCCTGGGATGTGTGATCGACGATTAGATGGCTCTCCGAGAGTATTTGTAGACTACTAAGATCCGTTAGTACCATCGCCATGCCAAGGGAGTCATTGAGTTGATCAATAGGGTAATCAAAGATCTGACATGTGAAGGATCACAAGACTCGTGGTTCATTATTGGACCGCTATCACAATTCTCACTTAATTTACATAATGCCTTTAAATCTTGGGTAACTCATTTACGAAATTTGTAATTGTTTTTGTTTGTGTTTAGAACTATCAGCGCTGCTCAAACCATCTTCGGTATAAAAAGTTAATTACCCCCTCTGATCCATATTAGTTGGCACTAATATTGATGTATCTAGACATATTTTAGTTCTAGTCACATCCATACTAGTGATAAGTAATATGATTTGGAGAGAGTTTGATTATCCTTGAGGAAGCGCTCATGCTTCCCAAGGTTTGAATCTCCGGATAAAAAGCATGTGCAATAAGGCTTGAACTTAGGTCCTGTATGTTTTTTAGAGATCATGCAGCTGGTATCGTGTGACTAGTATGTGATCTCGATCAACGACGAGATTGGTCCTTACTTTAGAAACGCTAGAGGGTTGTGTCAAGGGGACTCCCTCTCGACGTTGCTGCACAACTTTGTAACCGACGTGTTGCCCGCATTTTGTTGGCAACAAACCAAGGGGGCAACATCCAAGGGGTTGTCCTGCAATGAATTCCGGGCTGATCAAATACCTAGAACATGCAGATAAACTCTAATCTTAATCACGGCATCACCAGTCTCATCATGGGAGAACAAGATATCGCTCATGCCCGTGTTGCCAACTTTCTGAATTGTCGGCTCAACTCATTCATGGTCCGTTACCTTGTCTTGTCGATTAGTGACCAGGATCTTCCTACAGCATTAAAATCAAGATCTTCTTATGGTAGCTTGCTTTGGGTCACTTGTGGTCTAGGAGAAAGGTATGCAAAATGCAAGTGCCATCCAGCACCCTTTGCGCCTTATGTGGCACGGTAGAGGATCGTCCTAACATTTTTTTTTCTCTTGCTCGATAGCTACGATCATGTGGAGTGTCTTGAGGGAGTTGCTGGAATGTAACACCTGTAATATTTGTGAATTTATGGTGATCTTTGAGGGTTTTGTGGATCGTGTTTAACCATGCACCCATTGATGAATAACCGAACTTTTCAGAATTTACTCAATATTATACTCCTCATGTTTAATTTAGATTATCAGAACGTGTTCTATCAGTGAACAGAGGTTGTATAAGAAATCTAAAAACTTTTTTCTGAGAATCAATAGCTATTCAAATTTTCGAAAACAGGAAAGGCCTGGCCTTTGCATCAGTCGATGCATGCAGCATTTTTCAAATAATTGCTCAGTAATCATTACTAAGAAATAGCTGGTTACAGTCAAGCCGAAGCCACAACAAAAGAAAACAAACTAGGATCATGTTTAACCAAGCACACTTTGCCTCACAGATGAACCATTTTTTTCCACGGAAATGGGCAACAGCATTATTGGGCGATCCGTGCAGATAATAACCCTGCTAAGCTCTCTGACTCCTTCCTTGAGAATTATTTTTTAGACAAGCTGCTAGATTTGACTGCAATAACCGTGCAACCTCCATGATGATCTGTCTTCATCTCCCTTGGCCCAGAGATTAACCAGGGCTGGGCATCACTTTCCATGATGATCTGGTGGCTCCCCAGAAAAGAGAAAACCCCATCTCTCAAATCATTCACACAGCCAGTTATGGCTGAATTTTTTGCTGGAAAGCAGCATATCAACAATTCAACATCGATCCCCATCCGGGGGTTCGGTATCCTTCTGAAGAAGCCAACTCAAGTCCGGCAGCTTCACTCTTGACAGTGAGCCACCACTCACCACAACTCCACCAGGATTGCAGAAAGTGGCTGCCTCCGTCTATCTTTCCCCAGATCCACCTGCACCGCCTAGCCGCCGGCTCGCCGCCGCCGCCGCGTCCCCTCTATAACCTTCCGATCCCAGTCGCTCACATACCCGTATCTCAGACCAATAAATGGCGACCGAGACCGCCCTGACAGCGAAGGTGGACGGCAGCGCCGTGGCGGGGCTCGCGCTGGCGGCCGCCGGCGCGCGGCACATGTTCGGGGTGGTGGGGATCCCGGTCACCTCGCTGGCCTCCCGCGCGGCGGCCGCCGGGGTGCGCTTCATCGCCTTCCGCAACGAGCAGTCCGCGGGGTACGCCGCCGCCGCCTACGGCTTCCTGACCGGCACCCCGGGCCTGCTCCTCACCGTGTCCGGGCCCGGCTGCGTGCACGGCCTCGCGGGGCTCTCCCACGCCACCGCCAACGCCTGGCCGCTCCTCATGGTCTCGGGCTCCTGCGCCCAGCCCGACGTCGGCCGGGGCGACTTCCAGGAGCTCGACCAGATCGCCGCCACCAAGCCCTTCGCCAAGCTCGCCGTCAAGGCGAGCACCATCGCCGACATCCCCCGCCTCGTCTTCCAGGCCCTCGCGGCCACCGTCGCCGGCCGCCCCGGCGGCTGCTACCTCGACATCCCATCCGACGTCCTCCACCAAACCCTCACCCAATCCGAGGCCGACGCTCTCATCGCCGCAGCCGCTGCCGCTCCCAGTCCTTCCCCACCGAAACACAAACCCCTAGACGAGGCCATCGTGAAGGCGGCGGAGCTGCTCCACCGCGCCGAACGGCCCCTAGTCGTGTTCGGCAAGGGCGCGGCGTACGCGCGCGCCGAGGAGGCGATCCAGAAGCTGGTGGACACCACCGGCATCCCCTTCCTCCCGACCCCAATGGGTAAAGGGGTCGTGCCGGACGCGCACCCGCTGTCCGCCACCGCGGCACGGTCGCTCGCCATCGGGCAGTGCGACGTGGCGCTAGTCGTCGGCGCGAGGCTCAACTGGCTGCTTCACTTCGGGGAGCCGCCCAAGTGGTCCAAGGATGTCAAGTTCATACTCGTGGACGTCGACGAGGACGAGATCGAGCTCCGGAAGCCGCACCTCGGGCTCGTCGGGGATGCCAAGAGAGTCGTTGAGTTGATCAACAGGGAGATCAAGGACCAGCCGTTCTGCTTGGCGCGCTCGCACCCGTGGGTTGCCGCGATCACCAAGAAGGCAAAGGACAACGTGCTTAAGATGGAGGCGCAGCTCGCGAAAGATGTCGTGCCGTTCAATTTCATGACGCCTCTGAGGATTATCCGGGATGCGATTCTTGCCGAGGGAAGCCCTGCTCCCGTCGTAGTTTCAGAAGGGGCAAACACCATGGACGTTGGCAGGGCCGTGCTTGTGCAGAATGAGCCAAGGACGAGGCTGGATGCAGGGACATGGGGGACGATGGGGGTCGGTTTGGGGTATTGTATTGCAGCTGCAGTGGCTGAACCGAAACGACTCGTGGTTGCTGTGGAGGGCGATTCTGGATTTGGATTCAGTGCGATGGAGGTTGAGGTATGAGTAGCAACATTCTATTGCGTGTTCACAAACCAAATAGACATGTTATTTGATTTAATTTGCATATAATTATTAGTACCCTTTCTTGTTTCCTACTGTTACTTCTGCTATTATCGTGCCTTTGTGAGCTGAAACTATCACTATCTGGGTTCAAGAAAAGAAAGGGTAGTTGATTGGGTACTCCATGTTATTGCCAATAATCTCCAGACATGCTAGGCAACATCATCATACATTATAAACTGTAGTAACTCTCCCATATCTTAGTATGATACTATCCCATCATGCCAGCAAAATGGTCTAATTATTTAGAGATGTGTTAGCTCTTGCTGTAACTAGATGTCTCAAACATCCTTTCTATAGCTTTTACAGTTACGGATTGTACTGTTGCCCATTGCAAAAGGTTGTCCTCTGTTTTGGGCTATCCTTATAGCGATTCATCGTGATAAAGTTAGACCAGATAGTCTACATGCTACAATGTACAATTATACACTTCCACATTCTACATTTTGAGAGCTTAATACAGTTAAGCCATGTCCATTCATATTTGATCTTGATTGTGCCTCTAGTGTCCTAGTGCCCTAGGCACATGAATGTACAGCTTCATACATAAGTGCAAAGTCAGTATCCCAATAATCGTAAGTTACCAATTTAAGTGAGCATAATTTTTTTTATTGCCAATCCAGCATTCACATAATTTTGCTTCTGTGGCAACCAGGCTTATCTGTCAAACACCATATGATTGCTTTAATTTTTACAATTGAAACTCGTGTTTTTAGGTTTCATATTCAAGCCCCGAGACTGTAGACGCTCATTTTAATTTTGTTCTGTGTTCTCCTGGATGTGCAAGTCTTATAGTTACTTAATAGTAAATGAAAAGAAGAGTTGAACGACTCATGTTTGTAATTTCACCCATTTGAATGAATTGTTGGTGAAACATTTCGTAAGTGTAGACGATCAGTTGTTATGATTAATTATTTTCTAAAAGGGACCTAAGCACGAAGATGCCATGCACCTCAGTTGCAAAAGAAAAGAGATTATTAAAAGCTATTCGATACAACTTGACAGATCGATGGATGTCAAACATTGCAGATGTGTGAGTCAAACACTTATGTAGAAGCATGCAGCCTGCAAATCAACATATATTGTGGATTTGATTGCATGTCCCTACTGACTATTCTGTCATAGTCATAGTGAACTAGTATGGACCCTGGAGAAGAATTAGCAGGATGATAACTATCATAACACAGTGCATATGCAACCAGTTGTAGAACATAGCTTATCTTGTGTAACATGCGATCCTTGTTGAGAGAAGCCCTGCTCCATTAGTAGTCTTCGAAGGGGCAAATACTATGGATGTCGGCAGGGGGTGTAGACTGTAGAACGAGCCAAGGATAAGACTGGATGCTGGGATAAGGCAAACATCATGTTGTTCTGATTTTTTTCTGTTCCTACATGATAATTAGTCCCTCTTTGGAGTGTTTTCTAGAATGGACATAGAGCATAGCTTTCTTTCATTTTGACTTTGGTTATACCAGCTAAATGATATCTTTATATTGCACTGTTCATTTTGCAGACATTAGTAAGGTACCAGCTGCCTGTTGTTGTAATTGTTTTCAACAACAACGGTGTCTACGGCGGCGACCGAAGAAGCCCCGAGGAGTTAACCGGGCCCCACAAAGACGACCCTGCCCCAACTTCTTTCGTTCCGGCTGCGGGTTACCATAAAATGATGGAAGCCTTCGGCGGAAAAGGTTACCTCGCCGAGACGCCGGACGATCTGAAGTCGGCCCTCTCGGAATCGTTTCGTGCCAGGAAGCCTGCGGTGATTAATGTGATCATCGATCCTTATGCTGGTGCAGAGAGTGGCAGAATGCAGCATAAGAACTGAATGTGTTTACTGTACCATATACGGAGTTGCTGAGTGAATAAAAGCTTCTTTATTATTCTGATGGTCTGTTGAAATTAATTAAAATGGACAGTGGACTTCTCCCTGTACATGCTGAGATGAGGGAGCCCTTCTCTACCTTCCTCTACAGCAAGCGATCCTTGTCCATTCTGTAATGTTGGAGTACTATTGTTTTTGTGTACATGTGAGCATGATTGCCGTATAGTTAACATCTGTTTGAATTCATTCACTTGACATGGGTGTGCTAGTGAGTTATAAACTATATGAATAGAAGTCATACATATGGTAAATAAACGGGCTCAATATTTTTGCCAAGGTACTCAAGTCATCAGGCGTGGAATTTGGCTTGCTTTCAATGGAGTAATTTGCAGGGGAAGGAGGACGCAAAGGTGGAGTTACAGCAGGCCGCAAAACTGTTGGAGCAAGTCGCTGTTGAAGTCTTCGCAACGAGAAGAAGGTGGGCATCATGGGTTCCGAAGCTAGCAGGCGGCTGAAATGAAAAAGTGTTTGATTACAGAAAATGAATTTGGAATGGCTGTGCGCGAAATGGTTGTTTGAGAGGAAGATAGAACAAATTCTGTTGAAGTAGGTAGTGTAGTGCTTCTGTTTTCTTAGGCAGTTCCCTTCTCCGTCCATTCTACTCGTTAGTTCTGCCCTCGTTTGTTAGGATTTATATTCTAGCATCAAAAACTCTGCCTGATGATGGTTGGTTTTTGGCGTTGTGGTGGAAAAGCATTGTAATCTGATTTCTATTAATGGAAATCGGGGTTACGCTTTTCTCAAAAAAATTAAAATTATAAATATTGATGGAATATCGAATACCCTACAAATTATGAAACTGAGCAAGTTTCGAATGAGATTTCATGAAAATGTTAATTTTTTAGCCCCATAAGCCAAAGCAATTTCCAAAGAATTTCACCCAAACCAACGGACGTTCGCTGGGCTCCAGCGGGTCGGGACGAATCAATCTCCGGCCAGGCATGCCGCATGACCTAGATCCAACGGCCCACGCCTCTCCCCCTCTTTCCAACCAAACCAAACCCCCGTCCCCAGGCACTGCCTCCTCCATCCTGCCCTCCCCCAAACCCCAAAACCTCGCCTCTCCCAGAACGAACCACCACGCGCGGCGGCGGCGGCGGCGGGCGACATGATCAAGAGGCGGTTCTTCCGGCAGGACCACGGCGACAACAGCGCCACCTCGTCCTCCTCCTCCTCGGGCTCCGACTCGGACCCTGACCTCGCGGAAGAGGAGGAGGTCGCCGATGAGGAGGTGGAGGAACAGCAACAAGATGTAGAAGAAGCGGCCGAGGAGGAGGAGGAAGAGGAGTCAGGGGAAGAAGAAGAAGAAGAAGAGGATGAAGAGGAGCTGGAACGGACACAGATCGAAGAGGAAGAGGGT
Organism: Lolium multiflorum; assembly: GCA_030979885.1. NCBI lineage: Eukaryota > Viridiplantae > Streptophyta > Magnoliopsida > Poales > Poaceae > Lolium > Lolium multiflorum. The sequence goes on from CM061752.1 coordinate 32,270,952, forward strand.
GAGTTCTTCTTCTCCTTGACGTGCTGATGGGCCGTGCGCTGCAATACCTGCCTGATTTAAGGGCGCATAATTTGTCTCATGCTCTTATAATTTGTATACTGTTTATATTTGGATGATATTGTTTTCATAGATGCATAGGAAGGATGATTCATGCCATTCCAACATTCCAGTGTGAAGGATGTTTCACATAGATAGACGCATATAATTAGTGCTACTTTACCATCAATTCTAAATCTGTTCTGTTTTGTCTATCTTACAATATTACTATTACTCTTTATCTACTTCAGAATTCAGCTTTTTGTTAGGTCCACTGATAATCTATTTTACTGCGTTTTGTTGAATCTATGGTTTCGCTACGGGCTTCAATTGTTCAAAATTGAGACCTGCTGTACGTGTAAAGAATTATTATGGATAATGCTTCACTTATTCGGCTGCTCCTCTCTATCAGCTTCAGGATACCAAAGCGAGGACAGCTCTGGGCACGATGTTGACGGACCTTCTGTAGGTAGGTACTATTTGCTCTTCCTTTCATGTGGACTTTTCATATTGTCGCAACCTGGTTCCTTGTTTATTTTGGGTTATGAGATATAGTTTCTAGATGTGGAGGTTCAGAGAATATAGGATAAGGTTTAGGCTGAGATACACTTTTCTTATAGGAATGCGGATATATTATATTACTATGTACGATGGCATGTCAGCACAAAGTGTTGTGAACTAAGTAGGGAGTCCCTAACATCATCTATTTCTTTTCCTCATGTGCAGATCTTTTTGATAATTTGTATCAAAGATTATATCTGCGGCATATTTGGATCTGTTGAGGCATTTTGGATCTTAGAATAACTCTAACCTCCTAGTTTCATCTGACAGTATATACATTTACCACTATATTTACTTGTCTTCCTATGCTTCAGTCACTCTGTTGGTCCACTATGGCAATGAGGGAACTAAGTATTAACCAGATGTGGTAGCCTGCTTCCTCAGGGATTTCGGTTTGGTAGTCAATGACCATATGGTGCTGTCCTGTACAAATATATGGCTATGGAACTCTATTTTATGTTGAAATCTCTATAGGGTTTGTGAGATTTATTTCTTGGCGAGGCTAGCAAGATATTCAAATTTTTAGTATTTGATAATTCCTGTTTGGTTCACCATTTTCGTTTTTTTAGCATGTAATATAAGTAATAGCAACAATTTGCATCCAGTTCCTCTTTAGCAGCCCATTAACCACTTTGGCGTGAAGCATCTTTATCTTGTCGTCCTACGTAACGCTTCAATATGAGCATCATTCTGCATGTTGAATAGTTGTTAAATATTGTGGCAAGGTCCAAGTATCTACTACCAATTTTACTGAGGAAAGGCTCACTTTCAGATGATGATGATGACGAGAACAGCAGCCCAATGTATGAACAAGACCATGCGATAGATTTGCCTGTTAAGAAAGCTTTTTCACGTGTTAATGCTGATTCTTCCAAAGTTGCTGCCAATAAGGATGACCCTCTCGAGGCCGATTTCAATAACTATGTTCTGAAGTGCAAATCTGTGTATAAGTGCAAGCTGTGTCCTAGAATCATGTGCCTAAGTGAGGACATGGTCAGGGTACATCTTGAATCAAAGGTGAGTATTTCAGAAGAAAGCTAATCTTTCCGTTCTGTTTATAATGTTAAAGGCAGAAGGTTTCATATAGAGAAACAATCATGGACAAAATGTAAGTTTTCTATTGTAAACGGTAGTCTTTATTTCAGTTTGTCTATTGTAGAGACATGCTCGATCGAAGAAACTACTGGGAAATGGGAGGCTTAAGATGATGCTCAACAGTGATGGTGAGCTGGAGGAAGAGGCAGAAACACATGCTGAACGACATGCTCGGACTATAGCTCTTGCTCAGGTTTGTGCCCTGTTTTTAAGAAGTCTCCTGTTTTGGCTCACCAATTTTTTGTTAAAAAATGAATTGGTTTCTGCATGGCTTTTAATTACTCTTATGCCTGGTAAATGATTCAGCAAGTACAAAAGCCAAAGAAGGATTCAGGCAGGCAGCGACAACTCCGGAGGAGGCAGAAGAAGGTATGGCATTACATCCTTTCAATTTGTATTAGCATGCTGCTGCACATATTGATTTCTATGGTAGCACATCCTTTCAATTTGTGTTAGCATGCTGCTGCATATATCGATTATTATGGTATCACATCCTTTCAATTTGTATTAGCATGCTTCTGCACATATCGAAGGCTTTTAGGCGTCATACTGAAATACCTAATGAGCTCAAAGGTTGTGCAATATCATACTGTTATCGTCTCTATACCAAATGCTCTCCAGCAGCATGCCTGCCACCATGGAGGTCATTCATTCTAGGACGATGAACATTCCTAAACAATAACCCAGTCTGTATTTGTGTTGTGTTGCGTCGCTGTCCCTAAATCTGCATGCTTCTGCACATATCGAAGGCTTTTAGGCGTCATGCTGAAATATGCCTATTGAGCTCAAAGGTTGTGCAATATCATAGTGTTATCGTCTCTATACCAAATGCTCTCCAGCAGCATGCCTGCCACCATGGAGGTCATTCATTCTAGGACGATGAACATTCGTAAACAATAACCCAGTTTGTATTTGTGTTGTGTTGCGTTGCTGTCCCTAAATCTGCTTGATGCATGCACATATCGAAGGCTTTTAAGCGTCATACTGAAATGCCTAGTGAGCTCAAAGGTTGTGCAATATCATAGTGTTATCGTCTCTATACCAAATGCTCTCCAGCAGCATGCCTGCCACCACGGAGGTCATTCATTCTAGGACGATGAACATTTTTCCTAAATAATAACCCAGTTTTGTCGTGTTGCATCACAGTCCCTAATAAAGCTGCTTGATGCTTCGGCACACAGATTCTGATATTCTTTGCACTGGTGGTTGGTTTCTTGCAGAGGTCTCGGAATCAGCTTGAGAAGAAGCAACAGCCTGAGAGCTCTGGTAAGGAAGGTGCTGCGAAGCCGGAAAAGTCTGATAAGAAAGATGTGAAACCGGAAAAATCTGACAAGAAAGGCACAAGACGGGAAAAGGATAAGTCTGATAAGAAGAGGCGCAAGACTGAAAAATGAAGTTGTTTGTTTTCCTGAACTGTTGTATGTTTTGTACTCTCAAGATATAGTAGTGACACCATCAATGTTTTCCAAGTTTTAACTTGTGGTTTTAGCATTTCATTTCGATATTAGGGGGTGGCAGTTTGTTGAATCTGTGAGATAGAATTAAAAGGAAAAGAAGTTGCCTCATTTCTTTTTTCTTCTTCTTGGTTCTTATTTATCATGAAAGTGCTGACCTACAAAGGACCTTGTATTAAATTTAAAGAAGACTTTTAAGGACCTGGTAAAGGATGAAAAGCTTGTTGGCAGTGATGGCGCTGTTAATGGTAAACTCGCTCAGACTTGTCAATGATGTTCACTTGGCTGGTCGGAAGCCACAGGATGGCGAGTGTTCCTTCTATCAATCTTTGGTATCCTACTCATAAGCATCATCAGCCTGAGGCATCTAATACGCTAGGCAGTTAATTTGACCAAAGCTTCCTTGCTGCCAAGTTTGTGGTAGCATAGGTCCATGAGCAGGGGTAGCCTTACGCACAACAGTTCTGCTGTAGCTAACATTCTTCGAGTTCAAAACCGAACCTACCTGTTGTTGCTGGGATGTTTCAGGTGTTGCGTGTCAAGCAAATTGACCATATCAAGACCACCAGACAAATACCGGTAGATCAAAACAGCAAAACCTCTGATTTATTCCCAACCAAACCTAGGAAGCGATTGCTTGGAAGATATCGAGATAAAACAAATGAACTGCAGAGAAAGAACAATCAACTGTCATAGCCAAGACAGGAGCAAATACACCATTGCCTTATACAATAGATGCACAGTACGACCAGAAGTACTAACAATCATCTAAAAAGAAGGTACTATCTAATCAAATGCCTGTCAACTTTGCATAAAATAGACAGCAGATAGAAATCCGCCGATTAGAGGATTAAATCCTACACAGTCACGTGGAGGTCAACTTCTCCAAATTAGACTGCTAAATCCTACAGTTCTAACTTCACAAAAGACGGAACCTGAATCCGTTTCCGCATCTCAGCCGCCAGAACACCACTCTAGATACCTGCGGGACAATGAGCACCACCTGTCAAACAATCCTGCACTACTCATTGACGCAAAAGCTGCGAGTTACATTTCACGGTGTTTATTTCTAGGAAAAGTATAAGCATCAAGTTCATTGCATAGCTTAAACTAAAATCTCAAGGTGAATCATATCAGCGCTACTAGACAAAACGAACACTAGAATGAGATAAAAGTGATATGAGTATAATTAGCCTATACTGGCAAACCTTCATCTTCAGTTGCTGACATGTTATCAACTTTTTTGGTCATCAGATCCCAGTAGAAGCTAAAAGATCAGAGATTTACATGCCTCCATGAGCAGCAAATACTGTCTATATTGTTTGTGATCATGGGCACACATGCAAAGCTCATGGACCAGATAGTAGAAACATATGGTGGATACCTCAGGTATACTTCTCAGAAATCCAATCACTAACAAGTTGAAAGAATCATAATCCAGCGATCATGGTATTTCCTTCTGTCCAAAATTGACCCAATTCCCCCCCTCCAATTTTTTTCTTTTCAAATTAAGGGGCATAGCCCCCGATTTCATTGCTGGGAATGAAACCAGATAAACATCACCGTTTGAGATTTACAGTTCCTCCAATCCACACACTTCAAAACATACTACTAGACTTTCTGAAGACAGACCCAGCTCACGACTAGAACTTCTACCTCCAGGCAACATACAGAAAACTAGAACTTCTACCTCCAGGCAACATAAAGTCAACATAAAAACGTCCATTTTTTTGCCAGCCACTTGGTATCACTTCGCAACTAAAAACAACACACTGTCCTCCCAACCTCTATGCTTCAAAACATCTCTAGTTAAAATACTTTTCTTAAAAACTAACCATAAGAACACTTTAATCTTAAGACGCACCTTAATAAACCATAACTTTTTAAAAGGACACCTAACTTGATTCATTTTTAAAGCAGAATATAGATATTTAACCGTAAACTGACTGGATTTCTCCAACAACCAGTTACATTTATCCCTCTGTTCAGTTAACACAACCTCATCACACAAATTTTGTAACTCCCTCCACATATTCGCAGTTTCCCCTTGCAAAGTTCTCCTGAATCTCACGCAATTCCAACCTTGTTCAAAAACTTTAGCTACCCGAATACCAGTACTAAAAGTTAAATTATACTCGTATAATCTAGCAAACTTTATATTAAAAGGGGCTTCTCCAACCCATAAATCCTCCCAGAAACGAGTATTTAACCCATTGCCTACCACTTTCCTACAATATTTATAGAAAACATCTCTAACATCTAAAATTTCCCCCCTCCATACAGTATTTAAAACACAAGTTGGCAAGTACTTTACTTGCAATGGCAAACATAATAATGTGACAGTGGCAATGGATTTTTTTATGATGAATCCAGTCATGTCACTTTGATCATGTGGTCAACAAAACTTATGAGGCATCCATTGTGAACAACATCGAAGAAACTGGACCTTGCATAAACCATACCACGCTACAAGTTACCAAAATCTAGCTTGGTGGCTTGAACTAGAAAATATTATGAGGAGCTAAGAACCAATTACAGAACTTACAGCATTACCTGATAAAGCAATGCATCTGAATAGCACATCAAACCGGACATTCATCTTATTTATTGTGCAAGGGCTCAGCTCCAGCATGTATAGACACTTGCAAATGGTTGAAAGGCACTGGGTATCTTTTTGAACTCTAGAGGAAGTTTCTTGCACTGCATTGACTCCATGTGGACCGTGAATATTCCGATACCGTCAACTGTCCCCAGGATCAGCATATTGTTTTCGTCCGTGAAGTCTATGTCCAATCTGTCCCCTGATCTCAGCGGAAGAAGTTTGTTCAGCTGAATGGTTTTTGTCAGTCGCCATGTCGATACGCCATCATAATCAGTCTCCCTCTTCCATAGTTGTGCTATCTGACCCGAAACAGAGACCAAGCCAAGTCCACCACCCTCGGCCGGCATAATCCATCCCTCCACATGTACTGGAACCACAGCTAGGTTCTGCCTATCCAAATCAAACTCGAGGATGGCATTACTCGAATTCCCATGAAGCGACCAGTAAAGGGAACGCCCAACCCAGGAGCCCGCCGTGGCCACATCGTGTGTGCGTAGAACTTGAAGCGGCGTGGATGTCTGAATGAGATCACCCCATGCGCCGGTATCCGAGGAGTAGACACAAGCAACCGCTCGCGCATGAGGTCCCTTGATGCAGCGTACAAGCACCACCTGGAACCGGAAATGGTCACCGTCTCCGGCATCAGCGGCAGCAGCAGGAGAACGGAGCACCATCCCGCTGTAGAACTTGTCTATGTTGCGGAAAACCAGCGGAAGGAGCAGGCTGCGCCGGTCGCCGGTGACGGGATCCCACACCAGGACCTGTCCCGGATGAACGTTGACAAGCAAGGCGAGGCCGTCGCGGCAGCAGACGATCCGGCAGTTCTCCGTGCGGCCGGTGATCTGCAGGTGGAAGCGCTCGAGCGGGATGCGGTCGGGGGGATTCAGGGTAGGGTGGAAGGAGATACCACTGTCTTCCTCGGTGAAGAAACCGAGGACGGGGGCAGTGCCGCGGGAGCGGTGGTGGACGCGGAAGCGGCGGAGGAAGCGGGGGTCGCGGACGAGAAGGCGCCAGCGCTTGCAGGTGAGGGAGGCGCGCGGGAGGGAGGACGGCTGCGGGGGGAGCCGGAGGAGGATCTCCGCGAGGAGGTCGTCATCCTCCAGCGCCGCCGCCGGCGACGAGTTGGGATGACGGCGGCGGCAGGATGTCATTTCGCTCTAGCTCTCCGTGGGGAGAACTGGACTGGGAAATGAGCCTTTGATTGTTTGCTCTAGGCCCACTAGTCACCAGATTCCTTGTTTAAATTTTAATATATTTATACACAATTAAAACATAATCCTTCCTTGTTTAAATTTCAATATATTTATACACAATTTAATGTATAGATACATTGAAATTTAGATAAAATCAATATCTTTTGTGAGATGGACGGAGGTGTCTTCCTATCTTCATTTTTTGTTATCTTAGTACAGACCGGCGGACACTGTAAGAAATATATAAATATATTAATCGAAGTATAAGATAGAAGTGTACTACAACTATATCAAAACTGAAGTACAAAAATACAAAAGTACATTAATCTAGTTATTTTACGTATGCCCCGCTCGCCCCCGCGTGGCGACGGGGGGAACCCTAAAATTCATCCGCCGCCAACCCCCTCCCCACCCATCCTTCCTCCTCCCGTCGCCGCCAGAGGGCACGGCCAGATTCAGCTTGGTCGTTGTCGGCGGCGGTGGGGCCTGCTCGTCCCCTTGCGTGGATGATCAGCGCGGGAAAGCTCCTCCACGGTTTTGGGTGTAGTGCGCTCGCCGGGCACCACGCCGTGGTGGCTACCCGACGTGCGCCAGCGCAACGACGGCGACCTAGGCGCCGGCCTGGGCGGCGTCCTGGTGGTGGTGGTGGTAGCCTCCGGCGGCGGGCCATGTCAAAAGTGGAGGTGTGGGGTGGGATGGGCCGGATGTGTGAATGCCCTAGGTCGATCTTCTCCTTACCCTCTCCGTGATCCCGGTTGTCGTCAGTGGAGGGTCGGTCGGCTGCACGACGTTTCGCCGAGTTGCCCCAGCCGGCTTGGGATGGTCGGCGGCGTTGGGCCCAACCTGAATAATGGTGCCGGTCCTAGGGTTTCTCTTATGCGAAGATGAAGACCTGCCTGAGGCTTGTCCATCTTGATCTGGCCGGAGTGATGAGTTCCAGAAAGTTCCGCCGACGAATGTAACATGCATCTTATGCCTGTAGTTTGCTGGATTGGGTGGTATTCGATCGGTCATGCGCAGCCATGCTTTTATTCTGACTGTTTGGTTCCAGAGGGAGCAGCACGAAACTTTGTTCTGTGTTGCCATCAGATGACATTCTGGTCCATGGTGAAATCAGAGGCGGGGAATATCATGGATGCCGGATTGGAGGACTAGCAATGGAGGTTTGAATCTTTGTATTATTGAGGGACTTGCTTGGTGTTCTGGGTTTCACAGCAACAGTATGCAAGTGGGGGCGGCAACACATGTGAAGTTCAGAGTCTTACCTTCCAGGAAGAAAATTCAAGCTCTGGCCTTAATTGGTTGTGCCTGGCAATGGCTTTGTTGAAGGCATTGTTTTGAGAGCGGAACTATCTTCAGAGTGAAAACCTAAAATCTTTTGATCGGGCAAAGATGGTGCTTGTGCACTCTTCCCTTCTTGGAGGCGTCGTTTTTTGGAGAGCCTGAAGTTGGTAGATGTATTGTTGCTGCTAGAGCTGGAATACCGTAGCGGGACTTTTTATTTCTTAGTTTTTATTTTATTTTTTGGTAGTGTGCATCCGTACTACTATTAGGGTCTTGTGTTGTTGCAGAAGCTGGGTGTAATTAGTATGTCTCGATATTAATATATTCTTTTTATCGGAAAAACATTCATCTATATACAAGTACATATTCAAAAAAGTTGATACTCCAAGTACAAGTATACTAAAACCAAGGTATCAAGTATAAAATACAAAATATATTAATATGGAAATATAAAGTACAAAATACACTAAGTAAAATACACTAAAAACTGAAGTAAAAAAAACATAGAAACCAAAATACAAAAGTACACTTAAATCTGAAGTACACTTGGCCAGCAGAGGGCGCGCGAGAAAAAGGAGAATACGAGCAGTGCCTGGTATCCTCAAAGTGAACATATATTCCTAGCCCTGCTGGCATAGGAGTGTTATTTTGTTCCTGGTGTTGCTTCCATGAAGCTTAAAAAAAGTGCCTGAACTGCTAAAAGGGGCGGCAAATGGTGCTCCGAGCTGGCCGATCTGCAAATCCTAGAAAGAGAGAGAAGTTCCTGGATTGTGCTTCTGATGTTGTCGGTTGCAGATTTGGGCCAAGCTGACCTGTGACTGATCATCAAGCTTAGGGCATCTCCAGCGGCGCGACGCATTTTAGTGTCCACGCGCGTTCGTTTGCGTCGCGGACGCTGAAATGACCGTTCTCGTCCGCGTGTCCGTTTACGTCTGGGGTTGGCTCCAGCGGCCCGACGTATTTTTTTCTCTTTTTCATTTCAACATAGTTTCAAATATTACAAATTGGAAGATTATTTACACAAACTAATACATAGTTTGGAACATGGTTTACACAAACTAATACATAGTTTGTACCATGGTGGACACAAATATAAATATTTTAAAAATAGAAACCAGTTGTGTTGATTTCCGTATGTTCGCTGCCAAGAAAGAACATTCGAGGGCACACCTCACCCAACCGGAAAATCCGGAGGATTAACGGTGACCTTGTTGGTTCTACCGATGAGGCGACAGCAGAACCTTCCACTATCGGCTTCGTCTGCCCTTAGCCGTTCGCCGCAAAGAAAGAACACTCTACGTTCTAACTATCGGAGTCCGACTCGGATTCGCCGGTGTGGTAGTGCCTGCGGCAGCCCGTGTCGTCGAAGACCTTGACGACCATCTCACCGTCTCCCTCGTAGAGGAAGGTGAGCCGGGCCGGCTCGAGCGCCGTCACGGCGAACTTGCCCCACCCGTGCAAGTACATCTTGCTCCGCCCGTCGAACAGACCTCCACGGCCGGCCGCGGAGGCCTCCCGTAGCGCAAATGCGCCGGCTCGACGCCGTCGAACTCGGCGAACTTGTCCCGGAGACGCTTGATGCCGAGCGGGTCGTCGCGATGCGGAGGAGGAACTGGAGCGCCCTCCACGCGGAGGAAGACGAAGAGCGCGCGAGCGGGCCGGCGCCACGGCGGCCCTGCCCGTCCCGGCGGCCAGGGCCGCGGCCTCGACCGCCTCGCCGGCCACCGGGACCCACCATGGTCTTCCTCGCGGGTCGGGTCGTCGTCGCAGAACACCTAGGCGGCGGAACGCGGAGCTTGTGGCGGCTAGGGTTTCTATGGAGGAGTGGATGAGCAAGAAGAAGGCGCGGCCCCTTTATATAGGCCGGAGGCATGCGGTGGCGCGGGACGCGTGGCGACGCCATTAACGTGGTTGGCGGAGGTGGGCTGCGGCCGCTCGGCAGCCGAGGCATTGCCATTAACGTGGCGCAGACCGCGCACGGCGGCGCCCGTCGCGTTTGAGAAGACGCATCGATGCAGGGTTGCTGCCAGGCGGGCCCGACAAAACATCCGCCGGATACGAGCGGACACTTTCGGCGTCCGCGCAGTGTCTCTATCCGAGGAGCATATTTGGGCCAGGTTTGCGTCTCCGCGGACGGCCCGGTCACTTTGCGTCGCCCCGCTGGAGAGGGTGCCAGACGCATTTCCGGTCACGGCGGACGAAAACGACCATTTGCGTCGCGCCGCTGGAGATGCCCTTAGCTCCTTCTCCTTGCAATATGGTCTGAGTGGCTGCAAAGATCTGAGATGGTTTGTTAACTTTTCTGCCAAACCAGGTGTCGTTTCTGGCTTTCTAGAGGCATCACATATTCACATGAAGCCTGTGAAGGTGTAGACATTTTCAAGGGAATCAAAAGGATGACCAGTGGAGAGAACCCCATTAACCATATCTACCATATCTGGAATGGAGTGGTGAGTAGCAAATTGACCATCCATACTAACACCGTCAGATCAAAACCTCTGATTTCTTCCCAAAGTAAGCTAGGAAACAGCATCATCTATCTCTTGTCCACAAATGAGCATGCTCAGAGGATATCGAGATGTAAAGAAGATGGACCATAAAGCAAGAATAATGCACCGGCAGCACCAAGCCCAAGCCTAAATACACCTTTGACCCAAAAGGTGCTAACAATCATCTAAAAAAGGGTACTATCTATCAAAGAAGTCTCTGCATCATCATGTCATGCCAGCTGAATAACTTGTGGGAAATAGACAGTACAAAGAAGTCCATAGATATGAGTGGTCAAAATCCTACAATGCTACTTCATAGTCGACCACGGAATGCTACTCCTACAATGTTATGCGTAGGTCAACCTCGCCAAATTAGACTGCCAAAAACTACAAATCTACTTCAGAAAAGACATCCTGAACCAATAGCAGCAAGCCGTTTCTGCATCTCAGTCGCCAGAACACCATTCCAGATGCCTACGGAACAATGAGCATCACCTGTCAAAAATTTCTTAATAAACTACTCACTTATGCAAAAATTGTGAGTTACATTCAGTGTGTTTGCATTATATCGTTCGAACAGTATAAGCATCAAGTTCATTGTGTAGCTTATACTAAAATCTCAAGGTTGAATCGTATCAGCGCCATTAGACAAAACGGACAATAGAATGAGAGATAGAAGCAAAATGAGTATAATTAGTCTATCCTGGAACACATTCATCTTATAGTGCTGACATGTTCTCACATTTTTTTGGCCGCATCAGAGCTCGGTAGAAGCTAAAAACTAAAAAAATCAGAGGTTTACATGCCTCCATGAGAGGCAAGTACTGTCTATATTGTTTGTCATCATGGCCACATGAAAATCTCATGGACCAGATAGCAGAAACATATGGTGGCTACCTCATAGGCCAACTTTTCAGAATTCCAATTACTAACAAGTTACTAATAAGTCGAACAGTATAAACATCAAGTTCATTGTGTAGCTTATACTAAAATCCCAAGGTTGAATCGTATCAGTGCCATTAGACAGAACGAACAATAGAATGAGAGATAGAAGCAAAATGAGTATAATTAGTCTATCCTGGAACACATTCATCTTATAGTGCTGACATGCTCTCAAGTTTTTTGGCCGCATCAGAGCTCAGTAGAAGCTAAAAACTAAAAAGATCAGGGGTTTACATGTCTCCATGAGAGGCAAGTACTGTCTATATTGTTTGTCATCATGGGCACATGAAAAGCTCATGGACCAGATAGCAGGAACATATGGTGCCTATCTCATTGGCATATTTTTCAGAATTCAAATAACTAACAAGTTACTAATAAGTCGAAAGAATCATAGTAGAAGCCTCAGGAAAGCGATCATGGTATTTCCTTCTGTCCAAAATTGAATCAGTTTCTCCACCCTGTACAGTATTACTATAAACACAATGTGTCCACTACTTTACTTGCAATGGCAAACATAAAAAATATGAAAATGGCAATGGCATTTTTTTATGTTGAATCTAGTCATGCTACTTTGATCATGTGGTCAACAACTAAGGAGCCAACAACTTTGATCATGTGGGCAATGTCATCATGGCCACATAAAAATATTATATGAGCCAACAACTTCCGTGAACAACATCGAAGAAACTGGACGTCACATAAACCATACCACAATACAAGTTAGCAAAATCTAGCTTGGGGGCTTGAACTAGAAAAGATTATGAGGAGCTAATGAGCAATTACAGAAACTTGCAATATTACCTGATAACCCAATGCATCGGAATAGCATATCTAACCGGACATTCATCTTATCAATTGTGCAAGAGTTCAGCTCCAGCATGTTCAGCACCAACGCCGATTTCTACAAGCATAAGTCAAACGATCAATGATAGACCAATTGAAAGATACTACCAGCAATGTAAAAGATATGCTATTACCTGCAGTATAGACGCTGGCAAATGGTTTAAACACGCGGGGTAATATTTTGAACTCTACAGGAAGTTGCTTGCACTGCATTGACTCCGTGTGGACCGTGAAGATACCAATACCGTCAAGTGTCCCCATGATCAGCGTATTACTTTCGTCCATGAAGTCTATGACCAGTCTATCCCATGAAATCGTGGGAAGAAGGTTGTTGAGATGAATGGTTTTTGTCAGGCACCATGTCGCTACACTATCAGAATCAGTCTCCCTCTTCCATAGTTGTGCTCTCTGACCCGAAACAGAGACCAAGCCAAGTCCACCACCCTCTGCCGACATAATCCATCCCTCCATATGTAATGGAATCACAGCTAGGTTCTGCCTATCCAAATCAAACTCAAGGATGGCATTACTCGAATTCCCATAAAGCGACCAGTAAAGCGAACGCCCAACCAAGGCGCCCGACCTGGCCACAGAAAGTGTGCGTAGAAGCGGCGTCGATATCTGAACAAGATCACCCCATGCGCGGGTATCCGAGGAGTAAACACAAGCAATCGCTCGCGCATGAGGTCCCTTGATGCATCGCACGAGCACCACCTGGAACTGGAAAGGGTCGACATCTCCGACAGCAGCAGCAGAGCGAAGCACCATCCCGCTGTAGAACTTGTCCATGTTGCGGAAAACCTGGGGAAGGAGTAGGCTGCGCCGGTCGCCAGTAACGGGGTCCCAGACCAGTACCTTGCCCGGATGCACGTTGACAAGCAGCGCGAGGCCGTCGCGGCAGCAGACGATCCGACAGTTGAGCAGGCTGCCGGTGATCTGCAAGCGGAAGGGCTCGGGCGGGACGCGGTTGGGGGGATCCAGGGTAGGGTGGAAGGATATACCTATGCCTTCATCGGTGAAGAAACCGAGGACGGGGGCAGTGCCGCGGGAGCGGTGGTGGGCGCGGAAGCGGCGGAGGAAGCGGGGGTCGCGGACGAGAAGGCGCCAGCGCCTGCAGGTGAGGGAGGCGCGCGGGAGGGAGGACGGTTGCGGGGGGAGCCGGAGGAGGATCTCCGCGAGGAGGTCGTCATCCTCCAGCGGCGCCGCCGGCGACGAGTTGGGATGGCGGCGGCGGCAGAATGTCATTTCGTTGTAGCTCTCCGTGGGGGGAACTGGACTGGGAAATGAGTTCTCTTGCTCTGTTCCCACCATTCATCAGTGTGGCTGACCGATAGGCCTGGGCAAATCCCGGGATGGGCCGTATTCGAGTTAGGTTTTTAAGACTGACATGAAATGTCAAGCCCGGCCCAACCCGGCCCGAACTTTCCTATTTGATGCTTATTGCCTTAGTTATCCGGGAAACACGTGTTCACTATTACACTAAGCGCGAGATAGTGTGCCACGGCGTCGCCGGCAAGGCGAGGCCTGGACCTCAGCGGAGACAGGGATGACACGGTTGGTCGCGACGTCGTCGGTAGAGGTGAGGCCGAAAAACTTAGGGTTTAGGGTGGGGTGCGGGTGCGACGAGGCTCCGGTGACTTAGGGTTCGGGCGGGTAGTGGTGCTAGAATCTTCGCGCGGAGTTGTTTAAGGGGGAAGGGTTAGAGGGAGGCCAGGGGCGGCGGCTCAAGCAGGGCGAGCGACAAGGCGAGACGGTAGCGCCGCTGGCCGCAGTGGCGGGAGCAGGCATCATTGGGAGCTAAGGAGGTATGGGTGTTTCACGGGAAAGAAGACGACCCGCTCTTGGACATGCGGGTGTTGCAAGTAGCTGGAAAGAAGACGACCCACACTTGGGCTCGGCCCACGATTCGTCCAACGCGAGCGTCCGTGGTGTCTGTGGCGCTAAAGGCATTGAATAGGAGGACCCCTATTTCGTATTTAAAGATACTCTTTTTCTCTCGTAAAAGATGTCTCAACTGTTTCTAAATTTAGATGAATCTCAACACACCGCTAAAATTTAAATAAAGTTGAGATATTTTTATGGGGCGGAGGAAGATACTCGCAGAATGTCTTCCTATCTTCTCTTTTTGCTATTTTAGTACAAACAACGAACGCTATAAAAAAATATACAAGTGCATTAATCGAAGTATAAGATACAAATGTACTGCAACTATATCAAAATTGAAGTACAAAAATAAAAAAGTACATTAATCTAAATGCAAAGTACAAGTATACTCCAAGTACAAGTATATTGAAAATAAAGTACAAAGTACAAAAGATAAACTATACTAAAACAGAAATATAAAGTACAAAATACACTAACTAAAATACACTGAAAAACCAAAGTGCAAAAAAACATAGAAACTGAAATACAAAAGTACTAAAATCTGAGGTACAACTCAATGAAAAATCACTTATGCTACAACCTAGCTAAGAACAAGCGCACTACTTTAGAAAGTAAAAATAAAATATTTTAAAAAAACCTACCAACATGGCATTTATTTAAAGATTTTGTTCGCGAGAAGCATAGCCATGAAACCACTCGTAATTTAGACGAACAGTTCAAAAGACATTTTATTTTAAAAATTCAAA
The DNA here is from genome assembly GCA_030979885.1 of Lolium multiflorum. Classification (NCBI taxonomy): domain Eukaryota; kingdom Viridiplantae; phylum Streptophyta; class Magnoliopsida; order Poales; family Poaceae; genus Lolium; species Lolium multiflorum. The sequence goes on from CM061752.1 coordinate 32,286,081, forward strand.
TATCAAAATAAATGGACGAAGGAAACCCGCATTTCCGCGTCAGAAATAAAAATTCCACCAAACGTCTCTCTCTTTCTGCCGCACATGCAAGCACCCCACATTGATCGTTGATCTCCGTGCAGTCCTATCAAGGGCCAAAATATTAGGTACATTCCAATTCCTCATGTCTCTTTTTATCGCCCTCCGCCCAAGTCAACTTTTGTTGTCCTCTAACTCTTCTAATCTCCTCCATAGTCTTTAGAATTTCACTGTTAACTAGAACATCTGGAGGCATCCCTTGAATATGCCCAAACCACCTTAATCGGTATTGGACTAGCTTTAAATCGGTCGGTGCCACCCCTAGCCTACTGCAAATTACCTCGTTACTAATCCGGTCCTTTCTTTTATGGTTGCACATCCATCATAGCATGTGCATCTCCGCGACACTCATTTGTTGGATGTGTTGTCTTTTAGTGGTTCAACATTCTGGCCTATATATCATCGCTAGTCTGACTACCATCCTATAGAACTTGCCTTTTAACTTTTGAGGGACCTTATTGTCACACAGGATACCAGATGGTTGGCTCCACTTCATGCACCCTGCCTCGATCATGTGGCTAACATCCTTTTCGATATAACCATTGCTTTGTAACATTGGTCCTAAGTAACAGAAGGTGTCCCTCTTAGGAACTATCTATCCTTCTAAACTGGCATCTCTGTCTTCGCCGCCAACATCACTAAAGTCACATTGCATATAACTAAACCTCTTTGACTCCAACGTCTTCCTCCATATCTTTAACTTCCTATTTAAGTCGGCTAGTGGAAAATAGACAGCAGACAGAAGTCCGTAGATTTGAGTGATCAAATCCTACAATGCTGCTTTAGAGTCAATCACTACAATGTTAGGAGGTCAACTTCTCCAAATTATACCGCTAAATCCTACGATTCGACTTCAAAAAGACAGAGCCTGAAGTCCTGAACCAATAACAGAAAGCCGTTCCTGCATCTCAGCACCCGGAACACCACTTTAGATACCTGCAGAACAATGAGCATTACCTGTCAAACAATTCTGCACTAATCATTGGTGAAAAGTGTGCAAGTTATATTTCACGGTGTTCATATCAAATCGTTCGAATAGTATAAGTACATTGTGTAGCTTATACCAGAATCTCAAGGTTGAATCGTATCAGCACTACTAGACTAAACGAACACGAGAATGATTAGAATTGATCTATACTGACACAGCTTCATCTTCCATTGATGACATGTTCTCAACTTTTTTGGCCACATCTAGTCTCACTATACAAGCTAAACAGTTCAGAGGTTTACTGTTTACATGCCTCCATAGTTCCATGAGGGCAAATACTGAACTGGCAAATCACTCAAAAACTCATGGACCTGGTATGGTCACAGAAATTCAATGCGTAGCAAAATTACTGACAAGCCAAAATTTAAAAAGAATCATATATAGTAGAAGCCTCAAGAGAGCGATCATGGTATTTCCTTCTGTCCAGACTAGACCCAGTTTTTTTCCACTCTGTACAGTATGGAAAACACAACTTGACAAATACTTTACCTGTAATGGCAATCAAACTACAAATAAATGTGAAACTGAGAAGGACATTTTTATGAAGAATCTAGCCACATCACTTTGATCATGTGGTCAATAAAATTAAAAACTACGAGGAAACCATTGTGATCAACATCGAGAAGCTAGACCTCGCATAAACCATACCACATTACAGGTAAGCAAAATCTATCTTGGAGGCTTGAACTAGAAAGATTACGAGGAGCTAACTACCAATTACAGAACTTACAACATTACCTGCTAAAGCAATGCATTTGAATAGCACATCTAACCGGACATTTCTCTTCTTTTATTGTGCAAGAGCTCCAGCATGTTCAGCACCAACTCCCATTTCTACAATCACAGGGCAAACAATAAATGATACGGAGTACAACAATGAAAAGATATTACCTGGAATGAAAGGGCATGCTATTACCTGCAGTATAGACACTTGAAAATGATAGAAAGACATAGGGTAATTCTTTGATGTTTACAGGAAGTTTCTTGACCTGCATTGACTCTGTCTGGACTGTGAAGATACCCTCACTGAACCCTAGGATGAGCATACTGTTTTCCTCTGCGAAGTGTGCAAAGAATCTGTCACCTGGACTCAGGGGAAGAAGTTTGTCCAGATGAATGGTTTTTGTCAGCAGCCATTTCGCTACACCATAAGAATCAATCTCCCTCTTCCATATCTGCGCTGTGTGAGCAGAAAGAGAGACCGACGCAAGCCCACCACCCTCCGATGACATGATCCATCCTTTCAAATCGGATGGAATCACAGCTAGGTTCTGCCTATCCAAATCAAACTCAAGGATGGCGGTCGATTTCCCACAAAGCAACCAGCAAAGGGAACGCCCAACCAAAGCGCCTGACTTTGGCCGTTCCACAGAAAGTGCGCGTAGAAGCGGCGTCGATATCTGAACGAGATCGCCCCATGCGCCGGTATCCGAGGAGTAAACGCAGGCAACCGCTCGCGCATGGCGTCCCTTGAAGCAGCGTATAAGCACCACCTGGAACCGGAAATGGTTGGCGTCTCCGACAGCAGCAGGAGAGCGGAGCACCATCCCGCTGTAGAACTTGTCGTAGTTGCGAAAAACCAGGGGAAGGAGCAGGCGGCGCTGGTCGCCGGTGACAGGGTCCCATACCAGGACCTGGCCTGGATGCACGTTGACAAGCAGAGCGAGGCCGTCGCGGCAGCAGACGATCCGGCAGTTGTGCGCGCGGCCGGTGATCTGCAGGTGGAAGGGCTCGGGCGGGACGCGGTCGGGGGGATCCAGGGTACGGTGGAAGGATATACCGCTGTCTCCCTCGGTGAAGAAACCGAGGACGGGGGCGGTGCCGCGGGAGCGGTGGTGGGCGCGGAAGCGGCGGAGGAAGCGGGGGTCGCGGATGAGACGGCGCCAGCGCTTGCAGGTGAGGGAGGCGCGCGGGAGGGAGGACGGTTGCGGGGGGAGGCGGAGGAGGATCTCCGCGAGGAGGTCGTCGTCCTCCAGCGCCGCCGCCGGCGACGAGTTGGGGCAGTGGCGGCGGGTTGTCATTTCGATCTCGCTCCCGCTTGGACACGGGATATTTTATAAAATCCCCCCTTGGACACAGGGGGAACTGGACTGGAAAATGAGTTTTTTTTTAGACAAACTGGAAAATGAGTTGAATCTGGGTTCTTCTGTACTGGCGAATTACTTGTTGGTTCCTAAGGCCCAGTAGGCCCATCAGGTTGATAGCATGAATGTGCCTCCGTGACCTTTCTTCTTAGTACAACATATATTAAAAAAAAAATACTCATGTTATATAAGAAAACGTACTTATATTCTATCTTCTTTTCCCCTAGGGTTTCTCTAGGGTTCCACACATCCTCTCGCGGCGTACGCGATAGTCATCTTCTCCCCCGCGAGATTCCTGCATCCGATCGACGTGAAGATCGCAATCGTGATCCACCAGCCTGGGACGGCTAGGTTCCATGGGCTGTCTTAGGGTTTCAGGACGAGTTGCATGGCGGAGCAAGCGGAAACGATGAAGGAAAAACCGGAGACCCCGACGATGGATCGGGGAAAACAAGATGCCTCGTCTGATCGGGGCACGGCAGCGGCTAGTGGCTCAGGTTTGTCTGATCTAGAAAAGGAACTAGATGATAGATTTGAGGGGCTTGATCTGGTTGGAGAGGAGGAAACTGATCTTGATTTCTCGGGAGAATTGGATGATTTACTTGGAGATGTTCGCTGGCTGATGATCTTTAGGGTTCACACCACAAAACCCTTTAGTCATGTGGCCATGTTTAAGCAGATGCGTAATGCATGGGTGCCTGCACAAGATGTTACTTTCAAAACAAAAGGGGCAAATTTATTTCTTGCCCAATTCCATTGTCTAGGTGATTGGTCGAGGGTTATGGAGGGAGGACCATGGCAGTTCCGTGGAGCAGCATTGATTATGGCGGAATACGATGGTTTCACAAATGTTGAAGAATACAAGCTGGACAAAATCCCAATTTGGACCCGTATTCAAGGGGTTCCAGAAGGCTTGATGAAGAAAAAAGAGCTAGCCGAGAAGGTTGCGAGGAAGGTGGGTGAACCACCAATTTCAGTTATTGTTAATGAGGGGAAAATCAACCCTTCAAAATTTCTACGAGCTAGGGTTCATCTGGATATCTACAAACCTTTGGTCCGTTTTGTGCCAATTAATATGAAAGAAAGGAAGAAATATCCTGTGCAATATGAGAGAATTCCTGATTTCTGCAAGTTCTGTGGACTAATAGGCCATGATGTGAAGGAGTGTGGTGATGGAGTTCATGATGATGATCAGTGCCAATGAGGTGATTGGTTAAGGGTGGTGTTTGAATCAAATACCCAGACTGGCGCTGGTAGAGGAGGAGGAACCCGGGGTGGTATTGGTGCTCGTGGTAGAGGAAGAGGTCGCCCGGGTGAAGCAAACGGGTTTGAGAAAACCGATATGGTTGTTGTCCCTGATGAGATGGATGAGGATAGACTGAACAGAAAGCGTATGAGTGGGAGTGAGGGGATCTTAAAAGGCTCAGACATCCCTGATTCAGAGGCTTTAGCAAAGGATGGAAGAGTTGCTCAACAGGTTAATCTGTTGGAATATGGTAGTGGGGGAAGCAATGGGGGAAGTTCAGTTACTACTCCCCAGAAGTTCCAGCCACCAAAACGTCAGAGGAAAGTGGTGAATAGAGTGGAAATAGAAGAATTACTAGGATCGGCGACCTCCTTCAAGGGTATCGCCGGGACCAATGAAACTATGTGGACTGAACTGCCGCGGGCTTCGTAACCGCCGGGCAGTTCGAGCGCTTTTAGATCTCCAGAAGCAAATGAAACCGGATGTGTTGTTCCTGTCCGAGACACATTTGGATAAAGCTAGGGCGGGAAACTTAGTGAGGAAATTGGGATATGATTCTCTGAGTATTCACGAGAGCGATGGTCAGAGTGGTGGACTACTGATGTTGTGGTGCAAAGAGACAAAACTTAAGGTGATGAGCGTCACAAAGAACTATATTGATGTAATCATAAAGGAAGATATAGATTGGAGGTTTACAGGAGTGTATGGAGAACTGCTTGTGACGGTAAAGCACACGTCCGTTGGGAACCCGAAGAGGAAGGTGTGATGCGTACATGAGCAAGTTTTCCCTCAGTAAGAAACCAAGGTTATCGAACCAGTAGGAGATGAAGGCCACGTGAAGGTTGTTGGTGAAGGAGTGTAGTGCGGTGATGTCTACGGGTGCTTCTATTCTTGTAGACAGTGTTGGGCCTCCAAGAGCAGAGGTTTGTAGAACAGCAGCAAGTTTCCCTTAAGTGGATTACCCAAGGTTTATCGAACTCGGGGAGGAAGAGGTCAAAGATATACCTCTCATGCAACCCCGCAACCACAAAGCAAGAAGTCTCTTGTGTCCCCAACACACCAAATACACTTGTCAGGTGTATAGGTGTACTAGTTCGGCGAAGAGATAGTGAAATAAAGGTGGTATGAATATATATGAGCAGTAGCAACGGTGCCAGAAAATAGCTTTATGGCGTGTAGTTGATGGTGGTAGTATTGCAGCAGTAGTAACACAAGAAAACAGTAAACAAGCAGCGATAGCATATTTAGGAACAAGGCCTAGGGATTAGACTTTCACTAGTGGACACTCTCAACATTGATCACATGACAGAATAGATAAATGCATACTCTACACTCTCTTGTTGGATGATGAACACATTGCGTAGGATTACACGAACCCTCAATGCCGGAGTTAACAAGCTCCACAATTAAATGTTCATATTTAAATAACCTTATAGTGTAAGATAGATCAAAAGACTAAACCAAGTACTAACATAGCATGCACACTGTCACCTTCATGCATATGTAGGAGGAATAGATCACATCAATACTATCATAGCAATAGTTAACTTCGCAATCTACAAGAGATCATGATCATAGCCTACGCCAAGTACTCACACGGTGCACACACTGTCACCTTTACACACGTGGAGGAGGAATAGAGTACTTTAATAACATCACTAGAGTAGCACATAGATGAATAGTGATACAAAACTCATATGAATCTCAATCATGTAAAGCAGCTCATGAGATCATTGTATTGAATTACATAGAGAGAGATGAACCACATAGCTACCGGTACAGCCCCGAGCCTCAATGGAGAACTACTCCTCTTCATGGGAGCAGCAGCGGTGATGAAGATGGCGGTGGAGATGGTAGCGGTGTCGATGGAGAAGCCTTCCGGGGCACTTCCCCGCTCCGGCAGGTGCCGGAACAGAGACCTCGTCCCCGCATCTTGGCTCGCGATGGCGGCGGCTCGGAAGGTTTCGCGACCGTGGCTTCCTCTCTAAGGGTTTTCGGGGGCTTTATAGGCGAAAGGGCAGCGTCGGCGGGGCGAAGGGGCGACCACACCATAGGGTGGCGCGGGCCCAGCCCCGGCCGCGCCACCCCATCATCTGGGGCCCACAGGCCCTCCTGCGCTCTCGGGTGTTCGGATGCTTCCGGCAAAATAGGAACCGGGCGTTGATTTCGTCCAATTCCTAGAATATTTCGTTACTAGGATATCTGAAACCAAAAACAGCAGAAAACAGAACTGGCACTTCGGCATCTTGTTAATAGGTTAGTTCAGAAAATGCACAAATATGACATAAAGTGTGCATAAAACATGTAGGTATCATCAATAAAGTGGCATGGAACATAAGAAATTATCGATACGTTGGAGACGTATCAGCATCCCCAAGCTTAGTTCTGCTCGTCCCGAGCAGGTAAAACGATAACAAAGATAATTTCAAGTGACATGCCATCATAATCTTGATCATACTATTTGTAAACATATGTAATGAATGCGCGATCAAAACAATGGTAATGACATGAGTAAACAACTGAATCATAAAGCAAAGACTTTTCATGAATAGTACTTCAAGACAAGCATAAATAAGTCTTGCATAAGAGTTAACTCATAAAGCAATAATTTAAAGTATAGACATTGAAGCAACACAATGGAAGATTAAGTTTCAGCGGTTGCTTTCAACTTGTAATATGTATATCTCATGGATAATTGTCAACATAGAGTAATATAACAAATGCAATATGCAAGTATGTAGGAATCAATGCACAGTTCACACAAGTGTTTGCTTCTTAAGGTGGAGGGAGATAGGTAAACTGACTCAACAATAAAAGTAAAAGAATGGTCCTTCAAAGAGGAAAGCATCGATTGCTGTATTTGTGCTAGAGCTTTTATTTTGAAAACATGAAACAATTTTGTCAACGGTAGTAATAAAGCATATGAGTTATGTAAATTATATCTTACAAGTTGCAAGCCTCATGCATAGTATACTAATAGTGCCCGCACCTCGTACTTAGCTTGGACTACCGGATCTTTGCAATGCCATGTTTCAACCAAGTGTCACAAAGGGGTACCTCCATGCCGCCTGTACAAAGGTCTAAGGAGAAAGCTCGCATTTTGGATTTCTCGCTTTTGATTATTCTCAACTTAGACATCCATACCGGGACAACATGGACAACAGATAATGGACTCCTCTTAAATGCATAAGCATGTAACAACAATTATTATTCTCATATGAGATTGAGGATATATGTCCAAAACTGAAACTTCAACCATGATTCATGGCTTTAGTTAGCGGCCCAATGTTCTTCTCTAACAATTTTGCATGCTCCAACCACTAAAATGATAGATCCTTCAGACAAGACGGACATGCATAGCAACTCACATGATATTCAACAATAGTTGATGGCGTTCCCCAAAGCATGGTTATCGCACAACAAGCAACTTAATAAAATATAAAGTGCATAAGTACATATTCAATACTACGATAGTTTTTAAGGCTATTTTGTCCCATGAGCTATATATTGCAAAGGTGAATGATGGAATTTTAAAGGTAGCACTCAAGCAATTTACTTTGGAATGGCGGAGAAATACCATGTAGTAGGTAGGTATGGTGGACACAAATGGCATAGTGGTTGGCTCAAGGATTTTGGATGCATGAGAAGTATTCCCTCTCGATACAAGGTTTAGGCTAGCAAGGTTATTTGAAGCAAACTCAAGGATGAACCGTGCAGCAAAACTCACATAAAAGACATATTGTAAACATTATAAGACTCTACACCGTCTTCCTTGTTGTTCAAACTCAATACTAGAAATTATCTAGACCTTAGAGAGACCAAATATGCAAACCAAATTTTAGCAAGCTCTATGTATTTCTTCATTAATAGGTGTAAAGTATATGATGCAAGAGCTTAAACATGAGCACACAATTGCCAAGTATCACATTATCCAAGACATTTTACCAATTACTACATGTAGCATTTTTCAATTCCAACCATATAACAATTTAACGAAGAGGAAACTTCGCCATGAATATTATGAGCTAAGAACACATGTGTTCATACGAACCAGCGGAGCGTGTCTCTCTCCCACACAAGGATGAACTTATTCAGAGAACTAAGATAACAAAACAAAATAAAAGCACACACAGACGTTCCAAGTAAAATACATAAGATGTGACTGAATAAAAATATAGTTTCAAGAGAAGGAACCCGATACTTTGTCGATGAAGAAGGGGATGCCTTGGGCATCCCCAAGCTTAGATGCTTGGGTCTTCTTGAAATATGCAGGGATGAACCACCGGGCATCCCCAAGCTTAGACTTTTCATTCTTCTTGATCGTAGTATATCATTCTCCTCTCTTGACCCTTGAAAACTTCCTTCACACCAAACTTCAAGCAAACTCATTAGAGGGTTAGTGCATAATCAAAAATTCACATGTTCAGAGGTGACACAATCATTCTTTACACTTCTGGAAATTGCATAAAGCTACTGGACATTAATGGATCAAATAAATTCATCCAACATAGCAAAAGAGGCAATGCGAAATAAAAGGCAGAATCTGTCAAAAGCAGAACAGTCCGTAAAGACGAATTTTAAGATGGCACCAGACTTGCTCAAATGGAAAAACTCAAAACTAATGAAAGTTGCGTACATATCTGAGGATCACGCTCGTAAATTGGCAGATTTTTTAGAATTTTCTACAGAGAACTGTGCCCAGATTCGTGATAGACAGCAATGCTGTTTCTGCGCAGCGATCCCAAATATAACATCAACTTTAGCATAGAAACTTTACTTGGCACAAAAACATGATAAGGAGAGGTTGCTACAGTAGTAAACAACTTCCAAGACTCAAATATAAAACAAAGTACTGTAGTAAAAAACACATGGGTTATCTCCCAAGAAGTTCTTTCTTTATAGCCATTAAGATGGGCTCAGCAGTTTTAATGATGCACTCGCAAGAAATAGAAGTTGAAGCAAAAGAGAGCATCAAGAGGCAAATTCAAAACACATTTAAGTCTAACATGCTTCCTATGCATAGGAATCTTGTAAATAAACAAGTTCATGAAGAGCAAAGTAACAAGCATAGGAAGATAAAACAAGTGTAGCTTCAAAAAAATTAGCACATAGAGAGGTGTTTTAGTAACATGAAATTTTTTACAACCATATTTTCCTCTCTCATAATAACTTTCAGTAACAACATGAGCAAACTCAACAATATAACTATCACATAAAGCATTCTTATCATGAGTCTCATGCATAAAATTATTACTACTCCCAACATAAGCATAGTCATTCTTATTAATTGTAGTGGGAGCAAATTCAACAAAGTAGCTATCAAATATAGGAGGTATATTGTAATCATAATCAAATTTATCCTCCATAACAGGTGGTAACAAAAGACTACTATCATTATAATCATCATAAATGGGAGGCAAAGTATCATGAAAGTAAATTTTCTCCTCAATGCTTGGGGGACTAAAAATATCATGCTCATCAAAACCAGCTTCCCCAAGCTTAGAATTTTCCATATCATTAACAACAATGGTGTTCAAAGCATTCATATTAATATGTTCCATGGGTTTTTTAATTTTCGCATCAAACCATCCATGTCTTAAATCAGGAAATAGAATAAAAAGGTCATTATTGTCCATTATGCCTAACTAGTGTAAACAAGAAACCAAATGTCGCAATTGCAGAGTCTAAAGGAAATAGCTTCGAGCACACACAATGGCGCCGGAAAAGTACCGTTACCTGGAACCGGAGTATTAGTGCCTTTTACCTTTCCTCCCCGCAACGGCGCAGAAAAGTGCTTGGCGCGTAGTTGACGAGGGAGGAAAATGCTTAGTTGCCGGCTTGCCAATGTGTGAGTGCCGTTTACCTTCCCTCCCCGGCAACGGCGCCAAAAAGTGCTTGATGTCTACGGGTGCTTCTATTCTTGTAGATTGTTGGGCCTCCAAGAGCAGAGGTTTGTAGAACAGCAGCAAGTTTCCCTTAAGTGGATTACCCAAGGTTTATCGAACTCAGGAGGAAGAGGTCAAAGATATACCTCTCATGCAACCCTGCAACCACAAAGCAAGAAGTCTCTTGTGTCCCCAACACACCAAATACACTTGTCAGGTGTATAGGTGTACTAGTTCGGCGAAGAGATAGTGAAATACAGGTGGTATGAATATATATGAGCAGTAGCAACGGTGCCAGAAAATAGCTTTATGGCGTGTAGTTGATGGTGGTAGTATTGCAAACAGTAGTAACACAAGAAACAAGAAACAAGCAGCGATAGCGTATTTAGGAACAAGGCCTAGGATTAGACTTTCACTAGTGGACACTCTCAACATTGATCACATGACAATAGATAAATGCATACTCTACACTCTCTTGTTGGATGATGAACACATTGCGTAGGATTACACGAACCCTCAATGCCGGAGTTAACAAGCTCCACAATTAAATGTTCATATTTAAATAACCTTATAGTGTAAGATAGATCAAAAGACTAAACCAAGTACTAACATAGCATGCACACCGTCACCTTCATGCATATGTAGGAGGAATAGATCACATCAATACTATCATAGCAATAGTTAACTTCGCAATCTACAAGAGATCATGATCATAGCCTACGCCAAGTACTCACACGGTGCACACACTGTCACCTTTACACACGTGGAGGAGGAATAGAGTACTTTAATAACATCACTAGAGTAGCACATAGATGAATAGTGATACAAAACTCATATGAATCTCAATCATGTAAAGCAGCTCATGAGATCATTGTATTGAATTACATAGGAGAGAGATGAACCACATAGCTACCGGTACAGCCCCGAGCCTCAATGGAGAACTACTCCCTCTTCATGGGAGCAAGTGATGAAGATGGCGGTGGAGATGGCAGCGGTGTCGATGGAGAAGCCTTCCGGGGCACTTCCCCGTCCGGCAGGTGCCGAATGAGACTCTGTCCCCGATCTTAGCTTCGCGATGGCGGCGGCTCGGCGCATACCGTGGCTTCCTCTCTAAGGGTTTTCGATGCAGGGGCTTTATATAGGCGGGGGCAGCTCGGAGGGGCGAAGGGCGACCACACCATAGGGTGGCGCGGGCCCAGCCCCGCCGCGCCACCCTATCATCTGGGCCCATGGGCCCCCCAGCGGCTCGGGTGTTCCGGATGCTTCCGGCAAAATAGGAACCCGGGCGTTGATTTCGTCCAATTCCGAGAATATTTCGTTACTAGGATTTCGAAACCAAAAACAGCAAACAAGAACGGCACTTCGGCATCTTGTTAATAGGTTAGTTCCAGAAAATGCACAAATATGACATAAAGTGTGCATAAAACATGTAGGTATCATCAATAAAGTGGCATGGAACATAAGAAATTATCGATACGTTGGAGACGTATTATGCGGCGCAACACCAGGGATTCCGACGCCAACGTGGAACCTGCACAACACAATCAAAATACTTTGCCCCAACTTAACAGTGATGTTGTCAATCTCACCGGCTTGCTGAAAACAAAGGATTAAATGTATGGTGTGGAGAATTATGTTTGCTTGTAGAAAACAACAGAGAACAGTGATTGCAGTAGATTGTATTTCAGATGTAAAGAATAGGACGGGGTCCACAGTTCACTAGTGGTGTCTCTCCAATAAGATAAATAGCATGTTGGGTGAACAAATTACAGTTGGGAAATTGACAGAATAGAGATGCACATACATATCATGATGACTACTATGAGATTTACTTAGGGCATTACGACAAAGAACATAGACCGCCATCCAAAGATGCATCTATGCCTAAAAAGTCCATCTTCGGGTTAGCATCCGCACCCCTTCCAGTATTAAGTTGCAAACAACAGACAATTGCATTAAGTATGGTGCGTAATGTAATCAACACAAATATCCTTAGACAAAGCATTGATGTTTTATCCCTAGTGGCAACATCACATCCACAACCTTAGAACTTCTGTCACTGTCCCAGATTCAATGGAGGCATGAACCCACTATCGAGCATAAATACTCCTCTTGGAGTCGCAAGTATCAACTTGGCCAGAGCCTCTACTAGCAACGGAGAGCATGCAAGAACATAAATAACACATATATGATAGATCAATAATCAACTTGACATAGTATTCAATATTCATCGAATCCCAACAAACACAACATGTAGCATTACAAATAGATGATCCTGATCATGATAGGCAGCTCACAAGATCTAAACATGATAGCACAAGAGGAGAAGACAACCATCTAGCTACTGCTATGGACCCGTAGTCTAAGGATGAACTACTCACGCATCAGTCCGGATGCGGGCATGGTGATGTAGAGCCCTCTGGTGATGATTCCCCTCTCGGCAGGTGCCGGAGGCGATCTCCGTAATCCACCGAGATGGGATTGACGGCGGCGTCTCAGTTTTCTCGTATCGTCTCCTCGGCACTAGGGTTTCGCGACGGAGGGATTAAGTAGGCGAGGGGCAGCGCAGGGGGCACCCGAGGGGCCCACCCCATAGGCCGGTGCGCCCCTCGGCCGCGCCGCCTTGTGGGGTGGCCGCCTCGTGGCCCCACTCCGTCTCCTCTTCGGTGTTCGAACCCTCCGTGGAAAATAAGACCGTGGGCTTTTGTTTCGTCCAATTCCGAGAATATTCAAACTAACTTTTCAAACCAAAACAGCAAAACAGAACTGGCGCTTCGGCATCTTGTTAATAGGTTAGTTCCGGAAAATGCATAAAAACATTATAAAGTATGACTAAAACATGTTGGTATTGTCATAAAACTAGCATGGAACATAAGAAATTATAGATACGTTGGAGACGTATCAAGCATCCCCAAGCTTAGCTCGCCCTCGAGTAGGTAAACGATAAAAACAATAATTTCTGAAGTGACATGCTACCAACATAATCTTGATCAACATTATTGTAAAGCATATGAGATGAATGAAGTGATTCAAAGCAATGATTTGCTAACAAAAAGATAATGACTAAACAACTGAATCATATAGCAAAACCTTTTCATGAATAGTACTTTCAAGACAAGCATCAAAAAGACTTGCATAAGAGCTAACTCATAAAGCAATAGATTCAAAGTAAGAGGTTTCGAAGCAACACAAAGGAAGATTAAGTTTCAGCAATTGCTTTCAACTTGTAACATGTATATCTCATGGATAGTTGTCAACATAAAGTAATATAACAAGTGCAATAAGTAAACATGTAAGAATCAATGCACATAGTTGACACAAGTGTTTGCTTCTAAGATAGAAAGAAGTAGGTAAACTGATTCAACATAAATTAACGAAAGGCCCTTCGCAGAGGGAAGCAGGGATTACTCATGTGCTAGAGCTTTTTATTTTGAAAACATGGAAACAATTTTGTCAACGGTAGTAATAATTCATATGTGTTATGCATAAAACCTCTTATAAGTTGCAAGCCTCATGCATCGAATACCAATAGTGCCCGCACCTTGTCCTAATTAGCTCGGATTTCCATGGATTATCATTGCATTACATATGTTTCAACCAAGTGTCACAAAGGGGTCCTCTATGCCACCTGTACAAAGGTCCAAGGAGATAAATCGCATTTGATTTCTCGATTTTGATATATCTCAACTTGAGGACATCCATACCGGGACAACATAGAAAACAGATAATGGACTCCTCTTTTAATGCTTCAAGCATTCAACAACAAATAATATTCTCATAAGAGATTCGAGGATTAATGTCCAAGTGAAACTTCCACCATGATACATGGCTTTGGTTGGCGGCCCAATGTTCTTCTCTAACAATATGCATACTCAAACAATTTAATCATGAGAAATCTCCCTTACTTCAGACAATACGAACATGCATAGCAACTCACATGATATTCAACAAAGTAAAAAAGTTGATGGCGTCTCCAGAAACATGGTTACCGCTTGATAACGCGTGAAGCACACGTCCGTTGGGAACCCCAAGTGGAAGGTGTGATGCGTATAGAAGCAAGTTTCCCTCAGTATGAAACCAAGGTTATCGAACCAGTAGGAGTCAAGGGCCACGTGAAGGTTGTTGGTGGAGGAGTAGTGCGGCGCAACACCAGGATTTCGGCGCCAACGTGGAACCTGCACAACACAGCCAAGATACTTTGCCCCAACATAACGGTGAGGTTGTCAATCTCACCGGCTTGCGAAAACAAAGGATTAAACGTATGGTGTGGAAAATGATGTTTGTTTGCAAAGAACAACAAAGAACAGAGATTGCAGTAGATTGTATTTCAGATGTAAAAGAATGGACCGGGGTCCACAGTTCACTAATGGTGATACGGTAGATCCAAGCCGATCCACCTAAATTGATGCCCGATCTTTCACAGCGAGAACCTGGGGTAGAGAATCCTCCCAACAACGCGATGAACGCAGCCTGGAGTAGAGGGAACGAATCCAGCAAGCAACGGATCGATGAACGATACGCCTCAAACCAAGAGCTAGACAATCCTTGATGAACACAAGAACCTTCGCAGCGGATAATAATATAGATAAACGGCAGCGCCGTACCCGGAGGGATGATACACGTGAACACACGCAATGGGGAAAACCCTAATCTTTAGTCTAAACTTGTCTATCTAAAACCCTAGCCGCACCTCCACTTATATGAGGGGTGGAGTGGCCGGCCAGCCCCTAGTGGGCCTCTCTACCTTGGTTTGGACATGCCCAAACCAAACTGACTCAATTTATTAAAAACCCTAATTGGCCCACATATGACCATTACATAAACTAGGATAAATGAGCTGGTGGAGTCCTGAATCTAGGCTCCACATAGGCCTCCATGCCCGTATCATCCTCCCCCCCTTCAAGAAGCGTTGTCCCCAACGCGTGAGGGTCTTCTGGAAAAGGTGACGTGATATGAACATGACACGTCATCGCCGTCTTCAAGTCTTGCTTGCCTTCCACACCACATCCTCCCTCGCGGCCTGCTTGACTTGATACAGCACTTGGCGCCTCCTTTCTTATCCATATGAGCTTGGACTTCGCGCCAATTCCTTCTTCTTGCGAGGTTTTGATGGACCCTGTGTCGCTGCACATGACCCTGCACAAGATGTGTAATTCCTGGGCCACATAGATGTCTCACACGTCCATCCTTGCCTCGATGCATCCGCGGTGTCGCGGAAAACTGGACTACAGTACTCCTAGCACGGTAGTGCCGCTGCCCACTGTCTCCACTGACACGCTCGCCTCCCACTCCACCCACGCGCATCTGCGCCATATGCACTGAAACACCATCAGCGCACCCATCATCAGTCTGTGTACTGACATCAATACAAACTGGAACTGTAGCACATGCTGTCACATCTTCATCAACAATAGGATTAGCTTCATCCGGCTTGTCACCAACAAGAACTGGCTTGTCATCTACAGGCATGGCTGAAACATCACCAACATCAATGCTCAGAACATCATGCACATGAAGCTGCACTTTAGGCTTGTGCAACTTCTCCTTACGCACCACTAACTCCACATCGGACTTGATATGATCATCACCCATAGGCTTCAAAGTCCGCTGTTTGCCACCATGCATAAAAGAATATGTATTTGCTCGCCCAGCATGTGTCACATTGCGATCATACTGCCAAGGACGCCCAAGTAGCAATCCACACACCTCCAATGGCAACACATCGCACTCGATCTCATCAATATAATCACCAACTGTAAATGGCACACGCACCTTGTGAGTAATCTTCAGCATACCACAGCTATTTAACCACTCAAGATGTTTAGGTTCAGGAAGACGCCATGTAGACAACCCCAATGCTGCCACCATCGCCTTGCTAATGCCATTAGTACAGCTACCACCATCAATCATCAACTTGCAAGCTTTGCCCTTTACAATGCACTGAACAAACTCCACCGCTGAACCTTGTCAACTGTCTTGCAAGCATCATCTTGTACCTTCTTGAGTTGCATATTCAGCCCGCTCAATGGTACATCCTCCTCAACAGTCACAGTAGCGCTCTTGGTATCAGAGCCAGGTTTCCTCTCCTCTGAAGATTTCACCTCGACCTTAGTGACTGTTGGTAGTGGAACAATCTTCTTACTAGTAACTATGCACTTGTCCACTGCCTGCTGTACCTCCTCCAGGCACTTGTTTACTTCCTTCAATGCATGCCCAACTCCGGATGACTGCTTACATTTCTCCATATATGGTAACACGAAAACACTACGAAGAAAAGTTTTGTAGTCCTCCCAAGTTTCAGCAAATTCACCTCTGTCCACCGCATCTTGCCAACAACGTTCTAATGCCTCGTCCACACGCCGTATAGCAAGGTAAAATGCATAAGAACTGTTGAACTTCCTCTTGTACGTGCGACATCGAGCAAAACCCAATTCCATGTTCCTTTCCCAATCTTCATACTCCTGAACTGTCGCAAGACGGTGTAGATACCAACGAAGACTGGACGGTGGACGCTGCTCTCCCTTCAAGCAATCCAGATAGTCATTGAAAACCTTACTGGATTTCGTTGGAAGAGTACACCTTATGCCCAGAACATCGCCTGGAAACGAAGTAGCATCATCAGTAGCAACAACAAATTTCGCCGAAAAAACATCAGAAATAGCAGCAGGCTTCCCGGCCCAGCGCCCGGTTGAACCGGCCTGGGGACCGGCCGATCCGGTCAGGGTTCCGGTCAAACCGGCCTGGGGACCGGTCGGTCCGGTTACAACACCCGGCAGACCGGCCTGGGCGCCGGCACGACCGGCCCGGGGGCCGGTCAGACATGCCAGGTGACCGGCCGCGCGTCTGTGCGGCTCAGTAACAGCGCCGGTTGGCGTCAGCTCCTGGTCCGGTCCAGGCCGGCTGGGCCCAGTCTGTAGCCCGGTTGACCGGCTGGTTGACCGGCCCGGCCGGTCCAGGGCCCGGTTGACCGGCCCTGGCACCGGGGCGAGTCGCGAAACGTCTTCTTCTTCCCGATTCCAGACGCATTTTTTCGCGATTTTGAGCTCCGAAACAGCCATGGATGACCTCCAAACTGCACCAAACAACGCCAAACTTCCTCCAACCAACCTCCTTCGACCGAGAGCCAAACTCCTCCGATCTTACAACCAATCTTCTCCGATGCAAACCGATCAAAGAGATCGATCAACAAAACCTCGCCGTGAGCAACCCAGAAAACTGATACCACATGATAAGGATTAGGTTTCCCGATCTTTCACGATGCACCTTGATGGTCCATAGGACCGATAGATCTTGAACTCCCTTGACAGATTCAAGGATACTCAAGTACATATGATTACCCTTGACAACTCAAGAACTCACACATCTTTATTGGATAACTAGACGAACGTCTGAGACGCTGTCATAGGGCCAACCCGCAGGGATGGTGATACTGGAGGAACCCAAGGTTCTACATAACTTGAATCAAAACTAGACTACTAAACCCTAGGCCGCACCATCTCCTTATATGAGGGAGAGGTGGCCGGCCAGCCCTATTGGGCCTAACCTAGTTTGACTCGGACAGGCCCAAGTCAAACAAACACTAATTTAAACCCTAATGGCCCACCACATAACCTGGCTACATTATTATTTCCTAATAACAAGACTATAATAAAATACTGGTACAACCTTAGACTTAATCATCATATCAATGGATGTCCTAGTGTACCAGGCCTGGATATCCATATCATCAAAAAAAAAGGTATCAGAGTCCTTATCATGTGGTATCAGTTTGTTAGGTTGATCACGGTGCAGATTGCTTTGTTGCTCGGTTGTTTCTTCTCGGTTGCCGTGGCCACCATTGGGTACGTCGCCGCCATGCTGTTGGTGAAGACCGAGGAGGAGGAAGTGGGCGGCAGAGTCAAGTTTCAAAATCATCTACGGGGTTTGCAACTGCAGATCGGATGGCAGATCGTTTGTTTGGGAGATTTTGGTGTGCTGATCGTAGTTATTCTCCGCTGGGAGGAGATCAAGATGTTGTTCGTTGCGGTCAGATTGGCTCAATCATTGGCTGCCAAATTGAGTGGTACAAGGAATTTTTTATTCCGTATTTGGCATGGACGAGATTGGAGCGCTCATGGATTGCAGATTCGTCTCAGCTATATAAAAAAAGGAAAGAAAGATTCCATCGTATCTGGCATGGACTACTGCAGCTGCCATACAATTGCATGCGTACAAACAACCATGCAGGAAGAGAGCAGTTGCATGTGGCCGTGTTGATCGTGAGTAAGAGCAGCACGTCCAGGACTAACAAGCACGCAACAGGACGAGAGAGATTGTTCAGGGAGCAGCTGCACCTGGGCCGATTTGCTCGTGACTTGCAGCAGGTCCCGGACGTATGCTTCGTTCACGCGCGTGATATACAGGGCAGCAGGCGGCCAGACGATCGACGTGGTACAGCTATGAGAGGAGATCCATCTGTTGCGGCACTGCCGACATTGTTTTCGCGGCACTGCCGACGCGCGCGTTCCCAAATATAAAATTGCTGCAGAAAAATTTGTTCTTCAAGGAGGATGACACTGGTTTTCAGAAGGTTGCATACTCCGGTGTGTTCAGCTTATTTGGATTCATGGCGTGCAGGAGTTTATTCTGTGTGTTTTGGGTGATATGCTTGGTGCACTAGGAGGCGTTTTCAGCTTATTTGGATCCATGGCGTGCAGGAGTTTGTTCTGTGTGTTTTGGGTGATATGCATGGTGCACTTTCAGTTTGTATTTGGAGGATGCTTGTGTCTCAATCAGGTTGATGGCGTCGAAGACCAAAGGGCGCTAAGGTCAAGTCAAGCTAGTCGAGAGGGAGGATGAGGTGTGGAAAACTGGCAAGGCTTGAGGATGAAGATCGGCGATGTTCTTATCTGACGCCACCCTTTTTCTAGCAGACCCTCACGCGTTGGGGACAACGCTTCTTCAAGAAGGGGAGGATGATATGGATATCCGGGCCTGGTACACTAGGACAGCCATTGATATGATGATTAAGTCTAAGGTTGTACCAGTATTTTATCATAGTCTTGTTATTAGGAAATAATAATGTAGCCAGGTCATGTGGTGGGCCATTAGGGTTTAAATTAGTGTTTGTTTGACTTGGGCCTGTCCGAGTCAAACTAGGTTAGGCCCAATAGGGCTGGCCGGCCACCTCTCCCTCATATAAGGAGATGGCACGGCTAGGGTTTAGTAGTCTAGTTTTGATTCAAGTTATGTAGAACCTTGGGTTCCTCCAGTATCACCATCCCTGCGGGGTTGGCCCTATGACAGCGTCTCGGACGTTCGTCTAGTTATCCAATAAAGATGTGTGAGTTCTTGAGTTGTCAAGGGTAATCATATGTACTTGAGTATCCTTGAATCTGTCAAGGGAGTTCAAGATCTATCGGTCCTATGGACCATCAAGGTGCATCGTGAAAGATCGGGAAACCTAATCCTCATCAAATGGTGTCTCTCCAATAAGATAAATAGCATGCTGGGTGAACAAATTACAGGTGGGCAATTGACAAATAAAGATTCAATACATATCATGATGATCACTATGAGATTTAATCAGGGCATTACGACAAAGAACATAGACCACCATCCACATGCATCTATGCCTAAATAGTCCACCTTCGGGTTAGCATCCGCACCCTTCCAGTATTAAGTTGCAAACAACAGACAATTGCATTAAGTATGGTGTGTAATGTAATCAACACAAATATCCTTAGACAAAGCATTGATGTTTTATCCCTAGTGGCAACAACACATCCACAACCTTAGAACTTTCTGTCACTGTCCAGATTCAATGGAGGCATGAACCCACTATCGAGGATAAATACTCCCTCTTGGAGTTACAAGTATCAACTTGGCCGAGCCTCTACTAGCAACGGAGAGCATTCAAGAACATAAACAACACATATATGATAGATTGATAATCAACTTGACATAGTATTATATATTCATCGGATCCCACCAAATACAACATGTAGCATTACAAATAGATGATCTTGATCATGTTAGGCAGCTCACAAGATCTAAACATGATAGCACAAGAGGAGAAGACAACCATCTAGCTACTGCTATGGACCCATAGTCCAAGGATGAACTACTCACGCATCAATCCGGAGGCGGGCATGGTGATGTAGAGCCCTCCGTGATGATTCCCCTCCCAGGTGCCGGAGGCGATCTCCCGAATCCCCCGAGATGGGATTGGCGGCGTCTCTGGAAGTATTTCCGTATCGTGGCTCTCGGTAATAGGGTTTTCGCGACGGAGACTTTAAGTAGGCGGAAGGGCAACGCAGGGGGGCGCCCGAGGGCCCCACACCATAGGGCGGCGCGGGCCCCTCCTTGGCCGCGCCGCCTTGTGGTGTCGCCACCTCGTGGCCCCACTTCGTATCCCCTCCGGTCTGGAAGCTCCGTGGAAAAATAAGACCCTAGGCGTTGATTTCGTCCAATTCCGAGAATATTTCCTTTGTAGGATTTCTCAAAACCAAAAACAGCAACTGGCGCTTCGGCATCTTGTTAATAGGTTAGTGCCGGAAATGCATAATAATGATGTAAAGTATGTATAAAACATGTGAGTATTGTCATAAAACTAGCATGGAACATAAGAAATTATAGATACGTTTGAGACGTATCAAGCATCCCAAGCTTAGTTCCTACTCGCCCTCGAGTAGGTAAACGATAACAACAATAATTTCTAAGTGACATGCTACCAACATAATCTTGATCAACATTATTGTAAAGCATATGAGATGAATGGAGTGATTCAAAGCAATAGATTGCTAACAAAGAGATAATGACTAAACAACTGAATCATATAGCAAAACTTTTCATGAATAGTACTTTCAAGACAAGTATCAACAAGACTTGCATAAGAGCTAACTCATAAAGCAATAGATTCAAAGTAGAATGCATTGAAGCAACACAAAGGATGATTAAGTTTCAGCAATTGCTTTCAACTTGTAACATGTATATCTCATGGATAATTGTCAACATAGAGTAATATAACAAGTGCAATAAGTAAACATGTAAGAATCAATGCACACAGTTGACACAAGTGTTTGCTTCTAAGATAGAAAGAGGTAGGTAAACTGACTCAACATAAAGTAAAAGAATGGCCCTTCGCAGAGGGAAGCATGGATTACTATTTTTGTGCTAGAGCTTTTGTTTTGAAAACATAGAAACAATTTTGTCAACGGTAGTAATAATTCATATGTGTTATGCATAATACTTCCTACAAGTTGCAAGCCTCATGCATAGAATACCAATAGTTCTCGCACCTTGTCCTAATTAGCTTGGATTTACATGGATTATCATTGCATAACATATGTTTCAACCAAGTGTCACAAAGGGGTACCTCTATGCCGTGTACAAAGGTCCAAGGAGATAAATCGCATTTGATTTCTCGTTTTTAATAGATCTCAACTTAGGACATCCATACCGGGACAACATAGAAAACAGATAATGGACTCTTTTAATGCATAAGCATTCAACAACATATAATATTCTCATAAGAGATTGAGGATGAATGTCCAAACTGAAAACTTCCACCATGATACATGGCTTCGGTTAGCGGCCCAATGTTTCTTTTGATCATCCATTCAGACAAGACGACATGCATAGAAACTCATGATATTCAACAAAAATGATATCCAACATGGTTACCGCTCAACAAGAAACTTAAGAACTAAGACACATAGCTACATATTCATCACCACAATAGTTTTTAAGCTATTTTCCCATTAGCTATATATTTGCAAAGACAAAGGAATGAAATTTTAAAGGTAGCACTCAAGTAATTTACTTTGGAATGGAAAATAAATATAGTAGGTAGATATGGTGGACACAAATGGCATGGATTTTGGCTCAAGGTGTTTGGATGCACGAGAAGCATTTCCTCAAGTATAAGGCTTAGCAAGGTTGTTTGAAGAACAAAGTATGAACAGGTACAACAAAACTTACACAAGAACATATTGCAAGACTTATACACACTGTCTTCCTTGTTGTTCACTTTCAGAAAATATCTAGACCTTAGAGAGACCAATCATGCAAACCAATTTTCAACAAGCTCTACGGTAGTTCTGCAATAATAGATTAAACTACATGATGCAAGAGCTTAAACATGATCTATGAGAGCTCAAAACAATTGCCAAGTATCAAGTTATTCAAAACCATATGAAGCATTTTCTGATTCCAACCAAATAGCAATCAACGAAGCAATTTTCAGCCTTCGCCATGAACATTAAAGCATAACTAAGAACACAAGTGTTCCATATGAAAAAGCGGAGCGTAATATCTCCAATACAAGGATTGTGGGATCCAACTTTATTCAAACCAAAACAAAAATAAAATCAAACAGACGCTCCAAGTAAAGAACTTAAGATGTGATGGAATAAAAATATAGTTTCACTAGAAGTGACCTGATAAGTTGTCGATGAAGAAGGGGATGCCTTGGGCATCCCCAAGCTTAGATGTTGAGTCTTCTTAAAATATGCAGGGATGAACCACGGGGACATCCCCAAGCTTAGACTTTTCACTCTTCTTGATCATATTATGTCATCCTCTTCTCTTGACCCTTGAAAACTTCCTCCACACCAAACTTAAAGCAAACTCATTAGAGGGTTAGTGCATAATCAAAAATTCACATATTGAGAGGTGACATAATCATTCTTAACACTTCTGGACATTTCACAAAGCTACTGAAAGTTAATAGAACAAAGAAATCCATTCAACATAGCAAAAGAGGCAATGCGAAATAAAAGACAGAATCTGTCAAAACAGAACAGTCCATAAAGACGAATTTTTCTGAGGCACTTAACTTGATCAGATGGAAAAACTCAAAAGTAATGAAAGTTGCGTACATATCTGAGGATCACGCACGTAAATTGGCAGATTTTTTTGATTTTTATACAGAGAGATCTACGCAAATTCGTGACAGACATCTGTTTCTGCGCAGTAATCCAAATCTAGTATCAACTTTACTATAGAGACTTTACTTGGCACAAAAACATGATAAGGAGAGGTTGCTACAGTAGTAACAACTTCCAAGACTCAACAATACAGTAGTAAAATAAAACATGGGTTATCTCCCAAGAAGTGCTTTTCTTTAACGCCTTTCAACTAGGCGCAGAAAGTGCAAATCAAGTAACATCAAGAGAGGAAGCATCAACATTATAATTTGTTCTAATAATAGAATCAAAAGGCAACTTCATTCTCTTTCTAGGGAAGTGTTCCATACCTTTCTTGAGAGGAAATTGATACTTAATATTTCCTTCTTTCATATCAATAACAACACCAATAGTTCGAAGAAAGGGTCTTCCCAAGACAATAGGACAAGATGCATTGCATTCAATATCCAAGACAACAAAATCAACGGGGACAAGGTTATTGTTAACCGTAATGCGAACATTATCAATCCTCCCCAAAGGTTTCTTTAGAGAATTATCAGCAAGATTAACATCCAAATAACAATTTTTCAATGGTGGCAAGTCAAGCATATCATAAATTTTCTTAGGCATAACAGAAATACTTGCACCAAGATCACATAAAGCATTACATTCAAAATCATTGAATTTCATCTTAATGATGGGATCCCAACCATCTTCCAACTTCCTAGGAATAGAAGCTTCAAGTTTTAATTTCTCTTCCCTAGCTTTAATGAGAGCATTTGTAATATGTTTTGTAAAGGCTAAATTTGTAGCACTAGCATTAGGACTTCTAGCAAGTTTTTGTAAGAACTTAATAACTTCAGTAATATGACAATCATCAAAATCTAAACCATTATGATCTACAACATTCTGAAAAATTTCAGCGCTATTATCACAAACAGTTTCAGCAGTTTTAGGCAATTTTGCACGCTTTGTACAAGGAGTAGAAACATTGCCAACACCAATTATTTTACCATTGATAGTAGGAGGTTTAGCAACATGTGAAGAATCAACATTACTAGTGGTGGTAATGGTCTTTTTCTTCTCTATCCCACCTAGCATGCAATTCAGCCAACATTCTTATATTATCATTAATTCGAACTTGGATGGCGTTTGTTTTAGCAAACCTAGCATCTTTAACTTCCTCAGGCATAACTTTCAGTTTTAAAAGATCAACATCAAGAGCAAGACTATCAACCTTAGAAGCAAGAACATCAATTTTACCAAGCTTTTCTTCAACAGTTTTATTAAAAGCAGTTTGTGTACTAATAAATTCTTTAAGCATGACTTCAAGATCAGAGGGTACACTCTTATTATTGTTGTAAGAATTACCATAAGAATTACCATAACCACTACCATTATTAGAAGGATATGGCCTATAGTTGTTGTTACCATAATTATTCCTATAAGCATTGTTGTTGAAATTATTATTCTTAATGAAATTCACATCAACATGCTCTTCTTGAGCAACCAATGAAGCTAGAGGAACATTATTAGGATCAATATGAGATCTACCATTTGCAAGCATAGACATAATAGCATCAATCTTATCACCCAAAGAAGAGGTTTCTTCAACAGAATTTACCTTCTTACCTTGAGGAGTTCTTTCAGTGTGCCATTCAGAGTAATTGATCATCATATCATCAAGAAGCTTTGTTGCGGCGCCTAAGGTGATGGACATAAAAGTTCCTCCAGCAGCTGAATCCAATAGGTTCCTCGAGGAAAAATTCAATCCTGCATAAAAGGTTTGGATGATCATCCAAGTAGTTAGTCCATGGGTAGGGCAATTCTTTACCAAATATTTCATTCTCTCCCATGCTTGAGCAACATGTTCATTATCAAATTGCTTAAAATTCATAATGCTACTTCTCAAAGATATAATCTTAGCAGGAGGATAATATTTACTAATAAAAGCATCTTTACATTTAGTCCATGAATCAATACTATTTTTAGGCAAAGAAAGCAACCAATCTTTAGCTCTTCCTCTTAATGAGAAAGGAAACAATTTTAGTTTTATAATATCACCATCTATATCCTTATACTTTTGCATTTCACAAAGTTCAACAAAATTATTAAGATGGGCAGCAACATCATCATTACTAACACCAGAAAATTGCTCTCTCATAACAAGATTCAGTAAAGCAGGTTTAATTTCATAGAATTCTGCTGTAGTAGCAGGTGGAGCAATAGGAGTACTTATAAAATCATTATTATTTGTGCTAGTGAAATCACACAACTTAGTATTTTCAGGAGTACCCATTGTAGCAGTAATAAAGTAAACTAAACAAATAGAATAAAGTAAAAACAAGTAACTATTTTTTTGTGTTTTGATATAAAGCAAGTAAACAGTATAGAAAGTAAAGCAACTAATTTTTTTGTATTTTTGATATAAAGCAAACAATACAAGAAATAAAATAAAGTAAAGCAAGACAAAAACAAAGTAAAGAGATTGGGTGTGGAAGACTCCCCTTGCAGCGTGTCTTGATCTCCCCGGCAACGGCGCCAG
This sequence comes from Lolium multiflorum, assembly GCA_030979885.1. NCBI lineage: Eukaryota > Viridiplantae > Streptophyta > Magnoliopsida > Poales > Poaceae > Lolium > Lolium multiflorum. The sequence continues at coordinate 32,311,794 of CM061752.1, forward strand.
AAATTTAGCTTGATAACGAGTGAAGCACACGTCCGTTGGGAACCCCAAGTGGAAGGTGTGATGCGTATAGAAGCAAGTTTCCCTCAGTATGAAACCAAGGTTATCGAACCAGTAGGAGTCAAGGGCCACGTGAAGGTTGTTGGTGGAGGAGTGTAGTGCGGCGCAACACCAGTGATTCCGGCGCCAACGTGGAACCCGCACAACACAATCAAGATACTTTGCCCCAACGTAACAGTGAGGTTGTCAATCTCACCGGCTTGCTGAAAACAAAGGATTAAACGTATGGTGTGGAAAATGATGTTTGTTTGCAAAGAACAGTAGAAACAAGATTGTATTTCAGATGTAAAAGAATGGACCGGGGTCCACAGTTCACTAGTGGTGTCTCTCCAATAAGATAAATAGCATCCTCGGTGAACAAATTACAGGTGGGCAATTGACAAATAAAGATTCAATACATATCATGATGATCACTATGAGATTTAATCAGGGCATTACGACAAAGAACATAGACCGCCATCCAACATGCATCTATGCCTAAATAGTCCACCTTCGGGTTAGCATCCGCACCCCTTCCAGTATTAAGTTGCAAACAACAGACAATTGCATTAAGTATGGTGCGTAATGTAATCAACACAAATATCCTTAGACAAAGCATTGATTTTTTATCCCTAGTGGCAACAACACATCCACAACCTTAGAACTTTCTGTCACTGTCCAGATTCAATGGAGGCATGAACCCACTATCGAGCATAAATACTCCCTCTTGGAGTTACAAGTATCAACTTGGCCAGAGCCTCTACTAGCAACGGAGAGCATGCAAGAACATAAACAACACATATATGATAGATTGATAATCAACTTGACATAGTATTCTATATTCATCGGATCCCACCAAACACAACATGTAGCATTACAAATAGATGATCTTGATCATGTTAGGCAGCTCACAAGATCTAAACATGATAGCACAAGAGGAGAAGACAACCATCTAGCTACTGCTATGGACCCATAGTCCAAGGATGAACTACTCACGCATCAATCCGGAGGCGGGCATGGTGATGTAGAGCCCTCCGGTGATGATTCTCTCCCAGGTGCCGAGGCGATCTCCGAATCCCCCGAGATGGGATTGGCGGCGGCGGCGTCTCGGAAGTATTTCCGTATCGTGGCTCTCGGTAATAGGGTTTTCACGACGGAGACTTTAAGGAAGGGCAACGCAGGGGGCGCCCGAGGGCCCCACACCATAGGGCGGCGCGGGCCCCTCCTTGGTCGCGCCGCCTTGTGGTGTCGCCACCTCGTGGCCCCACTTCGTATCCCCTCCGGTCTTCTGGAAGCTCCGTGAAAAATAAGACCCTGGGCGTTGATTTCGTCCAATTCCGAGAATATTTCCTTTGTAGGATTTCTAAAACCAAAAACAGCAGAAAACAGCAACTGGTGCTTCGGCATCTTGTTAATAGGTTAGTGCCGGAAAATGCATAATAATGATGTAAAGTATGTATAAAACATGTGAGTATTGTCATAAAAGTAGCATGGAACATAAGAAATTATAGATACGTTGGAGACGTATCAGCTCAACAAGCAACTTATAAGAACTAAGATACATAGCAACATATTCATCATCACAATAGTTTTTTAGGCTACTTTCCCATGAGCTATGTATTGTAAAGACAAGGAATGAAATTTTAAAGGTAGCACGCAAGCAATTTACTTTGGAATGGCAGAAAAATACCACATATAGGTAGTTATGGTTGACACAAATGGCATGGGTTTTGGCTCAAGGTTTTTGGATGCACGAGAAGCATTTCCTCTTTTTACAAGGCTTTGGCTAGCAAGGTTGTTTGAAGCAAACACAAGTATGAACCGGTACAACAAAAACTTACACAAGAACATATTGCAAGCATTATAAGACTCTACACTGTCTTCCTTGTTGTTCAAACACTTTTACCAGAAAATATCTAGACCTTAGAGAGACCAATCATGCAAACCAAATTTCAACAAGCTCTACTGTAGTTCTCCACTAATAGATTTAAACTACATGATGCAAGAGCTTAAACATGATCTACTTGAGAGTTCAAAACAATTGCCAAGTATCAAATTATTCAAGATAATATACCATTTACCACATGAAGCATTTTCTGTTTCCAACCAAATAGCAATCAACGAAGCGGCTTTCAACTTCGCCATGAACATTAAAGTAAAGCTAAGAACACCAGTGTTCAAATGAAAAAGCGGAGCGTGTCTCTCTCCAATACAAGGATTGCTAGGATCCAAATTTATTCAAACAAAAATAAAAATAAAAACAAACAGACGCTGCAAGTAAAGCACATAAGATGTGACGGAATAAAAATATAGTTTCACTAGAAGTGACCTGATAAGTTTGTTGATGAAGAAGGGGATGCCTTGGGCATCCCTAAGCTTAGACGCTTGAGTCTTCTTGAAATATGCAGGGATGAACCACGGGGGCATCCCCAAGCTTAGACTTTTCACTCTTCTTGATCATACCATATCATCCTCCTCTCTTGATTGAAAACTTCCTCCACACCAAACTTAAAGCAATCTCATTAGAGGGTTAGTGCATAATAAAAATTCACATGTTCAGCAAGGACACAATCATTACCAACACGTCTGGACATTACTCAAAGCTACTGAAATTTAATGGAGCAAAAAATCCAATCAAACACAGTAAAAGAGGCAATGCAAAATAAAAGGCAGAATCTGTCAAAACAGAACAGTCCGTAAAGACGAATTTTTCTGAGGCACTTAACTTGCTCAGATGGAAAAACTCAAAACTAATGAAAGTTGCGTACATATCTGAGGATCATGCATGAATTTTCGCTGATTTTTTTGATTCTTCTACAGTGAGAAAAACGCGAATTTGTGACATCTAACAAATCTGTTTCTGCGCAGAAATCCAAATCTAGTATCAACCTTCTATTAGAGACTTTACTTGGAACAACAATACATGAAAATAAAGATACAAAGGTACTGCTACAGTAGTAACAAGCACCTTGACTCAAATATAAAACAAAAATTGCAGAAATAAAATAATGGGTTGTCTCCCATAAGCGCTTTTCTTTAACGCCTTTCAGCTAGGCGCAGAAAGTGCAAATCAAGTATTATCAAGAGAAGAAGCATTGACATTATTACCACGGGCTTTATGCCTACCTTTCTTACTCTTATTCTTACTCTTTGGTCTAGGGAATACATGACCGCCTCCGGGTGTAGAGGTGAAATTTAAAGTGCCTTTTCCCACATCTATGGTTGCTCCCAATAGTTTCAGCAGGGATCTTCCAAGTGTGATTTGTCCTGTCCCTACACATTCAATAACAAGATAATCAGTGGATACTGTTCTTCCAAGAAAGGTGGTGAACACACCTTCAGCTATCCCCTCGGGAATTATAACAGAATTATCAGTAAGGGTTATCCCTTCTCCGCCTTTAGTAAGTCCCCAAAGTGTCAAATATTCATAAATACTTTTAGGCATAAGGCAAAACTCAGACATAATATCACAACGGGCATAAAAAGTTTCACCACAAATAGCAACCTTAATAGTAGGGACCCACATTGAAGGTTCAAAGCTTACTGGAACATAATCATAATATTCACGAATCTGATTATACCCTTCTTTTAAACAAGATATGTTTGTTTCGAGAGTGTTTAGTCTATTATGAATGCTAGCAAGGGATGAATCAATTTTACTAGCTGAGCTAAATGATGCAACCAATTTTTTTATGGCATTAAAAGCTTGATCCCCATCGCAATGAAGGAAATCTCCTCCCACTACAGCATCCAAGGCATATCTATAGCGAAGAATGAGCCCAAAATAAAAGTTACTAAGAAGCAAACTTAGAGTCATTGTATGTTCAGTTTTACCATAAGAATCAAAAATTCTAGACCAAGCATCTTTAAAACTCTCCTCATCCCCTTGTTTAAAAGTAAAGATCAATTCCTCAGGTGACGAAGTAACAAGTACAGGACTAGACATGATAACAAAATAAATTAGATGCAAGTAACTAATTTTTTTGTGTTTTTGATATAAAGAAAGCAAACAAAACAGAAAAATAAAATAAAGTAAAGCAAGACAATAAATAAAGTAAAGGGATTGGATGTGAGAGACTCCCCTTGCAGCGTGTCTTGATCTCCCCGGCAACGGCGCCAGAAAAAGAGTTGCTTATGATGGTAAAGCACACGTCCGTTGGGAACCCCAAGAGGAAGGTGTGATGCGTACAGCAGCAAGTTTTCCCTCAGTAAGAAACCAAGGTTATCGAACCAGTAGGAGATGAAGGCCACGTGAAGGTTGTTGGTGAAGGAGTGTAGTGCGGCGCAACACCAGGGATTCCGGCGCCAACGTGGAACCTGCACAACACAATCAAAATACTTTGCCCCAACTTAACAGTGAGGTTGTCAATCTCACCGGCTTGCTGAAAACAAAGGATTAAACATATGGTGTGGAGAATTATGTTTGCTTGTAGAAAACAACAGAGAACAGTAATTGCAGTACATTGTATTTCAGATGTAAAGAATAGGACCGGGGTCCACAGTTCACTAGTGGTATCTCTCCAATAAGGTAAATAGCATGTTGGGTGAACAAATTACAGTTGGGCAATTGACATAATAGAGATGCACATACATATCATGATGACTACTATGAGATTTACTTAGGGCATTACGACAAAAAACATAGACCGCCATCCAGCATGCATCTATGCCTAAAAAGTCCACCTTCGGGTTAACATCCGCACCCCTTCTAGTATTAAGTTGCAAAAAACAGACAATTGCATTAAGTATGATGCGTAATGTAATCAACACAAATATCCTTAGACAAAGCATTGATGTTTTATCCCTAGTGGAAACAGCACATCCACAACCTTAGAACTTTCGCTGTCCCAGATTCAATGGTGGCATGAACCCACTATCGAGCATAAATACTCCCTCTTGGAGTCGCAAGTATCAACTTGGCCAGAGCCTCTACTAGCAACGGAGAGCATGCAAGAACATAAATAACACACATATGATAGATCAATAATCAACTTGACATAGTATTTAATATTCATCGGATCCCAACAAACACAACATGTAGCATTACAAATAGATGATCCTGATCATGATAGGCGGCTCACAAGATCTAAACATGATAGCACAAGAGGAGAAGACAACCATCTAGCTACCTATGGACCCGTAGTCCAAGGATGAACTACTCACGCATAAGTCCGGGCATGGTGATGTAGAGCCCTCCGGTGATGATTCCCCTCTCCGGCAGAGTGCCGGAGGCGATCTCCAGAATCCCCCGAGATGGGATTGACGGCGGTGGCGTCTCAGTAACCTTTCTCGTATCGTGGCTCTCGTACTAGGTTTTCGCGGGAGGGATTAGGCGGCGGGGCAGCGCAGGGGGCACCCGAGGGCCCACCCCATACCCGGCGCCCCCTCCCGGCCGCGCCGCCCTGTGGGGTGGCCGCTCGTGGCCCCACTCCGTCTCCTCTTCGGTGTTCGGAACCCTCCATGGAAAATAAGACTGTGGGCTTTTGTTTCGTCCAATTCCGAGAATATTCGTAAACTAACTTTTCTGAAACCAAAAACAGCAGAAAACAGGAACTGGCGCTTCGTCATCTTGTTAATAGGTTAGTTCTAGAAAATGCATAAAAACATTATAAAGTATGACTAAAACATGTTGGTATTGTCATAAAACTAGCATGGAACATAAGAAATTATAGATACGTTGGAGACGTATCAAGAACCAAGCTGGAATCAAAAACATATTACATGGGATGCTCTCCGTAACCTTCATGGACAGTTTCAAATGCCATGGCTGGCATTGGGGGATTTTAATGAGATTTTGTTTAATTATGAAAAGGAAGGGGGTCGCCCGAGGACTCAACAATCTATGCAACTTTTTCATTATGCTCTGAAGGATTGTGACTTGGAAGACATGGGGTATATCAGAGACCTCTTCACTTGGAGAAGGGGAAATATGAGGGAGAGATTAGATAGAGGGGTGGTAAACAACAGTTGGAATGATATGTTCCCCAATGCAAGCTTGATTAACAGTGAAACTACTCGATCGGATCATCGTCCTGTACTGGTTGATACTGAATATTTATCTTCCTCGCATGCGATAATAGAAGCGCCAAAGAGATTTGAGGCGAGATGGCTTCAGGAAGACGTTGTAGAAGAGATGGTGAACGCGGCCTGGGAACGGGCGAAGGTGAGAGGTGAAGAAATTTCACTGAAACAGAAAGTGGATGATGTACATTCAGAGTTGCATGTTTGGGACAAAATGGTTTTAAAAGCCCCTGCCAGGAGACTCAAGGAGTTGAAGCGGGATCTCGAGCAGCTAAGAAGGGGTCCAATGAATGATACAACCTTGGCAGCTCAGAAAGAAATTCAGTTACAAATAGAGAATACCCTAGAAAAAGAGGAGATGTTTTGGGTGCAAAGAGCAAGAGCAAATTGGTTAAAGCAGGGTGATAGAAATACAAATTATTTTCATAATTTTGCTTCAAGGAGGAAGAAGCAGAACACTATTAAGAGCCTTGTTGATGAGAATGGTGTTAGGCATGAAGACAGGGATGCGATGTGTGGGCTGGTGCACAATTATTTTGTAAATCTGTTTACCTCTGAAAATGTTGATCCTGATGAGGAGGCCCTGGTAGATGTGCCGAGGCGAGTTACAGATGATATGAACAGAGGGCTGATGGCGCCATTCACGGAAGAAGAAGTGAAGAAAGCGATGTGGAGCATAGGCGATCTCAAAGCTCCAGGGCCAGATGGATTACATGCAATTTTTTATAAGCGGTTTTGGGATATGCTAGGGGATGACCTCATAAAAGAAGTCCTTTCTGCAGTCAATAATATTTCGGTTCCAGAAGGATGGAATAATACGACAATTGTCATGATCCCAAAAATTGATAACCTGGAGAAGGTGGCACAGTTCAGACCAATTAGCTTATGTAATGTGGTGTATAAAGTAATCTCAAAAATGCTAGCAAACCGCCTGAAGGGTTATCTCCCAGGGATTATTAGTGATCACCAAAGTGCTTTTGTTCCAGGAAGGATGATTACAGATAATATTCTTCTAGCTTAAGAAAGTATACATGCAATGAAAAGGAAGAAAGGAAAGAAAGGCCTGTGTGCTGTCAAATTAGACATGCATAAGGCATATGACCGTGTAGAATGGAGATATTCGGAGAAGATCATGATCAAGATGGGATTCACAAGGAGATGGGTGGATCTGATTATGGTTTGTGTTTCGTCAGTAAACTACAATGTCAGGTTTAATTCTATGGAGACGGATGTTTTTCTACCAACCAGGGGTATAAGGCAAGGGGACCCCTTGTCTCCATATCTATTTCTGTTGGTAGCGGAGGGTTTATCCTGTATGCTTAAGGGTGCAGAATCAAGGTGGGAAATAGAAGGGATCCGTGTCTGCAGGGATGCTCCTATGGTATCTCACTTACTGTTTGCGGACGATTCCTTAATTCTGATGCGTGCTGACCGGAAAAATGCGCTTAAACTGAAGGAAATCTTGGAGAGATATTGTCTTAGCTCGGGTCAGAAAATAAGTGAGGAGAAATCAAGTATTTTCTTCAGTAATAATACAGTGGTGGAAGAACGAGCTGAGGTATGCCAAATTTTAAATATTATGACTGAATCTTTGAATGATAAATATCTTGGGTTACCAGCTATGATAGGTATGGACAAAAGTGAATGCTTCCGACATTTGGTTGATCAGGTTATTGCAAGAATTAGTGGTTGGAAGGAGAAAATGATGAGTTTGGGGGGTAAGGAGATTTTAATAAAAGCTATTGCTCAGGCAATACCAGTTTTTGCTATGATGGTGTTCAAAATTCCGAAGAATATCTGCAAAGGAATATCGGATGCTATCTCTCAATTCTGGTGGGGTGATGAGGAAGAGCAAAAACATATGCATTGGAAAGCGTGGTGGAAACTCTGTATACCTAAAGATAGTGGAGGTATGAGTTTTAGAGATCTACACTGTTTTAATTTAGCTATTTTGGCTAAACAGGTGTGGAGGTTGCTTAGTGAACCGGAATCGTTGTGTGCAAGGGTTCTAAGAGCAAAGTACTTCCCTGATGGTCGGTTGCTGAATGCAAAATTAAAAAGTGGGAGTTCTTTTACTTGGCAAAGCATTTTGGCAGGATTGGAGTGTTTTAAAAAAGGCTATATTTGGAGGGTGGGAGATGGTTCCCAAATTAATATTTGGGATGATTGTTGGATTCCCTCAAGCCACAATTTGAAGGTTATGACACCAAGGGGAAGCAATTTGTTACAACATGTCAGTGATTTGATTAATCCCATCGATGGACAGTGGGATTCGGAGTTGATTGAGTCTATTTTTTGGCCTATTGATGCTCACCGGATTTTACAAATTCCATTGACACCTGACAGGGAAGATCTGGTAGCATGGCACTACAATAAAATTGGTCTTTTCACAGTAAGATCAGCATATTATCGCCAGTTGGATTATCGTTTTGGAAGAAAGGAAAGAAACCAAAATATTGCCCAGAGTGCGAGTAACCCGGTCTGGAAAAAGCTGTGGAACCTTGAAGTTCCTAGTAAAATTAAAATCTTTGGATGGAGAGTATTACATGGTATTATTCCTTGCCGTGGTGTGCTTGCAAATAGACACATCGGGAACCAAGGGGGTTGTCCCATTTGTAGTTTACAATGTGAGGATATCAAGCATATGATGTTTAATTGCACTAGAGCGGAAGAAATTTGGAGAAAGCTGGGTATAAGAGATAAATTAAATGAGGTTATTGAGGCGGATCGGTCGGGTTCAGTGGTGATCCCGGACATCATTATGCGGGGTGGCCGAATTAATGATCTTAATGCGATTGGTTTCTCTGAGTTAGTTTTGACAGCAGGCTGGTACATATGGTGGGAGAGAAGACAAATTACCCATGGTGAAAGTGTACAAGCAACCCACAGGTCAGCTATGTCTATAATAGCGATGACAACAAATTATATGAAATCAAACAGGAAAGCAACAGAAGGAAAAAAAGGAAGGTTGGAAGAAGCCTATGGAAGGGAAGCTAATGATCAACATTGATGTGGCTTTTGATATTGACAGTGGTAGAGGAGCAGCTGGGGTTATTATTAGAGATTACATGGGTCACTTTGTGGCTGCAGCGCAAGTGTTCTTACCGCATGTAGTTGATGCACATATGGCGGAAGCCTATGCGTTCCGTGAGGGACTCACCCTAGCGTAAAGGATTGGAGCAAACAATTTCATGATTCAAACGGATTGTGCTCAAGTGGTAGAGACTATGAAGCAGGGGGTTTTTCAGCTACAGCCTCAGCTGCCATATGTGATGATTGCATTATTCTGTGTAGCGGCTTTGGTGTTGTTTCGGTCGAGTTTTGTAATAGGGAAGCAAATCATGTAGCTCACGAGCTTGCTAGGGTATCTTTTAGTTTGGGTAGTACTTGTACTTGGGTCGATGAACCCCCTAGTTTCATTCTTAGCAAGCTCGTGAATGATGTAACTATTGTGTGATGGTGGCGGCAAGTTCCAGACGCACTCTTTTCCTTACCAGGGTACCTACGGGGACTGGAAGGTTTTTAATGAGGCGGCTTGCTAGCCTAATATATTATGGTTTCACAAAAAGAACATACTTATGGAAAAGTCACCCTACAAAAGATACTTCCCCCGTTCCAAAATATAAAGACAGCTATTTTTTACCTAGTCTTTGACACATAAATTTGACCACCACTATAAACAAAATTTTGGATCAGGAATGTATACATGTTATTATTGTTGGATTCGTCTTGCAAAATTCTTTCATTTCGTATATTTTTTAAAAACTAATTTTCTGGACATATTAAAAGTAAAAAAAATCATGGGTAAAGTTGCAGCGAAAATCAAGGGTGCGTTATATTTTGGGATGGAGGGTGCTAGTATTTTTGCTATTTTTACCAAAGGGTGGGTGATAGTTGGCGGTCACATGCAGTGCTGCTCAAGAGGATGTGGAGCCCCGACTCTGACTTGGTCAAATAGGGAGCAGAGGAGAAGAGAAGGTGGTGTACATGGTGAAGTGGATTGGAAAAGAACTAGAGGATAAGGGGAGAGGGAAGATATGAGAAAGGGGATGGTGTCCCCTCCCCCACTTTCATGTAGTGAACACATCAGCCACATGCATAATCCATACACAAACTGATCAATGTGACAGATGCAACATCATCTTAAGCGAGACGGACTATTTAATTACTACTTCATTCGTCCCAAATTACGTGTCACATATTTGTCTAAATAAGCATGTAAGACACATTTAAGTGTCTAGATACATGCAAATCTAAACAAATATGTATATCTAATTCAGGGCAGAGGAAGTACTCCCGAAGTACGTCTCAAATTATAAGACGTCCTGCATGAGATACAAGACATGTTATGGTTTGAAACAGAGGATAGTGCTAGATAGCAAAGAATTAAGAAGCACGTGTCTTCCTTTTTTTAATTCGCGAACACCAACCACGGTTAAATGAACGATTTGGGGATGTTTTCAGCCCAGGGTTAGGTAGCTGAAAGGCACCAATTCAAATCGCGAGAATGAATCCTCCTCTACTTGACCATAGGTTCTCTATTCGAACGGCTGCCCTTGGTTGAATGCAGTCCGGTGCACTTGAGCACATGCCAGAAAGCCAAGTTGGACTACCTGCCGGCGTGAACAATTCCAGGCCCGCAGCCACGACCAAAATTACCCAGGTCAAGGTACAAGTTCATCACCTTACATTAGATGGTTTACAATGTACTACAATGCAAGACAGGAACACACTAATATGGTATTTACATGGCATTACACATAACAAGCCTCCCACATCAATGGATACCACACCAAGCAAAATATATTCATTCGCTGACAGAGCTCCACATGGATGCAAGCACACATGTCTAAGACTACAGAAAAATGGAGAACAAGAATTCATACGTTGGCCGACAGTCATGGTTTATTCTGTGCATGGATTGAAGCGCGGATCACATGATGTGGACCTGGTGCCTTCTCGTTGATAAGAATTTGTTCAGGGAAGTCCACCCGAATCATTTTGAACTGGTAGTGCTGCTTGACATCAAATAAAAGAAGATGCAAGTTATTGCCAAACGTGAGAGGTTCAATAAACATACTACGGTACAAGAAACTAAAAAAGAAGTGAAGCAAAACCGATAAAGTTCGGTTAGGAAAATAAAAGGAAAAAGCAGGCTGTTTTAAGAAAAAGATCTGGTTCTGTGCCTAATTGACATCCTCTATCTATTCCTCATCTTTTCCAAACAGATGTATTTTTACTTCTTAGCCGTGGTAAAAATAGCAAATGCTCAAAAGTAAAAAAAAAAAACTCTAAGAAAGGAAAGGAAAATAAAATCAGTCTATAGGTTCTTAAAGACGGTTACTTGGAAGGTCTGAAGTAACGAAATGCAAAAAGACGTAGAAGAAGACTGGTATCAAAGGCGTGCCTGCTCTTTCCATGGTATATTCAGGATTCTGTAGTATGGTTCCAACAGTGCCACCCGGTCACCTTCTTTAATCTGTTGCGCAAAGGTTACTATTAGCTGGTATATCAGACACCACAAAAGCCATTGCCACATGGAGCATAAGACACCACTGTACCAACAGTAGCAGACATTGTTTCTTTTTTCTAATAAACCTGAGAAACAAATTGCTTGACTAGTATGGCATTGTAGAGTACTACTTCAAAGATATAATGGAAATTAATAGTGGAACAGGCTGAGCCCAGACAAGCTGAGGAATACAAAATCCTGATGTTGGAGAACCTGTTTGCTATCCTGGTATTTCTCACTGTTTATACATTTGAATCCAAATGTTGGAGTAACGGTTTAATATACTGAGTTCCAAAGGAAAAACAAAAGGATCAGGTCACTACTATTCCTGCAAGAAGCCCGCCAAAACTAGAAGAAGAAAAAAGCAGGTGATTTAGAATTTGAAGATGCACTAGTTCCATTGTGGTTTGTGGTTACTTCCGGTTACGAGGGAGTGGGATTTAGATGTACAGCATTTTAAATGTTGATTTGAATAAAACTAGTTGCCTTTTCAACCATGGGGTTTTCCATATCTAGCTGTAATCTTCTGGCCACGTTAACATATATATGTTTATTCAAATATAACCAGTTTCCTTTCAACCAAATAGTAGGAAAAGAGAGACGGAAACCATATGCCGCATAACTGTCTAGGTTTTCATGGTATTAAACTGAACCAGAGCCCTCGGTGGTACCAAACCATTTTTCCCAAAGATAATATAAACAAGCAAGAAACACATAATGCAGTATCATCATTTTAAAAAATTGCCAGGTACTAAGGGATCTTACTGCTTCATTCCGTAGCCCATAAACTGATAGTATAAAATAAGACTGATCTGAGTCACACGTCAAATAATACCTGAAAAATCATAAGGTTGTCCCATTGAAGTGGATAATACAAATTGCAAAGCATATGAGGTAACAGGAGAAATAAAGATGTGGCAGTGTCTTTTATATTTTAAGTATGCATTCTGTAAAGGAACAAAGCTGTATTCATCTACCTGATTACATTGTGCGTCAACTTACGGTAACCAAGTAGACATATCTTTTAGCAACACTGTTCTGGAAATATGTTACAAGATCCTCGGCTGCTAATAGGAAAAAATTCTAGCTTTGCAGTTCAGCAAAAGGACAAATGGTTTGTTTACTTAATCTGTTCAGGCATAGTATTCTGGTATATGCTCAGGTGACCATACTTTATGCACTATTACAATAAAATACAATTAGGATCGAAGATTCTGAGTAAAACCAATGGTACGCAAAAAAATAAGATTCTGAGTAAACCACTGGTACGCATAAATCCTGGTTTCTACCAGGCAAGCTAACACCACATTGACCAATATTTTGCAAATTCCTAGTAACAAATAACTGACAAATCTATGGTCATAAAACTACTTGAGAACTTTACACACGACCATGTTAACTTAAAAAGTACTTCATGCATCACAGAGCAATTTTTATATTCAAGTTTACATTCAATTTGGCTCAATGTTTCAAAATCAATTCCTGGCAAAAAAAAAAAGAGCAAACACAGCTTCTGGCGAGGGGTGAACAATTTGCTAGACTATTTTAATTTATCTGAATTGAGTTAGTCAATAACCCACAGAAAGAAGTCCCAGTTTCTATTTTCCCAACCAAAAGTAGATCCTTGGAGGATGGACCATAGTAGCATGCATCATATCTTTCAAATTCCATCTTTTATGATAGTTAATAATTCTACAACAGTACATTGTTCCATGATACTTTTTAGAATATATTTGTATATAGTTCCAAGCAGCACAATCAAATGAGAAACGAAAGAAACAAGTCATAATGAAGCATGCAAGACACACTTATTGAATATGACGGATTGAAGGAACTTACAGTGGAGCAACATCGTCATGTCTTATCAAAAGCACAACTTTTCCCAAAACAGCAACCATCTTGTTTAAACCCTCTGATAGAATGCTTATGGTTGCTTTCTTGTGGGATGATTTTACTATGATGAGAAGGAAAGATGAAAAGGTATATGTTAGAAAAGAATAATTAAAGAACTCATACAATTTCAACACTTGCATTGCTAATGAGAGTATTACAGTTGACTTCACCCAAAGAAGACACCAATGATGCTAATCGCTTGGATCGTAGTTGTCCCTGAAAAAGAAATATATTATAAACAGAAAATTAAACAGAGAAAATAAATTTACAAACCAGTAACCACAGTATGCCATATCCCTGAAGACAACTTATTCTAATCAGAACAATTATTTGAGCAAATGATGACTGAATCATAAAATGATTGAGCATATGTGCCATATCATAAGGAGTGACACATTAGATTGACCATTCTATAAAAGTTTTTTACAAAGGTAATAGAAGTATTCATCACATGAGCAAATCAAAATTCTACACTGAACACAAGCACTTCAATGTTGTATACTTCAACTGTAGGCATGGGTTTCCTTTTGATGCTGTTAGAATTGCATATATGATTCTCAGCTTTACAGGGGAAAAGCTAGTTCTCATATCACTACAGTTGTATGCCTATTCGTCTCATTTCATGTAGTAGTTTGCTTAATCTAATGAAATAGATGACTTAGAAGGATCTCCAGTTGTGCACGACCATTATACATCAAGTTTTATCTGTTTTAGATTAAGTTCAAATAAGGCTCAGTGAAGTTGTTTCTGCTAATACATGTTAAAACTCTGCAGTCCACATACTTAGATGTACAAAAGTTACCTTCATTGCATTCACAAGCTTATCAAGGAGACTGGTGATCTTCTGAACTTCTGTATCAGCACCAAGGTCAGGGTCCTTTAAAGCTGCAGCTTCAAAACCACTAAGGGCTCTTTCGTAATTCTCTAAATATTTGTTAGCCTGGAAAAGAACCAATATAATATTTATTATGCAAATGATGAAATTCTTGGTCGAAGTTAACTGATTTTGCTACCAAATTAATTATCTGGGGTACTCACGGTGGCAGAATTATAATAGAGGTCTGGATTCAATTTCGTAGTTTCATCCTTCTCCTGGAAATAGAGTAAACAAAAGTACACCACAAAATATAACTGGAAGGTTCACATAAGAAAAGAGCGGAAAACTACACAAAAATGATCCATCCCTTAGTCTCCATAATTTCCAAACTAATGCGCTAACATAATTAAATGTAAAAAATGCACAACTTACAGCATTCTGATATGCTTTGACCGAATGATGAAGTTGAGTGTGATCCCAGGCCCCACTCACAAAAAAGCTTGTGAGATATGCATTTCCCAGATTATCTAACAGAAAAGGAAAGTGAACAATTTTGTTTAACTTGAATATCTTGGGTACAAATCTAAAATAAACCTCTGAATACTCAATCTTATGTTCATTCAGAAAAGAATAAGGCACATGCAAGAACAATGTATGTCATGGCTTAGAAATACTAGCCTCGACTTCAGTAGGCCTTAGATCAAAACAGGTGCAGCATATTCATACAGCAACAGATCGTGCATTTTATGTTTCTTTTGATACTATTACTACTAGTCATTTATTCTAAAAAGATAAAAATAGGTGTAAATTCTGACATCACCAAATCCCACTTCCTTCTCTTGTTCAGCTCGTTAGCTATTTACATACAAAAAATAGTAATGCCAGGAGCTGGAACCTCTTAGCTTTATTTCTTAAATTAGGTTAAGAGCTGCTTCATTTAGAAAGGAAGGTCAAATGAGAACTCCCACGTAGAACAGGAGCTTCTGAAGTTCTGATCCATGCCTTAATGTTTCAAAAGAAAAGGCAGATGCTGAAGAGAAGGAATATAGGCAACAACAATAGAACAAATGGACTCTTACACCAACAGTTTCCATCTTTTATGTCCAGCATTACAGCTTCTTTTGCATGATTAATGCTCTCTTCCACCAACAACTTTTGATCTTCACTGCCTGAAAAGGCGAACACAAAATAAATGATGCAGCGACCTCGAAAAAATGCAACCAAAAAAATCTAAAGAAAGACATTTTGTCATTTTTACAGCAGCAGTTGAGCATTAAAGCATCCACTAGATGGAGGCCCAACATGAAGATATTATGCAAATTACTTGTGAAGCAATTCTAATCAACAATACATAGTAATTTTTTTTAGAGTTGAGGGGAGCAAGAGACCTCCCTGAACACCCATGGGAGGAATAAGACATACATTATAATTTCAAGCTCAAAATAAATTCAACCACAATAAGGGCAACCAGGTCCGAAAACCACAACAGCTTGGTCTATTCAGGAAACAAAGCAAAAGCTCAACAACGGGCAAACTACTTAGCTAGACCGAGGTCTAAAGCAATCCAAAGAACAGACAAGGCCGAGCAACACGACGCACATAGGAAGTTAGGAACACACACACTAACTGTCCGCAACACCAACAATAACATCACCATTGCTAACAACGCGGTTTCAGGATTTGTGCCTTTCACTTCGGGAGATAGCATCACAGCGCTACTCAAGTATATTATATCTGTAATAAGAGCACTCAACATGCAGAACTACCTTAGCTGCAAGGGGCAACCTTCGCCTCAGAAAGATTGCTTAACCCCACTAAGCAGCCAGGCTTCCTCCTACTTGTCCCGGCCTCCCTTGCGCTCTCTCGTTTTAGATGATTCTTAGTCAACTGGTCGATTTTATACAGTACCCGTTAAGCGGTCAAACATGACTGCAAACTATATTATCAGCAATTAAGCTCATTCAGCCCACAAGGGAAACAGTATTAAAGCTTAACCTGGTCAATCATGCCGGCATAGAGTTCAAACGGAGAATAATGTACAAGTTAAACCAGGGCCAGGAGTGCTGGTCTTGCTCTAAAGCTCAGCCTATTTCCAGGCTTTGCACATATCACTGTCCTTGAAAATGATGGTGTACTGATACCCAACACTTGATGGTATCTAGAATATTAGCACTACAATTGATGGTCAATGCTCTCACAAAATCCACGAGTATATTGTTACTAACTTGGTGTTGCACGTCCGAGTAAGGATCAAAGATGAACTAAGTAAATATTTGATTGAATTGATTGTTTTAATCCCAGATTAGCAGAAGTTTGTCCTTAAATACAAAAATAAATAAAGTATATGCAAGTGAGAGACTAGTGATAACTGATAATAATCCATCTGCAATGTGTAGACTTCAAGAAACCATCAACTGAAGAGTTGCAATATGATAGAGGGCATCCTCACCTTGAGCCATACTTCTTTCAAGCATGGAGAGTTGGCATAGTATTTTCTTATCTGCGCCCTGCCAAATGAAATTACGCTGGATAAATTTGGAAACGTCCAAAGACTTGTTCAAGGTTGAGACTTACCTTGTCCAGTGCTAACACAAAGCAATTCTTTGCTGAAGCCAGATCCCCCTTCTTCCAGATGCAGTTGCCCAAGCATAGCCATGCATCTACAAGAGATGGATTCAGCTTTACCTAATGCGTCCAGTAGCAACAGAAGTTGTTTAAGTTTCTAGACGAGGGAAAAACGTATACAAGAAATGGTCTAGTCTTCGGCCACATACTGCTTTCGATAGATGATCTTCGGCCTCCTTGTTGTACTCAGGGAAGACGTCCAGTATTTTCCCCCTCAAGAACTCACAAACAGCACGCTGTTGTGGCGATTTCCTTTGCTCTGGAGGTATAACAAACTAAAACTTAGTATTGAAAAAGAAAAGCATAACGCGAACTTTGCTAGAAAGGGTGAGGAAGGAGACAAATGATGAGGATAAAAATATTTGCACGTATAATCACAACTAGGGGTGAAAACCATTGAATTGTTTTTGAACGATCCAGACCACTTTCAAACATCGATGCTATCAGCTCATATATTTGCTGGATATTGCATATACAGAAACACATACATAAGTCTGTCAACTACGAATACAGGCTCGGCTATCCAGATATACATAAGCACTTTTATGTTCTGGAGACCATAACTTTCTTGTTTGAAGTTGGATTAGGCAGAAGAGTAGGCCATATTCTCAACAAGGTCTACGGAATATGTCTGAAAACAAACATGCCTGTGTTCAATCCATTTTCACACCTAAACACAACAAGAAAAGTGGCTGACTCACAGTTACTATGTACGTGACTTGTATAGTTGTTTATTTTTTTCTAAGCTTGAGTTATCAGCACATTTTTCGGACATGGATACTACAAGAGTACATAGAACTCTTGCAAACAAAAAAACTCATGTGTCTCAGGCGTCCGCATTGCATATCCAACAGACACTGACACCCAACTTACTTACTACTGAATTGCACAGTAACAGTTACAGTAACACTGGCTAGACAACGAGAACCTAAACAGTAGAGAAGTGGGAGAGACAACTGAGCTAGCCCCCAAACCAAAGCATGTACTACGTATTAGCTGATTCCGATTGGTGAAAACTGTCTAAAATCCGTTTTAGCCGTGTACGTACAGCTCACTGTCGTCAGTTACCGATTACCAATCGACGAATCAATGGCAAGCGAAGGAATAGAGGGAGACTTGCGGGTTAGGAGACGGAGATGTACCAGGAGGGAGGGAGTCTAGTACGGCGAGGGTGGCGTCGGCGCGGGAGCGGAGCGCGGCGAGCTTCTCGGCGGGGTCGCGGGGGAAGAACGTGTCGCGGAGGCGGTACAGCTCCTCCACCGCGTCGGCCGTCCTCTCCAGCCCGCCCTCCCCCCGCTGCGAGGGCGAGGCGGAGGTCGCCGCCACTCCGCTGGCCTCGCGCTCGCGGCTCATGATTCTGGGTGGCGATGGGATCTAGCCGGGGAAGAAACCGCAGGAGAATGGAAGTACTGTGGGGAGGGGTGGAGGAAGAAATCGGAGGGTGGTGATGCGCTGGGGCCGTGGATCTACGGGTGGGTTTTGGCCACGCTTTGGTCTTTGCCAAATTGAATTGTTCAGAATTGAGTCAAAGGCAATCTATAAAAAAAAAGAATTCAGTCGAGCTTATAAGACGGCTTCATTTTATTTTATAAACCTACCATGTGCTAATGTGAAGGGGATGAAGAAGGGAACTGCAAGATGCGGTTAAAATAGAGATATAGTGGAGATTTAATGCTCGAGCAGTTTTCGAGGATGTGGTGTCAAAACTGTCAAATCGTGCAGACAAGTTGAGAAGGCAAGGTATCATAATGAAGAATACTGCGACGGTTCTGCTCTGCCACGACATGACCCTTCGAAGGAAAAACAGAATGGTTTTGAAATTATCATTGCCAAAACCAGGGGGGCATGTGTTATCACCGGATTTTGGCCAAATCAGGAGATGGACCGTAAGTGAAGAGGGGCTTGAAAGATATACATGGAGCGTCTTTGAAGCGGCCTTGCACGAAGAGTTTGGGCTTGATTGCATGTGTATCTGTAAATATAGTAGATTGCATCTTAGTTTAGAATTAAAAGATAGAGTTTAACCCGTGCACGGTTAGGTGCACGCCCGAATTAGAAAGTCCCTTGGACTATAAATATGTATCTAGGGTTATCGAAAAAGGAGGACAATCACGTTCACAACAAACACAAATCAGGCGCATCGCCACCCCTTCTTTCGAGGGTTTCTTCCGGTAAGCATCATGCTGCCTAGATCGCATCTTGCGATCTAGGCAGTACACATTTATTCGTTATCTTGTGTTACTCGTGCTGAAGCATTGTTGATGGCGAGTAGCATTATTTATCTTAGGTGTTTAGGAGCTTGCATGGATGCTTTTTTTATGCATATTTGCTTAGCTATGTCGTCCCTCGATATCTAGCTGCCCTTACACCTACCTAGGTGTAAGGGCAGCACCTTGCTTGTTCGTTGTTTATTAGATCTAATCCGTTATAGTTGCTCCTTAATTCTTCAAGGATTGGTTTAATATCTGTATGGTTAGGCCTTGCAAACGGGTTGAACGATCCGGTAGTACGTAAGATATGGTTTGTTGATCCTAAGAGGGACGTTCCGGGAATTGACTTAATGTTGGTTTTTAGGCCTCTTTTAGGTTGGTTTTCCATTATCTTTCGTGTCTATTAGGCTCAACTACGCGCAGGATGTTCCGATCATGCGGTGAAAACCCTAAACTGTCATAGATTAGATTAACTTTATATTGATCAAGCAGGAGCCCCATGTCATCGTTAACCCGACGTGAACCATGGGGCGATCCTCTTTGAGCCGATCCACAGGGCAACCCGAGAGCCGATCGGGCTCGTATTTAATGTTTACGTGTCTACCATGCAGAAACTAATCGAAGCAATCCTACACCTTCCTGACTAGGTATAGGTCAGGTGGCACGCCCTAGCAACCGCCAGGTCGTGTGCCGGAGCATTGCGGGACGACATCGAGGGACCAGGGCCCCCAGCAGTCTTGAAAGCCTCCCGGCTCTTCGTGTTGCTTAACCACTGCTCGCCGGTGGGTTTTGGCAGGCAACACATTCTGGCACGCCCGGTGGGACAATCTTCCGCAACAACCACGTCAACATCCAAGATGGCGGAAGAACCGATCAAGTATGAAGATCTGCCTGCTGAGCACAAGAAGAAATATGATGATCTCAAGGCCATCTTCGAAGCCGATCTCATCGGCTCTTTCAAGAAGACCCGTTCGCACGACATTCAGTTCAAAGGGTTCCAACCCGAAGGCGCGTTAGAGGGACTAGATCTATCTCTCCCTTCGGAGGAACGTACCAGAGCCCTGCGACAAGAAATTAACTATGCCGTTGCTCATTCTCTACATCGGCATTCTAAGAGCCTGGTGAACACTTTGGAGCGTGTTGCGCTTCACGTGGTGCAAGAAATCATGAAGCATCAGTATTCTCCTTCAGGACCTGCTCTAGGAACTCACCAGGGAGAAATACCGCTCTACACTAGACCACCACTGTCATACACGGTTACAGCTCCACAGCAACAAGGTTCACCGGCGTACGTCGTCTACAAGGTTGGAGGTGATCCTGGCGATTACCAATTCCTGTATGAGCCGCCCAAGGAGATTCCGCATGGATACGTGTGCACATACGTGCCGGACTGCAACAACTGGATGAGCCAGTTACAGCAGGAGGGACTGCCACGCCGGAGGGTTGCTGAGCAGGAGGGAGTTCTGGTGCAGATGCTGAGAAACAGGCGTGGCTAGCTAAATATGCCACTGGAACAAGTCATGAAAGCTCGACCTCTGCAGCTCCTACGGTGGATCAGATTACTGCAATCTTGAGAGACCAGTTCGGTATCCTGCCGAAGAAGAGAATGATCGGCTATTCCAAGCCGTATCCCAACGAGTATGACCTAATCCCACTACCGCCTAAATATCGGCTCCCTGACTTCACAAAATTCAGTGGATCGAAGGATCTAGCTCAATTGAGCACGTGAGCCGATATTTGGCACAGTTGGGCATGGTCTCAGCTTCAGACGAGCTACGTGTGAGGTTTTTTTCACAATCTCTCACGGGTCCGGCCTTTGGGTGGTTGAAAGGATCGTATGCCGCACCTAGAGGGGGGGTGAATAGGTGCTAACCAATTTTTAGTTCTTTTTCAATTTAGGCTTGACACAATGGTAAATTCTCTAGATATGCAACTAAGTGAATTTACCTATATGACAAGGTTATCACCTAAGCAAGATATAGCTACGCAATATAGAGGAGATAGAATGGGATAGAGGTAACCGAGAGTGGAGCACGCGATGACACGGAGATGATTCCCGTAGTTCCCTTCCTTTGCAAGAAGGTACGTCTACGTTTGGAGGAGTGTGGTTGCTACGCAAGCCAAACCAACAGCCACGAAGGCTTCACTCAGATCTCCTGTGAGCAACGCCACGAAGGCCTAGCCCACTTCCACTAAGGGATTTCCTCGAGGCGGAAACCGGGCCTTTACAAAGTTCTTGGGGCACACATCCACAACCAAATTGGAGGCTCCCAAATCTGTAACAACACAACAAATCAACAAGCATACATCAACAACAACAACTAGGGATCCAAAGAGGAACACTAGCAAGGGGGCCCTCAAGCATAAGAGGGGGAAATGAGAAACGCTTCGGTGAGGATGTAGATCGGGGTCTTCTCCTTCGATTCTCCAAAGCACAAGTGATTTGGGTGGTTGAGAGAGGAGATCTGGCTATTTTGGTGTTCTTGGTGGCTCAGCAATGGAGGATGAAGATCTTAGGGTTTGAGCAACCTTCCAAGGTAGGTGAAGGGGGTATTTATACCCCACCTACTTTTCTGCCCGTTGGAGGTGAAACGCCGGCAGTGCCGGCCTTGAGACGCCGGCAGTGCCGGCCACTTTTCTGAACCGAAGATCGACAGTCAGGCCGGCAGTGCCGGGCCGAAAACGCCGGCAGTGCCGGGTGTACACACCGGCAGTGCCGGCCCGGTGTTGCCGGCAGTGCCGGCCACCGCCGCTCAGCTTCTTCTTCCTTTTCTTTTCTTCCTTTTTGAGTGGGTCGAGATTTTCCGTGGTATCTTTTCCATAACTGTAAACCACTTAGCACACGGTTAAATTGTCACCGGTGTTGTTAACAAACACACAAAACTTAGAGATCATGAAATGTTCTTTCAATCTCCCCCTTTTTGGCGTTTGATGACAATACCGGGATTTTGCAAAGAATAGGGCAAGAATATCATTGTGCTTGATATAAGAAAGAAACTCCCCCTAGATGTGTGCATGCGAGAAATTGATGCAAGAAAACAAATGATACACACATTAGGTGTGGAGCAACTCCAACTTTCAAGGTAGAAAGCACAATGCTCATAATATGTATGATAGATAATGTATGGACAAAGATAAAAGTTGAGATGTTAAGATCATACCCTTGCATACTGACATCCTCAACAATACAAGACAATAGTCTCAAATTCATAAACAAGAATCCCATGACCGTATCAAGTAGATGAATCCATAGACAATATGAGATATAAGATGGTCATACCAATTCATAACAATACTCTCAAGCATATAGAATACCGAAGACCATAGCAATAGTTCACTCACTAACAGGTCTTGCTCACCACACATAGAACACATAAAACACAAGATAAGGTTCAACATAAACATAGACAGTAAATGAAGGACACAAGCTTTAACGGAATGATAAAAAGCAAATGCTTGTGCCCTCAAACCCTAGCAAATCCCGTGCAAGTTCTACTAGACCTTCTTCTCCCCCTTTGGCATCAAGACACCAAAAAGGAGAAAAGAAGCGATGCTACATCGTCCCATGAAAACTCAATCATCCTCGGAGGATTCCTCCGTATCTTCATCATCATCAGACTCGGCGGGCTCAACATCATCACTAGGGCGCCGACGGCGAGAAGGACCGGGAAGACCAAGCTGTTCAAATTCAGCCACATTGCCATGCTTAGAGAGCCATTCTTCTTCAGGAGTTATGACCTCCTCAGACCCACTCTCAACAGGAATATCCAACTTGCGCATGATGAGCTTTGTGTTCCTCCTGTCCATTTTCCGCTCCCTGTGAGCTTGATACTGACGCCTGTTGATGTCAGTCTTGAGACAGAACATCTTGGCCAACTTGGCCTCTATACGAGCAACCCAACCATTGTCAGCAGGGGGAGCATACTCCATATCGGAGTCTTCTTGGGCAGACTCCTCATCATTGGGAAGACGAGGAGGATTATCATGAGTCTTGACCCTGAGATCCTTGGCCTTGTGAGGTAGAAGGTTAACCTCATCAGTGAGTTTGCCATATCCAGCATTGTCCCAACGAGAGCATATGAAGAACATGAAGTAGGGAGCAAAAACAGGGGCCTTGCGAGCTATTATGCAAGCCCAAAACTCATTCCACAGAAAGTCCATCACATCAAGCTGCATACCAGTGTCACGGTGCTGGTGAGAAAGAAGCAACAAGTTCCCAAGATATCCATAGATCTGATCAACGCAGCCAACCTTGGGATTAAGGACCTCTCGGTAAATGCGGAGAAGGATGTCATACACCGGACGGAGGAATTTCTGAGAACCATATACCACTTCTCCTTCAAGATAAAGATCAGCAAGGAGAGCCTTCTCAACGGGCTTGGGAGTGTTGTGGGCTCTAAAGTATCCATCTTCATTGCCAGAGAGCACCGGATAACCAAGACAAGCTGCAAATTGGTCCCAAGTGCCATGCAACATGCGACCTTCTGTCATCCAAGTCATAGTCTTGGCATCATCATTGTCAACATAAACTGTGGCAAAGAATTGCCCAATCACGTCCACACAGTAAGGATGTTGAAACTTCATCAGAGGAAAAAGACCAAACTGCTCACAAATATCTCGAGCTTCAGCAAAGTAGTTGGCGTGTCTATCCATGTGAGCAAAGTTGATGTGATGCATAGGAGCAACTTTATAGGTGGCATTTGCATAGAGATCATCAAAAGTCTTTTCTTGATACTTACTCCAGAACAGCGCAGAGCAATTGGTGGCCTTGGGAGAGGTGTAGATGTTGGTCTGACGCAGCCGAGCATACTCATTATCTGGCCACTTCCCAATGGGCATGCCTCTCAGCCTCCGGATGAGGTTAGCTCGAGGTTCAGCCGGAGCGGAATTCCTCTCCCGACGAGATGACTTCTTCATAGGTAGAATTTCGGCTTCAAAGTCACTAGGTATCGCCCGTTTGCCCGAGCTAGAGCGATGAGAACCACCTGCACCTGTGAGAGCAATGGATAGGAGGAGCATATGATAAGGTACACTAAAACAAAGCAAAACATGATAATCAAAGCATGGTGAAGAAGTGTTCAAGATACAAGAGAGGAGGCTGAAAGAGATCTGGCCAGCTACACCGGCAGTGCCGGGGTGGGCAGCGCCAACCGGCAGTGCCGGTCGACAGAGGCGGCAGTGCCGGCCCGACCGGCAGTGCCGGTTTGGAGGGGGAGGCAGTGCCGGCAAACACGAAGAACTACCAGATCTGCTCTAGACTCAACCATTGTTCCTCAAACTTTCACACCACAATGCACAAGATTATCTACCTCTATGGCAAAACTTTCGGAGAGATTCAACCACCCTTCTTTCTTCTAGAGAGGTCTACCCATTCTAGAGAGGGAGAGGGAGGGGAGGAA
This sequence comes from Lolium multiflorum, assembly GCA_030979885.1. Lineage (NCBI taxonomy): Eukaryota > Viridiplantae > Streptophyta > Magnoliopsida > Poales > Poaceae > Lolium > Lolium multiflorum. The sequence goes on from CM061752.1 coordinate 32,336,307, forward strand.
GCTAACCGGAGGAGGAAGCCATGGAGGAGAGAGGGCACAGCCCGGATCCAGCCGACCGAGGAGGAGGGAGGTCCCGGGATGGCGGCGGAGGGCAGGGGCGACGGCGGGCGGGGCGGGTCGGTAGGAGGAGGGCACTCACGCTGGGGAAGAAAAGGGCGGTTGCCCTAACTCCCCCGCGGGCCCTCAACTTATCCCACGCCCGCAGCGGCAGTGCCGCCCAGCCGAGGCTGGCAGTGCCGGCTCCACCGGCAGTGCCGGTGTGAATGCACCGGCAGTGCCGCCGAAACTGCCCGCAGCCCAAAACCCTCGAAATTTTGCGGATTTTTAGAGTATGGAGATAGATAAGGTTTCTTTAGGAAAGGTGGGGCTTAGGATAGAGAGATAGCACAGTTGATGGTACGATATCACCCATATTTGCAAAAATATTGCAAATGAAGACCAAACATGAGTGATTTCCCATAAACAAGGAGATGTCAATAAAAAGGCGATAAGACCCAAATAACTCCAACTCTTCACAAAGAAGAGTGTGGTGGCCTAGGCCACCATATATGAGTGTTATGGCATGGCACCGCGAAGATATATCTTGGGCCCAAAACCACTACTCATCATTGAAGCTCACATATCATTATATGATATAAAGAGAATGATTTCTTTTAATGTTGGCATTATGGGGGGAGGGATAGCTCAATAGTTTAAACCGCACTCCCCCTATTTCCATGCCCACATCTAAACCAAATAAAGTTTTGAGACAAAGGTGTGTTTGCAAGATGGTCAAGCTATACTCCTTGAATCTATGATATTTAGCTCATTCCTCAAATAAGAGAACCTTGCTTCATCAAGAGGCTTCGTGAATATGTCGGCAAGTTGATCTTTGGTAGGAACATAGATAAGCTCAATATCACCACGGGCAACATGATCCCTAATGAAATGATTCCGGATCTCAATATGCTTCGTTCTTGAATGTTGCACCGGATTATAGGCAATCTTGATGGCACTTTCATTGTCACATAATAGAGGCACTTTGTCACAAATGACACCGTATTCCTTTAAAGTTTGCCTCATCCATAACAATTGAGTGCATCCACTTGCGGCGGCAACATATTCGGCTTCGGCGGTGGAGAGAGATATGCAATTTTGCTTCTTAGAAGACCAACACACCAAGGACCTACCAAGGAATTGGCAAGCCCCGGAAGTTGATTTCCTATCATCCTTGTCACCCGCCCAATCCGCATCGGTATATCCATTGAGAATAAAGCTTGAGCCTTTGGGGTACCAAATACCATATCTTGGGGTATCAACCAAATATCGAAAGATTCTTTTGAGAGCCATCATGTGGCTCTCCTTAGGAGAAGCTTGATACCTTGCACACACACCAACACTCAACACTATGTCCGGTCTAGATGCACAAAGGTAAAGCAAGGATCCAATCATGGAGCGGTATACCTTTTGATCCACCTCTTTACCATTGGGATCTAGTGCAAGATGACATTTGGTAACCATAGGAGTGGCCACACCCTTCAACTCGGTCATCTTGAACCTCTTGAGCATGTCTTGGAGATATTTTGCTTGATTGATGAAGGTTCCTCCTCTCAATTGCTTGATCTCAAAACCAAGAAAGAACTTCATCTCTCCCATCATAGACATCTCAAACCTATCGGTCATAAGCTTTGAAAATTCATCATTGAAAGCTTTGTTAGTAGAGCCAAAGATAATATCATCAACATATAATTGGCAAACGAAAAGCTCCCCATTGACCCTCTTAGTAAAAAGAGTGGGATCGATTAACCCAACATCAAACCCACGGTCTACCAACAATTCTTTAAGGTGCTCGTACCAAGCTCTAGGAGCTTGTTTGAGACCATAAAGTGCTTTATCAAGCTTGTAGACATGGTTAGGAAAGTTGAGATCCTCGAACCCCGGGGGTTGCTTAACATAAACCTCTTCATGCAAAGGACCATTAAGAAATGCACTTTTAACATCCATTTGTTGCAACTTAAAGTTATGATGCGATGCATAAGCAAGAAGGATACGGATGGACTCAAGACGAGCCACGGGAGCATAGGTCTGATACGTCTCCAACGTATCGATAATTTCTTATGTTCCATGCTACTTTATTGATGATACCTACATGTTTTATGCACATTATATGTCATATTTATGCATTTTCTGGAACTAACCTATTAACAAGATGCCGAAGAGCCAGTTCCTGTTCTGTTTTTGGTTTCAGAAATCCTAGTAAGGAAATATTCTCGGAATTGGACGAAATCTTCGCCAGGGTCCTATTTTTGCACGGAGCTTCCAGGAAGTGGGAAGGAAGTGGGGCCACGAGGCGCCGACACCATAGGGCGGCGCGCCTGTGCCCCGGCCGCGCCGACCTAGGGTGTGGGGCCCTCGTGTGGCCCCCACGTTGCCCTTCCGCCTACTTAAAGCCTCCGTCGTGAAAACCCCAGCCGAGAGCCACGATACGGAAAACCTTCCGAGACGCGCCGCCGCGAATCCCATCTCGGGGATTCAGGAGATCGCCTCCGTCCTGAGAGGGGATTCATCTCCCGAGGACTCTTCATCGCCATGATCGCCTCCGGAGTGATGAGTGAGTAGTTCACCCTGGACCATGGGTCCATAGCAGTAGCTAGATGGTCGTCTTCTCCTTGTTGTGCTTCATTGTTGGATCTTGTGAGCTGCCTAACATGATCAAGATCATCTATATGTAATACTATATGTTGTGTTTGTCGGGATCCGATGGATAGAGAATACTATGTTATGGTGATTATCAATCTATTGTTTATGTGTTGTTTATGATCTTGCATGCTCTCCGTTATTAGTAGAGGCTCTGGCCAAGTTTGTACTCTTAACTCCAAGAGAGAGTATTTATGCTCGATAGTGGGTTCATGCCTTCATTGACACCTGGGACAGTGACAGAAAGTTCTAAGGTTGTGATGTGTGTTGCCACTAGGGATAAAACATTGATTCTATGTCTAAGGATGTAGTTGTCGATTACATTACGCACCATACTTAATGCAATTGTCTGTTGTTAGCAACTTAATACTGAATGGGGTTCGGATGATAACCTGAAGGTGGACTTTTTAGGCATAGATGCAGTTGGATGGCGGTCTATGTACTTTGTCGTAATGCCCGGATTAAATCTCACTATATTTATCATATCATGTATATGCATTGTTATGCCTTTCTCTATTTGTCAATTGCCCGACTGTAATTTGTTCACCCAACATGCTTTTATCTTATGGGAGAGACACCTCTAGTGAACTGTGGACCCCGGTCCTATTCTTTACATAGCATACAATCTACTGCAATTGTGTTTTACTGTTTTCTTGCAAACAATCATCTTCCACTCGATACGTTTAATCCTTTGTTACAGCAAGCCGGTGAGATTGACAACCTCACTGTTTCGTTGGGGCAAAGTACTTTGGTTTTGTTGTGCAGTTGGCGCCGGAATCCCCGGTGTTGCGCCGCATCACATTTCGCGACCATCAACCTTCAACGTGCTTCTTGGCTCCTCCTGGTTCGATTCAACCTTGGTTTCTTTCTGAGGGAAAACTTGCCACCGTGCGCATCATACCTTCCTCTTGGGGTTCCCAACGGACGTGTACATCTACGCGCATCAAGCTCTTTTCGCGCCGTTGTCGGGAGATCAAGACACGCTGCAAGGGAGTCTCCACTTCTCAATCTCTTTACTTTGTTTTTGTCTTGCTTTATTTTATTTACTACTTTGTTTGCTGCACCTAAACAAAACACAAAAAAATTAGTTGCTAGTTTTACTTTATTTATTGTCTTGCTCTCTATATCAAAAACACAAAAAAATTAGTTACTTGCATTTACTTTATCTAGTTTGTTTTATTTACCGTTGCTAAAATGAATACCCCTGAAAATACTAAGTTGTGTGACTTCACAAATGCAAATAATAATGATTTCCTATGCACACCTATTGCTCCACCTGCTACTACAGCAGAATTCTTTGAAATTAAACCTGCTTTACTAAATCTTGTCATGATAGATCAATTTTCTGGTGTTAGTTCTGATGATGCTGCTGCCCATCTCAATAATTTTGTTGAACTTTGTGAAATGCAAAAGTATAAGGATGTAGATGGTGATATTATTAAATTGAAAGTGTTTCCTTTCTCATTAAGAGGAAGAGCTAAAGATTGGTTGCTATCTTTGCCTAAGAATAGTATTGATTCATGGACTAAATGTAAGGATGCTTTTATTAGTAGATATTATCCTCCCGCTAAAATTATATCTTTGAGAAGTAGCATAATGAATTTTAAGCAATTAGATACTGAACATGTTTCTCAAGCATGGGAGAGAATGAAAACTTTGGTAAAGAATTGCCCAACCCATGGACTGACTACTTGGATGATCATCCAAACCTTCTATGCAGGACTAAATTTTTCTTCGCGGAATTTATTGGATTCAGCTGCTGGAGGTACCTTTATGTCCATCACATTGGGGGCGGCTACAAAACTTCTTGATGATATGATGATAAATTACTCTGAATGGCACACGGAAAGAGCTCCACAAGGTAAGAAGGTAAATTCTGTTGAAGAAACCTCTTCCTTGAGTGATAAGATTGATGTGATTATGTCTATGCTTGTGAATGGTAGATCTAATGTTGATCCAAATAATGTTCCTTTAGCTTCATTGGTTGCTCAAGAAGAAAATGTTGATGTGAATTTCATTAAAAATAATAATTTCAACAACAATGCTTATAGGAACAACTCTGGTAATAATTATAGGCCATATCCTTCTGCTAATGGTAATGGTTATGGTAATTCTTATGGGAATTCTTACAACAATAATAGGAATGTACCCTCTGGTCTTGAAGCTATGCTTAAAGAATTTATTAGTACACAAACTGCTTTTAACAAATCTGTTGAGGAAAAGCTTGATAAAATTGATATTATTGCTTCTAGAGTTGATAGACTTGCCTCCGATGTTAATCTTTTAAAATTGAAAGTTATGCCTAATAATGATATTGATAATAAGATTACTACTACAGCAAATGCCATCCAAGTTAGAATTAATGAGAATATAAGATTAATGGCTGAATTGTGTGCTAGGTGGGATAGAGAAGAAAATGAAAAACTAGCTAAAGAGAATAATGTAGCTAAAGTTTGGACTATTACCACCACTAGTAATGCTAATTCTTCACATGTTGCTGCACCTCCTACTATCAATGGTAAAATAATTGGTGTTGGCAATGTTTCTACTCCTAGTGCAAAGCGAACAAAACTGCCTGAAATTGCTAAAACTGCTGAAACTGCTTGTGATAAAACTGCTGAAATTTTTTCCAACCTTGGGAACAATGATCCCATTGCTGTAGCTCATAATGATTTAGATTTTGATGATTGCCACATCTCTGAAGTTATAAAGTTCTTACAAAAACTTGCTAAAAGTCCTAATGCTAGTGCTATAAATTTAGCCTTTACAAAACATATTACAAATGCTCTCATAAAAGCTAGAGAAGAGAAACTAAAACTTGAAACTTCTATTCCTAGAAAGTTAGAAGATGGTTGGGAGCCCATCATTAAAATGAAATTCAATGACTTTGAATGTAATGCTTTATGTGATCTTGGTGCAAGTATTTCTGTTATGCCTAAAAAGATTTATGATATGCTTGACTTGCCACCATTGAAGAATTGTTATTTGGATGTTAATCTTGCCGATAATGTTAAAAAGAAACCTTTGGGGAGGATTGATAATGTGCGCATTACGGTTAACAATAACCTTGTCCCCGTTGATTTTGTTGTCTTGGATATCGAATGCAATGCATCTTGTCCTATTGTGTTGGGAAGACCTTTTCTTCGAACCGTTGGTGCTGTTATTGATATGAGGGAAGGTAATATTAAATATCAATTTCCTCTCAAGAAAGGTATGGAACACTTCCCTAGAAAGAGAATGAAGTTGCCTTTTGATTCTATTATTAGAACAAGTTATGATGTTGATGCTTCATCTCTTGATGTTACTTGATTTGCACTTTCTGCGCCTAGCTGAAAGGCGTTAAAGAAAAGCGCTTATGGGAGACAACCCATGTTTTTACTACAGCAATTTTTTGTTTTGTTGAGTCTTGGAAGTTGTTTACTACTGTAGCAACCTCTCCTTATCATGTTTTTGTGCCAAGTAAAGTTTCTATGTCAAAGTTGATGTTATATTTGGGATCGCTGCGCAGAAACAGCATTGCTGTCTGTCACGAATCTGGGCACAGTTCTCTGTAGAAAATTCGAAAAAATCTGCCAATTTACGAGCGTGATCCTCAGATATGTACGCAACTTTCATTAGTGTTGAGTTTTTCCATTTGAGCAAGTCTGGTGCCAGCTTTAAATTCGTCTTTACGGACTGTTCTGTTTTTGACAGATTCTGCCTTTTATTTCGCATTGCCTCTTTTGCTATGTTGGATGAATTTCTTTGATCCATTAATGTCCAGTAGCTTTATGCAATGTCCAGAAGTGAAAAGAATGATTGTGCCACCTCTGAACATGTGAATTATTAATTGTGCACTAACCCTCTAATGAGTTTGCTTGAAGTTTGGTGTGAAGGAAGTTTTCAAGGGTCAAGAGAGGAGTATGATATACTATGATCAAGAGGAGTGAAAGCTCTAAGCTTGGGGATGCCCCCGTGGTTCAGCCCTGCATATTTTAAGAAGACTCAAGCGTCTAAGCTTGGGGATGCCCAAGGCATCCCCTTCTTCATCGACAACATCATCAGGTTCCTCCCCTGAAACTATATTTTTATTCAATCACATCTTGTGTTCTTTACTTGGAGCGTCGGTTTGTTTTTGTTTTTGTTTTTGTTTGAATAAAATGGATCCTAGCATTCACTTTGTGGGAGAGAGACACGCTCCGCTGTTGCATATGGACAAATATGTCCTTAGGCTTTACTCATAATGTTCAAGGCGAAGTTTCTTCTTCGTTAAATTGTTATATGGTTGGAATTGGAAAATGATACATGTAGTAATTCTAAAATGTCTTGGATAATGTGATACTTGGCAATTGTTGTGCTCATGTTTAAGCTCTTGCATCATATGCTTTGCACCCATTAATGAAGAAATATATAGAGCTTGCTAAAATTTGATTTGCATATTTGGTCTCTCTAAGGTCTAGATAATATCTAGTATTGAGTTTTGAACAACAAGGAAGACGGTGTAGAGTCTTATAATGTTTACAATATGTCTTTTATGTGAGTTTTGCTGCACCGTTTCATCCTTGAGTTTGCTTCAAATAACCTTGCTAGCCTAAACCTTGTATCGAGAGGGAATACTTCTCATGCATCCAAAATCCTTGAGCCAACTACTATGCCATTTGTGTCCACCATACCTACCTACTACATGGTATTTCTCCGCCATTCCAAAGTAAATTGCTTGAGTGCTACCTTTAAAATTCCATCATTCACCTTTGCAATATATAGCTCATGGGACAAAATAGCCTTAAAAACTATCGTAGTATTGAATATGTACTTATGCACTTTATCTTTTATTAAGTTGCTTGTTGTGCGATAACCATGCTTCTGGGGAACGCCATCAACTATTGTTGAATATCATGTGAGTTGCTATGCATGTCCGTCTTGTCTGAAGGATCTATCACCTTAGTGGTTGGAGCATGCAAAATTGTTAGAGAAGAACATTGGGCCGCTAACTAAAGCCATGAATCATGGTTGAAGTTTCAGTTTTGGACATATATCCTCAATCTCATATGAGAATAATAATTGTTGCTACATGCTTATGCATTTAAGAGGAGTCCATTATCTATTGTCCATGTTGTCCCGGTATGGATGTCTAAGTTGAGAATAATCAAAAGCGAGAAATCCAAAATGCGAGCTTTCTCCTTAGACCTTTGTACAGGCGGCATGGAGGTACCCCTTTGTGACACTTGGTTGAAACATGGCATGCGAAGATCCGGTAGTCCAAGCTAAGTAGGACAAGGTGCGGGCACTATTAGTATACTATGCATGAGGCTTGCAACTTGTAAGATATAATTTACATAACTCATATGCTTTATTACTACCGTTGACAAAATTGTTTCATGTTTTCAAAATAAAAGCTCTAGCACAAATACAAGCAATTGATGCTTTCCTCTTTGAAGGACCATTCTTTTACTTTTATTGTTGAGTCAGTTTACCTATCTCTCTCCACCTTAAGAAGCAAACACTTGTGTGAACTGTGCATTGATTCCTACATACTTGCATATTGCACTTGTTATATTACTTTATGTTGACAATATCCATGAGATATACATGTTATAAGTTGAAAGCAACCGCTGAAACTTAATCTTCCTTTGTGTTGCTTCAATACCTTTACTTCGATTTATTGCTTTATGAGTTAACTCTTATGCAAGACTTATTGATGCTTGTCTTGAAGTACTATTCATGAAAAGTCTTTGTCATATGATTCACTTGTTTACTCATGTCATTACTTTTGTTTTGATCGCTGCATTCATTACATATGTTTACAAATAGTATGATCAAGATTATGATGGCATGTCACTTCAGAAATTATCTTTGTTATCGTTTTACCTGCTCGGGACGAGCAGAACTAAGCTTGGGGATGCTGATACGTCTCCGACGTATCGATAATTTCTTATGTTCCATGCTACTTTATTGATGATACCTACATGTTTTATGCACATTATATGTCATATTTATGCATTTTCCGGAACTAACCTATTAACAAGATGCCGAAGAGCCAGTTGCTGTTTTCTGTTTTTGGTTTCAGAAATCCTAGTAAGGAAATATTCTCGGAATTGGACGAAATCTTCGCCCAGGGTCCTATTTTTGCACGGAGCTTCCAAGACCGAAGAGGGAAGGAAGTGGGGCCACGAGGCGCCGACACCATAGGGCGGCGCGGCCCAGGCCCTGGCCGCGCCGACCTAGGGTGTGGGGCCCTCGTGTGGCCCCCACGTTGCCCTTCCGCCTATTTAAAGCCTCCGTCGCGAAACCCCAGCGAGAGCCACGATACGGAAAACCTTCCAGAGACGCCGCCGCCGCGAATCCCATCTCGGGGATTCAGAGATCGCCTCCGCACCTGCCGGAGAGGGAATTCATCTCCCGGAGGACTCTTCATCGCCATGATCGCCTCCGGAGTGATGAGTGAGTAGTTCACCCCTAGACCATGGGTCCATAGCAGTAGCTAGATGGTCGTCTTCTCCTTGTTGTGCTTCATTGTTGGATCTTGTGAGCTGCCTAACATGATCAAGATCATCTATATGTAATACTATATGTTGTGTTTGTCGGGATCCGATGGATAGAGAATACTATGTTATGGTGATTATCAATCTATTGTTTATGTGTTGTTTATGATCTTGCATGCTCTCCGTTATTAGTAGAGGCTCTGGCCAAGTTTGTACTCTTAACTCCAAGAGGGAGTATTTATGCTCGATAGTGGGTTCATGCCTTCATTGACACCTGGGACAGTGACAGAAAGTTCTAAGGTTGTGATGTGTTGTTGCCACTAGGGATAAAACATTGATTCTATGTCTAAGGATGTAGTTGTCGATTACATTACGCACCATACTTAATGCAATTGTCTGTTGCTTAGCAACTTAATACTGAATGGGGTTCGGATGATAACCTGAAGGTGGACTTTTTAGGCATAGATGCAGTTGGATGGCGGTCTATGTACTTTGTCGTAATGCCCGGATTAAATCTCACTATATTTATCATATCATGTATATGCATTGTTATGCCTTTCTCTATTTGTCAATTGCCCGACTGTAATTTGTTCACCCAACATGCTTTTATCTTATGGGAGAGACACCTCTAGTGAACCTGTGGACCCCGGTCCTATTCTTTACATAGCATACAATCTACCGCAATTGTGTTTCTGTTTTCTTTCAAACAATCATCTTCCACTCGATACGTTTAATCCTTTGTTACAGCAAGCCGGTGAGATTGACAACCTCAAGTTTCGTTGGGGCAAAGTACTTTGGTTTTGTTGTGCAGATTCCACGTTGGCCGGAACCCCTGGTGTTGCGCCGCATCACATTTCGCGACCATCAACCTTCAACGTGCTTCTTTTCTCATCCTTGGTTCTAACTTAAAGTTTGATGCGATGCATGCGCATCATACCTTCCTCTTGGACTCAAGACGAGCCACGGGAGCATAGGTCTCTCCAAAGTCAATTCCTTCAACTTGAGAGAAACCTTGAGCCACCAATCTTGCCTTGTTCCTCACAATATTTCCAAACTCATCTTGCTTGTTCTTGAATATCCACTTAGTGCCTATAACATTGCGGCACTCCTTTGGCTTCTCTACTAAGGTCCACACTTTGTTGCGCTTGAAGTTGTTGAGTTCCTCATGCATGGCTTCCACCCAATCCGAATCTTCAAGGGCTTCAAATACTTTCTTGGGTTCCACAACGGAGATATAAGCATGATGATTGCTAAAGTTAGCCAATTGCCTTCTTGTGGAGACCTTTGCTCGAACATCACCAAGGACCTTGTCATGAGTGTGTCCACGAATTTCAAGGATCCTATCTCTTCTTGCTAGACGACGGGCCTCGATCTCCTCCTTGGTTCTTTTAGGCCTTGGAGGTGTCACTTGATCAACTTGATCATTTGGGTCCCCGTCTTGACCTTCAATTTGAGCTTCCTCAATTTCTTGAGAATGCTCATCCTCATGTGCTTGATCTTGGACAATGTTTGGTGAGGTGCAAATATCAAATGGTTGATCTTGAATGCTTGGTTGATCTTGTCCTTGATCTTGTTCATGAGAGGGAGGGTTTTCTTCTTGTTCTTGGGTTGGTGCATCATTAGCTTCAAGAGATGGGGTTTGTTGATGTTGAGAGGATGAGGGCTCCACCGTGGTAGAGCATAGTTCTTCCCGAGACGCCACACCGTGTCCCTCAATGGGGCGGAAAAATCCCACACCCATTCTTACTATGGCATCTTGAGGTATTTCATCACCTGCACATACATCAACTTGCCCCACTTGGGAGCTATCATTTTCTTCGAACCTCACACTACAAGATTCGATGATAATCCCGGAGGCTATATCAAAGATTCTATAAGTGTGAGATTCGGCACTGATGCGCGTAGATGTACACGTCCGTTGGGAACCCCAAGAGGAAGGTATGATGCGCACAAGCAAGTTTTCCCTCAGTATGAAACCAAGGTTTAATCGAACCGAGGAGCCAAGAAGCACGTTGAAGGTTGATGGTCGCGAAATGTGATGCGGCGCAACACCAGGGATGCGCCAACGCGGAACCTGCACAACACAACCCAAGTACTTTGCCCCAACGAAAGTGAGGTTGTCAATCTCACCGGCTTGCTGTAACAAAGGATTAAACGTATCAAGTGGAAGATGTTTGCAAAGAAAACAATAAACACAATTAGTAGATTGTATGCTATGTAAAGAATAGGACCGGGGTCCACAGCTCACTAGAGGTGTCTCTCCCATAAGATAAAAGCATGTTGGGTGAACAAATTACAGTCGGGCAATTGACAAATAGAGAAAGGCATAACAATGCATATACATGATATGATAAATATAGTGAGATTTAATTGGGCATTACGACAAAGTACATAGACCGCCATCCAACTGCATCTATGCCTAAAAAGTCCACCTTCAGGTTATCATCCGAACCCCTCCAGTATTAAGTTGCAAAGCAACAGACAATTGCATTAAGTATGGTGCGTAATGTAATCAACAACTACATCCTTAGACATAGCATCAATGTTTTATCCCTAGTGGCAACAGCACATCCACAACCTTAGAACTTTCTGTCACTGTCCAGATTCAATGGAGGCATGAACCCACTATCGAGCATAAATACTCCCTCTTGGAGTTAAGAGTAAAAACTTGGCCAGAGCCTCTACTAGTAACGGAGAGCATGCAAGATCATAAACAACACATGAACAATAGATTGATAATCACCATAATCATAGTACTCTCTATCCATCGGATCCCGACAAACACAACATATAGAATTACATATAGATGATCTTGATCATGTTAGGCAGCTCACAAGATCCAACAATGAAGCACAACAAGGAGAAGACGACCATCTAGCTACCGCTATGGACCCATGGTCCAGGGGTGGACTACTCACTCATCACTCCGAGGCGACCATGGCGGTGTAGAGTCCTCCGGGAGATGAATCCCCTCTCCGGCAGGTGCCGGAGGCGATCTCCTGAATCCCCCGAGATGGGACGCGGCGGCGGCGTCTCCGTAAGGTTTTCCGTATCGTGGCTCTCTGTACTGGGGGTTTCGCGACGGAAGCTTTAAGTAGGCGGAGGGTCAACGCGGGGGCCACTACAAGTTGCCATGGCCGACGAAGTTGAAGTCGCGCCGTGGTTGCTGGTGTACCATGGCCGACGATTTTGGTCCCTCCGTGGTGCATGTCAAAACTTTTTTTTTCTCGTTTTTGAGGCCACCTAGCCCGACGAAAGCGGCCAAAACGTGGCGTATGGTGGCCCGGGACGTGGTGCATCTCGAAATCTCGGGTTCGCCGGCCGAGTCAACGCAAATCCGCACCGCCGAGGGATGTAGGGCCCAGATGGCAGCCTCTCTGGCATTGTTTTTTTTCTACATCGCGCCATCTCGTTCAACGAGCCGTTTACGATGCAGGATCATGGGTCCCGCATGTCATCCTCTATGAACCAAAATTCTTTCTATTCTTGGATTTTTTTGACCCCCTGATTTCTGGCTACTTCCTTTTTCTTTTGATCCCTTGCCGCCTTGGAAACGTTGAGACCGCTGCTGCTAAATGGGACCCGCATGTCATCCTCTATGTGCAATCAACTTTCTTTTCTTGGAGTTTTTTTGGCACCTCAAATTTGGTCACTTGCCTTTTTCTTTCGATCCCCTGCCGCCTCTCAAACGGTGATACCGCTGCTGCTAACTGGGACCCGCATGTCATCCTCTATGTACTATAAAACTTTCTTTTCATGGATTATTTTTGGCACCTCAAATTTGGTCACTTGCCTTTTTCTTTCGATCCCTGCCGCCTCTCAAACGGTGATACCGCTACTGGGACCCGCATGTCATCCTCTATGTACTATAAAACTTTCTTTGGATTATTTTTGGCACCTCAAATTTGGTCACTTGCCTTTTTCTTTCGATCACCTGCCGCCTCTCAAACGGTGATACCGCTGCTGCTAAATGGGACCCGCATGTCATCCTCTATGTACTATAAAACTTTCTTTTCTTGGATTTTTTTGGCACCTCATATTTGGTCACTTGACTTTTTCTTTCGATCCTCTGCCTCTCAAACGGTGATACCGCTGCTGCTAAATGGGACCCGCATGTCATCCTCTATGTACTATAAAACTTTCTTTTCTTGGATTTTTTTGGCACCTCATATTTGGTCACTTGCCTTTTTCTTTCGATCCTCGCCGCCTCTCAAACGGTGATACCGCTGCTGCTAAATGGGACCCGCATGTCATCCTCTATGTACTATAAAACTTTCTTTTCTTGAATTATTTTTGGCTCCTGATATTTTTTCACTTGCCTTTTTCTTTCGATCTCATGCCACGTTTGAAACGTTGAGGAACCTGCTGCTTAATGGGACCCGCATGTCATCCTCTATGTACTATAAAAGTTCTTTTTCTTGGTTTTTTTTCACCATCTGATTTTTGGCAATTTCTTTTTTCTTTTGATCCCCTGCCACCTCTCAAACGCTGATACCGCTGCTGCTAAATGGGACCCGCATGTCATCCTCTATGTACTATAAAACTTTCTTTTCTTGAATTATTTTTGGCTCCTCATATTTGGGCACTTGCCTTTTTCTTTCGATCTCATGCCACGTTTGAAACGTTGAGGAACCTGCTGGCTCATGGGACCCGCATGTCATCCTCTATGTGCTATAAAAGTTTCCTTTGTTGGATTTTTTTCACCCTCTGATTTTTGGCTTGCCTTTTTCTTTTGATCCCCTGCCCCCTTTGAAACGTTGAGTAAGCTGTTGGCTCAAGGGACCCGCATGTCATCCTCTATGTCCATCAACTTTCCTTTCTTGGATTTTTTTCACCCCCTAATTACTAGCTACTTTCTTTTTCTTTTGATCTCAAGCCGCATTACAAACATTGAGACCGCTGCTGCAAAATGGGACCCACATGTCATCCTCTATGTACAATAAAGTTTCTTTTCTTGGATTATCTTTTGTTCCTGATATTTTGTCACTTGCCTTTTTCTTTCGATCTCATGCCGCCTTTGAAACGTTGAGTAAGCTGCTGGCTCATGGGTCCCGCATGTCATCCTCTACGAACAATAAAAGTTTCCTTTCTTGGAGTTATTTTTGACCCCTAATTTCTGGCTATTTGCCTTTTTCTTTGGATCTCCTGCCCCTTTGAAACGATGAGGACGCTGTTGGCAGGTCGGTCCCACAAGTCATCCTCTATGAACAATAAAAGTTTCCTTTGATGGATTTTTTTGAACCCCTAATTAATTTCTGGATATTTCCTTTTTTTTCTTTGATCCCCTGCCGCCTTGGAATCGTTGAGGATGCTGCTGCCTCATGGGTCCCGCATGTCATCCTCTCAGAACGGTAAATGTTTCTTTTCTTGGATATTGTTTACCAAATGATTTTTGGCTTATTTTTTCTTTCGATATCCTGCCGCCTTTAAAACGTTGAGGACGCTGCTGGCTCACGGGTCCCACATGTCAGCCTCTATGAACAATAAGCGCTGAGGACGCTGCTGCCTCATGGGTCCCGCATGTCATCCTCTCAGAACGAAAATGTTTCTTTTCTTGGATTTTTTACCAACAGATTTTTGGTTTATTTTTTCTTTCCATCCCCTGCCGCCTTTAAAACGACGCTGCTGGCTCATGGGTCCACGATGTCAGCCTCCCCGTACAAGAAACATGTGATATCTTGATTATTTTGCAGACAATAAACAGTGTATTTCGCTCTGAGCTATTGCAAACGGATAAATTAAATCTTTATTTTTACAACATATATCTTGAATCTCCTTGTTTTTTGTTTTGGCGAAGCATAGGACTTTCCTGTTTTTTTTTTGAGAAAAATCCGAACTATCATGTTCTGGAGTGGGCTGAAATTGTACGTGTCAAAAGGCCCAGAAGGATAGTTCGAAGGCCCAGATGTCTAGATGCAGCCCAATTGAAATCTTTCTTTTCTTGGATTTTTTCACCCCCTGATTTCTGGCTACTTCATTTTTCTTTTGGTCCTGTGCCGCCTTTGAAACGTTCGACCGCTGCTGCAAAATGGGACCCGCATGTCATCCTCTATGTACAATAAAGTTTCTTTTCTTGGATTATTTTTGGCTCCTGATATTTGGTCACTTGCCTTTTTCCTTCGATCCCATGCCACGTTTGAAACGTTGAGGAATCCTGGCTCATGGGACCCGCATGTCATCCTCTATGTACAATAAAATTTTGATTTCTTGGAATTTTTTCACCCTCTGATTTTTGGCTATTTCCTTTTTCTTTTGATCCCCTGCCGCCTTTGAAACGTTGAGTAAGCTGCTGGCTCATAGGTCCCACATGTCAGCCTGTATGAACGATAAAGCTTTCCTTTCTTGGAGTTTTTTTTTTGACCCCCTAATTTCTGGCTACTTTCTTTTTCTTTTGATCTCAAGCCGCAATTGAAACGTTGGGACCGCTGCTGCAAAATGGGACCCGCACGTCATCCTCTATGTACAATCAAGTTTCTTTTCTTGGATTATTTTTGGCTCCTGATATTTGGTCACTTGCCTTTTTCTTTCGATCCCATGCCACGTTTGAAACGTTGAGGAACCTGCTGGCTCATGGGACCCGCATGTCATCCTCTATGTACTACAAAAGTTTATTTTCTAGGGTTTTTTTTCACTCTCTGATTTTTGGCTATTTCCTTTTTCTTTTGATCCCCTGCGGCTTGGAAACGTTGAGTAAGCTGCTAACTCGTGGGTCCCGCATGTCATCCTCTATGTACAATCAACTTTCTTTTCTTCGAGTTTTTTTTATCCCCTAATTTCTGGCTACTTTCTTTTTCTTTTGATCTCAAGCCGCATTTGAAAAGTTGGGACCTCTGCTGCAAAATGGGACAGCATGTCATCCTCTATGTACAATAAAAGTTTCTTTTCTTCGATTATTTTTCACCCTCTGATTTTTGGTCACTTGCCTTTTTCTTTCGATCTCATGCCGCCTTTGAAAATGTTGCGGAACCTGCTGGCTCATGGGACCCGCATGTCATCCTCTATGTACTATAAAAGTTTCTTTTCTTGGATTTTTTTCACCCTCTGATCTTTAGCTATTTCCATTTTCTTTTGATCCCCTGCCGCCTTGGAAACGTTGAGTAAGCTGCTGACTGATGGGACCCGCATGTCATCCTCTATGTACAATCAAGTCTCTTTTCTTGGATTTTTTTCCCTCTTATTTTTGGTCACTTGCCTTTTTCTTTCGATCTCATGCAGCCTCTGAAACGTTGAGGAAGCAGCTGGCTCATGGGACCCACATGTCATCCTCTATACTATAAAAGTTTCTTTTCTTGGATTTTTTTTCACCCTCTTATTTTTGGCTATTTCCTTTTTTCTTTTGATCCCCTGCCGCCTTGGAAACATTGATTAAGCTGCTGACACATGGGGCCCGCATGTCATCCTCTATGTACAATCAACTTGCAAGATCTTGGAGCGAAAGAGCTTGTATAAGTGGGACCCATATGTCATCCTCTATGTACAATAAAAGTTACTTTTCTTGGATTATTTTTTGCTCCTGATATTTGGTCAGTTTCCTTTTTCTTTTGATCTCATGCCGCCTCTGAAACGTTGAGTAAGGTGCTGGCTCATGGGACCCGCATGTCATCCTCTATGTACAATAAAGTTTCTTTTCTTAGATTTTTTTACCCCCTGATTTTTGCTAACTTGCCTTTTTCTTTTCGATCATATGCCGCCTTTGAAATTGAGGTCGCCGCTGGCTCATGGGTCCCACATGTCAGCCTCTATGGACAACAAACCTTTCCTTTGTTGGATTTATTTTTTACCCCTAATTTCTGGCTATTTGCCTTTTTTTTACACACTGGGACTGTACAATAAAGTTTCATTTCTTAGATTTTTTTTACCCACTGATTTTTGCTAACTTGCCTTTTTCTTTTCGATCATATGCCGCCTTTGAAATTGAGGTCGCCGCTGGCTCATGGGTCCCACATGTCAGCCTCTATGAACAATAAACCTTTCCTTTGTTGGATTTATTTTTTACCCCTAATTTCTGGCTATTTGCCTTTTTCTTTTGATCCCCTGCGGCCTTTGAAACGATGAGGACGCTGCTGGCAGGTCGGTCCCACATGTCATCCTCTATTAAGAATAAAAGTTTCCTTTTTGGATTTATTTTTTACCCCTAATTTCTGGCTATTTGCCTTTTTCTTCTGATCCCTGCCGACTTCGAAATGATGAGGATGCAGCTGGCAGATCGGTCCCACATGTCAGCCTCTATGAACTATAAATGTTTCCTTTGTAGGATTTATTTTTTACCCCTATTTTCGGGCTACTTGCCTTTTTCTTTGAAACGTTGAGGACGCTACTGTCTCATGGGTCCCACATGGCATCCTCTCTGAACGATAAACCTTCATTTCTTGTTAACGACAGGTTTATCAGTATTATTTTCGCAGACTAATACAAGCTCTTTCGCTCCAAGATCTTGCAAGTTAATAGAATAAATCATGGAATTATTAGGATATGTTTTAAATTTCAAATCCACTTTATGAATTTTTGAAAATACCGTGATCTATGTGGGTATGGAGCGATCAAGGATTTTCATATTGGCCATGAGCAGTTTCAAAAATTGCAACCCAATAATTCAAAATAAATACAAACAACTTTTATGTAGAATCTCCGTGTTTTTGTTTTTTGCCAATCATAGGATCTGTGGTTCTTTAGAAAAGGGCCAACATTGCATGAGCAGAAAGGCCCATTTGTAGTTATTGGGCTTCGACAGCCGGAGCAAGTAGGCCTATAGCAAATACCTTGTAGATGGCCGTTGGAACCCAAAAGTATTTGTTGCCTAGACTTAGATGCCAAACTCAGCCTTATTGACATGAACCTTGCTATGCACACGACAATTTCAGTCCGATCCGTGTACGAAACACAAGATCCAACCCTTCGTGTGAGGAAGCAGGTGGCAGCACACCTCCAGATGCTCAATCGTACATACGCATATCATATAGGAGTTGTCGTATGTACATCAGTTCCGTATTGACATGTTTTTTTCTTTGGTTCACATGTGGGGTCCGCACAGTCACCTAGGTCGCACATCTACTTCCTTGCTCGTAGTTGATGCATGTTCGGTTTGGGGATGGGGTGGAACCCAACACACCCCCGTGCCAGTGGATGTACTTTACCCTTTAGCGGCGAAAAAAATAGGAATGGTCCTCTCATGACTATGATCAACAAGAGGTGGCTATATTATAAAGGACGTACACACATTGTAATTATAGTGCTGAACGGCGAGGGATACTTTTTCCCTACATGGGTGGCAGCATAGTCTACGGATTGCAGCACCACCCACACCATAGGCGATTTATGATTCATCGTTCCGATATGTATTTCGCCTAGTTTTTTTTCTTTACATTGTTGGTTACAGACTCTTTGAACAGCTGTGTGCATCCTGGTTATGCAGAGGCTGGATGTAATTGCTTTCCAAAAGTAATAAAGCATCCTTTATCGAAAAAATTATAGTGCTGAAATAAAGTCAATCCTAAAACAGCCATGCATGGGTTATAATATGAAGGCAACACGAAATACAAAAGCAGGGCAGTGTTCAAATAAACTGATTCAAACTAGTACATACTAAAAACAGTGTACTACTTCTCAACACTTCAAGCATAATAAAAAAGTGTCACTGTTTTTTTAAAGGTAACACCGAACGGGCAATGTTTAAAGCAGGCTTAAACCACATAGCCGCTTGTCGGACACTATCCCAACCATCCTTGGGAAGGCTGATAACTCCCACAGTCTCACCTTCATCTGGCTGGAGGTTGCAGCGCAAAATTTTAGGGTATTGATTATAACGAATATTCCGGTATGCTGTGTAGACGCAGTTTTTCCTCATGAATGGAACCAATGTGCCATCAGGAGCTTTGGATTCACGCTTCTTCAGGTTGGCAATGATTGGGTAATTGAGTCCGAGGAACAGAGAGTGGTCGCTGAGGCTGTTAACCTGCCTCCAAAGAAAGTCCCCTGCACGTGCAGTAGATAAGGGATCCAGCTCAAAGACGTAGGTGGCAACAGGAGGATACTGCCGTAGCTGAAGCCCATTAGCAGCATAGGGAATGTCAGGAGGTACTTCAGCATTGGCAATCCCAATCTTGTTTACTGTAAGGATGATCATCAATCGCTTGCCATCAGCAGATGGAGCGAGGAACCATGCGTACTGCTGATCATCCACCACCGGTGGCGGGATTACAAACGGGAGCATCAGGTTTTCTGCAATATTAGAAATGGAGACGAATAGGGTGTTACTGGCAACCATATTCAAACAGCAGCATTGTTCATCGTTCATGCTCACAGTATAAATACGACTATGTAAGCTAAGGACATTGGTCATTCATGTGTTCAAATCAAGTGTCCAATATATCAGTTATACTGCATCCATCCCACGAAACTAGTCTAAACTTCGCCAAAACTAGACACTAGTTAGTGTATACACAGTTATATACTACCTCTGTCCCACCGAAAGTGTCTGAGATTTGTCCAAATTCAGATGTATCTAGACAGTGAAAGCATATAGATACATTCAAATTTTGACAAATATATATCATCTTAAGTTTAAGTCCTGTGCTGTAGTTAATTCCCTTTGTCTTAAGTGATCTATTAGAGAGCTTCCCTGTGACCACCCGAAGGGTAAGAAATGTTTAACTGTATAAGTGGATTGCCTAGACCTTTCCATCAGTTCGGACTTTTGGTTGCGTTGGCTAGTCCATGAAGCTTGACATGGTGTCAGAGCCAGGGTCTCGAGTTCGAGTCCTGGCTTTCGCAATTTATCCTAAAATTGTTGTTGCCCCCTCGGAGTCCACTTATATGCCTCTTGAGCTATACCTCTGAGTCTTTCCACATGTTGACTTGTCTCCCATCACATGTGACGGGGGGTGTTGAATTGTATAAGTGGATTGCCGCCCTTGCGATCAGTTCGGACTTTTGGTTGTGTTGGTAGTGCATGAAGCTTGACAAGAAAGAAATGCTCTTTATAGCTAACCCCAAGTCTGGTAACATTTGCAAAATAGGTATCAGATGCAGCTATCCATTCAGTAGAAGAATTTGCATTTTAGAGTTGAAGGTTCATAATCTCTTCTCTACTATTGATAGTAAAGGGTACACATGGTATTTGTTTACCTCATTTTCGCGTTCTAAAAAAGGTACGCTATATGGTTGTGCTAAGTTAAACTGATTTAAGTCTGTTCAAGTTTATCGAAAATTATACTACCAACATCTAAAACATCAATATAGGTTCATATATTACAAAAGATATTTAGATTTTCTTTTCTCGAACACATGCCTAGTCGTGCATCATTATATATTAGAGCATACAGGGTTGTAGCAAGGCTACGAAAAACTGAGAAAGCAAAAAGAAAGAACTATACAGGGGACTAGAGGCAGCTAACTTTGTTAGGCCTGCAGGTGCTAAATCTTATATATATATGAGGTTGTAGATATTAATCGTAAACTTACTCAAACTTAAATATCACTGAATTAGGAAAAAGATAACCTGAGTTATTTTGAATGAGGGGACGTCACAATCACTAATGAAAGATAATTGTGGGAAACTGAAATCTATTCAAGAAAATGGGAGAAAAAATGTATCAAAAACAAAATTAATTATACCATTCTGCAGATTGTTCACCGATATAAACAAAGAACTGTTTGATCTGCATGTAGGTACATCCAATCAAGGCTTTTTCCCCGATCTCTAGAAAATATAAGCTACGCATGTAATTACAAACGATTTTCTTCTATTTTTCTGTTTCTACGTTAACATTTGAGATACTTGTTAATTACATCCATATTCTGCAGTTGCATAGAGTTACTAATTCAGGAATGCATTCACATACGGAGTATACTATGTTTGCTGATGACTGACTAGTACTAATTCATTGCAAGCAACGGTTCATTCATATTCAGATAAAGGATGTGATCGTTAAGTCATATACTTATGAAAGTCCTTATGCATCTCTCTGATGCAGATGGCGGGGGTCTCCCGTCCTCCTTTTGGAGGCAAAATCAATTAGTTATATATGAAACAATGGGTGTAAAAGGTTATCAAAAAGGGTGCCTTCATAGTGCCACGTTATCTTTTGAGATACTGGTTAATTACACCCATATTCTGCAGTGGCGTAGAGTTACTAATTCAGGAATGCAATCACATACTGAGCATACTATGTTTGTTGGTGACTAATTAGTACTACTAATTCATTGCAAGCAACGGTTCATTCATATTCAGCAAAAGGGGGTGTGATCATTAAGTCATATAAGAAAGGTAAAATATAAACAAGGTAGTTCATGAATAACTTCATTGGTTAAGGCAGTGTATCATGCAATGCAACATAAGGACTGAAAAAATACCATTTGCGGTGTCCCAGAAGTACGTGGAGCCGTCAGTTTCGTCCACCGCAAAAACGTGGCCACGGAGTTCAATGGCATCACAGTAATTTGGATAATCAGGTGCAGGTGTAAGGGCCTCCAGCATTCTCCAGTCGCCACCCCCTTCAAGGTAGAAAATCGTTTTGTCGAACAAGGCGATGAGCTTGTAATCTGCGTACCTCCCACCTTTTGTGGGCACTTGGCAGATTACAATCTTCAACAAATCAATTGCTGGACCCCAGTTAAAAGAGTATGCAGGTTGATATGAAAAACTACTATGATCGATCTTCGAATCAGGTAGGGATGGAAGGGGGATATGTCGCTCGGTGTAGACGTTCACGAGGCACCACTCATGATGATCGGCGGCGGCGATCCAGTCACCGTTCGCGCCAAGCCATTTTCTGTCGTGCATGAACGGCAGGGCGACAGAACGGCGAGGATGGTCGAGGGGCACCAGGTCGTACACGGTATCATGCAGACGAGATGTTCTCGCCACGTCCCAGTGTTCATCGAACCAATAAGCAGGCGGAGGCATCAGCAGGCAGGGTTCATCCCAATGGTGCATCTTACCTTCATCCTTGCTGATCATGTCGTAGAGCTCCCTGGAACATGCAGCAAGTCGGACGGTGTAGGTAACGTCCAGATGCGCAGCGATGAGGTTGATGTTGTCGCCGGTGAGAGCCTCCAAGTGGCCGTCCCCGCCGCCCCGGCAAAGCCTAGAATAATCCATCACGTGAAGATGGATTTAGGTGGATGGCGGATGCAACTGCGCTTGGGGTTTTCGGAGGAGAGGGCGAGCGCTATGGAAGGAACGATGCGGCGCGCGGCCGGCCGGGGTAAGGAGAGAAAGGTATACGGAGTAGTACTAGTGATGCGGCGTGGTGGGGATCGAGATCCTGCGCGTGCGCGTGATTCTGGGAGGGTGAAGAAGAGTTTTTTTTTTGTAACGGGGTGAAGAAGAAGATGATAGACATGCAAGGGGCAAAAACTAGGTAGTACTCTAGGCTGCTGCTGCGACTGGGCGCCGATTTGACTGTTGGTAGACTAGCACGCCACCCATCTATAAATTTGCGACGACGTTTGGTGCAGTGATGTCTCGTCACATCAGGTTGACCAGAGAGGGCTTTTTTTTACAGTTTCCATTTCGATATATTTTTCGCCAATAATCGTAGTTCTCTACATGCCAGAGACACGTACCTTAACACGTGGGCAGCATGCAACCGCGCGAGCACCAAAATGGAATGAGAAATGTTTTAGAGCAGAACTTCATTTTCAATGCCTTTCCTAGCTTGGTTTGGAAACCGGACAGAGCTTCAGTGACTTGATGCTTCCAAGATACATTGTGACTGTGTCCCACCATCTACCATCCATTTGAGATCCAACGTTCCAAACTATCTCTTATTTCGAAGCTAAAAAAGAAAAACTATTCAGAAAATTTTGAAAAAAAATCCAGTAATATGTAGATTCCTTGTTTTAAAATCTATGAATATTTCATCCCATTCGGATGACTAGCTTGTGATTAAATAGATTCTTACGTACTCGAGCACTAGTTTAAACTAAATATATATTTGCTCACAAACCTATGATTCAAATCGAATGAAACTTCACCAAAATATAAATCGAAATATGCATGATTTACTGGAAGTTTTTCAAAATTTTCATGGTCCATGGGGTCCTCCAAAGTGCAAGCTTTTTTTTTCTTGGTTGGTACTTCAAAACCGAGTTTGGATGGTGGCAAGACTTGCACAAAGAGGATGTCAAAATTTTGGCCTTTGTGAACTTTGCAATCAACATCAAGTGTCGGACTCTCGAGAAAAAAATATGAGTTGGCGCCCACCTTTCTTTCAACCGTTGGTTCTCAATCCGAGGGTGGTCCAACTAGCTAACAAAATTGGCTTGGTATTCATGGTCTTGAACCAACGATTTGGAATGGCTTTCAATCGGTATGAGAGGTGATGTATGGAGGAGATTCATACGAGAGGGCAATAAAGAAATGTTTTGTCATCCTCGCAAAGCTAGTCTATTTGGAAAGAAATGAATAATTGGTTTTTCGCAACATTGCATGATACTAATTCATGATACTATGCATTGAAGGTGTTGTATCATAGACTAGTATACTTCCCATTGTGACTAGTCTAAGTGCTTTTGCACCATGAACACTAGCTATGCACAGACCTCAAAAAACACTTCTCCATCATTCTACTATTCACACTTTCTTTTTCTAATAGAACTATGTACCATTGTTTTTAATATAATCTTGTGTCGAGAGTATATATTTCTAAAATAGTCATTTATGTTTCGCATAAGCTCAAAGAGGGGTACTTACTTATGAGAGATATCTTTCAACTAATACGTTGTAGGAGTACTTTAATTATGTGAGCTATAGTGTGAAATGCTTACTAGAACGAGTACAAAAGGTGTTTGATAACATTACAGGCCACACGCCCAGTGTAGCGTGCATTGTAGGAGCATTACATCAATTTAACAACTACGGAGGAGTAGCCTAGGTAGAGATAACATGCAAAGGAAATAGTTCAACAGATAGTACAACACAACTACGGAAAGGGAGTAGCCTAGGTAGAGATAAACATGCAAATGAAATAGTTCAACAGATACAAATCTTGCATTACAACACGAGTATTACATAAAGTACATCAGCCCTTCTTTCTGGACCTGTGACGCGAAGGCAGGTTCCATTGCCGGGCGTTGGCGAAGCTTGGGATGAGCCACAACGGAACCTGCCGCCATGTCCATCTAATGTTGGTTTGGAAACCAACAGTACAGTCTTCAGAATTCAAACTGAAGCGGCAAATTTCTGGAGAAGGAGGATATGCAAGGCCTACTGCATGGTGCGATGTGTAAACAGAGTTGCTTCTCGCCATATTTGGACGGTCATGTTCTGCCCCGTCTTCTACTGGAATGATAATCGGATAGTTCACTCCAAGGAAGAGAGAATATGATCCAAGGGAAATAATCCTCCTCCATGGCCTCGGTGGCATCAACTGACTGGTGTCCATGCTGTACACCTCGCAGCCAAGTAAACCCTTACCATACCCGCGAATAGTGCGACCATGACGACCCTCAGAGGTAGCAG
The DNA here is from genome assembly GCA_030979885.1 of Lolium multiflorum. Taxonomy (NCBI): domain Eukaryota; kingdom Viridiplantae; phylum Streptophyta; class Magnoliopsida; order Poales; family Poaceae; genus Lolium; species Lolium multiflorum. The sequence continues at coordinate 32,360,907 of CM061752.1, forward strand.
CAGCAGGTAAAATCCGAACCAGTCCAGTATAATCCCGCCCGTCAGTAACGCCCCAGGTATGGACCAGAAAAAGTCTAGAACCATCAGGAGATCGTGCTAACCACCAGGAGCCAAGATTGTACCGACCTTGTTCATCAAGTTCTGGCGGAATAGGTGCCGTGCTGATCAACAAAGGACCTTGCAAAGGAAAGCACAGCTTGAAGTCAGTTCAGCAAAACTTGATTAGTTCATTACATACATGAATAATGATGTAGCTAAAATACTGCCTCCGATCCAAATTAATTGACTCAACTGGATGTGTCTAGCTAGATATGCACAAATTAATTGACTCAAGTTTGTCTAGCTAGATGCACTGGCTAGACAAAGCTGAGTCAATTTGATTTGGATCGGAGGGAGTACTTTATTTTGACTCAAAGGCATATCGCTGCTGATTTTGATTGAATATAGAGGGGGAAAGGTACAGGCATGACACGAAAACTGCACAACAAAAAGAAAAAGGCTAAAGCTAAATCTGAAACTAGCAGGTAATAGCGAAAACACATCATATGAGATGAGAAAAATTACCCCAAGAAAGTTGATTCCATGCATAAACTTCGCCTGTCTGAGTTACAGCAAATACAATACCCTTGTGGATGATTGCATCGGAGTAGCCGTACGCTAAGAACTGGTTGTCAAGAACTGTCCATCTGCTAGAAGCACAGTGAAGGACTGCAATTGCCGCGTTGAAGATGGCAAGAACAGAGAAACTAGTATAATTTGAAGCAGCTGTTGGAACTCGGCAAATAGCTATCTTCAGCAGTTGAAGATGTTGATCATTAGACTCGAACACAAGTTTATCCGGGGTGGATTTAAACTCACTTATTGGTGGTAGAGGAATCCGGCGACCAGTGTACACATTGACAAGCTCCCAATTCCAGGGGAAGCCAAGAAGGGCGATCCAATCTCCATTCGCGCCTGCCCACATGCCCGTACCACCATCTGGAATCACGGCATCGGAAGAGATCCTGTCCAGCGGCGTCAGTTGGCACAAGGTACCCTTGCGATCTTTTGCATCATGCTGCTTGTCCTTCTGCGCACCCTCCTGCTTGAACTTGTGGACGCGGTAGAAGGGATTGTGCGCGGGCGGTACCTCAGTTTGGTGAGTATGAAGAACACAGGGCATGCCAAACGGCTGAGATGCAGGCAGAGCTACACTTTGTGTTGCTGAATCATGATAAAACTTGCATGAACCGACGAGGCTCGCGGCGGTGATGACATCGCATCGGGATGCGATTTCTTCAAGGGGGCCATCAGGAAACACCCAAGAACTGCCACTCTCATTGATCGATCTCGCCATTGGAAGGATGCGGTCAAGTGGGTGTGGGGGTGTGGTAGTGGGACGCTGGCGTTTGGGTATGAGGTATTGGAGGACAGTGCGAGCGGCAGCTGGTAGAGCGATATGGATAAAAGTCAACAACTCCTACTAGTACCATCAAACAGGTGGCTCGAGATGATCCGAAAAAGGCATGGCGGCGGTGGTGCAGGGGCTGCTGGTGTAGGCGGGGTCGCCAGAGAAGATGGAGATGAAGAAGACGGAGAAGCAGGCAAAAAAAAACAATTTGAATTGAAATCAATAATACGAGTACTACGGGCGTGCCTTCTCTCTCTGGTCTCTGCTGCACTACTGCACCTGGCGTGAAGGCGTGTGACCCGAGAAGAAGCTAATGTACTGTATACTGTCCTTGCACGCCGTGGAGCTGTATTTTGTCTCATCAAATCAGCTCTGGACAGTTTCAGCAGAGAAAAGATCCTTTGCCATCATCATGATATATTACCACGGGCCCACGGCAGTGCACATTCATCTTGGAGGCCTCTTCATCTTGTACTACCATATACTCTACTGCTCTATATGTTGCACAAACCACCACTTGGACATTTTTTTTGCAGTTTCCACCATGTGGTGGTCTAATATGTTGCAAATTTCACCACTTGGTTATCTAATCAGCTAGTTAGTCATGTTGATAGCAAAATCGACAAGTGGGTTCAACATGTCAATGCTCCAATTAATGTTTTAGAAAAAATAAATTTTTCAAAATTCGTACTTCTTTTATTTAGCTATTTAAAAATGCTTATTCATTTATTTCAACAAATATTGTGCGGTCTTGAATTTTTTTCAAACAAATATTATGGCATCGGGTTCGGGACTCCTGAAAAGGACTGGCCGTGGTACGGGAACCCGAAATGATGCCCACAACATGGTCGAAAGTGGCAAGGAACCCATCGAGGTGGATGAACTCGGGAAACCTTGGTAGAGGTAGGGATCTTGAGGAGGCCATTAGGGTTAGCCTACCCCCCAATAAGCGTATGAACGAAAAAAATTCACATAAGTAGTAGCTATTATTAAAATTTCACAAATATTACGCGCTTTTGAATATTTCAAAAGTATTGTGGCGTCACGCTGGCCTTGCCCGAATTTTACCTTTCAGGCTGGATGTCACGAGCATGATCACTCAACCAACCGGGTCCAAACATATATATACAATTGGCCTCCTCGAGCCTACACCGACCAGATTGTCGCTGAAACTGGATCATATAGTTTCTATTGGATTGATGTCCTAAGGAAATATTCCAACAACGGAAGTTGTTTGATTCGTTGTATTATATTCCTTTGGAATCTTGTTGGGCTTGTTTGGTTCGAAGAAAATTCATAGAAATTTTGTGGGATTCAAATCTCAGTGGCTCCTTTGATTCTTGAATACATGATAATTCATACTAATTCACGTGTTTTTTGTGTAGCACTACAACCAAAGAACATGCAATTCAAATTTGTGTGATTTCTCTCATATAGGATTAATTCAACATGCAATCATATTCAATTCCTACATTATTTCTATTTTAACATTATGTACACGTCATGCATAAACATATACAATACACACCATAGATTTTGGCTGCTTTGATTATTCGCAAGATTTTCAAAGTGCGGGAATATGAAAATTGTATGATTAGAGAGTGATGATCATCTCCAAATATATAGGATTGAGAAACAACGGTATTTGGATCCAATAACATTTGATTGCGTGTGAAAACCAAAAGAAATACTAGTAGTAACATACGGTTACACAATGAAGGATTTTTTGTTTTTGTATAAAAATGTATTGTCAATGAATTCTGAAAATTGCAATCCTATGAATTAAACAATCAGAAATCGTGTCAGACTAATTCCTACGTTTCGAGATTCTAGTACGGAGTATGATTTCTTTGAAGGGGCGCAGAGGGACGTGGGTAGCAATGTCTAGTCCCTGTCTTGTCTGTATACACTGTACTTACGTCAGACTAGTGTTGCTCATGAAGTCTTAATCTGGCGTACTCTGAAGCTAGATGCATCACCGTTTCCAGTCTCTGTCCTCGTTTTTTCGGCAAAATAGACAGAAATAACCCAAAGTCGAAAAGATTGGGAAAAACAAACTTTCGACATACTAGCAAGATTGGGTTATTTTTGTCCAAATTCTCGTTTTTTTCTCTTGGCTTCCCTACCCTTGAATCCATGTCACTTACGTGTGTTGCCCATGCATGCGTCATGTCCCACACTTCAGTGAGCACAAGTGACGTGATGTACGTACGCAAACTCCCAGCAATCTTCTTTGTCAAGAGAAGACGCATCAAGATTCAAGACCCGATCGCATTTCTTGCTTTCAGCCTGGGGTCCTCCATGTAAAAGTTAGGGATTTAGATGTAATTTCATGTTTATTTTGTGTGCTGTTGTAAACTGTTGATTTTTTATGTCCATTTGAATCTTGGTCAAATCCTAGGTTTGACCTAGATTTAAACAAGTTTAAAATATGAAAATGAAAAAGTAAGCCTGGATCCTCCTTAGTCAATCCAAAATGAAGCTTTTGGGAGGTTTTTTGAAATTTCCATGTTTGAAACCCAAAACCACTTCTTTTCATGCTAGACTTCATAAGACATAGTTTAGGGATAGGGGTAGATACATGATTTGTCTGGTTTCAGTATGTCTAGAGCTTGTTTATCCACTTGAATGCTTACTATATGACATAAGAAGACTATGTGCTATGGTTTTTCATTTATCTATTTTTTTGAATTTTATGCCCATTTGAATCTTGGTCAAATCCCAGGTTTGACGAGGTTTTAAACAAGTTTAAAACTTGAAAATGAAAAGGTGTAAGCATGGATCCTTCGTAGTCACTCTAAAATGAAGCTTTATTTTGGGAGGTTCTCGAAATTTCCATGCATGCTTGAAACTCAAAACCACTTTTCTTCAAGCTTGACTTCATAAGACAAAGTTTAATTAGGGTTAGGGGTAGATACACGATTTTTCTGGTTTGAATATGTCTAGACCTTGTTTATCAACTTGAATGTTTACTATATGACATAATTAAGAAGGCTATGTACGTGCTTTGGTTTTTCATTCTTTAATTAGATTTTTGTCTGAATTTTTATGCCCATTTGAATCTTGGTCAAATCCTAGGTTTGACCAAGATTTAAATAAGTTTAAAACATGAAAATGAAAAGATAAGCATCGATCCTTCTTACTCGCTCTAAAATGAAGCTTTTGGTTTTTTGAAATTTCCATGTTTGAAACCCAAAACCACTTCTCTTCATGCTTGACTTCATAAGACGAAGTTTAGGGTCGATAGGGGGTAGATACATGATTTGTCTGGTTTGAATATGTCTAGACCTTGTTTATGAACTTGAATGCTTACTATATGACATAAGAAGACTATGTGCTTTGGTTTTTTTATTTTTTTATTTTATGCCCATTTTAATATTGGTCAAATCCTAGGTTTGACCAAGATTTAAACAAGTTTAAAACATGAAAATGAAAAGGTAAGCCTGGATCCTTCTTAGTCACTCTAAAATGAAGCTTTTGGGAGGTTTTTGAAATTTCCATGTTTGAAACCAAAAACCACTTCTCTTCATGCTTGACTTCATAAGACAGAGTTTAGGGTTAGGGGTAGATACATGATTTGTCTTATTTGAATATGTATAGACCTTGTTTGTCAACTTTTGAATGCTCTTACTATATATATATGTGACATAAGAAGACTATGTGCTTTTGTTTTTCATTTTTCTGATTTTTTAAATTTTATGCCCATTTAAATCTTGGTCAAATCCTGGTTTGACAATGATTTTAACAAGTTTAAAATATGAAAATGAAAAGGTAAGCATTGATCATTCTTAGTCACTCTAAAATGAAGCTTTTGGTAGGTTTTTGAAATTTCCATATTTGAAACCCAAAACCACTTCTCTTCATGCTTGACTACATAAGACAAAGTTTAGGGTTAGGGAGTAGATACATGATTTTTCTTGTTTGAATATGTCTAGACCTTGTTTATCAACTTTAATGCTACTATATGACATAAGAAAACTATGTGCTTTGGTTTTTCATTTTTCTGATATTTTTTGGAATTTTGATGCACATTTGAATCTTGGTCAAATCCTAGCTAGGTTTGACCAAGATTTAAACAAGTATATATAGAACATGAAAATGAAAAGGGAAGCATGTATCCTTCTTAATTAGTCACCCCATGCATGTTTGAAACCTAAAACCACTTATCTTCATGCTTGACTTCGTCATAAGACAGAGTTTAGGGGTTTTAGGGGGTAGATACATGATTTGTCTAGCTAGTTTGAATATGTCTAGACCTTGATTATCAACTTTAATGCTTACTATATGACATATAAGAAGACTATGTGCGCTTTGGTTTTTCATTTTTCGGTTTTTTTATTTTATGCCCATTTGAATCTTGGTCAAATCCTAGATTTGACCAAGATTTAAACAAGTTTAAAACATGGAAATGAAAAGGTAAGCATCGATCCTTCTTAGTCGCTCTAAAATGAAGCTGAATTTTGGGAGGTTTTTGAAATTTCCATGTTTTTGAAACCCAAAACCACTTCTCTTCATGCTTGACTTCATAAGACGAAGTTTAGGGTCGATAGGGGGTAGATACATGATTTGTCTTGTTTGAATATGTCTAGACCTTGTTTATCAACTTGAATGCTTACTAGCTATATGACATAAGAGGACTATGTGCATTGGTATTTCATTTTTTGATTTTTATGCCCATTTGAGAATCTTGGTAAAATCCTAGGTTTGTTGAGCAAGATTTAAACAAGTTTAACATGTGAAAATGATAAGGTAATTAAGTCTGGATCTTTTTTGAAACCCAAAACCACTTCTCTTCATGCTTGACTTCATAAGACGAAGTTTAGGGTCGATAGGGGGTAGATACATGATTTGTCTTGTTTGAATATGTCTAGACCATGTTTATCAACTTGAATGCTTACTATATGACATAAGAAGGCTATGTGCTTTGGTCTTTCATTCTTTCGATTTTTTCTGAATTTTTATGCCCATTTGAATCTTGGTCAAATCCTAGGTTCGACCAAGATTTAAACAAGTTTAAAACATGACAATGAAAAGGTAATTAATCATGGATCCTTCTTAATTAACCAGCCGGTCTAATTAAAATGAAGCTTTTTGGGAGGTTTTTGAAATTTCCATGTTTGAAACCCAAAACCACACTTCTCTGCTTCATGCTTGACTTCATATATAATTAAGACAAAGTTTAGGGTTAGGGGGTACATGATTTGTCTGGTTTGAATATGTCTAGACCTTGTTTATGAACTTTTGAATGCTTACTATATATATGTATGTGACATAAGAAAACTATGTGCTTTGGTTTTTCATTTTTCTGATTTTTTTGGAATTTTGATGCACATTTGAATCTTGGTCAAATCCTAGGTTTGACCAAGATTTAAACAAGTATAGAACATGGAAATGAAAATGGAAGCCTGTATCCTTCTTAGTCACCCTAAAATGAAGTTTTTGGGAGGTTTTTGAAATTTCCATGTTTGAAACCCAAAACCACTTATCTTCATGCTTGACTTCGTCATAAGACAGAGTTTAGGGGTTAGGGGGTAGATACATGATTTGTCTAGCTAGTTTGAATATGTCCAGACCTTGTTTATCAACTTTAATGCTTACTATATGACATATAAGAAGACTATGTGCGCTTTGGTTTTTCATTTTTATGTTTTTTTTTATTTTATGCCCATTTGAATCTTGGTCAAATCCTAGAGATTGACTTCATAATACAGAGTTTAGGGTTAGGGGTAGATATACACATGATTTTTCTGGTTTGAATATGTCTAGACCTTATTTATCAACTTGAGTGTTTACTATATGACATAATTAAGAAGGCTATGTGCTTTGGTTTTTCATTCTTTAGATTTTTTGTCTGAATTTTTATGCCCATTTGAATCTTGGTCAAATCCTAGGTTTGACCAAGATTTAAATAAGTTTAAAACATGGAAATGAAAAGGTAAAAGCATCGATCCTTCTTAGTCGCTCTAAAATGAAGCTGAATTTTGGGAGGTTTTTGAAATTTCCATGTTTGAAACCCAAAACCACTTCTCTTCATGCTTGACTTCATAAGACGAAGTAGGGACGATAGGGGGTAGATACATGATTTGTCTGGTTAATTTGGATATATCTAGACCTTGTTTATCAACTTGAATGCTTATGATATGACATAAGAACACTATGTGCTTTTTTTTTTTTTTGTGCCCATTTGAATCTTGGTCAAATCCTAGGTTTGACCAAGATTTAGACAAGTTTAACACGTGAAAACGAATAAGTAAGCCTGGATCCTTCTTAGTCACTCCAAAATGTACCAATTGATAGGTGCGTTAACTTTGCTTCATGGAAAAAATAATGTCATGTAAATGAGTTAACTTGGATTTCCTACCCTTGAATCCATAGGAAACTTTGTTCTAATGCACTATAATAATCAACCGAGTTTTTACACCAACAGGTCTGTCACTTACGTGTGGTGCCCATGCGTGAGGTCCCACACTTCAGTGAGCACAAGTCACGTGCAATAGGTACGCAAACTCCCAGCCATTTTCTTTGTCAAGAGAAAGACGCATCAGGATGCGTATTGGAAGTCTGTGGGTCCTTCTGGATCCTTCGTCCCTCTCACAAAAAAAACAAATCTCTCTCATTCTCGGCCTCGCTCCACTCGCTCGCTCGCTCGCACCTCCTGCTCACTGACAAACCCTGCACAAAAGTCAACATCATCACCCGAAAAAGGGGAGACACCATAATTCTCTCCCTTCTTCTCTCCTTCCGAGTGATCCCTCTTCCTCCGAGTTTCACTCGACGGGCAAACACACATGTGCTGCATAGTAATAATAAAAAGGTAGAAAAATCGACCTACGAATCTATAATTAAATAGGTTAAACTAGGGTTTTGCCCAGTACTACAGATCAAGGTTCAAAAAATCCAACTACGGGGTTCGAACAACCCCATTTCTAATCCAAGATTTTTTCGACCTCATCCAATGGCCTCAAACTATAGGCCGGGTTAGCATCTAGTGCAGTATGTGTGAGAATGTATGCACTATGTGTGCTATAACTTGTGTGTCTTTCAAATTTGAATAAGTTTGAAATATTTGAAATGGGGCTTTTGGCTTAAACGTTTGAAACCCAAAACGACTTCTCCTCATGCTAGACTTCATAAGACCGAGTTTAGGGTTAGGGGGTAGATACATGATTTGTCTGGTTTGAATATGTCTAAACCTTGTTTATCAACTTGAATGCTTACTATATGACATAAGAAGACCATGTGCTTTTGTTTTTCATTTTTCTATTTTTTTAAGAATTTTATGCACATTTGATTCTGGTCAAATCCTAGGTTCAACCAAGATTTAAACAAGTTTCAAGCATGAAAATGAAAACGTAATCCAAGATCCTTCTTAATTAGTCACTCTAAAATATATGAAGCTTTTGGGACGTACTTGAAATTTCCATGTTTGAAACCCAAAACCAATTCTCTTCATGATTGACTTCATAAGACAGAGTTTAGGGGTAGGGGTAGATATACACATGATTTTTCTGGTTTGAATATGTCTAGACCTTGTTTATCAACTTGAGTGTTTACTATATGACATAATTAAGAAGGCTATGTGCTTTGGTTTTTCATTCTTTAGATTTTTTGTCTGAATAATTTTTATGCCCATTTGAATCTTGGTCAAATCCTAGGTTTGACCAAGATTTAAATAAGTTTAAAACATGGAAATGAAAAGGTAAAAGCATCGATCCTTCTTAGTCGCTCTAAAATGAAGCTGAATTTTGGGAGGTTTTTGAAATTTCCATGTTTGAAACCTAAAACCACTTATCTTCATGCTTGACTTCGTCATAAGACAGAGTTTAGGGGTTTTAATTAGGGGGTAGATACATGATTTGTCTAGCTAGTTTGAATATGTCTAGACCTTGTTTATCAACTTGAATGCTTACTAGCTATATGACATAAGAGGACTATGTGCATTGGTATTTCATTTTTTGATTTTTATGCCCATTTGAGAATCTTGGTAAAATCCTAGGTTTGTTGAGCAAGATTTAAACAAGTTTAACATGTGAAAATGATAAGGTAATTAAGTCTGGATCTTTCTCTTAGTAACTCTAAAATGAAGCTTTTGGGAGGTTCTTGAATTTACCATGTTTGAAACCCAAAACCACCGTACTTCTTTTCATGCTTGACTTCATAAGACAGAGTTTAGGGTTAGGGGTAGATACATGATTTTTCTGGTTTGAATATGTCTAGACCATGTTTATCAACTTGAATGCTTACTATATGACATAAGAAGGCTATGTGCTTTGGTTTTTCATTCTTTCGATTTTTTCTGAATTTTTATGCCCATTTGAATCTTGGTCAAATCCTAGGTTCGACCAAGATTTAAACAAGTTTAAAACATGACAATGAAAAGGTAATTAATCATGGATCCTTCTTAATTAACCAGCCAGTCTAATTAAAATGAAGCTTTTTGGGAGGTTTTTGAAATTTCCATGTTTGAAACCCAAAACCACACTTCTCTGCTTCATGCTTGACTTCATATATAATTAAGACAAAGTTTAGGGTTAGGGGGTACATGATTTGTCTGGTTTGAATATGTCTAGACCTTGTTTATCAACTTTTGAATGCTTACTATATATATGTATGTGACATAAGAAAACTATGTGCTTTGGTTTTTCATTTTTCTGATTTTTTTGGAATTTTGATGCACATTTGAATCTTGGTCAAATCCTAGGTTTGACCAAGATTTAAACAAGTATAGAACATGGAAATGAAAAATGGAAGCCTGTATCCTTCTTAGTCACCCTAAAATGAAGTTTTTGGGAGGTTTTTGAAATTTCCATGTTTGAAACCCAAAACCACTTATCTTCATGCTTGACTTCGTCATAAGACAGAGTTTAGGGGTTAGGGGGTAGATACATGATTTGTCTAGCTAGTTTGAATATGTCCAGACCTTGTTTATCAACTTTAATGCTTACTATATGACATATAAGAAGACTATGTGCGCTTTGGTTTTTCATTTTTATGTTTTTTTTTATTTTATGCCCATTTGAATCTTGGTCAAATCCTAGAGATTGACTTCATAATACAGAGTTTAGGGTTAGGGGTAGATATACACATGATTTTTCTGGTTTGAATATGTCTAGACCTTATTTATCAACTTGAGTGTTTACTATATGACATAATTAAGAAGGCTATGTGCTTTGGTTTTTCATTCTTTAGATTTTTTGTCTGAATTTTTATGCCCATTTGAATCTTGGTCAAATCCTAGGTTTGACCAAGATTTAAATAAGTTTAAAACATGGAAATGAAAAGGTAAAAGCATCGATCCTTCTTAGTCGCTCTAAAATGAAGCTGAATTTTGGGAGGTTTTTGAAATTTCCATGTTTGAAACCCAAAACCACTTCTCTTCATGCTTGACTTCATAAGACGAAGTAGGGACGATAGGGGGTAGATACATGATTTGTCTGGTTAATTTGGATATATCTAGACCTTGTTTATCAACTTGAATGCTTATGATATGACATAAGAACACTATGTGCTTTTTTTTATTTTTTTTGTGCCCATTTGAATCTTGGTCAAATCCTAGGTTTGACCAAGATTTAAACAAGTATAGAACATGAAAATGAAAAGGGAAGCCTGTATCCTTCTTACTCACCCTAAAATGAAGTTTTGGGAGGTTTTTGAAATGTCCATGTTTGAAACCCAAAACCACTTCTCTTCATTCTTGACTTCTTAAGACATAGTTTAGGGGTTAGCGGGTAGATACATGATTAGTATGGTTTGAATATGTCTAGACCTTGTTTATCAACTTTAATGCTTACTACATGACATAAGAAGACTATGTGCTTTGGTTTTTCATTTTTCTGTTTTTTTTTTGAATTTTCTGCCAATTTTGTTTGACCAAGATTTAGACAAGTTTTACACGTGAAAACGAATAAGTAAGCCTGGATCCTTCTTAGTCACTCCAAAATGTACCAATTGATAGGTGCGTTAACTTTGCTTCATGGAAAAAATAATGTCATGTAAATGAGTTAACTTGGATTTCCTACCCTTGAATCCATAGGAAACTTTGTTCTAATGCACTATAATAATCAACCGAGTTTTTACACCAACAGGTCTGTCACTTACGTGTGGTGCCCATGCGTGAGGTCCCACACTTCAGTGAGCACAAGTCACGTGCAATAGGTACGCAAACTCCCAGCCATTTTCTTTGTCAAGAGAAAGACGCATCAGGATGCGTATTGGAAGTCTGTGGGTCCTTCTGGATCCTTCGGTCGTCCCTCTAAAAAAAAAAATCTCTCTCATTCTCGGCCTCGCTCGACTCGCTCGCTCGCTCGCTCGCTCGCACCTCCTGCTCACTGACAAACCCTGCACAAAAGTCAACATCATCACCCGAAAAAGGGGAGACACCATAATTCTCTCCCTTCTTCTCTCCTTCCGAGTGATCCCTTCTTCCTCCGAGTTTCACTCGACGGGCAAACACACATGTGCTGCATAGTAATAATAAAAAGGTAGAAAAATCGACCTACGAATCTATAATTAAATAGGTTAAACTAGGGTTTTGCCCAGTACTACAGATCAAGGTTCAAAAAATCCAACTACGGGGTTCGAACAACCCCATTTCTAATCCAAGATTTTTTTCGACCTCATCCAATGGCCTCAAACTATAGGCCGGGTTAGCATCTAGTGCAGTATGTGTGAGAATGTATGCACTATGTGTGCTATAACTTGTGTGTCTTTCAAATTTGAACCAAATTTGAATAAGTTTGAAATATTTGAAATGGGGCTTTTGGCTTAAACGTTTGAAACCCAAAACGACTTCTCCTCATGCTAGACTTCATAAGACCGAGTTTAGGGTTAGGGGTAGATACATGATTTGTCTGGTTTGAATATGTCTAAACCTTGTTTATCAACTTGAATGCTTACTATATGACATAAGAAGACCATGTGCTTTTGTTTTTCATTTTTCTATTTTTTAAGAATTTTATGCACATTTGATTCTGGTCAAATCCTAGGTTCAACCAAGATTTAAACAAGTTTCAAGCATGAAAATGAAAACGTAATCCAAGATCCTTCTTAATTAGTCACTCTAAAATATATGAAGCTTTTGGGACGTACTTGAAATTTCCATGTTTGAAACCCAAAACCAATTCTCTTCATGATTGACTTCATAAGACAGAGTTTAGGGGTAGGGGTAGATATACACATGATTTTTCTGGTTTGAATATGTCTAGACCTTGTTTATCAACTTGAGTGTTTACTATATGACATAATTAAGAAGGCTATGTGCTTTGGTTTTTCATTCTTTAGATTTTTTGTCTGAATAATTTTTATGCCCATTTGAATCTTGGTCAAATCCTAGGTTTGACCAAGATTTAAATAAGTTTAAAACATGGAAATGAAAAGGTAAAAGCATCGATCCTTCTTAGTCGCTCTAAAATGAAGCTGAATTTTGGGAGGTTTTTGAAATTTCCATGTTTGAAACCTAAAACCACTTATCTTCATGCTTGACTTCGTCATAAGACAGAGTTTAGGGGTTTTAATTAGGGGGTAGATACATGATTTGTCTAGCTAGTTTGAATATGTCTAGACCTTGTTTATCAACTTGAATGCTTACTAGCTATATGACATAAGAGGACTATGTGCATTGGTATTTCATTTTTTGATTTTTATGCCCATTTGAGAATCTTGGTAAAATCCTAGGTTTGTTGAGCAAGATTTAAACAAGTTTAACATGTGAAAATGATAAGGTAATTAAGTCTGGATCTTTCTCTTAGTAACTCTAAAATGAAGCTTTTGGGAGGTTCTTGAATTTACCATGTTTGAAACCCAAAACCACCGTACTTCTTTTCATGCTTGACTTCATAAGACAGAGTTTAGGGTTAGGGGTAGATACATGATTTTTCTGGTTTGAATATGTCTAGACCATGTTTATCAACTTGAATGCTTACTATATGACATAAGAAGGCTATGTGCTTTGGTTTTTCATTCTTTCGATTTTTTCTGAATTTTTATGCCCATTTGAATCTTGGTCAAATCCTAGGTTCGACCAAGATTTAAACAAGTTTAAAACATGACAATGAAAAGGTAATTAATCATGGATCCTTCTTAATTAACCAGCCAGTCTAATTAAAATGAAGCTTTTTGGGAGGTTTTTGAAATTTCCATGTTTGAAACCCAAAACCACACTTCTCTGCTTCATGCTTGACTTCATATATAATTAAGACAAAGTTTAGGGTTAGGGGGTACATGATTTGTCTGGTTTGAATATGTCTAGACCTTGTTTATCAACTTTTGAATGCTTACTATATATATGTATGTGACATAAGAAAACTATGTGCTTTGGTTTTTCATTTTTCTGATTTTTTTGGAATTTTGATGCACATTTGAATCTTGGTCAAATCCTAGGTTTGACCAAGATTTAAACAAGTATAGAACATGGAAATGAAAATGGAAGCCTGTATCCTTCTTAGTCACCCTAAAATGAAGTTTTTGGGAGGTTTTTGAAATTTCCATGTTTGAAACCCAAAACCACTTATCTTCATGCTTGACTTCGTCATAAGACAGAGTTTAGGGGTTAGGGGGTAGATACATGATTTGTCTAGCTAGTTTGAATATGTCCAGACCTTGTTTATCAACTTTAATGCTTACTATATGACATATAAGAAGACTATGTGCGCTTTGGTTTTTCATTTTTATGTTTTTTTTTATTTTATGCCCATTTGAATCTTGGTCAAATCCTAGAGATTGACTTCATAATACAGAGTTTAGGGTTAGGGGTAGATATACACATGATTTTTCTGGTTTGAATATGTCTAGACCTTATTTATCAACTTGAGTGTTTACTATATGACATAATTAAGAAGGCTATGTGCTTTGGTTTTTCATTCTTTAGATTTTTTGTCTGAATTTTTATGCCCATTTGAATCTTGGTCAAATCCTAGGTTTGACCAAGATTTAAATAAGTTTAAAACATGGAAATGAAAAGGTAAAAGCATCGATCCTTCTTAGTCGCTCTAAAATGAAGCTGAATTTTGGGAGGTTTTTGAAATTTCCATGTTTGAAACCCAAAACCACTTCTCTTCATGCTTGACTTCATAAGACGAAGTAGGGACGATAGGGGGTAGATACATGATTTGTCTGGTTAATTTGGATATATCTAGACCTTGTTTATCAACTTGAATGCTTATGATATGACATAAGAACACTATGTGCTTTTTTTTTTTTTTTGTGCCCATTTGAATCTTGGTCAAATCCTAGGTTTGACCAAGATTTAAACAAGTATAGAACATGAAAATGAAAAGGGAAGCCTGTATCCTTCTTACTCACCCTAAAATGAAGTTTTGGGAGGTTTTTGAAATGTCCATGTTTGAAACCCAAAACCACTTCTCTTCATTCTTGACTTCTTAAGACATAGTTTAGGGGTTAGCGGGTAGATACATGATTAGTATGGTTTGAATATGTCTAGACCTTGTTTATCAACTTTAATGCTTACTACATGACATAAGAAGACTATGTGCTTTGGTTTTTCATTTTTCTGTTTTTTTTTTGAATTTTCTGCCAATTTTGTTTGACCAAGATTTAGACAAGTTTTACACGTGAAAACGAATAAGTAAGCCTGGATCCTTCTTAGTCACTCCAAAATGTACCAATTGATAGGTGCGTTAACTTTGCTTCATGGAAAAAATAATGTCATGTAAATGAGTTAACTTGGATTTCCTACCCTTGAATCCATAGGAAACTTTGTTCTAATGCACTATAATAATCAACCGAGTTTTTACACCAACAGGTCTGTCACTTACGTGTGGTGCCCATGCGTGAGGTCCCACACTTCAGTGAGCACAAGTCACGTGCAATAGGTACGCAAACTCCCAGCCATTTTCTTTGTCAAGAGAAGACGCATCAGGATGCGTATTGGAAGTCTGTGGGTCCTTCTGGATCCTTCGGTCGTCCCTCTAAAAAAAAAAAATCTCTCTCATTCTCGGCCTCGCTCGACTCGCTCGCTCGCTCGCTCGCTCACCTCCTGCTCACTGACAAACCCTGCACAAAAGTCAACATCATCACCCGAAAAAGGGGAGACACCATAATTCTCTCCCTTCTTCTCTCCTTCCGAGTGATCCCTCTTCCTCCGAGTTTCACTCGACGGGCAAACACACATGTGCTGCATAGTAATAATAAAAAGGTAGAAAAATCGACCTACGAATCTATAATTAAATAGGTTAAACTAGGGTTTTGCCCAGTACTACAGATCAAGGTTCAAAAAATCCAACTACGGGGTTCGAACAACCCCATTTCTAATCCAAGATTTTTTTCGACCTCATCCAATGGCCTCAAACTATAGGCCGGGTTAGCATCTAGTGCAGTATGTGTGAGAATGTATGCACTATGTGTGCTATAACTTGTGTGTCTTTCAAATTTGAATAAGTTTGAAATATTTGAAATGGGGCTTTTGGCTTAAACGTTTGAAACCCAAAACGACTTCTCCTCATGCTAGACTTCATAAGACCGAGTTTAGGGTTAGGGGGTAGATACATGATTTGTCTGGTTTGAATATGTCTAAACCTTGTTTATCAACTTGAATGCTTACTATATGACATAAGAAGACCATGTGCTTTTGTTTTTCATTTTTCTATTTTTTTAAGAATTTTATGCACATTTGATTCTGGTCAAATCCTAGGTTCAACCAAGATTTAAACAAGTTTCAAGCATGAAAATGAAAACGTAATCCAAGATCCTTCTTAATTAGTCACTCTAAAATATATGAAGCTTTTGGGACGTACTTGAAATTTCCATGTTTGAAACCCAAAACCAATTCTCTTCATGATTGACTTCATAAGACAGAGTTTAGGGGTAGGGGTAGATATACACATGATTTTTCTGGTTTGAATATGTCTAGACCTTGTTTATCAACTTGAGTGTTTACTATATGACATAATTAAGAAGGCTATGTGCTTTGGTTTTTCATTCTTTAGATTTTTTGTCTGAATAATTTTTATGCCCATTTGAATCTTGGTCAAATCCTAGGTTTGACCAAGATTTAAATAAGTTTAAAACATGGAAATGAAAAGGTAAAAGCATCGATCCTTCTTAGTCGCTCTAAAATGAAGCTGAATTTTGGGAGGTTTTTGAAATTTCCATGTTTGAAACCTAAAACCACTTATCTTCATGCTTGACTTCGTCATAAGACAGAGTTTAGGGGTTTTAATTAGGGGGTAGATACATGATTTGTCTAGCTAGTTTGAATATGTCTAGACCTTGTTTATCAACTTGAATGCTTACTAGCTATATGACATAAGAGGACTATGTGCATTGGTATTTCATTTTTTGATTTTTATGCCCATTTGAGAATCTTGGTAAAATCCTAGGTTTGTTGAGCAAGATTTAAACAAGTTTAACATGTGAAAATGATAAGGTAATTAAGTCTGGATCTTTCTCTTAGTAACTCTAAAATGAAGCTTTTGGGAGGTTCTTGAATTTACCATGTTTGAAACCCAAAACCACCGTACTTCTTTTCATGCTTGACTTCATAAGACAGAGTTTAGGGTTAGGGGTAGATACATGATTTTTCTGGTTTGAATATGTCTAGACCATGTTTATCAACTTGAATGCTTACTATATGACATAAGAAGGCTATGTGCTTTGGTTTTTCATTCTTTCGATTTTTTTCTGAATTTTTATGCCCATTTGAATCTTGGTCAAATCCTAGGTTCGACCAAGATTTAAACAAGTTTAAAACATGACAATGAAAAGGTAATTAATCATGGATCCTTCTTAATTAACCAGCCAGTCTAATTAAAATGAAGCTTTTTGGGAGGTTTTTGAAATTTCCATGTTTGAAACCCAAAACCACACTTCTCTGCTTCATGCTTGACTTCATATATAATTAAGACAAAGTTTAGGGTTAGGGGGTACATGATTTGTCTGGTTTGAATATGTCTAGACCTTGTTTATCAACTTTTGAATGCTTACTATATATATGTATGTGACATAAGAAAACTATGTGCTTTGGTTTTTCATTTTTCTGATTTTTTTGGAATTTTGATGCACATTTGAATCTTGGTCAAATCCTAGGTTTGACCAAGATTTAAACAAGTATAGAACATGGAAATGAAAAATGGAAGCCTGTATCCTTCTTAGTCACCCTAAAATGAAGTTTTTGGGAGGTTTTTGAAATTTCCATGTTTGAAACCCAAAACCACTTATCTTCATGCTTGACTTCGTCATAAGACAGAGTTTAGGGGTTAGGGGGTAGATACATGATTTGTCTAGCTAGTTTGAATATGTCCAGACCTTGTTTATCAACTTTAATGCTTACTATATGACATATAAGAAGACTATGTGCGCTTTGGTTTTTCATTTTTATGTTTTTTTATTTTATGCCCATTTGAATCTTGGTCAAATCCTAGAGATTGACTTCATAATACAGAGTTTAGGGTTAGGGGTAGATATACACATGATTTTTCTGGTTTGAATATGTCTAGACCTTATTTATCAACTTGAGTGTTTACTATATGACATAATTAAGAAGGCTATGTGCTTTGGTTTTTCATTCTTTAGATTTTTTGTCTGAATTTTTATGCCCATTTGAATCTTGGTCAAATCCTAGGTTTGACCAAGATTTAAATAAGTTTAAAACATGGAAATGAAAAGGTAAAAGCATCGATCCTTCTTAGTCGCTCTAAAATGAAGCTGAATTTTGGGAGGTTTTTGAAATTTCCATGTTTGAAACCCAAAACCACTTCTCTTCATGCTTGACTTCATAAGACGAAGTAGGGACGATAGGGGGTAGATACATGATTTGTCTGGTTAATTTGGATATATCTAGACCTTGTTTATCAACTTGAATGCTTATGATATGACATAAGAACACTATGTGCTTTTTTTTATTTTTTTGTGCCCATTTGAATCTTGGTCAAATCCTAGGTTTGACCAAGATTTAAACAAGTATAGAACATGAAAATGAAAAGGGAAGCCTGTATCCTTCTTACTCACCCTAAAATGAAGTTTTGGGAGGTTTTTGAAATGTCCATGTTTGAAACCCAAAACCACTTCTCTTCATTCTTGACTTCTTAAGACATAGTTTAGGGGTTAGCGGGTAGATACATGATTAGTATGGTTTGAATATGTCTAGACCTTGTTTATCAACTTTAATGCTTACTACATGACATAAGAAGACTATGTGCTTTGGTTTTTCATTTTTCTGTTTTTTTTTGAATTTTCTGCCAATTTTGTTTGACCAAGATTTAGACAAGTTTTACACGTGAAAACGAATAAGTAAGCCTGGATCCTTCTTAGTCACTCCAAAATGTACCAATTGATAGGTGCGTTAACTTTGCTTCATGGAAAAAATAATGTCATGTAAATGAGTTAACTTGGATTTCCTACCCTTGAATCCATAGGAAACTTTGTTCTAATGCACTATAATAATCAACCGAGTTTTTACACCAACAGGTCTGTCACTTACGTGTGGTGCCCATGCGTGAGGTCCCACACTTCAGTGAGCACAAGTCACGTGCAATAGGTACGCAAACTCCCAGCCATTTTCTTTGTCAAGAGAAAGACGCATCAGGATGCGTATTGGAAGTCTGTGGGTCCTTCTGGATCCTTCGGTCGTCCCTCTAAAAAAAAAAAATCTCTCTCATTCTCGGCCTCGCTCGACTCGCTCGCTCGCACCTCCTGCTCACTGACAAACCCTGCACAAAAGTCAACATCATCACCCGAAAAAGGGGAGACACCATAATTCTCTCCCTTCTTCTCTCCTTCCGAGTGATCCCTCTTCCTCCGAGTTTCACTCGACGGGCAAACACACATGTGCTGCATAGTAATAATAAAAAGGTAGAAAAATCGACCTACGAATCTATAATTAAATAGGTTAAACTAGGGTTTTGCCCAGTACTACAGATCAAGGTTCAAAAAATCCAACTACGGGGTTCGAACAACCCCATTTCTAATCCAAGATTTTTTCGACCTCATCCAATGGCCTCAAACTATAGGCCGGGTTAGCATCTAGTGCAGTATGTGTGAGAATGTATGCACTATGTGTGCTATAACTTGTGTGTCTTTCAAATTTGAATAAGTTTGAAATATTTGAAATGGGGCTTTTGGCTTAAACGTTTGAAACCCAAAACGACTTCTCCTCATGCTAGACTTCATAAGACCGAGTTTAGGGTTAGGGGGTAGATACATGATTTGTCTGGTTTGAATATGTCTAAACCTTGTTTATCAACTTGAATGCTTACTATATGACATAAGAAGACCATGTGCTTTTGTTTTTCATTTTTCTATTTTTTTAAGAATTTTATGCACATTTGATTCTGGTCAAATCCTAGGTTCAACCAAGATTTAAACAAGTTTCAAGCATGAAAATGAAAACGTAATCCAAGATCCTTCTTAATTAGTCACTCTAAAATATATGAAGCTTTTGGGACGTACTTGAAATTTCCATGTTTGAAACCCAAAACCAATTCTCTTCATGATTGACTTCATAAGACAGAGTTTAGGGGTAGGGGTAGATATACACATGATTTTTCTGGTTTGAATATGTCTAGACCTTGTTTATCAACTTGAGTGTTTACTATATGACATAATTAAGAAGGCTATGTGCTTTGGTTTTTCATTCTTTAGATTTTTTGTCTGAATAATTTTTATGCCCATTTGAATCTTGGTCAAATCCTAGGTTTGACCAAGATTTAAATAAGTTTAAAACATGGAAATGAAAAGGTAAAAGCATCGATCCTTCTTAGTCGCTCTAAAATGAAGCTGAATTTTGGGAGGTTTTTGAAATTTCCATGTTTGAAACCTAAAACCACTTATCTTCATGCTTGACTTCGTCATAAGACAGAGTTTAGGGGTTTTAATTAGGGGGTAGATACATGATTTGTCTAGCTAGTTTGAATATGTCTAGACCTTGTTTATCAACTTGAATGCTTACTAGCTATATGACATAAGAGGACTATGTGCATTGGTATTTCATTTTTTGATTTTTATGCCCATTTGAGAATCTTGGTAAAATCCTAGGTTTGTTGAGCAAGATTTAAACAAGTTTAACATGTGAAAATGATAAGGTAATTAAGTCTGGATCTTTCTCTTAGTAACTCTAAAATGAAGCTTTTGGGAGGTTCTTGAATTTACCATGTTTGAAACCCAAAACCACCGTACTTCTTTTCATGCTTGACTTCATAAGACAGAGTTTAGGGTTAGGGGTAGATACATGATTTTTCTGGTTTGAATATGTCTAGACCATGTTTATCAACTTGAATGCTTACTATATGACATAAGAAGGCTATGTGCTTTGGTTTTTCATTCTTTCGATTTTTTCTGAATTTTTATGCCCATTTGAATCTTGGTCAAATCCTAGGTTCGACCAAGATTTAAACAAGTTTAAAACATGACAATGAAAAGGTAATTAATCATGGATCCTTCTTAATTAACCAGCCAGTCTAATTAAAATGAAGCTTTTTGGGAGGTTTTTGAAATTTCCATGTTTGAAACCCAAAACCACACTTCTCTGCTTCATGCTTGACTTCATATATAATTAAGACAAAGTTTAGGGTTAGGGGGTACATGATTTGTCTGGTTTGAATATGTCTAGACCTTGTTTATCAACTTTTGAATGCTTACTATATATATGTATGTGACATAAGAAAACTATGTGCTTTGGTTTTTCATTTTTCTGATTTTTTTGGAATTTTGATGCACATTTGAATCTTGGTCAAATCCTAGGTTTGACCAAGATTTAAACAAGTATAGAACATGGAAATGAAAATGGAAGCCTGTATCCTTCTTAGTCACCCTAAAATGAAGTTTTTGGGAGGTTTTTGAAATTTCCATGTTTGAAACCCAAAACCACTTATCTTCATGCTTGACTTCGTCATAAGACAGAGTTTAGGGGTTAGGGGGTAGATACATGATTTGTCTAGCTAGTTTGAATATGTCCAGACCTTGTTTATCAACTTTAATGCTTACTATATGACATATAAGAAGACTATGTGCGCTTTGGTTTTTCATTTTTATGTTTTTTTTTATTTTATGCCCATTTGAATCTTGGTCAAATCCTAGAGATTGACTTCATAATACAGAGTTTAGGGTTAGGGGTAGATATACACATGATTTTTCTGGTTTGAATATGTCTAGACCTTATTTATCAACTTGAGTGTTTACTATATGACATAATTAAGAAGGCTATGTGCTTTGGTTTTTCATTCTTTAGATTTTTTGTCTGAATTTTTATGCCCATTTGAATCTTGGTCAAATCCTAGGTTTGACCAAGATTTAAATAAGTTTAAAACATGGAAATGAAAAGGTAAAAGCATCGATCCTTCTTAGTCGCTCTAAAATGAAGCTGAATTTTGGGAGGTTTTTGAAATTTCCATGTTTGAAACCCAAAACCACTTCTCTTCATGCTTGACTTCATAAGACGAAGTAGGGACGATAGGGGGTAGATACATGATTTGTCTGGTTAATTTGGATATATCTAGACCTTGTTTATCAACTTGAATGCTTATGATATGACATAAGAACACTATGTGCTTTTTTTTATTTTTTTGTGCCCATTTGAATCTTGGTCAAATCCTAGGTTTGACCAAGATTTAAACAAGTATAGAACATGAAAATGAAAAGGGAAGCCTGTATCCTTCTTACTCACCCTAAAATGAAGTTTTGGGAGGTTTTTGAAATGTCCATGTTTGAAACCCAAAACCACTTCTCTTCATTCTTGACTTCTTAAGACATAGTTTAGGGGTTAGCGGGTAGATACATGATTAGTATGGTTTGAATATGTCTAGACCTTGTTTATCAACTTTAATGCTTACTACATGACATAAGAAGACTATGTGCTTTGGTTTTTCATTTTTCTGTTTTTTTTTGAATTTTCTGCCAATTTTGTTTGACCAAGATTTAGACAAGTTTTACACGTGAAAACGAATAAGTAAGCCTGGATCCTTCTTAGTCACTCCAAAATGTACCAATTGATAGGTGCGTTAACTTTGCTTCATGGAAAAAATAATGTCATGTAAATGAGTTAACTTGGATTTCCTACCCTTGAATCCATAGGAAACTTTGTTCTAATGCACTATAATAATCAACCGAGTTTTTACACCAACAGGTCTGTCACTTACGTGTGGTGCCCATGCGTGAGGTCCCACACTTCAGTGAGCACAAGTCACGTGCAATAGGTACGCAAACTCCCAGCCATTTTCTTTGTCAAGAGAAAGACGCATCAGGATGCGTATTGGAAGTCTGTGGGTCCTTCTGGATCCTTCGGTCGTCCCTCTAAAAAAAAAAATCTCTCTCATTCTCGGCCTCGCTCGACTCGCTCGCTCGCTCGCACCTCCTGCTCACTGACAAACCCTGCACAAAAGTCAACATCATCACCCGAAAAAGGGGAGACACCATAATTCTCTCCCTTCTTCTCTCCTTCCGAGTGATCCCTTCTTCCTCCGAGTTTCACTCGACGGGCAAACACACATGTGCTGCATAGTAATAATAAAAAGGTAGAAAAATCGACCTACGAATCTATAATTAAATAGGTTAAACTAGGGTTTTGCCCAGTACTACAGATCAAGGTTCAAAAAATCCAACTACGGGGTTCGAACAACCCCATTTCTAATCCAAGATTTTTTTCGACCTCATCCAATGGCCTCAAACTATAGGCCGGGTTAGCATCTAGTGCAGTATGTGTGAGAATGTATGCACTATGTGTGCTATAACTTGTGTGTCTTTCAAATTTGAATAAGTTTGAAATATTTGAAATGGGGCTTTTGGCTTAAACGTTTGAAACCCAAAACGACTTCTCCTCATGCTAGACTTCATAAGACCGAGTTTAGGGTTAGGGGGTAGATACATGATTTGTCTGGTTTGAATATGTCTAAACCTTGTTTATCAACTTGAATGCTTACTATATGACATAAGAAGACCATGTGCTTTTGTTTTTCATTTTTCTATTTTTTTAAGAATTTTATGCACATTTGATTCTGGTCAAATCCTAGGTTCAACCAAGATTTAAACAAGTTTCAAGCATGAAAATGAAAACGTAATCCAAGATCCTTCTTAATTAGTCACTCTAAAATATATGAAGCTTTTGGGACGTACTTGAAATTTCCATGTTTGAAACCCAAAACCAATTCTCTTCATGATTGACTTCATAAGACAGAGTTTAGGGGTAGGGGTAGATATACACATGATTTTTCTGGTTTGAATATGTCTAGACCTTGTTTATCAACTTGAGTGTTTACTATATGACATAATTAAGAAGGCTATGTGCTTTGGTTTTTCATTCTTTAGATTTTTTGTCTGAATAATTTTTATGCCCATTTGAATCTTGGTCAAATCCTAGGTTTGACCAAGATTTAAATAAGTTTAAAACATGGAAATGAAAAGGTAAAAGCATCGATCCTTCTTAGTCGCTCTAAAATGAAGCTGAATTTTGGGAGGTTTTTGAAATTTCCATGTTTGAAACCTAAAACCACTTATCTTCATGCTTGACTTCGTCATAAGACAGAGTTTAGGGGTTTTAATTAGGGGGTAGATACATGATTTGTCTAGCTAGTTTGAATATGTCTAGACCTTGTTTATCAACTTGAATGCTTACTAGCTATATGACATAAGAGGACTATGTGCATTGGTATTTCATTTTTTGATTTTTATGCCCATTTGAGAATCTTGGTAAAATCCTAGGTTTGTTGAGCAAGATTTAAACAAGTTTAACATGTGAAAATGATAAGGTAATTAAGTCTGGATCTTTCTCTTAGTAACTCTAAAATGAAGCTTTTGGGAGGTTCTTGAATTTACCATGTTTGAAACCCAAAACCACCGTACTTCTTTTCATGCTTGACTTCATAAGACAGAGTTTAGGGTTAGGGGTAGATACATGATTTTTCTGGTTTGAATATGTCTAGACCATGTTTATCAACTTGAATGCTTACTATATGACATAAGAAGGCTATGTGCTTTGGTTTTTCATTCTTTCGATTTTTTTCTGAATTTTTATGCCCATTTGAATCTTGGTCAAATCCTAGGTTCGACCAAGATTTAAACAAGTTTAAAACATGACAATGAAAAGGTAATTAATCATGGATCCTTCTTAATTAACCAGCCAGTCTAATTAAAATGAAGCTTTTTGGGAGGTTTTTGAAATTTCCATGTTTGAAACCCAAAACCACACTTCTCTGCTTCATGCTTGACTTCATATATAATTAAGACAAAGTTTAGGGTTAGGGGGTACATGATTTGTCTGGTTTGAATATGTCTAGACCTTGTTTATCAACTTTTGAATGCTTACTATATATATGTATGTGACATAAGAAAACTATGTGCTTTGGTTTTTCATTTTTCTGATTTTTTTGGAATTTTGATGCACATTTGAATCTTGGTCAAATCCTAGGTTTGACCAAGATTTAAACAAGTATAGAACATGGAAATGAAAATGGAAGCCTGTATCCTTCTTAGTCACCCTAAAATGAAGTTTTTGGGAGGTTTTTGAAATTTCCATGTTTGAAACCCAAAACCACTTATCTTCATGCTTGACTTCGTCATAAGACAGAGTTTAGGGGTTAGGGGGTAGATACATGATTTGTCTAGCTAGTTTGAATATGTCCAGACCTTGTTTATCAACTTTAATGCTTACTATATGACATATAAGAAGACTATGTGCGCTTTGGTTTTTCATTTTTATGTTTTTTTTATTTTATGCCCATTTGAATCTTGGTCAAATCCTAGAGATTGACTTCATAATACAGAGTTTAGGGTTAGGGGTAGATATACACATGATTTTTCTGGTTTGAATATGTCTAGACCTTATTTATCAACTTGAGTGTTTACTATATGACATAATTAAGAAGGCTATGTGCTTTGGTTTTTCATTCTTTAGATTTTTTGTCTGAATTTTTATGCCCATTTGAATCTTGGTCAAATCCTAGGTTTGACCAAGATTTAAATAAGTTTAAAACATGGAAATGAAAAGGTAAAAGCATCGATCCTTCTTAGTCGCTCTAAAATGAAGCTGAATTTTGGGAGGTTTTTGAAATTTCCATGTTTGAAACCCAAAACCACTTCTCTTCATGCTTGACTTCATAAGACGAAGTAGGGACGATAGGGGGTAGATACATGATTTGTCTGGTTAATTTGGATATATCTAGACCTTGTTTATCAACTTGAATGCTTATGATATGACATAAGAACACTATGTGCTTTTTTTTATTTTTTTGTGCCCATTTGAATCTTGGTCAAATCCTAGGTTTGACCAAGATTTAAACAAGTATAGAACATGAAAATGAAAAGGGAAGCCTGTATCCTTCTTACTCACCCTAAAATGAAGTTTTGGGAGGTTTTTGAAATGTCCATGTTTGAAACCCAAAACCACTTCTCTTCATTCTTGACTTCTTAAGACATAGTTTAGGGGTTAGCGGGTAGATACATGATTAGTATGGTTTGAATATGTCTAGACCTTGTTTATCAACTTTAATGCTTACTACATGACATAAGAAGACTATGTGCTTTGGTTTTTCATTTTTCTGTTTTTTTTTGAATTTTCTGCCAATTTTGTTTGACCAAGATTTAGACAAGTTTTACACGTGAAAACGAATAAGTAAGCCTGGATCCTTCTTAGTCACTCCAAAATGTACCAATTGATAGGTGCGTTAACTTTGCTTCATGGAAAAAATAATGTCATGTAAATGAGTTAACTTGGATTTCCTACCCTTGAATCCATAGGAAACTTTGTTCTAATGCACTATAATAATCAACCGAGTTTTTACACCAACAGGTCTGTCACTTACGTGTGGTGCCCATGCGTGAGGTCCCACACTTCAGTGAGCACAAGTCACGTGCAATAGGTACGCAAACTCCCAGCCATTTTCTTTGTCAAGAGAAAGACGCATCAGGATGCGTATTGGAAGTCTGTGGGTCCTTCTGGATCCTTCGGTCGTCCCTCTAAAAAAAAAAAATCTCTCTCATTCTCGGCCTCGCTCGCTCGCTCGCTCGCTCGCTCGCACCTCCTGCTCACTGACAAACCCTGCACAAAAGTCAACATCATCACCCGAAAAAGGGGAGACACCATAATTCTCTCCCTTCTTCTCTCCTTCCGAGTGATCCCTTCTTCCTCCGAGTTTCACTCGACGGGCAAACACACATGTGCTGCATAGTAATAATAAAAAGGTAGAAAAATCGACCTACGAATCTATAATTAAATAGGTTAAACTAGGGTTTTGCCCAGTACTACAGATCAAGGTTCAAAAAATCCAACTACGGGGTTCGAACAACCCCATTTCTAATCCAAGATTTTTTCGACCTCATCCAATGGCCTCAAACTATAGGCCGGGTTAGCATCTAGTGCAGTATGTGTGAGAATGTATGCACTATGTGTGCTATAACTTGTGTGTCTTTCAAATTTGAATAAGTTTGAAATATTTGAAATGGGGCTTTTGGCTTAAACGTTTGAAACCCAAAACGACTTCTCCTCATGCTAGACTTCATAAGACCGAGTTTAGGGTTAGGGGGTAGATACATGATTTGTCTGGTTTGAATATGTCTAAACCTTGTTTATCAACTTGAATGCTTACTATATGACATAAGAAGACCATGTGCTTTTGTTTTTCATTTTTCTATTTTTTTAAGAATTTTATGCACATTTGATTCTGGTCAAATCCTAGGTTCAACCAAGATTTAAACAAGTTTCAAGCATGAAAATGAAAACGTAATCCAAGATCCTTCTTAATTAGTCACTCTAAAATATATGAAGCTTTTGGGACGTACTTGAAATTTCCATGTTTGAAACCCAAAACCAATTCTCTTCATGATTGACTTCATAAGACAGAGTTTAGGGTTAGGGGTAGATATACACATGATTTTTCTGGTTTGAATATGTCTAGACCTTGTTTATCAACTTGAGTGTTTACTATATGACATAATTAAGAAGGCTATGTGCTTTGGTTTTTCATTCTTTAGATTTTTTGTCTGAATAATTTTTATGCCCATTTGAATCTTGGTCAAATCCTAGGTTTGACCAAGATTTAAATAAGTTTAAAACATGGAAATGAAAAGGTAAAAGCATCGATCCTTCTTAGTCGCTCTAAAATGAAGCTGAATTTTGGGAGGTTTTTGAAATTTCCATGTTTGAAACCTAAAACCACTTATCTTCATGCTTGACTTCGTCATAAGACATAGTTTAGGGGTTTTAATTAGGGGGTAGATACATGATTTGTCTAGCTAGTTTGAATATGTCTAGACCTTGTTTATCAACTTGAATGCTTACTAGCTATATGACATAAGAGGACTATGTGCATTGGTATTTCATTTTTTGATTTTTATGCCCATTTGAGAATCTTGGTAAAATCCTAGGTTTGTTGAGCAAGATTTAAACAAGTTTAACATGTGAAAATGATAAGGTAATTAAGTCTGGATCTTTCTCTTAGTAACTCTAAAATGAAGCTTTTGGGAGGTTCTTGAATTTACCATGTTTGAAACCCAAAACCACCGTACTTCTTTTCATGCTTGACTTCATAAGACAGAGTTTAGGGTTAGGGGTAGATACATGATTTTTCTGGTTTGAATATGTCTAGACCATGTTTATCAACTTGAATGCTTACTATATGACATAAGAAGGCTATGTGCTTTGGTTTTTCATTCTTTCGATTTTTTCTGAATTTTTATGCCCATTTGAATCTTGGTCAAATCCTAGGTTCGACCAAGATTTAAACAAGTTTAAAACATGACAATGAAAAGGTAATTAATCATGGATCCTTCTTAATTAACCAGCCAGTCTAATTAAAATGAAGCTTTTTGGGAGGTTTTTGAAATTTCCATGTTTGAAACCCAAAACCACACTTCTCTGCTTCATGCTTGACTTCATATATAATTAAGACAAAGTTTAGGGTTAGGGGGTACATGATTTGTCTGGTTTGAATATGTCTAGACCTTGTTTATCAACTTTTGAATGCTTACTATATATATGTATGTGACATAAGAAAACTATGTGCTTTGGTTTTTCATTTTTCTGATTTTTTTGGAATTTTGATGCACATTTGAATCTTGGTCAAATCCTAGGTTTGACCAAGATTTAAACAAGTATAGAACATGGAAATGAAAATGGAAGCCTGTATCCTTCTTAGTCACCCTAAAATGAAGTTTTTGGGAGGTTTTTGAAATTTCCATGTTTGAAACCCAAAACCACTTATCTTCATGCTTGACTTCGTCATAAGACAGAGTTTAGGGGTTAGGGGGTAGATACATGATTTGTCTAGCTAGTTTGAATATGTCCAGACCTTGTTTATCAACTTTAATGCTTACTATATGACATATAAGAAGACTATGTGCGCTTTGGTTTTTCATTTTTATGTTTTTTTTATTTTATGCCCATTTGAATCTTGGTCAAATCCTAGAGATTGACTTCATAATACAGAGTTTAGGGTTAGGGGTAGATATACACATGATTTTTCTGGTTTGAATATGTCTAGACCTTATTTATCAACTTGAGTGTTTACTATATGACATAATTAAGAAGGCTATGTGCTTTGGTTTTTCATTCTTTAGATTTTTTGTCTGAATTTTTATGCCCATTTGAATCTTGGTCAAATCCTAGGTTTGACCAAGATTTAAATAAGTTTAAAACATGGAAATGAAAAGGTAAAAGCATCGATCCTTCTTAGTCGCTCTAAAATGAAGCTGAATTTTGGGAGGTTTTTGAAATTTCCATGTTTGAAACCCAAAACCACTTCTCTTCATGCTTGACTTCATAAGACGAAGTAGGGACGATAGGGGGTAGATACATGATTTGTCTGGTTAATTTGGATATATCTAGACCTTGTTTATCAACTTGAATGCTTATGATATGACATAAGAACACTATGTGCTTTTTTTTATTTTTTTTGTGCCCATTTGAATCTTGGTCAAATCCTAGGTTTGACCAAGATTTAAACAAGTATAGAACATGAAAATGAAAAGGGAAGCCTGTATCCTTCTTACTCACCCTAAAATGAAGTTTTGGGAGGTTTTTGAAATGTCCATGTTTGAAACCCAAAACCACTTCTCTTCATTCTTGACTTCTTAAGACATAGTTTAGGGGTTAGCGGGTAGATACATGATTAGTATGGTTTGAATATGTCTAGACCTTGTTTATCAACTTTAATGCTTACTACATGACATAAGAAGACTATGTGCTTTGGTTTTTCATTTTTCTGTTTTTTTTTTGAATTTTCTGCCAATTTTGTTTGACCAAGATTTAGACAAGTTTTACACGTGAAAACGAATAAGTAAGCCTGGATCCTTCTTAGTCACTCCAAAATGTACCAATTGATAGGTGCGTTAACTTTGCTTCATGGAAAAAATAATGTCATGTAAATGAGTTAACTTGGATTTCCTACCCTTGAATCCATAGGAAACTTTGTTCTAATGCACTATAATAATCAACCGAGTTTTTACACCAACAGGTCTGTCACTTACGTGTGGTGCCCATGCGTGAGGTCCCACACTTCAGTGAGCACAAGTCACGTGCAATAGGTACGCAAACTCCCAGCCATTTTCTTTGTCAAGAGGGACGCATCGGATGCGTATTGGAAGGGAAGGGTCTTCGTCCTCAAAAAAAAAAAATCTCTCTCAAAAATTCTCGACTCGCTCGCTCGCTCGCTCGCTCGCTCGCACCTCCTGCTCACTGACAAACCCTGCACAAAAGTCAACATCATCACCCGAAAAAGGGGAGACACCATAATTCTCTCCCTTCTTCTCTCCTTCCGAGTGATCCCTTCTTCCTCCGAGTTTCACTCGACGGGCAAACACACATGTGCTGCATAGTAATAATAAAAAGGTAGAAAAATCGACCTACGAATCTATAATTAAATAGGTTAAACTAGGGTTTTGCCCAGTACTACAGATCAAGGTTCAAAAAATCCAACTACGGGGTTCGAACAACCCCATTTCTAATCCAAGATTTTTTCGACCTCATCCAATGGCCTCAAACTATAGGCCGGGTTAGCATCTAGTGCAGTATGTGTGAGAATGTATGCACTATGTGTGCTATAACTTGTGTGTCTTTCAAATTTGAATAAGTTTGAAATATTTGAAATGGGGCTTTTGGCTTAAACGTTTGAAACCCAAAACGACTTCTCCTCATGCTAGACTTCATAAGACCGAGTTTAGGGTTAGGGGGTAGATACATGATTTGTCTGGTTTGAATATGTCTAAACCTTGTTTATCAACTTGAATGCTTACTATATGACATAAGAAGACCATGTGCTTTTGTTTTTCATTTTTCTATTTTTTTAAGAATTTTATGCACATTTGATTCTGGTCAAATCCTAGGTTCAACCAAGATTTAAACAAGTTTCAAGCATGAAAATGAAAACGTAATCCAAGATCCTTCTTAATTAGTCACTCTAAAATATATGAAGCTTTTGGGACGTACTTGAAATTTCCATGTTTGAAACCCAAAACCAATTCTCTTCATGATTGACTTCATAAGACAGAGTTTAGGGGTAGGGGTAGATATACACATGATTTTTCTGGTTTGAATATGTCTAGACCTTGTTTATCAACTTGAGTGTTTACTATATGACATAATTAAGAAGGCTATGTGCTTTGGTTTTTCATTCTTTAGATTTTTTGTCTGAATAATTTTTATGCCCATTTGAATCTTGGTCAAATCCTAGGTTTGACCAAGATTTAAATAAGTTTAAAACATGGAAATGAAAAGGTAAAAGCATCGATCCTTCTTAGTCGCTCTAAAATGAAGCTGAATTTTGGGAGGTTTTTGAAATTTCCATGTTTGAAACCTAAAACCACTTATCTTCATGCTTGACTTCGTCATAAGACATAGTTTAGGGGTTTTAATTAGGGGGTAGATACATGATTTGTCTAGCTAGTTTGAATATGTCTAGACCTTGTTTATCAACTTGAATGCTTACTAGCTATATGACATAAGAGGACTATGTGCATTGGTATTTCATTTTTTGATTTTTATGCCCATTTGAGAATCTTGGTAAAATCCTAGGTTTGTTGAGCAAGATTTAAACAAGTTTAACATGTGAAAATGATAAGGTAATTAAGTCTGGATCTTTCTCTTAGTAACTCTAAAATGAAGCTTTTGGGAGGTTCTTGAATTTACCATGTTTGAAACCCAAAACCACCGTACTTCTTTTCATGCTTGACTTCATAAGACAGAGTTTAGGGTTAGGGGTAGATACATGATTTTTCTGGTTTGAATATGTCTAGACCATGTTTATCAACTTGAATGCTTACTATATGACATAAGAAGGCTATGTGCTTTGGTTTTTCATTCTTTCGATTTTTTCTGAATTTTTATGCCCATTTGAATCTTGGTCAAATCCTAGGTTCGACCAAGATTTAAACAAGTTTAAAACATGACAATGAAAAGGTAATTAATCATGGATCCTTCTTAATTAACCAGCCAGTCTAATTAAAATGAAGCTTTTTGGGAGGTTTTTGAAATTTCCATGTTTGAAACCCAAAACCACACTTCTCTGCTTCATGCTTGACTTCATATATAATTAAGACAAAGTTTAGGGTTAGGGGGTACATGATTTGTCTGGTTTGAATATGTCTAGACCTTGTTTATCAACTTTTGAATGCTTACTATATATATGTATGTGACATAAGAAAACTATGTGCTTTGGTTTTTCATTTTTCTGATTTTTTTGGAATTTTGATGCACATTTGAATCTTGGTCAAATCCTAGGTTTGACCAAGATTTAAACAAGTATAGAACATGGAAATGAAAATGGAAGCCTGTATCCTTCTTAGTCACCCTAAAATGAAGTTTTTGGGAGGTTTTTGAAATTTCCATGTTTGAAACCCAAAACCACTTATCTTCATGCTTGACTTCGTCATAAGACAGAGTTTAGGGGTTAGGGGGTAGATACATGATTTGTCTAGCTAGTTTGAATATGTCCAGACCTTGTTTATCAACTTTAATGCTTACTATATGACATATAAGAAGACTATGTGCGCTTTGGTTTTTCATTTTTATGTTTTTTTTTATTTTATGCCCATTTGAATCTTGGTCAAATCCTAGAGATTGACTTCATAATACAGAGTTTAGGGTTAGGGGTAGATATACACATGATTTTTCTGGTTTGAATATGTCTAGACCTTATTTATCAACTTGAGTGTTTACTATATGACATAATTAAGAAGGCTATGTGCTTTGGTTTTTCATTCTTTAGATTTTTTGTCTGAATTTTTATGCCCATTTGAATCTTGGTCAAATCCTAGGTTTGACCAAGATTTAAATAAGTTTAAAACATGGAAATGAAAAGGTAAAAGCATCGATCCTTCTTAGTCGCTCTAAAATGAAGCTGAATTTTGGGAGGTTTTTGAAATTTCCATGTTTGAAACCCAAAACCACTTCTCTTCATGCTTGACTTCATAAGACGAAGTAGGGACGATAGGGGGTAGATACATGATTTGTCTGGTTAATTTGGATATATCTAGACCTTGTTTATCAACTTGAATGCTTATGATATGACATAAGAACACTATGTGCTTTTTTTTATTTTTTTGTGCCCATTTGAATCTTGGTCAAATCCTAGGTTTGACCAAGATTTAAACAAGTATAGAACATGAAAATGAAAAGGGAAGCCTGTATCCTTCTTACTCACCCTAAAATGAAGTTTTGGGAGGTTTTTGAAATGTCCATGTTTGAAACCCAAAACCACTTCTCTTCATTCTTGACTTCTTAAGACATAGTTTAGGGGTTAGCGGGTAGATACATGATTAGTATGGTTTGAATATGTCTAGACCTTGTTTATCAACTTTAATGCTTACTACATGACATAAGAAGACTATGTGCTTTGGTTTTTCATTTTTCTGTTTTTTTTTTGAATTTTCTGCCAATTTTGTTTGACCAAGATTTAGACAAGTTTTACACGTGAAAACGAATAAGTAAGCCTGGATCCTTCTTAGTCACTCCAAAATGTACCAATTGATAGGTGCGTTAACTTTGCTTCATGGAAAAAATAATGTCATGTAAATGAGTTAACTTGGATTTCCTACCCTTGAATCCATAGGAAACTTTGTTCTAATGCACTATAATAATCAACCGAGTTTTTACACCAACAGGTCTGTCACTTACGTGTGGTGCCCATGCGTGAGGTCCCACACTTCAGTGAGCACAAGTCACGTGCAATAGGTACGCAAACTCCCAGCCATTTTCTTTGTCAAGAGAAGACGCATCAGGATGCGTATTGGAAGTCTGTGGGTCCTTCTGGATCCTTCGGTCGTCCCTCTAAAAAAAAAATCTCTCTCATTCTCGGCCTCGCTCGACTCGCTCGCTCGCTCGCTCGCTCGCTCGCACCTCCTGCTCACTGACAAACCCTGCACAAAAGTCAACATCATCACCCGAAAAAGGGGAGACACCATAATTCTCTCCCTTCTTCTCTCCTTCCGAGTGATCCCTCTTCCTCCGAGTTTCACTCGACGGGCAAACACACATGTGCTGCATAGTAATAATAAAAAGGTAGAAAAATCGACCTACGAATCTATAATTAAATAGGTTAAACTAGGGTTTTGCCCAGTACTACAGATCAAGGTTCAAAAAATCCAACTACGGGGTTCGAACAACCCCATTTCTAATCCAAGATTTTTTCGACCTCATCCAATGGCCTCAAACTATAGGCCGGGTTAGCATCTAGTGCAGTATGTGTGAGAATGTATGCACTATGTGTGCTATAACTTGTGTGTCTTTCAAATTTGAACCAAATTTGAATAAGTTTGAAATATTTGAAATGGGGCTTTTGGCTTAAACGTTTGAAACCCAAAACGACTTCTCCTCATGCTAGACTTCATAAGACCGAGTTTAGGGTCGATAGGGGGTAGATACATGATTTGTCTGGTTTGAATATGTATAAACCTTGTTTATCAACTTGAATGCTTACTATATGACATAAGAAAACTATGTGCTTTGGTTTTTCATTTTTCTGATTTTTTTATTTTGATGCCCATTTGAATCTTGTCAAATCCTAGATTTGACCAAGATAATGTAAACAAGTTTAAAACATGAAAATGAAAAGGGAAGCATGTATCGTTCTTAGTCACTCTAAAATGAAGTTTTTGGGAGGTTTTTGAAATTTCCATGTAGGAAACCCAAAACCACTTCTCTTCATGATTGACTTCATAAGACAGAGTTTAGGGTTAGGGGTAGATATATTTATGATTTTCCTAGGTTTGACCAAGATTTAAACAAGTTTAAAACATGAATATGAAAAGTAAGCATGTATCCTTCTTAGTCACTCCAAAATGAAGCTCTTAATTAGGAGGGTTTTTGAAATTTCCATGTTTGAAACCAAAAACCACTTATCTTCACCATGCATGCTTGACTTTATAAGACAGAGTTTAGGGTTAGGGGTAGATACATGATTTTCAGGTTTAATATGTCTATACCTTGTTTATCAACTTAATTGATTGCGCGCATACTATATGACATAAGAAGATCTTGGTATTCATTTTTTTTGAATTTTTATGCCCATTTGAATCTTGGTCAAATCCTAGGTTTGACCAAGATTTGAACAAGTTTAAAACATGAATATGAAAAGGTAAGCATGTATGCTTCTTAGTCACTCCAAAATGAAGCTCTTGGAAGGGTATTTGAAATTTCCATGTTTGAAACCAAAAACCACATCTCTTCATGCTTGACTTCATAAGACAAAGTTTAGGGTTAGGGGTAGATACATGATTTGTATGGTTTGAATATGTCTAGACCTTGTGTTTATCAACTTTAATGCTTACTATATGACATAAGAAGATTATGTGCTTTGGTTTTTCATTTTTCTATTTTTAATGCCCATTTGAATCTTGGTCAAATCATAGGTTTGACCAAGATTTGAACAAGTTTAAATCATGAATATGCAAAATTAAGCATCTATATATCCTTCTTAGTCACTCCAAAATGTAGCTCTTGGGATGGTTTTTGAAATTTCCATGTTTGAAACCTAAAACCACTTCTCTTCATGCATGCTTGACTTCATAAAGATAGAGTTTAGGGTTAGGGGTAGATATATACATGATTTTCTGGTTTGAATATGTCTAGACCTTGTTTATCAACTTGAATGCTTACTATATGACATGCAAAGACTTGCTTTGGTTTTTGATTTTGTTTTTGAATTTTTATGCCCATTTAAATCTTGGTCAAATCCTAGGTTTGACCACGACTTAAACAAGTTTAAAACATGAATATGTAAAAGTAAGCATGTATCCTTCTTAGTCACTCCAAAATGAAGCTCTTAATTAGGAGGGTTTTTGAAATTTCCATGTTTGAAACCAAAAACCACTTATCTTCACCATGCATGCTTGACTTTATAAGACAGAGTTTAGGGTTAGGGGTAGATACATGCATGATTTTTTAGGTTTAATATGTCTAGACCTTGTTTATCAACTTAAGTGAATGCGCACATACTATATGACATAAGAAGACCTTGGTATTCATTTTATTTGAATTTTTATGCCCATTTGAATCTTTGTCAAATCCTAGGTTTGACCAAGATTTGAACAAGTTTAAAACATGAATATATATGAAAAGGTAAGCATGTATGCTTCTTAGTCACTCCAAAATGAAGCTCTTGGAAGGGTTTTTGAAATTTCCATGTTTGAAACCAAAAACCACATCTCTTCATGCTTGACTTCATAAGACAGAGTTTAGGGTTAGGGGTAGCCACATACATGTTTTTTTTGGTTTGAATATGTCTAGACCTTGTTTATCAACTTAATTGTATGCTTATTATATGACATAAGAAGACTATGTGCATTGGGTTTTCATTTTTTTATCCCCATTTGTTGAATCTTGGTCAAATCCTAGGTTGGACCAAGATTTAAACAAGTTTAAAACATGAATAATATGAAACGTAACCTGCATCGATCCTTCTTAGTCACTCCAAAATGAAGCTCGTGGGAGGTTTTTGAAATTTCCATGATTTTTCTGGTTTGAATATGTCTAGACCTTGTTTATCAACTTGAATGCTTACTATATGACATACACAGACTATGTGCTTTGTTTTTTTTTGAATTCTTATGCCCATTTTAATCTTGGTCAAATCCTAGGTTTGACCAAGATTTGAACAAGTTTAAAACATGAATATAAAAAAGTAAGCATGTATGCTTCTTAGTCACTCCAAAATGAAGCTCTTGGGAGGGTTTTCGAAATTTCCATGTTTGAAACCAAAAACCACATCTCTTCATGCTTGACTTCATAAGACAGAGTTTAGGGTTAGGGGGTAGATACATGATTTTTCTGGTTCGAATATGTCTAGACCTTGTTTATCAACTTAATTGAATGCTTACTATATGACATAGGAAGACTATGTGCCTTGGTTTTTCATTTATTTTGATTTATTTTGAATTTTATGCCTATTTTTATGCCCATTTAAACAAGTTTAAATCATGAATATGAAAAATTAGTCACTCCAAAATGTAGCTCTTGAGAGGGTTTTTGAAATTTCCATGTTTGAAACCAAAAACCACTTCTCTTCATGCATGCTTGACTTCATAAAGACAGAGTTTAGGGTTTGGGGTAGACAGCACGCGCCGACGCGTGGACGAAATTTATTCTCTGTCCCCCTGACATGCACTTGCCAGTGTCTTCAACAGTCTGACACGAACAGTGAAGCTTTTATGGAGCCCAGCGGAGAGGGGCTCCATTTCTCGAGCGGTAGCGAGGTGACATGCGGCCTAAATCCAAATTTAAACATTGCGAAAAAAATCTGAAACAAATCATGCACGTTCACAGCTCATATTAAGATAACCCCTAAAAATTTCAGATCAAAATTCGAAACATACATCGAGAAACAAAAAAGAGAAACTCAGATGGGAATAGTCTACAGAGAAACTCAGATTTGAATTCGGGAACTATTCATGACAGATTTCTCTTTTTTGTTTCTCGATGTATGTTAGTGGCAGTTAATATGGACCGGAGGAAGTACTAATAATATGAGGCATATTTTTGAGCTGGCCCTGTTTAGTAGAGTTTACATTTGAGAGTTACATCTTTCTACCACCATTATTTTTGATTTAGCTTGTCTTTTTTTGCCCACCATTTTATCGAGCAGGGTTAATGCAAGATCCATAGCAAACTAGCTTGTCATGACATTTTGTTGGCGGAGTGCATCTTCTCATGGCGAGCTAGCGACTTTGCCTACTAGAGTTTTTTTTGTTGAACTACATTTTTTGGATTTTCCCATTTTATTTGTGCACAAGCTATGAGCCGCCCGCAATTCAGCACCATATATTGGCGGGATTTTCTAGTTCAGCACCATAAATTAGCAGGATGCTATCTTCCTACCTCGCTTTCATTTCCCCTATATCCAGCCCCACCCACGGACAAGCAAGGGCCTCTCTCCCTACCTCGCACCTAGTCCGTCTCGCTCCCTCTCAGTCCTCCATCCGTAGCCGACATCCACCGCACCGGAGCCAGCTCAGCGACGCCGTCAACCACACTCCGTCCGCTTCGTCGGATCTGCTTCCCCGACTCACTGGTTCATCTTACCGGCCGGCGAGATCGGTACACAAAGCGCCACCATGATCCACCGAACCAAACCGAACGGCCAACGCGCCACCTCCCCAGTCGACCAAGGTTGAACACTTTGTCCGGCAGCTTTTGTTATGTACTCCGTATTTGATTTCCGAGACTAGTTTATTGCTTGCTTCCACTGCTTGTTATTAGCATCTGTTTTTTTTTGTAATGCCTGCTAGATATTCCCCTCGAGAATGCCTACGAAGAATCTCGGAGGCAAAATATCTTGCAGAATATGATAATTGCAGCCAAGCTCGGCATACTGTGGAATGGGACAAAATCACCGCACCCCAAGTCGTTGCCGAGATTTTTCAAACGTGTGATGTGCCGCCAAAAGGACGATTCCGTGGGGCAGCTGCTGAAGAAGGTATTTAGCCGCACTGCTCAAATTTCATATGTCTTGTTTGCTGATTGATTTGATGAACTTTGATTTGCAGCAGCTAGCCACTGCTCATGTTCCTAACAAAGACAGTGAGCGCGCCAGTGATGCAGACATTGGTAGAAAGGAGGCGGGATTTGGTCCTATTGTTCTAGCAAGCAATCATTTGAGTGGCCGCCTAGGATCAGCACATCTGGATCCTCCTGAGCTCAACATTAAGGAGGTAATTTTATAATAGTGTTTTAAACATGACATAATCTAATGTACTGAAAGAGATCAAACTGTCAACAGGAGTGGAGTGGTATAGATGGTAGAGATATAGATATAGATTTCAGATTTCCTAATTTTTTCTTGAAAATAGGGTCGCCCCGGCCTCTGCATCCAAATGATGCACCCACCCTTTTATTGCAATGTTTTAGACTCCATTTAAGGTTTAGAAACTCATGGGTTGCTGAAAGTGGTGACATGAATCAACCAACATATTTCCTTTTAATCTGCTGATTGATTTTATGCATGGCAAATCGCAGAAGCAAGTGACTGCTCATGTCCCTGCCAAGCAGCATTGTAGCACAGATGTCCAGAGTTCCAGTGATGCAAACGTTTGTAGGAACAAAACAGAAGGATGTGGCACTGGGGAAGCTAAGATTAGGCGTCTTCAAAAGGACTTGGATGTGGCCACTTGGCGGAACAAAGAAATGAACCGAGGATGGAATTCTACAATTCAAGATGGCCTACATGCTGTTGCTGATCTGCAGAAGCTAGTGGCTGGCAACTTGGTTACCGCTTTGGCTGATGCAGATGTCCATGAGATCAACTGGACGATCTTGGAACAGGTGAAAGCACGAGCAGAAACTCTGCACTCATCTTTGCAGGTAGATGATTTTCAAAGGGTGATGCAAGAGCCGCTATATGAATAGATTGTTGTTTTCAGTTGATGATGTCCCTGGTTCTTTTGTTTACTTATGTGCTGGTAGTACTTAGGGGAACTAGCTTGTACAAGTATTTTTTTCCGATAAAGTTGTACAAGTAAATGGCACATGCTTCGCATGTTTGACCAATTAAGTTAAAAAGCTTCACAAAATCCTGCTATCATGTAGGCGGGCTTGCATTGGCTTTCAACCCAAGTGACTATTGACTGCAATCTGTAATATGTACCCCTCTGTTGCACTTAATGGTATCCAAGCCCTTGGGCCCCCCTCCTTTGTTAAAAAAAAGATCGAATTCTTATTGCGTCGAAGTTGTTTCACTAAAAAAAAGAGCCCTCACGTGCAAGGCACGTGTATATATACTAGTACTAGTAGAGATGGTACACCTAGACATTAGAGATTTGTTTGTTTTAAAGATATTTTTAATTGTGTACAAGATGGAAAATATAACTTTAGGCTATCCACAATGTTGCTATTGCCAAATCTGATACGATGGTGAATTTGGCTTTGGTGTGAAATATAGCAATAGCTCCACAATGTAGTGGTTCCAAATATTTATAACGTGGGTCCCGCCATCAAGCTAAAACAACTCATAAAGCCAATATGGAACTACTCTCACAATGTAGGGAACTAGTTCCAAATGCCAAAAGTGAAATTTGGCATCGGAGCACCTATTTGCTCCGGTTCCCTGTTTTTCTGGTTTTGGAACTACCTCTACAATGTATGGAACTAGTTCAAAAAGCCAAAAATCAAATATGGAACCACTTTTGGCTACACGTTGTGGATGCTCTTAGCAAATTCCTAGTATTTTTCATGGTCGATGTAAAAAAAGTATTTTTCATGGTTGATGTAAAAAAACAAGTTTTTTTCATGGTCGATGTAAAAAAAGAGAGAAAACATGTCTCATAAAAAGCCTTATGGTTAGCACAATTTTTTTACGGAGTAACTCTTTTTTACATAGCCCAAATTACTATTCGATTTTTCCATTGAAATATTTTATGTGTATAAAGCAAGCGAAGAAGTACACATGCATTTTTCGTTTTATTCTTTTTTGACATTTCAAAATGTATAGAAGATGAATTTCGAAATAAAGAGATCATATGCACCCAAGAACCAACAAGCATATCCCCTTGAACCCGAACATACTCAGGGCCCTTTTGTTGTGTGCCTTTTTGGCTTTTGGATTTTGGAAGCCAAAAACAAATATTATATTCTTTTGGCTTCCAAAATCCAAAAGCCAAAAAGCCACAGCAAAAGGGCCCTCAGCTTCAGACTTGGGATTTCGTAGGCTAGGGTTCCACAGTTTTCCAGCAACCAGTAATAATTTCAACTCTGCCCCAAAATTCCCGCCGAAATCCCCCCGCTTCCAAAATTCAAAGCGATGTGAAATAAGTACAGTGTCGATCTTATCCCCCCGGACCGCTCAATTCAGACCTATCACCGGCGGCGCCGAACCCCGCATCTCTCTCTCACGCTTCCACCCTGCATGACCCACCGGATCATCTCACACGCCGGCGCCGGCCCACTGTCCCACTCCCACACCAGCACTACTGCCTTCTCATCGGCCACCGTAGTGACCGACGACGTTCCGCCGTCTCCCTTGCTTTTTAGCAAGCCGGAGTAGCTTCCACCTCCCCCACCCCCACCGACGACCACTGTACCATACGAGCTCCTCCGTAGCCGACTTCCACCGCCGCCTTGTCAGCGACAGTCACCATCGCCGGGTTCTCGTATCTTAATCCCCGACTCCTTCCGTCCACCGGACTGGAGAGATGGGCGCTTCCATGGTCGACGGCAGGAAACCAAAGCGTACACGCGCCGACTTCCAAGAAGGTTGATATGGCCGCATTCGTTATGCATGTGATTTCGAAAAGTATTTTTTTGCTTACTTGCACCGCCATCTCATTAGCATTTTTTTTGTAATGCATGCTAGATATTATTGCAATACAGAAGAATGAATTAAAAGAGAAACGGATACGGAATATATGTATAAGATATGCAAGCCGTGTGGGCACAAACATGTGTAACGCTATTGCCTCTAGTGCAAACCTGAACAAAATCGGAGAAGAACCCTTTCCCCTTCCCAAAGATAAAGAACAATGTTATGATTCACAATTTGATCATGCTGAGCCTCTTGGAGAGCTGACTCAGGAAGATGCCTTGCCTGACCATTCTCCTCAACCCCACCAGGTGATTTCTGTGTTTTTACTTTGAGATATCTGTTTTGCAACTTCCATGTGTTGTATACTTGTATCCTGAATCCCACCAAACATGTTCACATGCCACCTCTAGGTCTCCTTAATGCATCATATATATGTTTCAGCATGCACGTCATCCTTTACTGTTCTTCATTCTATTCCATTTGCATATCATCATATATGGGACTTCTGTAGACTGAAATATCGTTTATGTGTGCTAGGAATCTGCAGCTTCAAGTAAGAATTTCGCAGGAACCACCAATGAGAGGAAGACCATTCAACAGGCACCTGAATCGGTGATAGAACAGCGGCAACCAAAAAAGAAACCTGCTTCTGCTACTAGACAGTCTCAGCGATTCATGGCACCAGTTGAAGAAAATAACGAAAATTCTAAGAGTACTGAAATAAAAAAACGTGGTGAACACCCCAAGCGGTTGAATCAGCCACCTGTTACCAATCCAGTCAACCAGCGACAATCGGCAGCAGAACCAGTTTCCACAGCAACTTCTCAGCCACAATTGGCAGCAGAACCAGTTTCCACAGCAACTTCTCAACAACAATTGGCAGCAGAACAAGTTTCCACGGCAACTTCTCAGCCACAATTGGGATCAGCAGTAGCTGTGGTAGGAAATACTGCCCAAGGACACACTGTACCAGTCCCAGCTGACACAACCACAACTGGCCAAACACTGCTAGCACAACATCAACAAACTGTTGATGATCTCCCACTGACCCATATTAGTCCTGCCATAGACAACTCCCCTGAGGATGAGCCCCACACCGAAGAAGGTACATTTTCCAATGCTTATAGTTTCATTCTCCGTTATAAAGTTATACTTTATAGAGATATATATATAATGCTTATAGTTTCATTCTCCGTTATACCTACCTTGATAGCTTGATGTAATGCTTAACTTTGTAGTTGCACCACGATCAAGAAAAACGAGGGGCCCAACAGTAGGGAAAATGTTCGTAGCTAAGCTTGCTGGGATGGAATCAAGATTTCGCCTTTCATCTATCGTAGGTGGCAGAAGGCCACTGGACCCAGAAGAATCTTGTAAATTAGCATCGGATGTAGGAATTTTCGTCAGGAATGAAATTCCTATCTTCCCAACATGGAAAGAGCACGTAGACACCTCTGCGCATTTTGAAAAATTAGTGCACAGGTTACACGTAAGTCATCTTTCTCTTGGTAATGTTACTCATACTAGTATACCACATTGGCACGTCCCGTTCCTTCTAGCTTGTTGTTGGATCTATGTATATCACACCAACGGTTTATATTGTTGTGAACAGTTAAGGTTCGAGTTCGATGAGGACCAAGAGGAAGTAAAGCATGTTCTCAACAGTCTATTCTCAGACTGTCTGCGCCAGTATCGCAGCAGGCTAAAGAAGAAATACTTCACTGGAAAGATTACTGGGAGTGTTCCAACTATATCTCCTTTTAAGCAAATGACTGACAAACAGTGGGGAGATCTTGTGAAGCACTGGTCTGATCCAAAGAATATGGTATGATTTGTAAGACTGAGACCAGATCACATCTTGGATTCTTATTTATAGCAGTGTCTCACTAGTCTCCTTTTTGCAGAATTTGGCTAAACAGAATCAGGAAAACCGCGGTAAACTACTTTTACCTAGCCGTACGGGATCTCGTAACCTTATAGTGCACATTCGGCAAAAAGTAAGGACATGTTGTTTTATACTGCTATTTAGAAATATTTTAGTAAAAGATCATGCAGAGTATATACACCAGTGTGCAGCTTATATTATGATCCTCCATTTCAACCACGTTATTCGATTTATAAATGGTAGTACTAAAATGCAGATGTTACATAATGCAAGTAAAAGGGAACCAAACAAAGAGATGACTCTGCCAGAGATTTTTGAAGCATGCCAGAAGAACAAACTTGAAGTGATTGGAGAAGTCGCACAGAGTGTTCTTGTAAGTCTTCTCAAAGATTGAAATTTTGTGACGACTCACATCCCAACTTATAGGAGTAGTAAAGTACATGTCAATATGATATTATATATGTTTATTAAAATTCATGTGATGTGAATCAGACATGCCAAACTGTAGGAATAAAAGTAGGTCATACACATGATAAATCTACTATCAGCAAGTTTCTCTGTAGTAACTATCATGTTTACACATGTGTACGAACTGAATTTTTTGCAGGAAGATATGAAATTAGAGATGGCAAAAACCGGTAAAAACGGTCTGGAAAAAACCGATGAAGAATGTGTGAAGGCATTTTCTATGGCAATAAAAAAGAAAGGCATTGCCAAAAACACTTTCTTACGGAATGCTGGACTGCTGAAGTGCAAGTCCATGTCCAAGTCAAAGTATTTGCATGCTCAAGTTCTAAAGGAGCAACTCCAAGTAGAACGAGCTGCATCAGCTGCGCTAAGACTAGAAGTCGACAATTTTAGAACGATAGCAGCACAGAAGGAGGCCCTACTGGAGCAGGTTAGGAATGCTAGTAAGTAGTAAGAAGAGTATCTGCTAGATAATTGGAGATGAACGGGGACAGTGACAGGTCATTACCTTTGTCTTGTAAAATGGTTCCTTAGTCTGAGCATATTTCGTAGGTGCATTTATCTGCAATTGCTATGATCTTGGTGGTCGTTTCCTTGTTGTGATGTGGATTTTTTTGAACCGGAACCCTGCTGATTGTTAATATTATAAGTGGATTGCCTAGCCCTTTCCATCAGTTCTGACTTGTGGTTCCGTTGGCTCGTGGATGAAGCTTGACGTGGTATCAGAGCCCATAGTCTCAAGTTCGAGTCATCGCTTTCACAAACCTTCTCTTCTCTTCTCCCGGTCTAGCCTTTTCTGTCAGTTTGGACTTTTTGTTGCGATGTATAAAGTGGATTGCCTAGCCCTTTCCATCAGTTCGGACTTTTGGTCGCGTTGGCTAGTGCATTAAAGCTTGACACTGATGATTTTCTGTGATCCATTGATTTCCATCTTTCTACATACTGGTCTAGAAGCTTGTCAACTGGTCTGGTTCATTCATCGCTGTATTGAGTGCAATGAACGGAACAGTGGCTTCTCCTTTGTGTTGTGCTGCAACACAACAGCTGTTCCTGCTTCTGTACAGGTGAGTTGTGAACAGAGATACTTATGTATGCTACCAAATTTCGACTCCATATAATCAATAGCTTAACAACCCTCTAATTCAAAATCTCAACATTATTTCACACACTGAAATATTTTGTACGCGTTTTGAATTGGAGAACATGGGAACCGACTTTGGTTTCTGATTATGACTTGATGTGACCCTAGGCCCTGGATTCCTGAGCAGAAGGTATGTGTAAAAACAAAGAGATTACAAAGTGCTAATTCCCTTTTTTTGTAAGTCCTGGTGGCATTGACACTCCTTTCTTACTTGCTATATTTTTTTGGTGTTTATATATAATAGAGAATTACCAGCTTATTGTCGAACCCGTTAGATTTTGGGCAATAATTGTTACGTGGCT
Organism: Lolium multiflorum; assembly: GCA_030979885.1. Classification (NCBI taxonomy): domain Eukaryota; kingdom Viridiplantae; phylum Streptophyta; class Magnoliopsida; order Poales; family Poaceae; genus Lolium; species Lolium multiflorum. The sequence continues at coordinate 32,405,755 of CM061752.1, forward strand.
GCTTCTTAATTAAAGTTTATCATGTCATGTAGATGGATTTGTGAAAGATGCAGCGGGTCGTTCTTCAGATCGTCTACATGGGATTCCCATCTACATGTATGTTCACGGTTTCATGGAGTACTTCAGCTCATAGCAGCCACATACGATCCTGCAAGATTTGCATTTTTTTTGACCTTGCAAGATTTGCATTCAATGTATCGCCAAGACGCGTCCGTGAGAACTCTAGAAACATCTTCGTCTGACTCGTTTTGGCGCGCGCTGTTCCCGAGCGAATCCAATGAATTTTGACCGTTCTCTTAAAAAAAGGAACTTTGACCGTTGGATCAAGCGTTGGAGAACTGTTGTGCCAACGGCCAATAATTATGATCGTCGTAACCGATTTTCAACGTGATGATGAATTGATGTGACATTTGGCCGTACTAGTACGGTCTCATATTTTTGTATTACTTGGACTGTAGCCAAATTCGAAATCTCATTCCAGCGGCAAAACTTCCCGCCCGAAAAATACAAATATTTCACACGCTTCTAACTTCCCATTCTACCCTCGTAAAGATGACAACAATGTCCATGTATAAGTCGGTTGGTGGGGGGTCTACCCGTCATTTTTTTCGATCACCACCTCCCTAGCTCCGGAAACTCCCCGAAAAAAAATTCATTTCCCTCACTCTCTCCTCTGAGACCACCCACCGGAACTTCCCAAGTCCCTCTCTCTCCCACCTCCACGACCACCGCACCGGAACATCCCCGCCGGACTTCCCTGGCCTACCCGAGGCCTCGCGATCCTCGTCATCCGGCTGCCTGCCGGAGCCGCTTCATCGACGCCGTCATCAACCGGACCGGATCATCCCCGCCGAACCTCGAAACCATATGCTCATCCAGCAGTCTACCGCAGTCGCTTCAGCTGCGGCATCGTCCACCCCACCGGAGCCGCTTCGCCGGATCCGTCGTCCACCGCATCGGATCTTGCTCACCGACACCGCTGTGCATGAACCGGATCTGCTTCACCGGCGCCGTGTATGATCTAAACTCTTCTACTGTCGCTTTTCTATTGCTTGCCTGCAAGTTCTTGTTTAATCTTGGGGGAACCTGTTTGTGCTAACGACGCGCCGTTACGTTTTTGCAGACGAGATGAGTAACCATGAAGTGTAATGGCCGTCTCTCCAACCCCAAGTAGCACATGTAGCGTACTTCATCACCGGATCTATCAACCCCAGGAAGATCTGCTGTGACTCCCACAGAGTGCTTCTCCTAATGTAAGTCCCTTGTTTTAGCGCCATGTTCTGGGTTCAGATGCTTGTTTGTCTGAAGCTCTTTTAGTTCATTCCTAGCTATGACCGTAACACGTTGCTATTTTCTACTTCATTGCTAACTTTAAGCGATTGAACATTTTGGTTTGCATTCCCTGCTCTGTAGATGTAGCCATCATAACTTCTATCTTGCTCAGTCGTTGTTACAAAAATTATACTGTAGGTATTATAGTAACATCCTGCTATTATTTAGTTCATGGCCAATTTTAAGTAATTGCACATGTTGGTTCGCATTCCCTGCTCTATAGCTTTTGGCATCATAACTTCTATATTTGGTTTACATTCCCTGCTCTGTAGATCTAGCCATCATAACTTTATCTTGCTCAGTCGTTGTTACAAAAATTATGGCCTGCTACTATGTTGTTTGTGCCAATTTTTTACTCCATGAACATGTTGGCTTGCATTCCCTGTACTACAGGTGATGCCATTGTTTTGTATCTAGTTCATTGTAAGCTAACAAAGTAAGGACTTAGTTTGGCATGCTATCACTCTGCTATCTAGCCTGTAGTACAAATAAACTTGTCATACTACTAGATAATAATTTTGCGTGCCATCTTGTTCTTCAAAAGCTGCATTATTGACTTGTTTCTCTGACTTGGCATGACGCTCACATATGGAAAGCTGAACATATTGGTTTGCATTCCCTCTTATACAAGTTCACAGGTGATCCCACTATATTCTGTATCTGGTCCATCCTAAGCTCCAGCATTAACTATCCTCCATGTGTTGCTCATTACAAGTTTATATCCCGAAACATCTTGATTTGCATCCCCTTCACTATAAGTTCAGGAGTATTATTTAGTTCACGGCCAAAATGAAGTAATTGCACTTGGCACATGTTGGTTCACATTCCCTCCTCTTTAGCTTTTGCCATCGTAACTTCTATTTTTGGTTTACATTCCCTGCTCTGTAGATGTAGCCATCATAACTTCATCTTGCTCAGTCGTTGTTACAAAATTTATAGCCTGCTACTATGTTGTTCATGCCAATTTTGTACTCCCTGAACATGTTGGTTTGCATGGGACTCGACAGTAGTAAGTCTGCTGTTTCATTCTAACATGCTCTGTTATATTGGCTGTTGGTATGCGGCATGCACTCTTTGTTTGCTTATTGTGCGCATTACAATGATCTTGTTATAACGACGAAATGATGAGTTCCAAATTCTTTGCCAAACAATATTGTAGTGTCATTGCCTTTCCATTGTTGCTGTCTTAACTTGTAATGTCTTTGTTTCAGATATAGGTGCTGCATGGACAACTTAAAAGATTGCCGGATCGCTTCATTGTATTGCTAGGTTTAATTACCATTCAATTTCTCTGGGTTCTGTAATATTTTTTCAATGCCTTGCAGCTGATGTAATATTTAGTTAGTTTTTATAGTTCTTTCGCGCATTTTTTCTTTGGTGCTTGTGGTAAGTGAGGCTATCCGACAGAAATCAATGCTGCGTAAATATTCTCAGTATCTAAATCACGAATTCCCATCCCTTAAACGGCCCAATTAAACGAAATCACATATGTGCCTGCCCGCAAAATCCTAAAGCGCATATTATGCCGGCATATAAACAGCAACTAAACGGGCTGGCCCACTTACTTCTTGGGCCAGCCAATTTGATTTACGGTGGACCCCACACACTAATTGGGCGGGCCCACTTGCTTTAAGGTGGACCCCACCAACTACTGGGCCGGCCCACTAATTAGTTGGGCCAGCCCATTTGCTTTTTGGTGGACCCCACATAATAAATGGGCCGGCCCTTTAAGAGGAAAGTGGGACCCACCTGTGTTTTTGGCCCGGCCCAATATCTTGTTGGGCCGGCACTTGCTATATGGTGGACCCCACATACTAGTTGGCCGGCCCTTTAACAGAAAGTGGGACCCACATGTGTTTTGGCCGGCCTTGTCTTGTTGGGCCGGCCCACTTGCTATATGGTGGTCCCACATACTAAATGGGCCGGCCCTTTAAGAGGAAAGTGGGACCCACTGTGTTTTTGGCCCGGCCCACTATCTTGTTGGCCCACCCTATATGGTGGACCCCACATACTAATTGGGCCGGCCCTTTACCGGAAAGTGGGACCCACTGTGTTTTTGGCCGCCCACTATCTTCTTGGGCCGCCCACTTGCTATATGGTGGACATACTAAATGGGCCGGCCCTTTAACGGAAAGTGGGACCCCTGTGTTTTTGGCCGGCCCACTATTTTGTTGGGCCGGCCCACTTGCTGTATGGTGGACCCCACAAACGAAATGGGCCGACCCTTTAACTGGAAAGTGGGACCCCTGTGTTTTTGGCCCGGCCCACTAGCTTGTTGGGCCGGCCCACTTGCTATACGGTGGACCCCACACACTAAATGGGCGGCCCTTTAACGGAAAGTGGGACCCACTGTGTTTTTGGCCCGGTCCACTTGCTTCTTGGGCCGGCCCAGTTGCTGTAAGGTGGACCCCACATGTTAAATGGGCCGGCCCATTTAAGTTTTGACCAGTCAACCTTAGAGGTTAGGCCCGGCCCACGTAACTAATGGACCAGCCCAGCTATATAGTTGACCGGTCAAACTATGTCATCTGGCCCGGCCCGCTTAAGACGTGGCAGGCCTCGTGTGGGCCTACCATCTACCACGGGGTTTCAGCCGGTTAACGCCGTTAACTGGCAGTTAACGGCGTCTGCCACGTGTCGTTTGCATGACGTCAGCAGTCAACGGGCTCCCGAAAACACTTCCGCAACGGTCCGATTTTCCGTGGCGGAAGGGCGCCCAAGCGCGACGGACCGAAAAAATCGTCGTTGGACTTTGCCTGACGCAGTTTCCACAACGGAACCCATATCGTCGGGTTAGGCCCATAGGCGACGAAAAATGCCCCTTAGTTGACGATTTTGGGACGTTGTCTATCGAACTTTTCTTGTAGTGGGCCACACGAGGGGCCCGAGGCTAGGTCGGCGCGGCCGGGCCGGGCCGCGCCGGCCCTCCCTCGGCCGCCTCGTGGCCCCACTTCGTTAGCTCTTCGGTCTTCGGAAGCTTCGTGCAAAAATAGGACCCTGGGCGAAAGTTTCGTCCAATTCCGAATATTTCTTTACTAGGATTTCTGAAACCAAAAACAGAACAGCAAGCGGCTCTTCGGCATCTTGTTAATAGGTTAGTTCCAGAAAATGCATAAATATGACATATAATGTGCATAAAACATGTAGGTATCATCAATAAAGTAGCATGGAACATAAGAAATTATCGATACGTTGGAGACGTATCAGCATCCCCAAGCTTAGTTCTGCTCGTCCCGAGCAGGTAAAACGATAACAAAGATAATTTCTGAAGTGACATGCCATCATAATCTTGATCATACTATTTGTAAACATATGTAATGAATGCAGCGATCAAAGCAAAGGTAATGACATGAGTAAACAAGTGAATCATATGACAAAGACTTTTCATGAATAGTACTTCAAGACAAGCATCAATAAGTCTTGCATAAGAGTTAACTCATAAAGCAATAAATCAAAGTAAAGGTGTTGAAGCAACACATAGGAAGATTAAGTTTCAGCGGTTGCTTTCAACTTATAACATGTATATCTCATGGATATTGTCAACATAAAGTAATATAACAAGTGCAATATGCAAGTATGTAGGAATCAATGCACAGTTCACACAAGTGTTTGCTTCTTAGGGTGGAAGGAGATAGGTAAACTGACTCAACAATAAAAGTAAAAGAATGGTCCTTCAATGAGGAAAGCATCGATTGCTGTATTTGTGCTAGAGCTTTTATTTTGAAAACATGAAACAATTTTGTCAACGGTAGTAATAAAGCATATGAGTTATGAAAATTATATCTTACAAGTTGCAAGCCTCATGCATAGTATACTAATAGTGCCCGCACCTCGTCCTACTTAGCTTGGACTACCGGATCTTCGCATGCCATGTTTCAACCAAGTGTCACAAAGGGGTACCTCCATGCCGCCTGTACAAAGGTCTAAGGAGAATGCTCGCATTTGGATTTCTCGCTTTTGATTATTCTCAACTTAGACATCCATACCGGGACAACATGGACAACAGATAATGGACTCCTCTTAAATGCATAAGCATATAGCAATGATTATTATTCTCATATGAGATTGAGGATATATGTCCAAACTGAAACTTCCACCATGATTCATGGCTTTAGTTAGCGGCCGACAAAGGATTAACTTGTCAATGCCTACAGATTGTAGACTAGGGTTTTGCTAGAAGTAGAGGGCAAGTAGATCTCGAAGGTTTAGGCGAAAAGTACTCGGCGATTATGAAAACTAGGGTTATGTTGACAGTAAATTCGATCCTTTCTTTGTTCCTCGACTCCCCCTTATATAGGAGGTGGAGCCGAGGGTTTCGTATTGTACAAGTTACAGAGTCCGGGACGGTTTCTAACTCGTCCCGCCAGATTACAAATAATACTTCCTATTACAACTCTAGCTTTCCTTAATACATCTTGGGCTCCCGAATCTTCTTATTCTTCGGATAGTGGGCCTTCAGTAAATCCCGGGTACTATCTATGGCAGGCCCATTTGGGATGCCTATGTCAGTAGCCCCCGAGATTTTGCTTGAATCGTAGAGTCAGGGAAAATCTCTCCCGTTTATTTTTGTTCGAGAGCTTTTATCCATACTCCTTCACATAAAATTCTATATTGTACAGGGATAATGGTAGTTGGGGCTAGTTCATCTGACGGATCAGGTACTAGTTAACTGCTCTAGTGGCAATCCGCAAAAACCTACTTCAAGATCACGTCCCTGGACATGATCTCGGGATACTGGTGTAAACTTCGACAGGTGCCGCTTAAGGTCTTACCATTCTGTCGAGTCCCAGTCAAATTTATCGGGTACCTAACGCGTCCGTTAGGATTTTTCTTCGTATCTGTTGATACGGATAAAAGTAGCAGAGCGCAGTCTTTGGCGATGCCACGCCCAGCAGAACGGATCTGGGGTCTTACCTTCGCAAATTTGCGGCATTCAGAAATTGATCGCAACTTTGGCGTTCTGAGAATATATTGTCGAGTGCTTTTCGCCTTTGGAATAGCACATTTTATTGAGTCATATTTGATGACTTTATTTTGTCTTCCCGATGGGAGTATATGTAGAGTTATTTGTGTAACTCGAAATATACTCACTTCTTTTTCTCTATTTCTGATCAAATTCATCGGGCACGCGAACAGCGTTCCCGATGGGAGTAGCCCCCGAGGCTACAGCCAAGAACTTGTGCTTGGGTGTAGGCTCCACAGATTAGCATCCTTTGCCGCTATATTTATGATCCTTCTCGATATTTTTATATTTATCGGGTGCGCGACCAGCGCTCCCGATGGGAGTAGCCCCCGAGGCTATGAACAAATTCTTGGATTTGGTCATAGGCTCTCGCCATTTCTATATTGTCATACTCGAAATTTTCTATTTTTCCAAAGTAGCCCCCGAGCATTTGGGCAAAAACTTGTGTTTGATCAAAGGCTCCAGAAGTATTCAAATGATTTGTCCTGTCGCCATTCTCTCTTTTTTTTATTTTTCTTGTCGACAAACTTTCCCTTGTCAAAATCTCTTCACCTCTATGAATAGTCGAAATTTTTCTGCTTTGTGGGTCCATTTTTCTCACCACGTTGACACGTCGTGCAAGTGGGGGACACACGTCCTCCGCTTTTCCTGGCGCACGTTCTGTAACCTCGTCAATGTTGAAATACTAATTTGCCCTTGTTGCCACGTGGTAATCATCTCCTGCATTCTTTCTTCATCCAACGGTTCCGTCGGTTCACCGCACCTCTATATAAGATCCCCTTCTTCTTCCTTGAGCACTTCCGCTCGCGCCGTTCTCTGCTCTCCTCTGCGAAATCTCCCCTTGCGCTCCACTGCTCCCAAAGCTTTTCTCTTCGCAGCTGTTCTTCATTGCCATTGTTGATGCCACCGCGTCGTCTAACCAGGCACAGCACTCCGATTCTTCCATGGCCGCCGCGGATCTAGGAACTGCGGAGTGGGAGAGGTCCAAGGTCACAAACCAAGACCTGAATCTCCTGAAGAAACTGGGAATCACCACGAAACCCAAAGCGGTTTGCTTCCCCAGCGAAGAAAGCTACCCAGCCCCTCCAATGGGGTACCGGGTAAGTTTTGTCGACCATCTCATCCGTGGTTTATCCACCCCCATTCATCCTTTTCTCCGTGGATTACTCTTTGTCTACGGTCTCCAGCTTCACCACCTCACGCCAAACTCAATCCTCCACATTTCCATTTTCATTACTCTTTGCGAAGCCTTCCTTGGCGTCTCACCCAATTGGGCGCTTTGGAAGCGCATTTTCTTCTGTCGCCGCAATGGCTCTCCCAATGTCGCCTATAATATAGGCGGCGTTGTTATCTCTATTCGCTCCACTGCCAATTACTTCGACGTCAAGCTCCCTGACTCCGTTCAAGGTTGGCGCAAGAGGTGGTTGTACATTCGTGAAGAAAACCATGGATGCGCAGAGGACAACATTCCTCCATTTGATGGTGCCGAGAAAATTCTTCGTCGCCGTTCCTGGGATGCAGAGGCTACCGAGGAAGAAAGAACTTCGACTGAGGCCCTGATGACTCGCATCCATGAGTTGCAAAATACTCGCGGCAAAGAATTATCAGGTATCCAGATTATAGTATATTTCCTTAAGAATAGAGTTCAGCCTCTTCAAGCTCGCAAATTCCCTCTCTGGAAATATACTGGCGACGAAGACGTGGATCGGCTGTCGGTGGATTTGGAAGTCAAGGACTTGGAAAAGCTTGTCCGAAAAATCACCTCCCTCAGCAAAAAAGATTCCATCCCTTCTTCTTGTCGCGTGAAACCATACAGCGCCACCCATGCACTTCCTAAGGTAAACATTGTCGCATAATTTCTTATTGCTTTGCTTTTTTGCATTGTTTGCTTCGTTCTGATATCCTTCCCTCTTTTTGGACAGAATCATCCAAATCTTGTTTCACTTCCTCCTCTTCCTGAAGGTGGGGAAGTCGAAGAAAGGACCGTTATCTCTAATGATAACCAAGAGGCCTCCTCTTTTGTGAATGAACCCGCAGATTCTCGAAAATCTGCGGGATCTGCTGAAAAAGATGCTGCTTCTGAAGACACTACATCGGCCCAATCTCCTCCTCCTGCTGATTCTCCAAAGAACAAAAGGAAGAGGGGTGATGTCGAAGATTCCGGGACTTCTAAACCCGAAGAAGCTGCTCCTTTACCGCAAAAGGCAGCTTATGACCCATATCTTGCGAGTATCATCAGTTCGTAAGTTCCCTCTTTTATTTTCCTATTCGAAGAATTTTTGCTTGCCTTGCTTTTTACACTGCCACCCTTTTGCAATAGTGATGATGACGAGGAAACGCCAGCTTTGGATGTGGCTGCTCGAACGAGTATGTCACATACCCTAGTTATTTCAGAGCCACGAGTTGAAGGAGAGGAATCCTCGCCTCCTCAACAAAACATCGGCGCTTCTACTCCTCCTTCGAGCCCCCGAGCCCCTTCACCGAAAAGGGCAAGGACGGAGATTGTCTCGGAGCCTACTCTCCAATTGAGTAGCTCTTCGAACCTTCTCATGGAAGATGTAAGTTCTTTACTTTTTTGTCAGTGTTTATGTTTTCTTTGTTTGCTTCTGCGTATCACTATATTTTTCTCATACCCCCATTCTCTCTTTGTCCTCTTGCTTTTATAGCCTGTGATCAAGGATCTTCTTCGCATCGGTGCCCAATTTGTTGGGTACCGTGAATATGCGAGTAAAACTGAAAGTAATACTCTGCTCCTTTTTCCCTCTGTTCTTTTTGTTCCTTCTTTGTTGTCAAAATTTGTAACTATATTTATCTTCTATTGTAGAAAAACTGGCGGAAGCCAATGAGCGTGCCAACACACTTGCTCTGCAATTAGAGCAGAGTGAAAAGGCTCGCAAAAAGGCTGAGTTAGATGCTGTTGATGCGCGAGGCTGATAAAGCCAAGGCTGATGCTGCTGGTGTCGAAGACCTTAGAAAGAGGCTTCACACCGCTGAAACTTCCCTGAGCGATCACATAGCCGCCCAGTCTGCTCGCGAGGAGGCGATCCGTAAGCGTTTAACGACGCAGAGTCGCCGCTTCGTAGGTAAGTACCACTCATTATTCTTTTGTATTTTCTTCTCTGCACTCGTTTGTTGCTCAATTTTTTCTTTCTTGACAGCTAGAACAGCTCAAGAATTTCAACTTGACGAACCCGCCAATGATCCTCTGCTTGACGCTCTGTCATTCCTCGAGGTTCATGGATCAGAAGCACGCGAAGGCATCGACCAGGCTAAAGCAGGGTTGTCGCGGCTTTTTCCTTATTTCTTCCCAAAGAAAGAGGAACCCGCAACTTTCCTTAACCTCGCCAAGTGCTTCAATCCATCAGAAGATCTTGGGTTAAGGGTGCGCCATGAGAATATGAAGGTTGCCGTGGAAAATACTGTCGCCTTGGTTGCTGATAGCCAACAGTCTATCGACTGGTCGAAAGTTGGCGACACTGATCAGATAGAACAGTCAAGGTGGAGGTCTTTGATCAAGGCAGCTAAGCCCAACACGAGGAAAATCCTGGCTTATATCGGGATCAAGCCATCTTCGACTCCTAGCTCATCAAAGCCGGAGGTCTAGTTAAATGCCTCTTTGCTTTTTCTTTTTAGCATACCTCTTTCTTTTGGCCTTGTCGCCGTAGTGTTATTGGCGAGAACTGCTTCAGTATCCCTCTAGAAGGTCCTTCTTTTGTAATAGACATGTATATATTATGGAGATGAATGGAGATCTATCTTTGCTCAGTGATTGATGTCGAAATATCTTCTTTTTGCCAGTTAATTTTTGACAATTATACACCCGCTCCTGGTCCTTCCAATATTTCGCCTTCTTCGCACACAAGGAGAACTCCTGCTGATGCTTCACCTGCCGAAGATTCCTTGTCGCAAGAATTGAATGAACTTCGGCACCAACTTCAGTGCGTTAAGAAGCAATCACTTGTGCTGATGGAGAAGTCTCGTAAATCATCTGAAGCCGAGAAAATTGCACTCCAACAAGCGCAAACTGCCATTGCTGAAAAGGACTCTGCAGTTGCTGAAGTTGCTGCAGCTGCGTCTCGAGAAGATTCTATGCTCCAACTGCTGATAGATGCTAGCTTGGATATGGCAGGCATGTTTCATTATCTTTGTCGTGCTTCTTTTTCCTTTGCTGCTTGCCTCCTTATTACCTACTGACCTGTTGTGAAAAACAATAGGTGCCTTTTTGGATACTGCTGCTGAAGATGAACGTGTCGAGGCTCGTTCTAATGTCCTTCTTCGGCTTGCACGTGATCATGGGTCGACTTTTTGGGGTACACCTGAACGGACTCGCCAAATCGTGAGGTTTCAAGATCGCGCGCTTCAGGTTCGCGGGTATCTTGACTTTTGTACCAAGACCCTCTCTATGGTGTATAACTCTATGTTTCCTCGGAATATTCAACCAAAAACTCTTCCCGAGTTAATGGAGAAGTTTAAGGATGCTCATAGGATCCATCACTTTGTCAGAGCTCAACTGGTAGCTGGCGCCAGATTTGCCCTCATAATGCTTCAGATCTGCCATTCAAAACTTGATCTGACCCAAGTTGTTGAGAAGGTTCACGAGAAGGTTCGGCGCCGAAGAGTTGGTATTGATCGTATTAACACGAAGGTTTCACCCATAGCCGAAGAAATGATTGAAGACCTCCTTCGGATGGATGCCGACTTTTTTGCAGACGGTCATTATGCTGATTTTCTTGGTGCTGCTCCTGAGGAAAACAAAGTTACTCTTGACGATATATTGAATCAAGGCTAGTTTTCCTTTGGTAGATAATTTTCTTTTTGTGAATCATGGTTGTGATTCTATTGTGAAGCAAACAGTATATTTCTATATTTGTCTAGCCCCCGAGTATTTTCGGTGGCTAGCCGCTGTATTTGTATAGTGCGAGGTTTTTTAACCAAGGCAAGATAATATACACTGTACTATTTTTGTGGGTGTAAGCCCCCGAGCTTTTTGTTGATCACTATTTTGTCGATATCTCTTTTTATTTTTGCGAGGTATTTTTACCAAGGCAAGGTGCTTCTTTTGTCGATACTGTGTTTATATATATATTGTATCATGTAGGGGAGAAACCCCTGATCTTGTCGAGAAGAAGATATATAATTCCACTATCTTTATTATATTGCAGCACCACGAGCCCGCCTCATTAAAAACCTTTCCCGGCCCCACTCGGTGCCCCGAAAAAGGAAAAGAGTGCGTCTGAAAACTCGTGGGCGTTTCAGTACATTGAAGATTTACAAAGGAGGACTATATTTTCGACACCTAGGCGTAGAAACGCCTAAGCTGTGCCACGTTCCAGGGATTTGGCTCGTCAATCCCTGTCTTCTTGTCTTTGATTCTGTATGCTCCTCCTTCTATTACTTCTGTGACGATATGGTCCTAGCCATGGTGACTCGAGTTTTTCATGGCTTTTTTGATTTAGTCGTAAAACCAGGTCACCAACTTGGAAAGATCTTGGCCGCAATCGTCGACTGTGATAGTTTTTCAGGTCCTGCTGATATTTGGCGACTCGCGACAAGACTTCGTCTCGAGCTTCATCGAGTGCGTCAACATCATCTTCCAAAGCTTTTCTCGAAGTTTCTTCGTCATACTCTGCGACTCGTGGAGAATCGTGCTCTATTTCTATCGGCAAGACTGCTTCAGCTCCGTGGACCAGAAAGAACGGTGTTTCCTGTGTCGCCGTATTTGGTGTTGTTCGGATACTCCACAACACACTTTGTAACTCCTCCGGCCAAGTATGCCGAGCTTTTTCCAATGGGCCTAGCAGGCGTTTCTTGATGCCATTGCAGATGATGCCATTGGCCTTCTCGACTTGTCCATTGGTCTGAGGATGCGCGACAGACGCAAAACTTAGTTTTATGCCCACTTCTGCGCAATATGCTTTGAACTCCTTGGAAGTAAAGTTACTGCCGTTGTCTGTGACGATGCTGTGAGGTACTCCAAATCGAAAGACGATGCTCTTTACAAATTTTATTGCGGATGCTGCATCTGGTGAGTTTATTGGCTTCGCCTCTATCCACTTGGTAAATTTGTCGACAGCCACCAGCAAGTACTCATATCCTCCTGGTGAAGCTTTGTGCAACTTACCCACCATGTCGAGACCCCATTGAGCAAAGGGCCAAGATAGTGGGATTGGCATAAGTTCTGCTGCTGGCGAGTGAGGTCTTGCCGCAAATCTTTGGCACGCGTCGCAGGTTCGCACTATTTCCTTCGCATCCTCGATTGCTGTGAGCCAATAAAATCCTGCTCTGAAAACCTTAGCCGCAATGGCTCGGCTACTTGCGTGATGCCCGCATATTCCTTCATGCACGTCCTTTAGGATGATCCTTCCTTCTTCGGGTGTAACACACCGTTGTAACACACCCGAAATACTGCGTTTGTACAGCTCCCCTTTTACCACCGTAAAAGCTTTTGATCTCCTGATTACTCGCCTTGCTTCGACTGGATCGTCGGGTATGGTTTTCCTTAGGATATATGATATGTACGCCTGCATCCATGGAATTTGCACCATCATGACTAGATCTTGCTCTTCTTCTTCTTCTGCTATGTTTTTGGCGATACTCGAAGGTTTCTCTTTTTTCTCCTTTATTTTTGCTGGTTTTGTTGATCTCTCGCTAATCTCTTCCCAGAACACACCTGGAGGGATTGCGAGGCATTGTGACCCGATGTTTGCGAGAACGTCGGCTTCATCGTTGCTCATCCTGCTGATGTGGTTTACCTCACAACCATCGAATAGCTTCTCCAGCTCATTGTACACCTCCTTGTATGCTATCATACTTTCGTTGACTGCGTCGCATTGGTTCATTACTTGCTGTGCTACCAACTGTGAGTCGCCGAAGATTTTCAATCGGGTTGCACCGCAAGCTTTCGCCATCTTCATCCCGTGTATGAGAGCTTCATATTCTGCTTCATTGTTAGATGCGTTTGGGAACGTCATCCGCAGAACATACTTCAACTTGTCGCCTTCAGGTGAGACTAATATCACGCCTGCTCCAGCACCTTCCAATCTCTTGGATCCGTCGAAGTTCATGGTCCAAGTCCTCGATAAATCTGGGGGTCCCGTGTTTTGTAGCTCCATCCACTCTGCAATGAAGTCTGGTAAGACCTGCGACTTTATTGCTTTTCTTTTTCATACGTGATGTCCCGAGGGGAAAGTTCTATTCCCCAAAGGGAGACACGACCCGTAGCTTCTGGATTGTTCAGTATATTTGATAAGGGAGCTTCATTGACCACTATTATCGGGTGAGCCGAAAAATAGTGCCGCAATTTTCTTGCTGTCGTGAATACTCCATATGCTAGCTTTTGATATTGCGGGTACCGCTGTTTTGACGGCGACAGTACTTCGCTGATGAAATATACTGGCCGTTGAACTCCATGAAGCTTGCCTTCTTCTTCTCTCTCGACTACTAGGGCCGTGCTGACCACCTGAGGTGTGGCTGCAATGTACAATAGGAGAGGTTCTTTCTCTTTTGGCGCCACCAGTATCGGTGGTGTCGAAATTGCTCGCTTGAGATTCTCGAAAGCTCTGTCTGCTTCCTCGTTCCATTGGAATTTTTCCCCTTGCTTGATCAACGCATAGAACGGCGCGCCTTTTCTCCTAGCCTGGCGACGAATCTGCTTAAAGCTGCGACTCGCCCCGTTAGCTGTTGTATTTCTTTCAGCTTTGTTGGCTTTCTCATAGTAACGATGGCCTGTATTTTTTCGGGATTAGCTTCGATCCCCCTTGCTGATACTAAGAACCCGAGAAGTTCTCCTGCGGGAACTCCAAAGGAGCATTTTGTCGGGTTCAGCTTGAGGCAGAACTTATCGAGGTTGTCGAAGGTTTCCTTCAGATCTTCGATCAACGTTGACCCTTTCTTTGATGTTATTACGACATCGTCGATGTAGACTTGTACATTTTTCCCAATCTGTGTTGCTAGGCATTTCTGCATCATCCGCTGATATGTTGCTCCCGCGTTTTTCAGACCAAAGGGCATTGTTTTGTAGCAAAACACGCCATAAGGTGTGATGAACGCTGTCTTGGCTTCATCTTCTTCTTTTAATCTGATCTGGTTATAACCAGAATATGCGTCCAGGAAGGAAAGACGTTCGCATCCTGCCGTGGAGTCGATGATTTGATCGATCCTTGGGAGGGGAAAGTGATCCTTGGGACAATGTTTATTGAGACACGTAAAGTCGACGCACATGCGAAGGACTATTGTGTGTTTCTTCGGCACCATCACTGGGTTAGCTACCCATGTGGCTTCTGTAGATATTTCTCTGATGAAACCAGCATCTTTGAGTCGATCTATTTCTGATAACATGGCTTTGCGGCTAGGTTCCGAAAAACGCCGCAAAGGTTGCTTTACTGGTCGTGCGAGAGGATCCAAATTGAGGTGGTGCTCGGCAAGTTCCCTGGGTACTCCTGGCATGTCGGCTGGACACCATGCGAAGATTTTCCAGTGCTCACGGAGGAACTCGACGAGCGCGCTTTCCTATGCGACATCCATGTTTGCGGCAATGGACGTCGTTTTCTTTGGATCTGTCGGGTGGATCTGTACCTCTTTTGAATCTTTATTTATATTGAAAGTTGGCTCCTTAGAAGGTCTTCCTACCTCAGGCAGCACATCATAATCAGTGAACCTAGGTGCCGCATATTCTGCTTGCATCCCGAAAGTTTCTGACAGTCGATGAAAATCCTTGTCGCATTTATCGGACAGTGCAAAGCTTCCTTTGATTGTGATAGGTCCCTTAGGCCCAGGCAACCTCCACAACAGATATGTATAATGCGGCACTGCCATGAACCTGGCGTACGCTGGTCGTCCCAACAAAGCGTGATATTGCGACGGGAAATCCACCACTTCAAACTCTAAATTTTCTATCCTGTAGTTTTCTCGGGTTCCAAACTGAACGTCGAGGTTGATCTTGCCCAATGGGTAACTTGGCTTCTCTGGTGTAATCCCGTGGAAGCGTGTGTCAGTTGGCTTCAGATTTGCTAGGGATATGTTCATCTTCCTCAATGTATCTGCGTACATGAGGTTTAAGCTGCTGCCGCCGTCTATGAAAACTCTCGACACATCAAAACCAGCGATTACTGCGGGTAAGATGAGTGCCGATTGCCCTGGTCGAGGAACTTGCTGCGGATGATCTGCGATCGTGAAGCCGATATCTTGCCCCGACCAATTTAAGTACTCGACTGTTGGTGGAGGCATCTTTTCTGCCATGAACACTTGTCGGGATATTACCTTCTGCGCCCTGTTGGACGGCCTAGCTTTCTGAATCATCGAGACCACACCGTTAGAGTTGGGGTCAACATATGGAGGTGGATGTGGTGCTGCCGCAATTCTAAGCTGGTGTCGATTTTCTTCGGTAATTGCGGGAGGAGGTGGGAGGTGAATCTCGCTCCTTGGCTCCCGAGGATTTCTGTTACTTGCTTGAGCGTTTGCGATTCCTGCGGCTCGCAGCATTGCTTGAAAATTGCGGCAGTCTTTTTGTAGATGTCCTGACTGCCTCTTTCCATTGTTGTCGAGGTAAAAGTGCATTTGACACGGACCGTTCATCATCTCCTCGGGAGACACGTAAGGTCTTTGAATCCTTGGTCCACTATTTTGTCTGTTGCCGCGAAAATCACCTCTATTGTCGCCTTGTTGCTCATTGCTCCTTTGATAATCATCTCGACTATTTCCACCAGGATTTCCTCGAAAACCAGCCGATATGTGGCCGGGAGCATCGTTGTTGTAGAACTGGCGAGAAAATCGCCTTCTATTTTGATAGTTTCGACTACGATCCTCTTCTGGCGACCTGTGTCGTTTGTTGTATATTGCGTCTTCTCCATCTGCCCACTTGTTAGCGATTTCCATCAACGCTGAGATTGTCTTGGGATTAGTTCTTCCCAAGTCCTCGACGAAGTCTGCTCGTCGGATTCCTGCCACGAACGCATCTATTGCCCTCTCGTCAGATATGTCTTCTGCCGAGTTCTTGATAATGTTCCACCGCTGTATATATTTTCTCATCGACTCGTCATGTTTTTGTCGACACGCTCGTAATTCTTCCAACGACGCAGGTTTCTTGCAGGTGGATCGGAAGTTTTTCACGAAGATGTCCTCAAAAGTTTCCCAGCTGTCGATGGAGTTCAAGGGGAGTTTCTTTATCCAAGATCTTGCGGCACCACTCAGGTGAACTTGGATACTTTGCATAGCTGTTGCTCTGGTTCCTCCTACCAGTTTTACCATCTCGAGATAATCCACGAGCCAATCCTCGGGATCTTGCAGGCCGTCGAACTTCTTGAAATTCTCGGGTAACTTGAACCCTTTTGGGACTCGAGTTTTTCGCACTCTTCTCGTAAAGCACGGGAGCCCACACATATCTTCGTCGGCAAGCTCTGGCGAGTACTGACGGTCCCTCCTTTCTTGTCGCGCTCTGTCCACCCTTACTTGGACTGCTGTGTCTCTTGCTCCACTTGCTCTTGGTGGGTCTTGAACTGCTGCAGCGGGTCGTGGACTATTTTGCCTAGGATTTTCTTCGGGAGGCGTTGTTGCAAACGCTGTTCCCATAACTCCTACTCCAGCCATCGCCATATTGAACAATGGTTCTCTCGGGTCTCCAGCAGGTGGTCTGGATGCCAAGATGTAAGCTTGTGTTGCCATGTAACCTGCCTCTGGCGTTTTTGGGATGATATTTCCTCTTTCATCAATCGACATAAAGGACATGTCGAGATTTTGGATTATGTTTCCTCTCTCTGCTTCGGGTATGTTTTGCAGCCGAGACATTGCTCTCCTCCGAGCTTCTCTGTGACTATCTCCCGAAGTTCTAGATTGTCGACTTAAATCTGCTCGGCGTCTGCTTGATGCAGAAGCTGCTTCTTTTCTCCTATTCAGGGATGCTGTCTGTTTTTCCAACTCTCTGCTTACTCGAGCAAGTCTATATTGATATGCTTGAAGTTCTTGTGCAGTAGCGGTGGTGGTCATAGGTTCTGAACCATCCATGGCTTTCGCGGCCCTATCCCACGCGCTTTGCGGGAGCTGTACTCTTGCGCGAGTTGTGGATCCAGGATATTTGGTGCCTAGACCATGTCTGAGATCAGCGGGATCGACGTATGGATTTCCCAATTCGTCGAAAGCCTCTGATGTTTGCGGGTCTGATGTGCCTGCCCCTTCTACCACATAGATCTGATGATATTTTGTGCATTGATTTTTGTCGGGACTGGTGACACCATCATATAGAGTGGTGAAGACCTTTCCGATGGCAGCAGACTTGTCGATGAAGTTGAAGCTGTCGACGCTGTCGGAGTCGCTGCTTATAAAGGAGTCCGCAGATGACTCGAAGGATGTGTTGCTGAAGATCTTGGCGAGCTTTCCGCTTGCCTTGTTGTCGACGAAGTATGTCGACGAAAACTCCTCGTCACTCGACGAAAAGTTGGAGTCGACCGCTGAAAATTCCGACGAGATCGGAACTTCGAGACGGTAGGATCCTTCCTTGTTGACGCCAAATCGGAATTCTCCGAACGTCATGACGATGGGCTCCTCCAGATAGGCACATGCATCCATACGGGAGGGCGGGTGAGGAATAAAATTGAATAGATCAGTTTTTCCCTTGTTACCTCGATCCATCGCGTTGCTTGCTGTCGATGAAGTCGAAGATCTTGAACGTGCCATCGAGATCGGATCCTTGCAGCCTCTAATCCCCACAGACGGCGCCAATTGACAAAGGATTAACTTGTCAATGCCTACAGATTGTAGACTAGGGTTTTGCTAGAAGTAGAGGGCAAGTAGATCTCGAAGGTTTAGGCGAAAAGTACTCGGCGATTATGAAAACTAGGGTTATGTTGACAGTAGATTCGATCCTTTCTTTGTTCCTCGACTCCCCCTTATATAGGAGGTGGAGCCGAGGGTTTCGTATTGTACAAGTTACAGAGTCCGGGACGGTTTCTAACTCGTCCCGCCAGATTACAAATAATACTTCCTATTACAACTCTAGCTTTCCTTAATACATCTTGGGCTCCCGAATCTTCTTATTCTTCGGATAGTGGGCCTTCAGTAAATCCCGGGTACTATCTATGGCAGGCCCATTTGGGATGCCTATGTCAGCCCCAATGTTCTTCTCTAACAATTTTGCATGCTCCAACCACTAAAATGATAGATCCTTCAGACAAGACGGACATGCATAGCAACTCACATGATATTCAACAATAGTTGATGGCGTTCCCCAGAAGCATGGTTATCGCACAACAAGCAACTTAATAAAAGATAAAGTGCATAAGTACATATTCAATACTACGATAGTTTTTAAGGCTATTTTGTCCCATGAGCTATATATTGCAAAGGTGAATGATGGAATTTTAAAGGTAGCACTCAAGCAATTTACTTTGGAATGGCGGAGAAATACCATGTAGTAGGTAGGTATGGTGGACACAAATGGCATAGTGGTTGGCTCAAGGATTTTGGATGCATGAGAAGTATTCCCTCTCGATACAAGGTTTAGGCTAGCAAGGTTATTTGAAGCAAACTCAAGGATGAACATGTGCAGCAAAACTCACATAAAAGACATATTGTAAACATTATAAGACTCTACACCGTCTTCCTTGTTGTTCAAAACTCAATACTAGATATTATCTAGACCTTAGAGAAACCAAATATGCAAATCAAATTTTAGCAAGCTCTATGTATTTCTTCATTAATGGGTGCAAAGCATATGATGCAAGAGCTTAAACATGAGCACAACAATTGCCAAGTATCACATTATCCAAGACATTTTAGAATTACTACATGTAGCATTTTCCAATTCCAACCATATAACAATTTAACGAAGAAGAAACTTCGCCATGAACATTATGAGTAAAGCCTAAGGACACATGTGTCCATATGCAACAGCGGAGCGTGTCTCTCTCCCACAAAGTGAATGCTAGGATCCATCTTATTCAAACAAAAACAAAAACAAAAACAAACCGACGCTCCAAGTAAAGAACACAAGATGTGACTGAATAAAAATATAGTTTCAGGGGAGGAACCTGATGATGTTGTCGATGAAGAAGGGGATGCCTTGGGCATCCCCAAGCTTAGACGCTTGAGTCTTCTTAAAATATGCAGGGGTGAACCACGGGGTCATCCCCAAGCTTAGAGCTTTCACTCCTCTTGATCATAGTATATCATTCTCCTCTCTTGACCCTTGAAAACTTCCTTCACACCAAACTTCAAGCAAACTCATTAGAGGGTTAGTGCATCATTAATAATTCACTCATTCAGAGGTGACACAATCATTATTTTCACTTCTGGACATTGCATAATGCTACTGGACATTAGTGGATCAAAGAAATAAATCCAACATAGCAAAAGAGGCAATGCGAAATAAAAGGCAGAATCTGTCAAAAACAGAACAGTCCGTAAAGACGAATTTAAAGTTGGCACCAGACTTGCTCAAATGGAAAAACTCAAAACTAATGAAAGTTGCGTACATATCTGAGGATCACGCTCGTAAATTGGCAGATTTTTTCGAATTTTCTACAGGGAACTGTGCCCAGATTCGTGACAGACAGCAATGCTGTTTCTGCGCAGCAATCCCAAATATAACATCAACTTTGACATAGAAACTTTACTTGGCACAAAAACATGATAAGGAGAGGTTGCTACAGTAGTAAAAAACTTCCAAGACTCAACAAAACAAAAAATTGCTGTAGGTAAAAACATGGGTTGTCTCCCATAAGCGCTTTTCTTTAACGCCTTTCAGCTAGGCGCAGAAAGTGCAAATCAAGTAACATCGAGAGACGGTGTGTCAACCTTACCTTGGGCTTCATCCTTACCTTTCTTATTGTTTTTCTTTCCTTTTGGTTTAGGAAATATATGATTTCCCCCTGGTATAGAGGTGAATTTCAGAGTGCCTTCTCCCACATCAATGACTGCTCCCAATAGTTTCAGCAAGGATCTTCCGAGTATGATTTTTCCTGTTTCAATAATAAGATAATCAATGGATATTGTTCTTCCATGAATGGTTGTATGCACACCTGCAGCTATTCCCTTAGGAATTATAATAGAGTTATCAATGAGAGCTATTTCTTCTCCCCCTTCATCGACTCCCCAAAGTTTCAAAGATTTATAAATGTTTTCAGGCATAAGGCAAAATTCATACATAATATCACAGTAGGCATGAAGAGTTCGATCACCGATAACAATTTTAACAGAAGGGTCCCATAATGAAGGTTTAGGATTCTCTAAGACTTGTTCAAGACGATTACGAACACAGTGATAATTGTCATTTAAGCGAGATGTACTTATCTCGAGATTGTTCAATCTATTATAAATGCTAATAAGGGCTGAATCAAAGTTATTAGCTGAATCATGTGATGCAACCAATTTCTTTATGGCATTAAAAGCTTGATCCCCATTACAATGAAGGAAATCTCCTCCTACTAAAGTGTCCAAAGCATATCTATAGCGAACCATAAGACCAAAATAAAAATTACTAAGGAGCAAACTTAGAGTCATTTGAGGTTCAGTTTTACGATAAGAAGTAAAAATTCTAGACCAAGCATCCTTAAAACTCTCCTCATCCCCTTGTTTGAAAGTAAAAACTAAGTCCTCAGGTGAAGAAGTAACAGGTTCAGAGCTAGACATGGTAATAAAAGTAACTAATTTTTTTTGTATTTTAAATATAGAGTGCAGGACAATAAATAAAGCAAACTAGATAAAGTAAATGCAAGTAACTAATTTTTTTTGTGTTTTTGATATGGAGAGCAAGACAGTAAATAAAGTAAAACTAGCAACTAATTTTTTTGTGTTTTGATTTAGTGCAGCAAACAAAGTAGTAAATAAAATAAAGCAAGACAAAAACAAAGTAAAGAGATTGAGAAGTGGAGACTCCCCTTGCAGCGTGTCTTGATCTCCCCGGCAACGGCGCCAGAAAAGTGCTTGATGCGCGTAGATGTACACGTCCGTTGGGAACCCCAAGAGGAAGGTATGATGCGCACAGTGGCAAGTTTTCCCTCAGTATGAAACCAAGGTTTAATCGAACCAGTAGGAGCCAAGAAGCACGTTGAAGGTTGATGGTCGCAAAATGTGATGCGGCGCAACACCAGGGATTCCGGCGCCAACGCGGAACCTGCACAACACAACCCAAGTACTTTGCCCCAACGAAACAGTGAGGTTGTCAATCTCACCGGCTTGCTGTAACAAAGGATTAAACGTATCGAGTGGAAGATGTTTGCAAAGAAAAATAAAACACAATTGCTAGATTGTATGCTATGTGAGGGGTCCACAGTTCACTAGAGGTGTCTCTCCCATAAGATAAAAGCATGTTGGGTGAACAAATTACAGTCGGGCAATTGACAAATAGAGAAAGGCATAACAATGCATATACATGATATGATAAATATAGTGAGATTTAATTGGGCATTACGACAAAGTACATAGACCGCCATCCAACTGCATCTATGCCTAAAAAGTCCACCTTCAGGTTATCATCCGAACCCCCTCCAGTATTAAGTTGCAAAGCAACAGACAATTGCATTAAGTATGGTGCGTAATGTAATCAACAACTACATCCTTAGACATAGCATCAATGTTTTATCCCTAGTGGCAACAGCACATCCACAACCTTAGAACTTTCTGTCACCCCAGATTCAATGGAGGCATGAACCCACTATCGAGCATAAATACTCCCTCTTGGAGTTAAGAGTAAAAACTTGGCCAGAGCCTCTACTAGTAACGGAGAGCATGCAAGATCATAAACAACACATGAACAATAGATTGATAATCACCATAATCATAGTACTCTCTATCCATCGGATCCCGACAAACACAACATATAGAATTACATATAGATGATCTTGATCATGTTAGGCAGCTCACAAGATCCAACAATGAAGCACAACAAGGAGAAGATGACCATCTAGCTACTGCTATGGACCCATGGTCCAGGGGTGGACTACTCACTCATCACTCCGGAGGCGACCATGGCGGTGTAGAGTCCTTCGGGAGATGAATCCCCTCTCCGGCGGTGCCGGAGGCGATCTCCAGAATCCCCGAGATGGGATTCGCGGCGGCGCTCTGTAAGGTTTTCCGTATCGTGGCTCTCGGTCGGGGTTTCGCGACGGAAGCTTTAAGTAGGCGGAGGGTCAACGCGGGGGCCACACGAGGGGCCCAGAGGCTAGGTCGGCGCGGCCGGGGGCCGGCCGCGCCTCCCTCCGGCCGCCTCGTGGCCCCACTTCGTTAGCTCTTCGGTCTTGGAAGCTTCGTGCAAAAATAGGACCCTGGGCGAAAGTTTCGTCCAATTCCGAGAATATTTCTTTACTAGGATTTCTGAAACCAAAAACAGACAGACAAGCTGGCTCTTCGGCATCTTGTTAATAGGTTAGTTCCAGAAAATGCATAAATATGACATATAATGTGCATAAAACATGTAGGTATCATCAATAAAGTAGCATGGAACATAAGAAATTATCGATACGTTGAGACGTATCAGGCACCGTAACCAACAAATATACCCTCCAAAGCTTTAGGAGCAAATTTAGACAAACGAACTCCTTTGATTTTGTAGAAACACTTACAACCGAACACCTTGAAGTATGAGATATTAGGCTTGTTGCCGGTGAGTATTTCATATGGAGTCTTGTTCAATCCCTTGCGGAGGTAGAGCCGGTTAGAAGAGTGACAAGCGGTGGAGATGGCTTCGGCCCAAAAGTTATAGCGGGATTTATACTCCGCCATCATAGATCTTGCCATATCCATAAGAGTCCGGTTCTTCCTCTCCGCAACACCATTTTGTTGAGGGGTGTAAGCAGCGGAATATTGATGACGAATCCCCTCATCACTAAGAAAATCATTGAGTGTGTAGTTCTTGAACTCGGAGCCGTTGTCACTTCTTATTGCCATAATGAGGAGGTTGTGTTGGCGTTGCACCTCGGTGGCAAAGTCAATGAATATTTGTTGAGTCTCATCTTTCGTCTTGAGAAAGTAGACCCAAGTGTATCTTGAGTAATCATCAACAATCACCAAGCAATGTTTCTTCGCACCAAGACTTGCATGAGTAACGGGACCAAAGAGATCCACATGAAGGAGCTCCAAGATCCTCTTGGAAGAGATGATAGTCTTGCTTGGATGCGGAGAGTCATGCATTTTGCCTTCAACACAAGCCCTACAAACACGATCTTTGGCAAAAGAAACATTTTCCATTAGTCCCACAATATGGTTCCCCTTGTGAAGACTTTGCAAAGTTCTCATGTTGACATGGGCTAGGCGGCGATGCCACAACCAACCCACATCCGCCTTTCCGAATAGGCACATCGCACTTGAAGTGGTGGTCCCCGAAAAGTCCACCACATACAAGTTATGTTCGCGATACCCAACGAAAGCGACTTTTAGAGTCTTGCTCCACAAGAGGACCACAATATCATTATCAATAAAGACGGCGAAACCCATCTTGCCAAGGGCGGAAACGGAAAGCAAATTGTAACCAAGGGTTTTGACAAGCATGACATCCACAAGAGTAATGTTGTGTGCAACCACAACCTTGCCAAAACCCAATACCTCGGATGTAGAATTATCGCCAAAGGAGACGGTGATATCATTTATGTTAGGCCTCAACTCCTTGACGAGGTTCTTGCCGCCGGTCATATGACTTGTACATCCACTATCAAGTACCCATTTTGAACCTCCGGCGGCATAGTCCTACATGAGATCAATTCTTGGATTTAGGTACCCATTTCACAATGGGTCCTCTTTTGTTAGCAACAAGGGTCTTTGGGACCCAAATAGACCAAGCAACATAACCATCATATGGGCCAACATATTTAGCATAAACATCACCATAATAATCTTTAAATAAAACATAGTGAGGGTTAGCATTTCCCGCATCATCATCATTAATGGTTTTGCCCTTAGGAGCTTCACCATTAGTGATATCTTTCTTCTTCTCTTGTGCGGGCTTGGCCTTTTGCTTGTTTGCCTTCTTTGCCTTGGCTCCATAACCAAGGCCCTCCTTCCCATTGTTTGATCTTTGCTTACTCAAAAGATCATCCAAAGAAAGTTTACTTTGGGGAGAGGAGGCCTTAGCAAGTTCATCCTTCAACCTAGTATTTTCCTCAATAACATTTGCATGATCACATGAAGGAGTAGAGGAACTAGGCACATCATATGAAGCAAGCCTAATTTGAAGTTGCTCACACGACTTGGATAGGAGAGTGTATTCACTCTTCAAAGCTTTGTGAGCTTTGTCTAGTTCATCTAGATCCTTCACAAGTTTCTCATGATCAACCCCAAATTGGGCCTTTTCCTTTTTAAGCACTTTATTCTTAGCCCTAGCAAGATCTCTAGCTTTAGTGAGCTTGTTAATTTTATCTTGAGGCTCTTCAAGAGTTTCTAGCCTCTCCTCAAGAGAAGCTATAGTTTCTTGACTTTCCTCAAGAGCATTTTTAAGAGCATGGATTTCAAGAGAGTCTTCTCTCTCTATTTGACCCTTTTTCTCAAGAGTATGATTTTGTTGAGCTATACGAGCCATGAGATTTGAAACATGTTTTTTAGTGTTACCTTGTAGGTTGAGAATGAAATCATCAAACTCTAGCATTTCTTGTTTCACTTTTAGACTAGCATCATCAACCCCTAGATCACTAGATATGTTAGGCATAGAGGGGTTAGGGGATGATACCTCGGAGGATTTAGCCATGAGGCAACTTTCTTCCTCCACATGAATGACCTCATTGGGGGATTCACTTGGTGATGAAGAGTTAGTGGAGAGGGAGGCAAGAGCGACCAATCCATTAGAGGTTGCATCTTCTTCATCATCAACATCATCATCTCCGGAGGTATACTCTTCTTGAGTTGATAGCACAATAGATGTGTCCAAGGAGGACCTTGCCATGAAGCAATGTGCATTCTTGTTATGAGGATTCTCATTGGGAGAGTCAAAGAGAGATGAAGAGGGAATGTTGGTGGTGACGATGGCGGCCAATTCCTTTGAGCTTTCTTCACCTTCCTCACTACTAGAACTTTCAACTTCATCGGAAGAATATTCTTCCCTAGTTACGAGCACAACTCTTGGGTGCCTCTTGCCCTTCTTGATCTTGTTGTTGTAGAATTTCTTGTTTGAGGCTTTTGAATATTTGCCCTTTGTGTCCTTGCTCTTGTCCTTGGGAATGAGCCTTCCATTATGAAGCTCTCTATTCTCATAGGGGCATTCGGCAATGAAATGGCGCTTGTCATCACAATTGTAGCATGATCTTGTCTTTGGACCAAAGCTAGTGAACCCACTCTTGTTGTTTCTCTTGATGTTGTCTTCCTTGGCCTTGGAGGGATCAACCCAAAAGGACTTAGCATGGAAGGCCATGTGATCATGGTAGTGGCATTGCAAATCTTCCGGATAGGACATACTCCAAGATGCCCTATATTGCTCTTGAGGGTACACTTCTTCTACGGGGTTGACCACCAAGGCAAGATTGTTCCCTTTTGACATACCAATGGCACGATTGAGAGAATCATGAGAGTTTTGCTCGAGCACCTTGAGGGCTTGCATCTCGTGCACGGCATCTTGAGAAGAGAGAGAGGAATAGCATTCTCTCCCAACAAGGGTCTTGACATCAATGGGTACATATGGCATCATGCATTCAATGTACTTCTCCTTGATCCAAGAGTCATTGATGTGGGTGGCACCAATAAGCCGGAAGGAATCGGCAACAATGAGGAGTCTTGAATACATGTCTTGATGATCTTCATCCGGTAGCCTCATGAATCCTTCGGCTTTATTCTTAAGAGCATTATACTTGTTCCTTCTCGTGCTCTCACTTCCAATGCAACTAGCGGCCAAACCTTCCCAAGCTTCCTTGGCGGTGGTGTAGTTCCGAACACGAGGCAAATCCTTTGTCCCCACACTAGTTTGAATCATGTGCAAGGCGGTGTTGTTGAGTTGACTATCAACCGCTTCTCTTCTAGTCAACTTGTCGGGGTTGTAAGGGTTGAAGCCTTCCTGGATGATTCTCCAAAGTTCATTGGAGGCACTGCAAACATGAGAGCGAAACTCAAATCGCCAAGTATCGTAATTCTCAACGGAAAACTTAGGTGGGTCGCCCCGAATGTTCAAATGAGGATGGGGAACCGGTATATCGGGAGATAGAAAAGGTGGAGCTACTCGATTGTAGCTCTCACCTCCACTAGTATCCCTAGGAGATGCAATGGGAGATTTGATAGTGTTTAAGTTATCACCTTCCACGGGTTTGGTAGATGAGGGTAAGTCCGAAGCCTCTCCCTCTTCTAACGCACCCGTGTCCTTTACCTCTACACTAGGAGCCTTGGGACGGGCCGGAGCCAAAAGCTCGGCAATCATCTTTTTCATGCTTTCCATTTGGGCTTCCATGGAGGACTTCAACGAATTGAAGTCTTCCATGGAGACCGTCTTGGCGGCCCCTTCCGAGGGCTCCTCGTCCGGCATACTCTTAGGCGGTTAAGCCCGAAATAAGAGCCGAGGCTCTGATACCAATTGAAAGGATCGTATGCCGCACCTAGAGGGGGGTGAATAGGTGCTAACCAATTTTTAGTTCTTTTTCAATTTAGGCTTGACACAATGGTAAATTCTCTAGATATGCAACTAAGTGAATTTACCTATATGACAAGGTTATCACCTAAGCAAGATATAGCTACGCAATATAGAGGAGATAGAATGGGATAGAGGTAACCGAGAGTGGAGCACGCGATGACACGGAGATGATTCCCGTAGTTCCCTTCCTTTGCAAGAAGGTACGTCTATGTTTGGAGGAGTGTGGTTGCTACGCAAGCCAAACCAACAGCCACGAAGGCTTCACTCAGATCTCCTGTGAGCAACGCCACGAAGGCCTAGCCCACTTCCACTAAGGGATTTCCTCGAGGCGGAAACCGGGCCTTTACAAAGTTCTTGGGGCACACATCCACAACCAAATTGGAGGCTCCCAAATCTGTAACAACACAACAAATCAACAAGCATACATCAACAACAACAACTAGGGATCCAAAGAGGAACACTAGCAAGGGGGCCCTCAAGCATAAGAGGGGGAAATGAGAAACGCTTCGGTGAGGATGTAGATCGGGGTCTTCTCCTTCGATTCTCCAAAGCACAAGTGATTTGGGTGGTTGAGGGAGGAGATCTGGCTATTTTGGTGTTCTTGGTGGCTCAGCAATGGAGGATGAAGATCTTAGGGTTTGAGCAACCTTCCAAGGTAGGTGAAGGGGGTTTTTATACCCCACCTACTTTCTGCCCGTTGGAGGTGAAACGCCGGCAGTGCCGGCCTTGAGGCCGGCAGTGCCGGCCACTTTCTGACGAAGATCGACAGTCAGGCGGCGAGTTGCCGGCAGTGCCGGCCACGGCCCAGTTTCAGCTTCTTCTTCCTTTTCTTTTCTTCCTTTTTGAGTGGGTCGAGATTTTCCGTGGTATCTTTTCCATAACTGTAAACCACTTAGCACACGGTTAAATTGTCACCGGTGTTGTTAACAAACACACAAAACTTAGAGATCATGAAATGTTCTTTCAGTGGTACACCTCGTTGCCACCAGATTCGGTTCGGACGTGGAAGCAGCTGGAGGAACAATTCCACATACAATACCATTCAGAAGCTACTGAAGCTGTTATTGCCGATCTGACACAGGTTCGGCAAAGGCGAGGAGAGACGGTTTCTGAATACATCCAGCGCTTCAGGACCGTCAGGAACCGATGTTATTCGGTTCGTTTATCTGAGAAGGAAGCAGTCGAGCTGGAGATAGCAGGCCTGTCAGCGCCGCTCAAAGATGTGACCTTCCAAGCAGACTACAATTCACTGGCGCATATGGTTCAGAAATTGACATCGTATGAACAGCGCCACCCAGAATTGTACCAGGACAAGTTCAAGCGCGTCGCCCTGATCGAGACGGGAGAAGATGAAGATTCTGCAGAAGATCAGGAAGTCGCTGTAGCTGAATGGACTCGGGGGGCAAAGCCCGTGTCTTGCAAGTGGGTGAAACAACCAGGGCCTGCAAAAGGGTTTGACTTTGATTTAAGCAAAACGGAGCAAATTTTTGATTTGCTGCTGAAGGAAAAACAGCTGAAGTTACCCGAAGGCCACAAAATCCCCACGTTACAAGAGATGAACGGCAGGCCATACTGCAAATGGCATCACACGTTCACCCATGCCACCAACGACTGCAAAGTGTTGCGCGGACAGATTCAAATGGCGATAGAACAAGGCCGATTACTCTTCGGTCAGTTTGCCATGAGAGTTGACACGCATCCGTTTCCTGACGTCAACATGGTGGATCTCAGCCACTGCATAAGACGCGAGCCAGGTTTCGCTTTTGATATCAACATGGCAGAACTTGCAGATCGCCATAGCAAGGATAAAGCAGAGAGCAGTCACTCCCATGGCAAAGATAAAGCGGAGGCCGATCCACGCGACCGGCCCCAGCATGATGACAGACGGTACTTGACTGAGGAAGAAGTGAGAAGCGTGCGGTATCAACGACCACTCTCCGCACATCTCCTTAACAAATATGAGCAGCAGTATGACCGACGTCGGCGCTACGACGTAGATGATGAGAGATATCGTCGGTCTGATGCAGATAACAAGAAGTATCGTCGATATGATAGAGACCAAGAAGGGTATGAGCGTCACGCTAGAGGGAGGTCAAGGGAGCAAGAGGACATGGATAGGCATTGGGACTGTCCTTTCTTCAGACACTGCTGGGACTCAGGAATGAGCCGATTGCCAACAATCGAGACTGCCCAGAATGTAGACGGAAGAGGAAGGGAACAAATGAAGTTTCAGTGTTCAAGCGTCTAGGGCCTCTCCCACCTCAGAACAAACGGGCTGAGTCATCTCAAGATGAAGACTTCGAGGAGTCAGAGAAGAAGATAGGTATCACCGGCCACGGTGGTGTCCTGATGGACTCAGCCACTCCCAAAAGCGCAGAGTGCAACGGCTACGGAACTTGGAGGAAGCCGAGGCGCAGTACCTATACACGTTGAGGAAAGCACGGCCCGATCTGGCCGTGAAAATTCAGCAAACATTGGAGACAGAGGCACGGCCACAGAAGAAAGTGTGGCGACGCAAGCAGACAAAAGCCGATGCAGAGGCATCGGCTGATACAAATATGGTGTTCATCCTTCCGTCAGAGTTTTGTGCTCCAAGAGACGAGGAAGTGTCAGTGGCACAGTTTGATTGCGGCCCGCGGCCAGTCATCTTTGAGAAGCCACGAGAGAGGAGCTACAGGCATCTGAAAGCCCTATACTTGAAAGGTTATATCAATGGGCAGCCCATCAGCAAGATGCTGGTTGACACGGGAGCGGCAGTCAATATAATGCCGTACTCCATGTTACGACGTTTGGGACGATCCAATGACGATCTGATCAAGACCAACGTCACATTAAGTGATTTCAACGGCCAAGCGTCAGAAGCAAAGGGTGTTCTGAACGTAGACCTGACTGTAGGCCGAAAAACCATCCCTACATCGTTCTTCATCGTCGACAGCAAAAGCACTTATGCTGTCCTGCTAGGGAGAGATTGGATCCACGCTAACTGTTGCATTCCATCCACAATGCATCAGTGCATCATACAATGGGATGGAGATGAAGTGGAAGTTGTTCATGCAGATGATTCGATCGAGATCTCGCTAGCTGCCATGAACATTTGGGATGCAAACGACCAAGAGCCGCTCTCTGGAATTAATCTGGACGGCTGTGAGCGCATCGAAGCTTCAAAAAACGGGGTGAGGCTGGTCTTATCCACTGGCCTGACAGAGTAGCAAGATCCAAGTCTATGGACGTGTGTGACAAGGCCGATCCCAGCGATCGGCCCCAAAAAATAAAAAGCAAGGATCTCACCTCAAGCATGTCACGTAGCCATAGCAGAGAAACAAGAAGTTGTAAACCCTCATTAAACATTGCAATGGAAAAGGAGGCCGATTCTAGCAATCGGCCAAAATTAGCCTCAACATGCCTTCTGCCTGTGTTCAGCATGGATTTAGCAGGTGATGGAAAGCTGGGGTATGGGTTTACATCAGCTGATGAACTAGAAGAGATCGACATTGGTCCTGGGGATAAGCCACGACCAACATTTATCAGCAAAAAGTCGGATCCACAGCTGCGGAGCCGATTGATAGCCCTGCTGAAAGACTACCCAGATTGTTTCGCATGGGATTATACAGGTAAAATATAGACCTTTACTACGCGATACAACTGCAAGGGAGGCCGATTCCAGCAATCGGCTAAAATTATTCTCACCATACGTGTTAGCCGCTGTGCTATTTAGCATGGTGAGTGGTGTGGCAGGCTTATAGTTGGCTGGAAAGCCGATATCTTCAATCACTTGAAGGATTCGGCTCGGGGGGTATACACACAGAGAAGGTACGAGGCCACGAAGAGAAGGTACGAGGCCACAAAGTATGTACCCAGGAGGAGCCGATTCATGAAATCGATCGGCTAATAAAAAATCGGAAATAGAAAAATTTTAAGCACAGCCGATGCTCGGACATCGACTTAAGAATAAAAAGCCGATGCACAGCCATCGACTCTGGAGTTACAGAGTTTGAACTGCCACTTAAGGCTCAGAGTGCGCCAGTACGGATGTGATCCACCTCTGCGATTTCGACCTCGTCATCATCATCCTTGCCGTTCAACTACAGCGTCATTGGGACGTGGGGCTGGATTTCTTCAAGGATGTTCTTCACCGCCTCAGAAGTTTTCGACCAATGTCTCAATGAGTGAAGAAAGCAGAACTTTGAGGCGCTGGAGTTGGACAGCGATGACGCTGGGACTTGGTTCATCACATGTTGTGGAAGGGCCGGTGATGCGCGTAAATGTACACGTCCGTTGGGAACCCCAAGAGGAAGGTATGATGCGCACAGTGGCAAGTTTTCCCTCAGAAAGAAACCAAGGTTGATCGAACCAGGAGGAGCCAAGAAGCACGTTGAAGGTTGATGGTCGCGAAATGTGATGCGGCGCAACAACAGGGATTCCGGCGTGGAATCTGCACAACAAAACCAAAGTACTTTGCCCCAACGAAACAGTGAGGTTGTCAATCTCACCGGCTTGCTGTAACAAAGGATTAAACGTATCGAGTGGTAGATGTTTGCAAAGAAAACAGTAAACACAATTGCAGTAGATTGTATGCTATGTAAAGACTAGGACCGGGGTCCACAGTTCACTAGAGGTGTCTCTCCCATAAGATAAAAGCATGTTGGGTGAACAAATTACAGTCGGGCAATTGACAAATAGAGAAAGGCATAACAATGCATATACATGATATGATAAATATAGTGAGATTTAATTGGGCATTACGACAAAATACATAGACCGCCATCCAACTGCATCTATGCCTAAAAAGTCCACCTTCAGGTTATCATCCGAACCCCATTCAGTATTAAGTTGCTAAGCAACAGACAATTGCATTAAGTATGGTGCGTAATGTAATCGACAACTACATCCTTAGACATAGAATCAATGTTTTATCCCTAGTGGCAACGCACATCCACAACCTTAGAACTTTCTGTCACTGTCCCAGATTCAATGGAGGCATGAACCCACTATCGAGCATAAATACTCCCTCTTGGAGTTAAGAGTACAAACTTGGCCAGAGCCTCTACTAATAACGGAGAGCATGCAAGATCATAAACAACACATAAACAATAGATTGATAATCACCATAATCATAGTACTCTCTATCCATCGGATCCCGACAAACACAACATATAGAATTACAGATAGATGATCTTGATCATGTTAGGCAGCTCACAAGATCCAACAATGAAGCACAACAAGGAGAAGACGACCATCTAGCTACTGCTATGGACCCATGGTCTAGGGGTGAACTACTCACTCATCACTCCGGAGGCGACCATGGCGGTGTAGAGTCCTCCGGGAGATGAATCCCCTCTCCGGCAGGGTGCTGGAGGCGATCTCCTGAATCCCCCAAGATGGGATTCGCGGCGGCGCGTCTCTGGAAGGTTTTCCGTATCGTGGCTCTTGGTCTGGGGGTTTCGCGACGGAGACTTTAAGTAGGCGGAAGGTCAACGCGGGGGCCACACGAGGGCCCGGGGGTAGGTCGGCGCGGCCAGGGCTTGGGCCGCGCCGCCCAGCCCCTGGCTGCCTCGTGGCCCCACTTCGTTATCTCTTCGGTCTTGGAAGCTTCGTGCAAAAATAGGACCCTGGGCGAAAGTTTCGTCCAATTCGAGAATATTTCCTTACTAGGATTTCTGAAACCAAAAACAAGAAAAAACTGGCTCTTCGGCATCTTGTTAATAGGTTAGTTCCAGAAAATGCATAAATATGACATATAATGTGCATAAAACATGTAGGTATCATCAATAAAGTAGCATGGAACATAAGAAATTATCGATACGTTGGAGACGTATCAGCATCCCCAAGCTTAGTTCTGCTCGTCCCGAGCAGGTAAAACGATAACAAAGATAATTTCTGAAGTGACATGCCATCATAATCTTGATCATACTATTTGTAAACATATGTAATGAATGCAGCGATCAAAACAATGGTAATGACATGAGTAAACAAATGAATCATAAAGCAAAGACTTTTCATGAATAGTACTTCAAGACAAGCATCAATAAGTCTTGCATAAGAGTTAACTCATAAAGCAATAATTCAAAGTAAAGGTGTTGAAGCAACACATAGGAAGATTAAGTTTCAGCGGTTGCTTTCAACTTATAACATGTATATCTCATGGATATTGTCAACATAAAGTAATATAACAAGTGCAATATGCAAGTATGTAGGAATCAATGCACAGTTCACACAAGTGTTTGCTTCTTAAGGTGGAAGGAGATAGGTAAACTGACTCAACAATAAAAGTAAAAGAATGGTCCTTCAAAGAGGAAAGCATCGATTGCTGTATTTGTGCTAGAGCTTTTATTTTGAAAACATGAAACAATTTTGTCAACGGTAGTAATAAAGCATATGAGTTATGTAAATTATATCTTACAAGTTGCAAGCCTCATGCATAGTATACTAATAGTGTCCGCACCTTGTCCTACTTAGCTTGGACTACCGGATCTTTGCATGCCATGTTTCAACCAAGTGTCACAAAGGGGTACCTCCATGCCGCCTGTACAAAGGTCTAAGGAGAATGCTCGCATTTTGGATTTCTCGCTTTTGATTATTCTCAACTTAGACATCCATACCGGGACAACATGGACAACAGATAATGGACTCCTCTTAAATGCATAAGCATGTAGCAAAGTTATTATTCTCATATTGTTGGAGATATGCCCAAGAGGCAATAATAAATGGTTATTATATATC
The DNA here is from genome assembly GCA_030979885.1 of Lolium multiflorum. Classification (NCBI taxonomy): domain Eukaryota; kingdom Viridiplantae; phylum Streptophyta; class Magnoliopsida; order Poales; family Poaceae; genus Lolium; species Lolium multiflorum. The sequence continues at coordinate 32,439,297 of CM061752.1, forward strand.
TTTGTGTTTATGATAATGTTTATATACCATGCTATAATTGTATTAACCGAAACATTGATACATGTGTGATATGTAAACAACAAAGAGTCCCTAGTAAGCCTCTTAACTAGCTTGTTGATTAATAGATGATTAGTTTCATAATCATGAACATTGGATGTTATTAATAACAAGGTTATATCATTATATGAATGATGTAATGGACACACCCAATTAAGCGTAGCATAAGATCACGTCATTAAGTTATTTGCTATAAGCTTTCGATACATAGTTACCTAGTCCTTATGACCATGAGATCATGTAAATCACTTATACGGAAAGGTACTTTGATTACACCAAACACCACTGCGTAAATGGGTGGTTATAAAGGTGGGATTAAGTATCCGGAAAGTATGAGTTGAGGCATATGGATCAACAGTGGGATTTGTCCATCCCGATGACGGATAGATATACTCTGGGCCCTCTCGGTGGAATGTCGTCTAATGTCTTGCAAGCATATGAATAAGTTCATAAGAGACCACATACCACGGTACGAGTAAAGAGTACTTGTCAGGAGACGAGGTTGAACAAGGTATAGAGTGATACCGAAGATCAAACCTCGGACAAGTAAAATATCGCGTGACAAAGGAATTGGTATCGTATGTGAATGGTTCATTCGATCACTAAGTCATCATTGAATATGTGGGAGCCATTATGGATCTCCAGATCCCGCTATTGGTTATTGGTCGGAGTGAGTACTCAACCATGTCCACATAGTTCACGAACCGTAGGGTGACACACTTAAAGTTGGATGTTGAAATGGTAGAACTTGAATATGGAATGGAGTTCGAATATTTGTTCGGAGTCCCGGATGAGATCCCGGACATCACGAGGAGTTCCGGAATGGTCCGGAGAATAAGATTCATATATAGGAAGTCATATTCCAAGTTTGGAAATGATCGGTGCATTTATGGCAGGTTCTAGAAGGTTCTAGAAAAGTCCGGAAGAATGGCACTTTGGAAAGTGGAGTCCCGAAGAGACTCCACTTGCATGACCAGCCAACCCTAAAGGGGAGGAGTCCAAGGTGGACTCCCCTAGGGTGGCCGGCCAACCCACCTCAAGGAAAGGTGGGAGTCCCACCTTGAGTGGGACTCCCTCCTTGAGTAGGTTTCCCACATATGGGAGGTTTTAGTGTTGGGGTCTTATTCGAAGACTTGGACTAGAACTCTTGGGGCTTCCACCTATATAATGAGGGGCATAGAGAGGGGGCTGGCCACTTCAAGCCTCAGCCTTGGCCGCACCCCTTAGAGGGCCGGCGCCCAACCCCCTCTCTCCCCAAACCCTAGCGGTCTCTCTCCTCCACCACATCCCGCACGCTTAAGCGAAGCTCCGCCGGATTTCTCCACCACCACCGACACCACGCCGTCGTGCTGTCGGATTCAAGAGGAGCTACTACTTCCGCTGCCCGCTGGAACGGGGAGGTGGACGTCGTCTTCATCAACAACCGAACGTGTGACCGAGTACGGAGGTGCTGCCCGTTCGTGGCGCCGGAACCGATCGTGATCAAGATCTTCTACGCGCTTTTGCAAGCGGCAAGTGATCGTCTACCGCAGCAATAAGAGCCTACTCTTATAGGCTTTGGAATCTCTTCAAGGGTTAGTCTTGATCATCCCCTCGTTGCTACCGTCTTCTAGATTGCATCTTGGCTTGGATTGCGTGTTCGCGATAGGAAATTTTTTGTTTTCTATGCAACGTTGTCCTACAGTGGTATCAGAGCCGTGTCTATGCATAGATGGTTGCACGAGTAGAACACAATGGTTTTGTGGGCGTTGATGCTTATGTTGTCTTTAGTTTGAGTACTTTGCATCTTTGTGGCATAGTGGGATGAAGCGGCTCGGGCTAACTTTACATGACCGCGTTCATGAGATTTGCTCCACGCTCGACATGCAACTTGTATTGCATAAGTGGCTTTGCGGGTGTCTGTCTCTCCTACTATAGTGAAGATTCAATTTACTCTTCTATTGACAACACTAGTATCACCGTTGTGGTTCATGTTCGTAGGTAGATTAGATCTCACTCGAAAACCCTAAACCACGTAAAATATGCAAACCAAATTAGAGACGTCTAACTTGTTTTTGCAGGGTTTGGTGATGTGATATGGCCATAATATGATGATGAATATGTATGAGATGATCATTATTGTATTGTGGCAACCGGCAGGAGCCTTATGGTTGTCTTTATATTTCATGTTGAGTAGTATTTCAAAGTAGTTGTAATAGTTGCTACATGAGGTGAACAATCATGAAGACGGCGCCATGGACCTTGACGCTACGCCGACGATGATGGAGATCATGCCCGTTGATGATGGAGATCATGTCCGTGCTTTGGAGATGAAGATCGAAGGCGCAAAGACAAAAGGGCCATATCATATCACATATGAACTGCATGTGATGTTAATCCTTTATGCATCTTATTTTGCTTAGATCGCGACGATAGCATTATAAGATGATCCCTCACATTAATATCAAGATAATAAAGTGTTCTTCCCTCGTATGCACCGTTGCATTGTTCGACGTTTTGAAGCATCTCGTGATGATCGGGTGTGATAAACTCGACATACAACGGGTGTAAGCCATGTTGCACACGCGGAATACTTGGGTTTGCTTGACGAGCCTAGCATGTACAGACATGGCCTCGGGACAACGGAAACCGAAAGGTTGAACACGAGTCATATGGATGATATGATCAACATGTTGATGTTCACCATTGAAGCTACATCATCTCACGTGATGATCGGTTTTGATGTAGTGGATTTGGATCGTGTACCACTTAACAACTATGAGGGATGTTGTATTAAGTGGGAGTTCATTAGTAATTAGATTAAAACATGAACTAATTATCATAAACATAGTCTGAGTAGTATTTTGAATTAATTTTGTAGTATTGGCATCCGTTTACTACTATGCGCTAGTCTTGTTATTGAGATAGAAATACTGTTAAAATCTGATAAGAAACTTTACGGATTAGTACCGTATTGTTAAAGAATCAAGAATTGATTAAGTCCTATTGCAAACTTTTAGTGAAACTCACTTTGTTGATTCAAAGAGCTATGGTTTCAATTAGTACCTAAAGTTATCTTGTCTCCGTGAAACTTGAAGTTCAAATCTGTTTGAAAAGTAAGGAGCTGAAAATTTAGTTTTCAGAAATAATCAAGGTATGAGATATATGTGATATCTAAGACCTTATTGCAAGATGATAGAATATAATTTGGTGAGACTACATAAACTCATAAGTTTTATGGGAATGTATGAAGGTTGAAGACGCCAGGCGTCACAATCCTCCAACTATTGGAGCACTAACGATATTCGCATATCCATGAAGTTATCATCCTTAGTATGCACCGTTGCTAAGACTCGTCGTATCGAAGCATCACGTGATGATCGGGTGTTATAGATTCTACGTGTGCTTACAATGGGTGCAAGCCAGATTTGCACATGCGAATACTAAGGTTAAACTTTATGAGCCTAGCATGTACAGACATGGTCTCAAAAAGTCGTCATGATATGATGGATAAAATTATGAGTGAAATTGTTCATCATATTAAAAGGTTACTAATAGTGAAATCCGGAACACTTGTCATATGATGATCAACTTCAAAGAACCTCAAGGTTATTGGTATTTGATCAACAAACCTAGAAGTTATTGATATTGAAGTGTTTTTTTGAATAATGAGGAAAGCTAAAAGAGAAACTACAAAAGATTATTGGAAGAAAGAAAGAAAAGACTAGAAAGTCTAGCTCAGGTGTATATAAATGATATACATGTTATGGATGTATTCCTCATTTGGTCACACAATAAAATTCTTGGGTATTTGTACCACATTGGTTGGTATGAAGTGTCATACAAAACAACGCAATACAAGAGTACAATGGCCTAAGTGACTAACAAGGAATATGATAGGTATGCACGTCTGGAACAAAAATAAAGTGTTATTATGTTCGTCGTTGGCATTCTATCTAACCCTTAGAATTTATAATAAAGAACTTAATAATTGTTATTTTGCTCTGGTCAAATGAAAACAATGAGTTGTTCAAATTATGACATTACTCCATGTACGATGGATAAGTTATTATAAACCTTAATGGTGAAACACACATACATAACACTGACGCTAAAATGCCATAAGGCAAATGCTTTGAATCCTATATAACTAAATAGTTCATCCCCACTTACCTATTTCTCTAAGCATGCAACTATGCCACCTCATCGGTCCCACCAACTCATGTCCATGTCATCTCATACATGTAGACGAAGCACACCTGTCTGTTGGTATACTGACGCAATTCTGTTCCAGACCTTCCCATTCTAATTTGTGCTTATCCTTATTAATTCCACGTTAGACACTTCAATGTGTCTGTTTCTCTTCCTCCGTTAGTTCTTCTCTCCTTCTAGAGGGAGTCGAACCGGCTGTTTGCTTTCCACTCCACTCACAATTGTAACTGCTACTGGTCTGTTTGCTTATATATATCGCCTCTCTCTTTAGATCTCTCGATCTCAATTAGGAGAATCAACCAGACGGCCATGGTTTTCTATCCCTCTTCATCACACAAGCCAACAGCATATCATGCGTACTCCTCAGTACCTCCCGTTCTTCTCAGTTCTTGCAGACGGTGGACTACAAGGCTTAGAAGCAGCGGCCGTGGGTGCTGACACTCGGTCGCGGCCGCAATCCGCAGACAACCAGTTCGCTTACATGTGTCGATGTGCGTGTTTAACATCTTTAACATCGTAAGGATTTCGCAAAAAAAAATCGTAAGGGAGGTCTCACCCTTATCTTTGATCTATTACAAATATTTGATTTGATCTGTGGCTGTTTTCTTTTTGCATGCCAGATCATCCATTGGCCGGAGAAGGTGGAGACATGCAGCTTCTAGGACATGGCTTCTTAGAGTTTTGGATTCAGTTAGTTGTATCTGTGTATGGCTGATTGTTGGTGCGATGAGTTATCCTCCCTGCAAGGTGGAGATTAATTGTTTATAAGATTTTTTCTCTTTTTTTAACAAGATTTTTTCTCTTCTGATGTTTGTTGTTTTCTTCAATCTCTCCCTGGCTCAGCCAATGTATGGGTTGCCCTCTCTATTAATTAGCTCCTTCTGCTTGATGCATCGTTAGTTACTTATATGCATGCGAAGATTCATTTCATATGTTGGTTTATTTATATATTAAGCCAATTTAATTTCTATCCATGAGACTGATACAACTTTCTTTTCCACACATGTTCGTTTCACATTACTTTTCAACTCTAACAAAACATTTATCTTCCTCTCATTTAGTGCAGCAGTGAACGAAGCATATTTTTGGGAGATGGTTAAATTTTCCTCCAAGCCTTAGACGTTGAAGCTAGAATACCAAGATTACATGATTTATTTATATTGTTTCCATGTATTATTTCTTTTCAATATTTAATCCAGAAAATTTCGGTCTGTTTCTTTTGCAGTCAGACAATTTGGCATCTTTGCTATCAATTATTGTTTTCATACATATGGTTACAAACTTAGGGTATAAGTGGTAAATTCGAGAAATCAATTTTTTCATTAGGTTTGTATAAGCTTATCGTGATTGCCACCTCAATAACTACAATATCCGTAACATAGCCTAGCCTCAACTTTTCTGCATCTTGATTGTCATCTGGCTATTACATGTTTGAGTTCTGCTTCATGCAGATGAAGTACTTCTTAGTCTCAGTTTTCTTGTGAATGTACTTCTTTGTCTTACGTTTGTAACTTATATATGTATCATATAAGATGTAGTCATGCCGCTTCCTTTTGTAACTATTCTGTTGGCTAGATCTATTTGTTTAGTTAGGTGACCCATCATGTATTTCCTTTTAATTCTTTTTGGTATGGTTTAGAGAAAGTCTGATATTTATTTGGGCTCCAAGTTGTGAACTTCAGGACAAAGTACCCTTCATATACAGATTTTTTTTTTCAAGCAGCAAAGGAAGCATAGATCCAAGATGATGATCAGTTCTACATTGGTTTTATGCCTCGGTTGTTGACATCAGCTAAACTCAACCTTTTGTTGGACAACCTGTTTTTTGTTCCAATTTAGGCTTATAATATTATTTTTTCACTCAATTAAGATTTATAACATTATTTTCCACACAATTTGGAATCATTGGCACCAAATAAATCATAGGTTCTTGGAAGAACTAAATTTGACTGTTCTAACTTCTTTTTGTCATGGAAATGTTTGTTGTCAATTCTGCAGCACCGCGCGGGACATCATCTAGTTCCACTTATTTGTGGAACCGCCATTTAGGTCATGTTAGAAAGGAACGCATGAAGGAACTCCATGCAAATGGATTTTTGGAGTCACTTGATTTTTGAATCATTTGACGCTTGCAAATCTTTTCTAAAGAAAATGATTAAAATACCGTTCATAGGCCAAAAGTTGAACGGGCAACTAACTTAGTGAAAAAATACATGATGATGTATGTGGTTCACTGGGCATAGTTGTGTGCGGGAGATTCTTCTACTTCATGAAAACTTTCAACAATGAATTGAGTATATATATGTGGATATATTCAATAAGGAAGAAGTTTGAAACATTTGAATGGATTCAAATAAATTTCAGCATGAAGTGGAAATCATCGTAATAGAAAAGTCAAATATCTATGATTGGATCATGGTAGAAATATTTGAATTACGAGTTTTAGCGAACATCTAAGAGAGTTATGAAATTGTTCTACAACTCACATTTCTTGGAGTATCATAATGATGATATAGTATCCAAGATATGTATCCAAACCTTGTTGGATTAATGATGAGATAAAATATTATGACGCCATTATATTTTTTGTGGATTATGCTTTAGTGACTACCGCTTTTACACTGAATAGAGCATCATCATGATCCGTTGAAATGACACCATACGAGTTATGGTATGGGTATAAACCCTAATAGTCTTTCTTTAAATTTTGGTCTAAGAGTTTACAACCAAAATCGGATGAATGTCTTTGTTGGTTATCCCAGAGATTTAATTGGGAATTCTTCCCACGAGACAAAGACAAAAGTGTTTGTCAATGTTTCTTATTTCCGAGAAATTGTTTCTAGTGAAGTATTTGAGTGGGAGGACAATATAATTTGATAAGGTTTATGAACCTGAGCATAATGATCAGAGTAGCGCAGCATCGGAATTTGTTTCGGAAGCGGCCACGACGATCATGGCTCCCATGACTACAAAGTGTTTTAGCCATGGAGATCGAAGTACATATTGAACCTTGTAGGTATGGTTTACTTTGTGATCAAATAAATGATTTGTGAACAAAGGATTGATTTTGAATAATGATAAACCAACTACAAACAAAGAAGTTATGATGGGCCCTGACTCCGTTAAAATGGCTATGCGCCATGAAATCCAAGATAGATAAATACTTTTTGAAAGTAAATGGATCTATAAAATTGATGGACTTGGATGCAATATCCTTGAATAAGCACGATTTGTCGAAAAGTTGTTTACGACAAAGTTCAAAGAGTTGACTACGATAAGATTAGATCTTTCGTAGCAATGCTTATAGTCTATGTGGATTATTCTAGTAATCACTACATATTTCTTTATGAGATATGCTAGTAGGATGGCAAAATATATTACTTAACAGAAGTGTGTATTAAAGGTGTATACAAGATACAACCAAGAGTTTTGCTAGTCCGTAGAATACTAGATAGGAATACGAACTTCAATTGGATAAAGTTAGTATTGCGGAGTTGGAATCTTCACCGGATGAAATAGTCAAAGAGTTTTGATTTCATCAGAAACGATGAAGGTGCTTGCATTTGCAAGAAATTAAGTGGGAGCGCTGAGACATATTTGTAATACTTTATGTAGCTGACATATCGTTGATTATAAATAGTGTAATTATATAATTGATTAAAAAGGTTTCATTGAGAATTAACTTCAATGAAAGAATATGGACTGAAACATATTTAGTGTCAAGATCTATGAAGATAGATTGAAACACATAATAAGTTTAAGTCAAAGTACATAGAAAGGATATTGAAGTAGTTCAATATTAAGAAAATGTTCTTGTCATGTGAAGTTTTAACAAGACTTGAGTGTATCTGACACTCAATGAGTAAAAACACATGAGTGATTTTAAATCACAATTAATATGTACACAATCAGATGTCCTGAGCTCTAAAAGTTAGGAGCATATACCAGAATGATTCATGTGATGATCATTGACAAACAGTAAGAATATCCATGTGTGCTTTAGAAGGACCAAGGATATATATATATATATATATATATATATATATATATATATATATATATATAGTTTTATATGGGTAATGACAAAACAAAATCGTTGTAAAGTGTTGCACCGATATTAGTTTGGTCATATATAAAATTAAATTTCAATCTCAATTAGGCTAAGTGTTATTAAAAAGGTAGCACAATGCTAGATTTAGAAGAGTTCTAAATATTGTGACGGATTCTACAAAAGAAGGCAGAGTATGTCATTGTTTTGACAATGATTGAGGATGTTGAGTTAAGAAGTTCTTTGAGAACTTGGTGTAGTTCCGATAGTGTCAGAACTTTGAAGCTATATTGTGTGTGACAATATTAGTGACATATTTCAGACCGCGGAATTAAGGTTCCACCAGAAGACCAAACATATTTAATGCCGACTCATTTGGAAAATGAGTGATGCGTGAAGACGCAAATGAATTGCAAAATACATACGTTTCTGAGTGTGTCAGAACCGTTGACTAAAACCTCTCCCGTGAGCAAAACATGATAAAACACCAGAAGGCCAAGGTGTTATATCTTTACATATGTAAACTAGATTATTGACTCTAGTGCAAGTGGGAGACTGTTGGAGATATGCCCAAGAGGCAATAATAAATGGTTATTATATATCTTTGTGTTTATGATAATGTTTATATACCATGCTATAATTGTATTAACCGAAACATTGATACATGTGTGATATGTAAACAACAAAGAGTCCCTAGTAAGCCTCTTAACTAGCTTGTTGATTAATAGATGATTAGTTTCATAATCATGAACATTGGATGTTATTAATAACAAGGTTATATCATTCATCTCAAAAAAAAAGGTTATATTATTATATGAATGATGTAATGGACACACCCAATTAAGCGTAGCATAAGATCACGTCATTAAGTTATTTGCTATAAGCTTTCGATACATAGTTACCTAGTCCTTATGACCATGAGATCATGTAAATCACTTATACCGGAAAGGTACTTTGATTACACCAAACACCACTGCGTAAATGGGTGGTTATAAAGGTGGGATTAAGTATCCGGAAAGTATGAGTTGAGGCATATGGATCAACAGTGGGATTTGTCCATCCCGATGACGGATAGATATACTCTGGGCCCTCTCGGTGGAATGTCGTCTAATGTCTTGCAAGCATATGAATAAGTTCATAAGAGACCACATACCACGATACGAGTAAAGAGTACTTGTCAGGAGACGAGGTTGAACAAGGTATAGAGTGATACCGAAGATCAAACCTCGGACAAGTAAAATATCGCGTGACAAAAGGAATTGGTATCGTATGTGAATGGTTCATTCGATCACGAAGTCATCGTTGAATATGTGGGAGCCATTATGGATCTCCAGATCCCGCTATTGGTTATTGGTCGGAGTGAGTACTCAACCATGTCCACATAGTTCACGAACCGTAGGGTGACACACTTAAAGTTGGATGTTGAAATGGTAGAACTTGAATATGGAATGGAGTTCGAATATTTGTTCGGAGTCCCGGATGAGATCCCGGACATCACGAGGAGTTCCGGAATGGTCCGGAGAATAAGATTCATATATAGGAAGTCATATTCCAAGTTTGGAAATGATCCGGTGCATTTATGGCAGGTTCTAGAAGGTTCTAGAAAAGTCCGGAAGAATGGCACTTTGGAAAGTGGAGTCCCGAAGAGACTCCACTTGCATGACCAGCCAACCCTAAAGGGGAGGAGTCCAAGGTGGACTCCCCTAGGGTGGCCGGCCAACCCACCTCAAGGAAAGGTGGGAGTCCCACCTTGAGTGGGACTCCCTCCTTGAGTAGGTTTCCCACATATGGGAGGTTTTAGTGTTGGGGTCTTATTCGAAGACTTGGACTAGAACTCTTGGGGCTTCCACCTATATAATGAGGGGCATAGAGAGGGGGCTGGCCACTTCAAGCCTCAGCCTTGGCCGCACCCCTTAGAGGGCCGGCGCCCAACCCCCTCTCTCCCCAAACCCTAGCGGTCTCTCTCCTACACCACATCCCGCACGCTTAGCGAAGCTCCGCCGGATTTCTCCACCACCACCGACACCACGCCGTCGTGTGTCGGATTCAAGAGGAGCTACTACTTCCGCTGCCCGCTGGAACGGGGAGGTGGACGTCGTCTTCATCAACAACCGAACGTGTGACCGAGTACGGAGGTGCTGCCCGTTCGTGGCGCCGGAACCGATCGTGATCAAGATCTTCTACGCGCTTTTGCAAGCGGCAAGTGATCGTCTACCGCAGCAATAAGAGCCTACTCTTATAGGCTTTGGAATCTCTTCAAGGGTTAGTCTTGATCATCCCCTCGTTGCTACCGTCTTCTAGATTGCATCTTGGCTTGGATTGCGTGTTCGCGATAGGAAAATTTTTGTTTTCTATGCAACGTTGTCCTACACATATGAGATTGAGGATATATGTCCAAAACTGAAACTTCAACCATGATTCATGGCTTTAGTTAGCGGCCCAATGTTCTTCTCTAACAATTTTGCATGCTCCAACAACTAAAATGATAGATCCTTCAGACAAGACGGACATGCATAGCAACTCACATGATATTCAACAATAGTTGATGGCGTTCCCCAGAAGCATGGTTATCGCACAACAAGCAACTTAATAAAATATAAAGTGCATAAGTACATATTCAATACTACGATAGTTTTTAAGGCTATTTTGTCCCATGAGCTATATATTGCAAAGGTGAATGATGGAATTTTAAAGGTAGCACTCAAGCAATTTACTTTGGAATGGCGGAGAAATACCATGTAGTAGGTAGGTATGGTGGACACAAATGGCATAGTAGTTGGCTCAAGGATTTTGGATGCATGAGAAGTATTCCCTCTCGATACAAGGTTTAGGCTAGCAAGGTTATTTGAAGCAAACTCAAGGATGAACCGGTGCAGCAAAACTCACATAAAAGACATATTGTAAACATTATAAGACTCTACACCGTCTTCCTTGTTGTTCAAAACTCAATACTAGATATTATCTAGACCTTAGAGAAACCAAATATGCAAATCAAATTTTAGCAAGCTCTATGTATTTCTTCATTAATGGGTGCAAAGCATATGATGCAAAAGCTTAAACATGAGCACAACAATTGCCAAGTATCACATTATCCAAGACATTTTAGAATTACTACATGTAGCATTTTCCAATTCCAACCATATAACAATTTAACGAAGAAGAAACTTCGCCTTGAACATTATGAGTAAAGCCTAAGGACACATGTGTCCATATGCAACAGCGGAGCGTGTCTCTCCCACAAAGTGAATGCTAGGATCCATTTTATTCAAACAAAAACAAAAACGAAAACAAACCGACGCTCCAAGTAAAGAACACAAGATGTGACTGAATAAAAATATAGTTTCGGGGAGGAACCTGATGATGTTGTCGATGAAGAAGGGGATGCCTTGGGCATCCCCAAGCTTAGACGCTTGAGTCTTCTTAGAATATGCAGGGGTGGACCACGGGGCATCCCCAAGCTTAGAGCTTTCACTCCTCTTGATCATAGTATATCATTCTCCTCTCTTGACCCTTGAAAACTTCCTTCACACCAAACTTCAAGCAAACTCATTAGAGGGTTAGTGCACAATTAATAATTCACACATTCAGAGGTGACACAATCATTATTTTCACTTCTGGACATTGCATAATGCTACTGGACATTAATGGATCAAAGAAATAAATCCAACATAGCAAAAGAGGCAATGCGAAATAAAAGGCAGAATCTGTCAAAAACAGAACAGTCCGTAAAGACGAATTTAAAGCTGGCACCAGACTTGCTCAAATGGAAAAACTCAAAACTAATGAAAGTTGCGTACATATCTGAGGATCACGCTCGTAAATTGGCAGATTTTTTCGAATTTTCTACAGAAACTGTGCCCAGATTCGTGACAGACAGCAATGTTGTTTCTGCGCAGCGATCCCAAATATAACATCAACTTTAACATAGAAACTTTACTTGGCACAAAAACATGATAAGGAGAGGTTGCTACAGTAGTAAACAACTTCCAAGACTCAACAAAACAAAAAATTGCTGTAGGTAAAAACATGGGTTGTCTCCCATAAGCGCTTTTCTTTAACGCCTTTCAGCTAGGCGCAGAAAGTGCAAATCAAGTATTATCAAATGAAGAAGCATCAACATTATTATTTTTCATGCAAACACAACTTGTTGCAGAGGGTACTTTAGGTGCTCCATTATCTAAATTCTCTATGGTGGTGCTAGGGGTTTTAGAAATTTTAGGCCTATAATAATTCTTTTGTTTAGACACTTTAGAGGCGTACATGAATTTTTGCTCTTTACCCACATAAGCTTTCTCACTATACTTGAGAGAAGAAAAGGTTGAACCCAAGGTCCCCATAGCTTTTTCAAGTTCATCAATCCTATTGGTTTGATTATCATGGATAACACAAGTTCCTAGGACACTAATTCTTTCATCAATTCCTCCTAAGGATTTATCAAGTTCATAAGTTTTGTCAAATAACATTCCCAATTTAGTTTCAACACTTGGAAAATTTTTCTCTATGGTTTCCAATTTTTTCATAACATCCTCAAGAGAGATTTCAATTTTAACTTCATTAACAGGTGGTATTCCAACTAGACTCTCAATGATGCAACTAGCTTCTAAAGCGGGAGTACCTAGGAAATTACCTCCCGAAAGAGTATCAAGAACATATCTATTCCAACTAGATAAACCAACATAAAAGTTCCTAAGAAGGATAGTGGTGGAGTGTTTCTTAATGCACCTATGATGAGCATTACTAATTCTATACCAAGCATCTTTAAAACTTTCTCCACCTTGTTGCTTAAAAGAACGAACTTCAACTTCAGGATTACTCATGATAACAGCAATAAAGTAAACTAGGCAAATAAAGTAAAGACAAGTAACTAATTTTTTTGTGTTTTTGATATAGAGAGCAAGACAGCAAATAAAGTAAAACTAGCAACTAATTTTTTTGTGTTTTGTTTAGGTGCAGCAAACAAAGTAGTAAATAAAATAAAGCAAGACAAAAACAAAGTAAAGAGATTGAGAAGTGGAGACTCCCCTTGCAGCGTGTCTTGATCTCCCCGGCAACGGCGCCAGAAAAACAGTGCTTGATGCGCGTAAATGTACACGTCCGTTGGGAACCCCAAGAGGAAGGTATGATGCGCACGTGGCAAGTTTTCCCTCAGAAAGAAACCAAGGTTGATCGAACCAGGAGGAGCCAAGAAGCACGTTGAAGGTTGATGGTCGCGAAATGTGATGCGGCGCAACAACGATTCCGACGCCAACGTGGAATCGCACAACAAAACCAAAGTACTTTGCCCCAACGAAACAGTGAGGTTGTCAATCTCACCGGCTTGCTGTAACAAAGGATTAAACGTATCGAGTGGAAGATGTTTGCAAAGAAAACAGTAAACACAATTGCAGTAGATTGTATGCTATGTAAAGAATAGGACCGGGGTCCACAGTTCACTAGAGGTGTCTCTCCCATAAGATAAAAGCATGTTGGGTGAACAAATTACAGTCGGGCAATTGACAAATAGAGAAAGGCATAACAATGCATATACATGATATGATAAATATAGTGAGATTTAATTGGGCATTACGACAAAATACATAGACCGCCATCCAACTGCATCTATGCCTAAAAAGTCCACCTTCAGGTTATCATCCGAACCCCATTCAGTATTAAGTTGCTAAGCAACAGACAATTGCATTAAGTATGGTGCGTAATGTAATCGACAACTACATCCTTAGACATAGAATCAATGTTTTATCCCTAGTGGCAACAACACATCCACAACTTTAGAACTTTCTGTCACTGTCCCAGATTCAATGGAGGCATGAACCCACTATCGAGCATAAATACTCCCTCTTGGAGTTAAGAGTACAAACTTGGCCAGAGCCTCTACTAATAACGGAGAGCATGCAAGATCATAAACAACACATAAACAATAGATTGATAATCACCATAATCATAGTACTCTCTATCCATCGGATCCCAACAAACACAACATATAGAATTACAGATAGATGATCTTGATCATGTTAGGCAGCTCACAAGATCCAACAATGAATCACAACAAGGAGAAGACGACCATCTAGCAACTGCTATGGACCCATGGTCCAGGGGTGAACTACTCACTCATCACTCCGGAGGCGACCATGGCGGTGTAGAGTCCTCCGGAGATGAATCCCCTCTCCGGCAGGGTGCCGGAGGCGATCTCTGAATCCCCGAGATGGGATTCGCGGCGGCCTCTGGAAGGTTTTCCGTATCGTGGCTCTCGGTCTGGGGGTTTCGCGACGGAGACTTTAAGTAGGCGGAAGGTCAACGCGGGGGCCACACGAGGGCCCGGGGGTAGGTCGGCGCGGCAGGGCTTGGCGCCGCCTAGCCCCTGGCTGCCTCGTGGCCCCACTTCGTTATCTCTTCGGTCTTCGGAAGCTTCGTGCAAAAATAGGACCCAGGCGAAAGTTTCGTCCAATTCCGAGAATATTTCCTTACTAGGATTTCTGAAACCAAAAAAAAAAACAACAACTGGCTCTTCGGCATCTTGTTAATAGGTTAGTTCAAAATGCATAAATATGACATATAATGTGCATAAAACATGTAGGTATCATCAATAAAGTAGCATGGAACATAAGAAATTATCGATACGTTGGAGACGTATCAGCCGGCTCGATGGATTCAGGGTCGAACGACAGCAAGCCTGAGAGATCACAACCCTGACAAACAACAAGAGCAGCATAAGCATGCAGATCAGGGTAAGGGCGAGCCCAACAAAGGGAGCATACTTCTCCTAGGACCATGGGAACAGCCAATGACGATGCAATCGGCTGTGGCGTTTTTGCCTGGGGTTTGGCCAAAGTGGCGACTTGGTCGATGTCACCTTTAGAGGTTGTTACGTCCAGAGTTGTGGAGGGCATCATAACTTCAGCAACATCCCCACTGGAAGTTTCATCAGTCTGAAAAGATGGTGAGCCGATCGAGCAGCAAAGCACAAGATTTAAGTTAGGAGGAGTTGGAGAGCCATTACATTTGAAGCTTCCTGGTTCGAGGAAAGGGTTTGCTGATCCTTGAGCCCTCTTGGTGCATCGACTCTTTGTGCGTAAGTTTTCTGGCAGCCACCTTTCTCACTGCTGTTCTTTGCGAGGCTCGGGGGCAGCTGGCCCTGAAGATCCATAACCAGGTTTTATAATCCTGTTTGAGGTGCTCATGCCAAATGGGAGGAAGTAGGGACAGATCATGATGGAGTATAACTGCCGAGTGCTGTCGTCATCGGCAAAGCTGTCTAAACCTGAAGGAGACCGGATTTTCAAAATTTTCAGAAACTTTGCCCTGGTGATTTGGAGAGGTTAAGGATTACCTTCAGGCTAGAGACCGTGGCATTGGCGCTGGATGATTTCGCCATTGGGTTCGCTGCGGAGTTTGGATTTGCGTGTCCAAAATCTAGGATTCGCACGGCTGCGGGCTGGACTTGTTCGATTGGAAATTTGGGATCTGAATTTGAGCAAGGATTGCAAGTTACCGTTTGAGGGGATAACTGAATTGACCTGTCTTGCAATTTATCGTGAAGGACTGATGCGTTGCCATCGGCTCATTGAGCATTGACCAAGTTGACAATCGGCAAAGTGAGTATGAGGGGAAATCGGCTAAATTAGCATAAAGGAGATCGGCAAAATCAAATTAAAGGAAGTTCTTCATTGATAATGGAATTTCTTACATCAAAGAGTTGATTGCCCTCAAAAGGAAGAACCAGGGGATACATTGCCCCATCTACTACTACGATCCTATGCTAAGGATCCTATCTATGGGCAGTCGCTGCCCTCGTCGTCGCCGTCGTCGCCGCTGTCGGCACTACTCCCAGCGGGCTCGTCGTCGCTGCTGCCGCGGCCGCCGGCAGGCCCTCGTTGTCCTCGTCTTCCTCATCAGCGTCGTCGTCGCTGTCGAAGTCGCTAAGGTTTCCCGGCCAGGGGCAGAAGCGCTTTGCCGGCGGCTCGTCGGAGGAGGTGTCGTCGTCCTCCTCCTCTTCCTCCGCCTCCTCCTCGAAGGAGGTGAAGTCGTCCCAGAGAAGCGATCGTCATCGCTCTCCTCCTCCGTTTCCCGTCGGCGAGGAAGCGGAGGTCACTCTCCCGTCGGTCAAGGATTTTTCATCCTCGGACCGGACGGAGGAGTCGTGGTCTTCGTTGTCCCACGCTGTTGGGGCGAGGATGTCGTACGCCGCCTGCGTGCCCCACTCTGGTGTCGACTCTCGAAGGGGAGAGGACACGTAGGAAAGACCCGATGAAGAGGAGGAAGAAGAAGACATGGTGGCAGAGGAGGGCTTTTGGAGTGCTAATGCGAAGGGGATGAAGAAGGGAACTGCAAGATGCGGTTAAAATAGAGGCGATATAGTGGAGATTTAATGCTCGAGCAGTTTTCGAGGATGTGGTGCCAAACTGTCAAATCGTGCAGAGAAGTTGAGAAGGCAAGGTATCATGATGAAGAATACTGCGACGGTTCTGCTCACGACATGACCCTTCGAAGGAAAAAGAGTGGTTTTGAAATTATCATTGCCAAAACCAGGGGGGCATGTGTTATCACCGGATTTTGGCCAAATCAGGAGATGGGCCGTAAGTGAAGATGGGCTTGAAAGATATACATGGAGCGTCTTTGAAGCGGCCTTGCACGAAGAGTTTGGGCTTGATTGCCCGTGTATCTGTAAATATAGTAGATTGCATCTTAGTTTAGAATTAAAAGATAGAGTTTAACCCGTGCACGGTTAGGTGCACGCCCGAATTAGAAAGTCCCTTGGACTATAAATATGTATCTAGAGTTATCGAAAAAGGAGGACAATCACGTTCACAACAAACACAAATCAGGCGCATCGCCACCCCTTCTTTCGAGGGTTCTTCCGGGTAAGCATCATGCTGCCTAGATCGCATCTTGCGATCTAGGCAGTACACGTTTATTCGTTATCTTGTGTTACTCGTGCTGAAGCATTGTTGATGGCGAGTAGCACTATTTATCTTAGGTGTTTAGGGGCTTGCATGGATGCTTTTTTATGCATATTTGCTTAGCTATGCCGTCCCTCGATATCTAGCTGCCCTTACACCTACCTAGGTGTAAGGGCAGCACCTTGCTTGTTCGTTGTTTAGTAGATCTAATCCGTTATAGTTGCTCCTTGATTCTTCAAGGATTGGTTTAATATCTGTATGGTTAGGCCTTGCAAACGGGTTGAACGATCCGGTAGTACGTAAGATATGGTTTGTTGATCCTAAGAGGGACGTTCCGGGAATTGACTTAATGTTGGTTTTTAGGCCTCTTTTAGGTTGGTTTTCCATTATCTTTCGTGTCTATTAGGCTCAACTACGCGCATGATGTTCCGATCATGCGGTGAAAACCCTAAACTGTCATAGATTAGATTAACTTTATATTGATCAAGCAGGAGCCCCATGTCATCGTTAACCCGACGTGAACCATGGGGCGATCGGCTCTTTGAGCCGATCCACAGGGCAACCTGAGAGCCGATCGGGCTCGTATTTAATGTTTACGTGTCTACCATGCAGAAACTAATCGAAGCAATCCTACACCTTCCCGACCAGGTATAGGTCGTGGCATGCCTAGCAACCGCCAGGTCGTGTGCCGGAGCATTGCGGGACGACGTCGAGGGACCAGGGCCCCCAGCAGTCTTGGAAGCCTCCCGGCTCTTCGTGTTGCTTAACCACTGCTCGCCGGTGGGTTTTGGCAGGCAACACGTACACGGCGCCGGCGTACCTGCAGGCCGCACGGCGGCTCCCGGCGGCGGAACGCATGCATTGGAGATGCCACGCCTCCTCGACGGTGTCCGGCGAGCGGGATCGCTTCGATCCGCTCACCGGCGAGGCGGTACTGCGGCTGCGTGCGGACATGCCGACCGGCGGTTGAAATGCGGAGCTGGGGTGGGCGGGATTTCTCGCCGGAGCTAACTGGGGAGGCGGCGGCGCACGGCGGAGCTAGGGTTGCGAGTGAGGGGTTAACCCCTCACTCGCACCTTCGCCCGGTATAAGTAGGGGGGGCGGTGCGGATTTCCTGGGCGCCGTATTCCGCCGAAACGGGCCGGCTCGAATACGAGGCCTGCTTGACGGCCCAAACCGCGCCTGCTCCGTATTCCGCCGGAATTTTACGGGGTGGGCGGGTTATAAGGGCCTGCTAGACATGCTCTAAGGTTGTTTCACTGGGAGGCAAACCGAAGGGACTGAATTAGCTTTTTGTTTTGTTTGACAAACCTAGCCCCTATAGGCAAAACTAATTCCTCATCTGACCTCCCGTGAAAACTATTTTAAAATCTGACCTCTAAGTTCGGCGACGCGACAACGGAGCCGAAGTAGTGCATGTTGATGCCAAGAATGGTAGGCGCCGAAGTGAACCCCACGCCACAACGGAGATGCCAAACTGAGGTCAACTGCGCGCCAAACCTTTGGCCCATTTTTTCTAACCCTTTGACTCATTTCCTGCCAAAACTCCTTGGCGCCCACCTACGCAGCTTCATGTTCATCCTCATTGGTGCCGAACTTAGGTGTTAGATTTCGAAATAGTTTCGTCGGATGGATGGCAAGATGATACATCAATTTTGCCCAGGGGTCAGATTTGTCACAAAAAAAAAAACTGAATTTTGCTCCTCGGGAGAACATCAGTGTGACAGTGTGGTGCTAGTCCATTGTTCCGCACAATGCAATGCTTGAGAGGACTCCTAGCTTGGCAACAGCTCGTACAAGGAATCGAAATCCTATCTAACTTGGGCGAATAGGTTTGGATTGCTCGGTTTGTATCATGCGAAAAGGCATACAGGATACAGCAGCAACAGAAAAATTACTCAACTTGTTTTGCTTGGGTGAATAGGTTTGAAATGCTTGGTTTGTACTAGTATCTCGCAAAAATTGCTCACATCAATTGTGTTAGTACTTTGTCACGCAGCTGAACAATAACTATCATACAGCATTACAAAACTTAGACAAAGAGGCGATATAGGATACAGTAACAGAAAAATTGCCAACACCAAATTGTGTTTGTACTTTGTCGTGCAACTGAACAATATTACGCACACAACAATCACTTCCATACAAGATTCTTCATCCAAACTTAGACAACGGATGATCGGTACAACATGTAACAAACATTGCATTCCAGGAACTAGGTTAAGTTATCAACTAGCAGGAAAAGAACAACGTGCATCAGGAGATCAATGGAGATACATTGTGCATGTAATAAGCACTTCTACAAGCCAAAAAAGGCCCGAAACAACATGAAGCCTAAGCAAAGGTACATCCAAACGCAGAATCATAATAGTCTCACCAAAAAACTCAAGAGTGCCACGACTGATAAAACTAGCTCCCAGACATTCATGGGCTCGGTCCACCTTCTTAATTAGTTCAGCACAAATTGACGAAGAAGTAAAAGGTACCATATCCTCATAAGCACCATCATCAGAATCACAAACTCTCGTCCTCAGTACGACAAGCAATCCAGGTCACGTCATGCCTCGACGCATAGAAGGGATCCTTCACTGACAAGTCAATGGCGTTCTGAAAGCTCCAGCCGCGGGAGGCGGGGCAAACAGAAATGTCACTGCCAGTGCTTCCACCTGATGGCGTGCCACGCTCAAGAATGAAACCTGACGTCGGGCCTACCTCCGGTACCACGTGGCACGCCTCCGCTAACACATCATCAATCTCACTACGAACAATGCACAGGGTCTTGAGCATCTTACCCTTCTCCAAAATGTAATTGAGGAACAACAGCTCTTGGTTAAGGTTCTGGAATCCATGGAGGACCAAGGTCTTGAGGTGACTTCTGAGGCAGTCACAGGAGCCCAGGGACTCCCAGAACCCAGCAGGAACCACGGTATCAGTTGACCCAGGAATGGACTGAAATTGAGCAAATTTTTTTTTCAATATTTAGGGTATCAGTCCTAAAATTACACCTAGCTACAATTAACAGTGCTAGAACTGAAACCTACACTATCAATCTGGAACACATAGCAGTGAACAACAACTGCTTGAATAAGTTGATATCCATGTGATCATCTTGAATTGCAATCGACAAACAATTATTTAGATGAACAAATAACTTATGACAGAAAAACTACGCACCATGACGTGAAGTGTCTCAAGAGAAGGAAAGCATCTGAGCAGAGTGGGCAGCATCTTGACCTCCGTCTGATCTAAAAACCGCACCTTGACAGCGAATATCTTCAAACTTGGCAGCATGGCTCTAGCTCTGACATTCATCCCAGCCTGCCATATATTGAGGCAAGTTATTTGGTTGCTCAATCACGTAATGGATGCTAATTAAGAGCAGAGCACAGAAGTAACAAGACGCAGTTAGTTACCTTGATGACAATGCCGCCAATGTGGAGCTCGTGGAGCTGGAGGTCCAAGAACCCGAGGACCTCGAGCCTGGGCGCCTGGACAATCTTGAGGAGCCTCCGGTCGCCGATGCTGTCGAAGAGCAGGCGCTCCAGGCAGGGGGCATCATCGACGAGGATTTCTTCCAAGCTGCATCTCCACTCAACCACGGCACAGAGGCTGCGGGACCTGACGCGGAGGCGGGAAGCGCAGTTGTAGGACATGGCGAAGGAGAGGACCTTGAGCTTGCGGCAGCGCGCGAGCAAGGCGTCAATGTCCCTGTCGGCGATGATGGTGTGGAAGAGGCCGAGCTCCTGGAGGTTGGGGAGGTTGGGGCGGTGCGCGGCGGTGTCGGGGAAGTGCCAGACGCCGAGGTAGAGGCGGGCGAGGGAGGCGCAGCGGAGGACGTCGTCGGGGAGCGGCATGTTGAGCGGCCAGGGGCGGTTGAAGAGGACGAGGTCCTGGACGCTCTTGGCGGCGAGGGAGGCGACGATGCGCTGCAGCGCGTACTCCTGCGCGTGGAAGGAGGTGCGGGTGACGCGCAGGGCGCGGACGGGGCCCGGGTGCGCCGCCACGCAGCGCGAGATGGCGCGCGCGGCGTGGAAGCCCGGGATCTCGCGCGACTCGCCCGGGTACCGGAGGTGCGCGTCGTCGACGAGCAGCGGGGTCGCCGGCCACAGGCCGCGCCAGCGCGATGAGAGGACCATGATGCGCGCGGATTCTTTGGTGGGGAGCCGGGAGATGACGTTGGCGAGCAGGTCGTTGGTCAGGCGGCTGATGTGGTCCTGGCCGTCGCCCTGCGCCGGCAGAAAGACAGCGCCGGCGGGGTCGTCGTCGGAGGAGGAGGAGGAGGTGAGGGAGAAGTGCTCGTCTTCGGAGTCGGAGGCGTCGGCGGCGTCGGGCGCGGGGATGAAGGGCGGGGGGAGGAGGGAGATGATGTAGGGGACGATGTAATCGATGCGGTCCTGCGCCGACGGGCCCTCGGACGACATGTTGTTGAAGAACTCCTCGACATCGGCGTAGGTTCGAAGTTCTCCTCCGCCGGCGGCGGCATCCATGGCGGCGGAGGCCGGCCGAGTAGGGTTTTGGGAAGGGGATTGCGACAGGACGAACCTTGCGGTTTTTTTTTTTTGGAGCTGGAAACGAAAAGGGGATCTGTTCCAGGGGAAGTGGTGGACTGGGGCGGTCGTGCCTACTAGTGCCTGTGGGCCGTAGACTTTGTCCTAGGCACAATTTACAAAAAATCAAAATGTGGCCGGTTAGCCATAAAAATGTGGCTAGCCATAAAAATAAGGTTTGAATATTGTACGAGTAGCCAAATTTTCGTAAAAGTTGGCACAAAATTGAGACTATGATAAATAGGTTATACTCAATAAAGTGTGGCAAGTTAAAGTGTAGTGAAAACTAAACACATGTCAACTAAACTTTGACTTCTAAATTTTAACTTGGTAAATTGTAGATGGGAACCAAACAAGCCCTTAGCGTTCTTTCAGGGTTTTCTTTTCTTCGAGCTAGGCCATCTCCAGCGAAGTACCCGTTTTGGTTAGTTTGTGTTGGGCCACGTATGTCAAAATAGCTGTCTCATTTGTCCGTTTGGATCAAGAGTAATCCAGTAGCCCGACGTATTTCTTGCAATAAAGCGGATAAAGGAAAAAAAAACTAAAACCCTAGGCTAACTAGGGTTGCTACGGCCATTGATGCCTACTCGTATTCGTTCTCGATGACGACGAGCACTGGAGGCACCCACGACCACAACTATTACAAGGCGCCATCTGCAAGCAGACGTGTCGGTGCCGGGGGGGTGGCTGGCGGCGCAGATGCTGCAGGCGATGTTGTCGCAGGAGGAGACGGTGTTGTGGTCAGGTGGTTCCGCATAGGGGTCACCGGAGGAGTGACTGGCACAGCTAGACGGCGAGACCATTCCAGTGCGCGAGTTCCTCCAGCTCGCTCTGAGTGATGGGCATTTCCAACGCCTCCTCCTCGGTGAGATCTAGCGGCTGGACCAACGGGTTGACGAGCGGCGCATCGCCACCGCCATTGTTGTTGTCGCTGTCCTTGTCGTCAAAGGGGCCACGGCCGTACTCGCGAGTGAAGAAGTCGATGTCGTCGAGGTAACCAACGAAACGTTATGGGTCGGACTCCCAAGACCCGAAGATGTCCTAGTTCGTGAAGTTCATCCCTTAGGCCAGATCATCTCGCAGATCCGGTGGCAGGAGGGACCGACAACGACGCATCTCGTCGCGGCGCGCGAGCCTTTTGTGCGGGACGGGACGAATTGGCACCCTCTTCAAGTTGAGGAGCCAGCTCGACGGTAGTTGCATGTCCGGCAAAGGCACCGGGCGCCCCGCGTCGAACAGGTCATGCATAGTCCATCGGCACGTACCATCGGCCATGCTGCTTCTTCGAGCCACCTGAAGAACTCGCCTTGTGTTCGTTATTCAACCATCGGAAGGACCACCCTTTTCCCATGGCGGTGGCGCTGGCACGAGTGGTGGAACAGGCTATGGTGTTGGAGCGTGGGGGGAGGGGAAATGGCGTGGGGATGAGTGGACGCAGCATGCACCCCTTAAATGGCCGAGCATTGGCTTCACCAGCAGTGGAGCAAGGAAGGCAAGGCACGCCATTAACGTGGCGCAGAAAGTCGTAGTGGCGCCGCCCGCCAGTTCTATCACGCATATGGCGAAGCGGGCGTGGTCGCTGGCAGGTCGGCCCAAGTGAGAGCGGCGCAGATGCGCACGCTGATTGCGGCATGTCCGCGACGACGCATTTGTGACCCAAATTTTGTCGGTTAGTTTGGGTCAGGCCGCTAGCCTTGGGGCAGACCCTAATTTTGTCCCCGTCGATGCAAATGGTTAATTTTGGTGCGTTTATGCCGGGCCGCTGGTAGCAAGCAAAATTTCAAAATTCATACCGCCTATAAATAAGTGACTCAATTTTGGCTAGTTATCCTTGTATCTTGTATATCTTTGTGTGTTCAACTTTATTCCCCTTGTGTCTTCGATTCCTTGGTCAACCTATAAAGATTGGACAAGCCCCTGTCATCAGTTATGGCATGGCAACGTGAGGCCCTAATATGGTTGAACCATGGTGTTCTATTTGCGATGCTCGCATAAATCATTTGCAAAAAGGTAAGCAAGTAATCAGTGATGAAAGTTGGCGCTCCGACCTTGACAAACTCGGATCCTCTTGATGTCACCTGGTACATTAGGAGCTTATTACTGAACACAGGCGTCGCCTACTGCAGTCATGGTGGTGAATTTTGCGCGGCACTTCGCTTTCTATAGCTTCCAGTCCTGTACTACATAAAAGAGATACGGCTTACAAGAGGATACTAGCATTACTGTTATCGAGTCGGACCAAATTTCTGGTCATGAGCAAGTGATCCCTGTCAACAGGGGCTCGTACGATCAAGGCTCATTGATAAGTATAACCTGATTGAATGGAAGCAGGTCAAACAAGACAATTTTGCTTGTTTACGATGGCCGCTATTGTTTACAAAGAAGGGCAGCAACAAACAAGGAATGATCAGTAAAATATGTAATGCAGATTGCCCTCAAGGAACTAGGAAATTTATAAACTTAGCAGCAAAAGAACAAATCAGGAAAACAATAGAGATATTCTTTTGAGCATAGATAGATTGTGCATGCGGTAAATACTTCTACAAGCTGAAAAAAGGCCCAAAACACCATGCCATAAGTTACTTCCACAACTCAGAATCCTAAGTCTCCAAAATACAAAACTCGGAGGTGCTACTCAAACTAGCTTCCAGACCCTCATGGGCTTAGTCTACCTTCTTAGCTCACAACAGAACTATCAAGTAGGAGTAACAAATAACTACCATAAATCCTTAGCACCGCAGCATAAACCTGCCGAGTAAAATATCTCCAGCATAGGCACCATCACAGTCTAGCACGCCGTCTCATCGTCAACAGAACTATCAACAACATTGATCAGAGCAATGACAGGCCCCAGCACATAGAAGGGATCCTCCACTGACAAGTCAATGGCTTTCTGAAAGCTCCAGCAAGGGAAGGCGGGGTGAGCACAAACATACTTGCCACTGCTTCCACCTGATGGCGCATTGCTCTGGCCAACGGTGCCTGACATTGGCCGTTTTTCCACTTCCCCAACATCACTGGCACTGCTTCCACCTGATGGCGCATTGCCCTCACCAACAGAACCTGACATTGGACCTTCCTCCACTACCACATCATCACTGGAGCTGCTTCCATCTGATCCCTTCACTACCACATCATCACTGTCACCATATACAATGCCATGGGACTCAAGCACCTTACAATTCTTAAAAATGTAACGGATGAATGCCGCCTCATGTTTCCAGCCCTGAAATCTGTGGACGACGAACGTCTTCAGATGAGATTCAAGGCAACTGCAGGAGGTCAGTGACTCCCAAAAATCCATATCATCCCCAACATCGGGCGACTTGGACCAAATGGACTGCAGTTGAGCAAAAAACTTAGTCAGCGTATATAAGTCCCAAAATTGCACCCAAGTACAGTTAGAAGTACTAGAAATCATATCTATGTTATGAGTCCGGATTCTGGAATATAATGGAATGAGCAACAAACAACCTTCCAAGCAAAATAACTACAGTCAGTGTATATTAATCCCTAAATTGCACCCAAGTACAGTTAGAAGCGCTGAATCAACTGATATCTATGTTATGCGTCCGGATTCTGGAATATAAAGGAATGAGCAACAAGCACTGGAATAAGCTGAAATCCCACATAATATTCTTGAATTGCAATCGACAAACAAATATTCAGATGAGAAGACATAATTTGACAGAAATACTACCATGATGTGAAGTTTCTCGAGGCGAGGAAAACATCTGAGCAGAGTGGGCAGCATCTTGGCCTCCGTGTCATTCCAAAACCGCACCTTGACAGCAAGTATCTTCACACTTGGAAGCATGGCACAAGCTCTCACATCCATCCCAGCCTGCCATTGAGGCAAATTAAACAGTGAGAAAAGTATTTGGTTGAACAATCAAGTAATAATGAATCCTAAGTGCCGAACACAGAAGTTACAAGACCGAGTTACCCTGATGGCAATGCCGCCGATCTCAAGAGTGTGGAACTGGAGGTCCAAGAACCCGAGGACCTCCAGCCTGGGCGCGTGCACAATCTTGATGGGTAGGTCTCCAGTACTATCGAAGAGCAGGCGCTCCAGGCAAGGGGCATGATCGATGATGACATCATCGAAGCTGCATCTCCATTCCACCACGACACGGAGGCTGCAGGACTTGACGCGGAGGTGCGAAGGGAAGTTGCACGCCATGGCGTAGGAGAGGATCTTCAGCTTGGGGCACTGCGCGAGCAAGGCGTCGACTTCCTTGTCCTCGATGATGGTGTGGAAAAGGCCGAGCTCGTGGAGGTTGGGGAAGGCAGGCGGGTGGGCGGTGGTGTCCGGGAAGGGCCAGCGCCAGATGCCGAGGTAGAGGCGGGTGAGGGAGGCGCAGCTGAGGATGTCGCCGGGGAGCGGCATGGCGAACGGCACGGGGCGGTTGAAGAGGATGAGGTCCTGCACGTTCTTGGCGGCGAGGCTGGCCACCAGGCGCTGGAGCGCGTACTCCTGCTCGCCGAAAGAGGTGCGGGTGATGCGCGCGGCGCGGACGGGGCCCGGGTGAGCGGCCACGCAGCGCGAGACGGCGCGCACGGCGCGGACGGCGGACATCTCGCGGGACTCGTTGGTGGCCCTGAGGTGGGCGTCGTCGACGAGGAGCGGCGTCGCCGCCCACACCAGGCGCCAGCGCGTCGACAGGACCATGGTGCGCGCGGCTTCGTTGGTGGGGAGGCGGGAGACGATGTTGGAGAGCAGGTCGTCCGGGAGGCGGCCGATGTGGTCGAGGCCGTCAACCGGCGGCGCCATAACGACAGCGGGCAAGTCGGCCCCGCCGTCGGAGGAGCTGGAGGAGGAGAGGGAGAAGTGGTCGTCGTCGGAGTCGGAGGAGCCGTCGTCATCGGGCGCGGGGACGGAGGGCGGAGGGAGGAGGGAGATGAGGTGGGAGACGATGAAATCAATGCGGGCCTTCGCCAACGGGCCCCCTAGTAACAGAGAGTTCAGGAACTCGGCGATTTCGACGGCGTAGTTGATGAATGCTTCTCCACCGACGGCGCCGGCGGCATCCATGGCGGATGCGGCGGCGGAGGCCGGCTAGGGTTTTGCTGGGGGACGGGATCGATACCTCGCTTCTGACTCTTCTGGGAATGGGGATTTGCTCGGACGCAGCTTCAGTGACTGGGAATAAAGTCACCGTTCTCAGCCCTCCAAGTGAGATCTAACGGACATGATTGATCCATTTTTACAGAAACATGTCCTTTTTTTCACCATTTCTATTTCATCCATTTTAAAACATTGCTGATAGATAACTTTCACATGACGGTTATACAACAATTTAAATGACATAATTCACACAATAATTCAAATTCAAATTGCAAATTTCTAGAATCCATACCAAATAAATTGGATGGTAACAAAACTCATCGGAGCTATTTGCCACCTATCCATAAAAAAAATATTCACATATATGTAACATTATCAATGTACGATAAATTTGCACCAGTAGATCAGGCACACCATTGATCGTGTGATAATGGCTCTAGCTGCGGGTGTATGTGCCAAAGGGTCCCAATCTTGGTTCTCAATGTGTATATGTCCTAAACAAACCTAAAATAATGAAAAGGTACATTGGTGCACCCTCGCGCGAAGAAATCTAGGGGGTAGGCCCACCGGGGCACACATACCGCTGTTTTTTTTGGGGAGAATGACCGCCGGAGCACCGGAACCCCACCAAATCTTGCGTGTGGACCTATGATATGTGTGAAAGTGTGGTGGAAGGTGTAATGGTGCAAAAGTAGCTCCCATAAACCCTGAACCCTAAACTGGGGAGGCTTCGAGCCCTAAACCCCTAGACCCTAAACCATTAACTACACGTGCTGACACCGGAGCTGCAAAACCATGCATCATAAACCCTAACCCTAACCCTAAACCCTAAACCTATACCTAACCCTAAATCCTTACCTTGAACCTAAACCCTAGCCCTACCCCCTAAACCCTAGCCCTAACTCTACACCTAACCCTAACCAGTAGATCAGGCACACCCTCGATCGTGTGATAATGGCTCTAGCTGCGGGTGTATGTGCCAAAGGGTCCCAATTTTGGTTCTCAATGTGTATATGTCCTAAAAATACCTAATGTTGTGTTTGGATGCATAGAAAGTTGGCATGGAATTGAATTGGACTAAGATTCCAAATCCGAGATGGAAAGTAATTGGCTTCTAATTCGATTCTATTGTTTGGATGTGTTTGGAATTTGAGGTTGGAATCAAATGGTGTAACCATTTCTAAATCCTGTTTGGATGTACAAAGTATGGAATTTTATATTTTGTTAATTTGGAAAATTTTAAACATAAAAATAAATCATGTGTTCCTATTGAGTCTGGAAGCGAGCTGTTAGAACGGCCGGAGCAGGGCACGACGGGGCTTGCAGGAGAAGCTGTCGATGGGCTTGCAGGAGAAGCTGTCGACGGGCGTGCGCAAGGGCATGCGGCAGCGGGGGAAAGCGGCGTGCGCAGGGGCATGCGACGGTGGGAGGGGAAGCGGCGGCGGGCGTCCGAGCCGAAGAGGGGAAGCGACGGCGGGCGCATGGGCATCCGGCGGCGGGAGTCCGAGCTGGCGGCGAGCGCAGGGGCATGCGGCGGCGAAAAGTCGGCGGCGGGCGCGGGGAAGGAGACTGGAGGGAGGCGGGGCAGGGGAACGTGGCGGAGGCCGCGAGGAGGGAGACGGGAGGGAGGCGGCGGCGGGCGCGAGGAGGCCAGGAGGGAGGCCGGAGGGAGGCGGCGGCGGGCATGAGGAGGACGGGAGGGAGGCTGGGCGGGGCAGTCGCGCGGGGAGGGAGATGGGTGGGGCAACTTTCCGAGCCTTTCCTAGGTTGAGACCTCATAAAGTTGGGCCGCTCTATTTGCACGGGAGGTGGGGGCTCGGAATTTAGTCATCTTTCCACATATCAATTCCGAGGGCAGTCCAAACGGCAGAATTTGCAGAATTGGGCCAAATTCCAATTCCATGCCCACTTTGTATGCATCCAAACACAACATAAAAGAATGAAAAAGTACATTGGTGCACCCTCGCACGGAGAAATCTAGGGGGTAGACCCGCCGGGGCACACATACCGCTGTTTTTGGGGGGAGGAGGAGGAGAACGACCGCCGGAGCACCGGAATCTCACCAAATCTTGCATGTGGACCTATGATATGTGTTAAAGTGTGGTGGAAGGTGTAATGGTGCAAAAGTAGCTCCCATAAACCGTAAACTGGGGAGGCTTCGAGCCCTAAACCACCCTAAACCATTAACTACACGTGCTGACACCGGAGCTGCAAAACCTTGCATCATAAATCCTAAAGCCTAAACCTATACCTAACCCTAAACCCTTACCTTGAACCTAAACCCTAGCCCTACCCCTAAACCCTAACCCTAAAGCTAACCTAACCAGTAGATCAGACACACCCTCGATCGTGTGATAATGGCTCTAGTTGCGGGTATATGTGCCAAAGGGTCCCAATCTTGGTTATTCATGTGTATATGTCCTAAACAAACCTAAAAGAATGAAAAGTACATTGGTGCACCCTCGCGCGGAGAAATCTAGGGGGGGTAGACCCGCCGGGCACACATACGCTGTTTTTGGGGGAGGAGGGGGAGAACAACCGCCGGAGCACCGGAAGCCTACCAAATCTTGCATGTGGACCTATGATATGTGTGATAGTGTGGTGGAAGGTGTAATGGTGCAAAAGTAGCCCCCCGGTGTGACCTTCCTAACATTTGGGCGATAACACTTAGCAGATTTTCCGAAGCGCGGATTGCTCCGAAACCCTGATATACGTGGAGGATGAACATAGAGAGTAATTTTGTATTGCACAATGTCTTAAGTAACACTAATAAATAGTCATCATAAAGTAAAACTAATTAAAAAATAATTATAAGTATTATATGAAATAAAATAGAAAGAAAAACAAATAAAATGTATGCTGGCGCACGGCAAATGCTCCTTTGCCGTGCAACATGCCTGGCCGCACGGCAAAGGCAATGCCACGGCAACGTCCAGGGTCTTTGCCGTGCGGCTCATAGGGTCTTTGTCGTGCTGCGTTTCTTTGCCGTGCGTATTGGTTGGACTTTGCTGCGAGAATGTTCTTTGTCGTGCGCCACTGCTGAGTATGCCGTGCAGGGATTCGTTGTCGTGCGCTGCGCCCAAGCTTTGCCGTGCATTTTGTCTTTGCTGTGCGTGCTACTTGCTGCGCACGGCAAAGATGTCTTTGCCGTGTAGCGGCTCACGGCAAAGATTTGCTGCATGGCAATGCCTTTTTTTCCCGTAGTGTATGTTGTAAGGCTAGGCAACAACGCAGTTACAAAAGTGCTCGTGATAACAATTGATTGAAAAGAAACAAGAAGCAGATAGGTTTGCGGAAATACTTTTGTACACCCACGCATGGGTGTGGGTGTTTCCATCACCGTCCATTTATTCCTTGAGATTCGTGCCCACCATGGTAGATGGAAAGATTCCTTTCTCTCTCCTCTTTTTATCCGAATCTCAAAGCACAATGGACGGTGACAGAAACACCCACACCCATGCGTGGGTGTACAAAATCCACTCTCATAGGTTTGGTATGGAATCGCACAGCTCCTCTCCCTTTTATATTGATATTGCTTGGAGTAGCGTACAAGTTTACATCATGCTGATTTACAGGGATATAATTCTAACTACCAAATATACAACAAACTATGGTTAGACTACTATATCAGCGAATGTCAATGGTAGTTTATCATTGATAGTATTGCCTCATTTGTTAATTTGCCAGCTGGGTAAAGGAATCAGCCAAAATAATCCCTCGCTCGTGGAATGTTCCAATGTGTCAAAAGTCTACCAAACTTTAAAAAATTCCCTTCACGTCCATTGGACTTTGTTATGATTCGACGTCGACCAGAGTCATTACATCAGGAACCTGAATTTTGAGTACTATATCCTGTAAGTTGATCATGGCGGACCTGATCAAAAGCACCGTCTGTTCTATAACTATAAGGATATGGTCTGGCTCACGTGCGTCACCGCGTTGTTAACTTGTTGTGAACTGGTCGCGAACCCCCACTGTTCTGCGTGGCTGCTATACATATACCTTTGAACACAAGCACGCTGACATGCATCACCAAAGAATAGAATTAGCACCCTTCTCGAAATCAGACATGGATTTGAGAACAGCTTTCTCATGTGCTCTGCTCCTGGTCACACTGCTGCCTCCTTCAGTGAACGCGTCGAGCAAGGTAAGACGCATGTTCCTTTTCCACAAAACTCACTTTGCTTCTTTCCTGGTGTGATATCGATTACTGAAAATGTTTTGCGTCGAATTCCAGATGTACATCGTGTATATCGGGGAGAGGAAGCATGATGATCCGTCGGTGGTCACCTCGTCGCACCATGACATACTAACCTCTATTTTTGGGAGGTAGTGCTCATACAAATATTTACCATTATGAATAGATGTGAATTTCTCACGTTTTTCTTGTTGGTAACAGCAAGGATGAAGCCCTGGAGTCAATAGTTTACAGCTACAAGCACGGATTTTCTGGATTCGCGGCAATGCTCACCGAATCTCAAGCCGAGACACTTGCAAGTAATACTCATTCGCAATATACTATATGTCATCAATGACGTGCTTTGTCTTTCCGAGTTCTTTTAAGATGTTCCAACTAACCTCTTAGAAAGTCAAAGGAATATTCTTCAAGTTTAGTTGTCCACTGATCAAGAGTTAACTAGTGATTCACTTAGTAATTAGTCATTGATCAAGAATTAAACATTGTTCAAGTCTAGCTATCCATTGATTTAAGAGTTAATTTTTTGCTTCTTTACAGTAAACCAGAATTCCAGAAATCTATGGATAGTACCCATGTATATTTTTTATGTGTATATGTTTGCTGAACAATCAAAGCAAAGACGTACTAGGCATACCTTGTACTCCCTTTGTTTTTTTGTTTACACTGTGTTCTAGGTTTAATCAAAATCAAGCTTTGTAAAGTTTGAACAAGCATATCATAAAAATACTAATATTGTTATAATTTTCACATTATATGCATTTGGTATTAAAATATTATGTTTTCTTATATACTTGATCAAAATTTGTAAAGTTTTATTAAATAATCCTAGAAGGCAGGGTCATTATAAATGGAGGGAGTACTACTTACATGTGTACAATGTACAAATCTATATACGCTGCATGACTATGAAATTTCATGTTGGTTTAGCTTGTTTTAAGATAAGAAGAGTAGATGGAAATAATTTTGCGACTTTGTACTTAAATCTCATATGTGTACAGTTTTATAAATTCATTATTACAAACTATAATGTGAAATCTAAATGTTCTACTAAGACTTAATTTTAATTTTGTTCATTACGAATATATACTATTGTTTATTCAATATGCTTCCTTATCAAAATGATCTGTATATGCGGCGACATTTATCAAATATAGCATGATCATTATCATCTATATACTCGAGAATAATATTCTCATATTAATTTTTTTTTAGTGTGCCAACAATTCTAATGAATGAAGAGATAAAGAGAGAGAGAGAGAGAGAGAGAGAGAGAGAGAGAGAGAGAGAGATTTTGAGCTCCCATGAACGTGTGCCCTCTATCTGGCTTTGACATCTGGACTCTTCACTATCTTCACTGCAATAAAATTTATCCTTTCGCTTCTCCCAAACAGCACGCCATATAAATTTATCAACAAGACATTAATACCACAATGAGTAAAAAAATTCATTTTTTTGGCGCACCATAAATATCTAAAATAACCAAGTTTAGCATAATATCTACCATTTTACATATTTATGCTGTACCAAAAACTGAATTATATTCTATACATTTTATTACTCCCTCCGATCCATATTATGTATCGCTGATTTAGTACAATACCAATAATGTATAAGCTTATACATTGTCTTGTTTGGGAGAAACAAGAAAGAGAATTTCCTATGCAAGGATCTTGGTGAAAAATTGGATGGCTAGATAGAAGGTATACCTACATGGGAGCATAATTACAATTGTCACATGAATTATATAAATTGTGGTGTTATGTGTTTCCTTTTAAATTTATAGTGGTACCTCCAATGATGTTAGTTGAAATGAAATATCTTGAAGCGTCTTACAAAATTCCATGATTGACTAAAACTGATAAATGTCTTATCTGGAGTGTAGAGTTCCCTGAAGTTACCAGTGTGAAGCCAAACACCTATCATGAACCACACACAACTCGGAGTTGGGACTTCCTCGGCCTTGGTGTCTCCCAGCAACCACCGGAGCAACATGGGCTTCTGCAAAAAGCAAACTACGGTGAAGATGTTATCATTGGGGTGATTGATTCAGGTTAATTTGCAATCAAATAGTGTAGATAACTCAATTGCCATTCAAAAATCTAAAACAGGAGGAAAAGAAACCCATGAGTAGGCCTTATATGAAAATCATCTTCATCAACTCCATCCTTCTGCTGTAGGCATATGGCCCGAATCCCTAAGCTTTGACGACACCGGGTATGGCCCCGTGCCGACACGGTGGAAAGGTGTATGCCAGGTTGGCCAGGCGTGGAACACCACCAGTTGCAACAGGAAGATTATCGGAGCCCGGTGGTACAGTGGTGGCGTCACCGAGGAGGTACTCAAGGATAACTACTTGTCGCCAAGGGATCTCAGCGGCCATGGCACCCATGTCGCATCAACGATCGCCGGAGGGGAGGTGTGGAACGTGAGCTACAAAGGGAGTGGCCTTGGCGCTGGCGTGGCACGCGGAGGAGCGCCACGCTCGAGATTGGGTGTATACAAGGTGTGTTGGGAGGGTGGTAGTTGCCAAGAGGCGGCGATTCTCGCTGCTATTGATGATGCCATAAACGACGGAGTGGACATCCTATCCCTATCATTGGGAGGCGGTGCTGGTGAAGAGATCTTTGGGTCGTTGCACGCGGTGTTGAGAGGGATCCCGGTCGTATTTTCCGGTGGAAACGATGGCCCGATGCCTTCCACGGTTAACAATGCCGTGCCATGGGTCACAACGGTGGCCGCTAGCACCATGGACCGGTCTTTCCCGACATTAATGACACTAGGGAACAAAGAAAAGTTAGTGGTACGTATGAACATTATTCACGTATTTCTTTAGGTTGTATAATCCAATATTATTAATTGTGGGTTTGTTTATTTATCGGATTTAGTGGCGCTTAGGATTTAGTTTTCATGGTGTCGGATTTTACGGCCATCATCCGAATCTTGAAAGTGCAATTAGGAGCATATGCTGATCCAACCTAGAATAGTCTGAGAGCCCATAGCTAGCCTAGGACGAGGCATGATTGCAACAGCTATAATGCCCCTTTCTCACTTACCAGCACAAGAAGAATAGGCGAAGCCATCCCAAAAAGCACCCAATACATAGCCTACAAAGGGAGGACACCAGTAGGAGCAATAGGCCCGCCTAAACTTAGAACAAACAACATGTGCATACATTGACGAGACGCTGAAACACCGTGAGGAAATACTAATAACATAAATCTGAATTCATCTTCGTGTCATATCGAGCGGTACTTGATTGTTTGACAAGTAGCGAATTCATTACTCCCTCCGATCCATATTACTTGATACTAATATAGATGTATGTAGACACATTTTAGTTGTACATACATTCATTTTAACATCAAGTAATATGAGTGTGCCCAAATGGAGGTACATCTACTGTGTGGGCCTTATTGTGACGTGATGGTGACATGTGCGGTATGCTCATTTAGCAACAACAACCCTGAGCAAAAATATACTAGGTCTAGAGCCAATTTGAAGTTTCTAAGATGACAAGGCTCTATTTTTTTCAAAATCAAAGATAGTAAAATATTTTAATATTTTTTGCTCAATATGTCTATAATTTTGCAGTTTTTTTTAATGTTTCCTTAAGACACCGAAACATATAAAACCACAATAAATACATAAATAAATGTACATTACAAAAAAAGTCCCCATTTATTTATTCTTTTGTACACCATTCGAAGACATTGCGTGCCAAAATTGTATGTTTTGAAAAAATGTGAATTATTTTGTGCTCTGTTCAAACGCAGGGGCAATCTCTACACTACAACACATCTGTGATCAGCAGCGACTTTAAGGGCCTTGTTCATGCCAGGAGGTAACTGAAATATTGTGGCCACTTGATACATCTTCTTTCTACTCCCACATTTTGCTAATTATTACGATTCAATAATTCTAAACGTTATGAAGAACTTTTTCTATTTTAACAATACTGAAAATGGTACGATTGTGCGCGCTTGCAGCTGTGACGTGCAGGCACTGGCGTCGAGCAACGTCACTGGGAAAATCGTGTTGTGCTACGCACCAGGGGAGGCTCAGGTAGCCCTCATCGACGCCATGATACTCACCGTGGAGGCCGGCGCAAACGGCCTCATCTTCGCGCAGAACGCCGCCAACAACCTCGACAACCTGGGCGCGTGCGGGCGCTTTATGCCTTGTGTGCTGGTGGATTTCGAAATCGCGCAGAGAATCGCTTCCTATTGGAAAAGAACAGGGTGAGATCATGGCGACCGGCCGTCTGAAAAAAGGTGGATACTTGTTGTTTTTCTTGTCCAAGAACTCATGTATGTATCGTGGCCATGCTAGGAATCCAGTGGTGATGGTGTCATCAACGGTGACCGTCGTCGGGAACGGTGTATTGGCACCGAGGGTCGCCTCTTTCTCGTCGAGAGGCCCTAGCGCCGAGTTTCCCTACATACTCAAGGTATAGTATTTTCTCCATTCCAAGATATAATACTTATAAATTTGATGTTGGCCAAAGTTTAGAAGTTAGAAAAATATCTTCATCTGTAATATTACATATATTTATATGCACTATCAGAACTGTAGTGGGTTTACTGATAACATAAAGAACTTTGACTTAGGTCAAAACTTATATGCATTATATTTTGGAACGATTGGGGTTTGAGTACTGAAGAATTGCCTCTATGCATGTTTCTGCATAGCCTGATGTAGCTGCACCAGGAGTTAGCATCTTGGCCGCTGTGCGCGGCTCCTA
Organism: Lolium multiflorum; assembly: GCA_030979885.1. NCBI lineage: Eukaryota > Viridiplantae > Streptophyta > Magnoliopsida > Poales > Poaceae > Lolium > Lolium multiflorum. The sequence goes on from CM061752.1 coordinate 32,475,041, forward strand.
TGTGCTATTGTCCGGGACGTCCATGGCATGTCCACATGTCTCAGCGGTCACCGCGCTGCTCAAGTCGGTCCACCGCAACTGGTCGCCTGCCATGATCAAGTCCGCTATGGTCACCACAGGTATGCATAGAACATTAGCAAATAACTCTTCTAAATAGTCCATCGGAATATATGATAAACTCCGTCATTGCTTGGGATGGGCTGCAGCTTCATTGACCGATCGTTTTGGTATGCCGATCCAAGCTGAGGGGTTCCCAAGGAAACTAGCTGACCCCTTTGACTTTGGCGGTGGACACATAAATCCGGACAGGGCCGTCGATCCTGGCTTAGTCTACGATGTGGATGCAAGACAGGAGGGATGCTCCGGTGCTCCCCCCTAAGTGAAGTTGAGGGGTCAAATAGAGTTTTTTTTTAAGCGTTGGGCTCGCCCGAACCCATATCCAGCCCGTGTATACCCATATGTATGGATACGGTATATGTACGTCACGTTAAAAAAAAAATGGAGATCACGTGAGCAGTTAATTAAGATCTAATCCGCGTAAAACTCGCCGATCGTCGTGCATGTGTCTTCTGTTGCCGCGATCGTCGTGAGGAGGAGGAAGTTGTACTCCTCCGTCGTCGGAAACCCTAGCGCGAGCACGAGCTGGTGGGGGTAGGGTTGATCTTCCTCTCGTGAGGGATCTGCCGCTGGCGCGTCGGCCGTCTCCGCCGTCGCCGTTGATCGCTCCAACCAGATAAAGTCTCCGCCGTCGTGCACGTCCCCTTGTGTTGCCGCGATCGCCGTGAGCATTTTACTCCTCGTTGGAATCCTAGCGCGAGCACGAGCTGGTGGGGGTAGGGTTCCTCTTCCTCTCGGGTGGGATGTGCCGCTGGCCCGCCGGCCGTCTCCGCCGTCGCCCTTGATCGCTCCAACCAGATAAGTCTGGGCGAGCGCGGCTAGGGTTAGGGCCGGCTCCTCTTTCCCTTGAGCGTGGCCTTAGCGGCTTCTTCCTCCTCGGACGCATCGATCGACCCCTGTGGTGGGGGTAGGCTTACTCCTCCGGCGCATCGACTGGTAGGTACGCACATGATAACTCACCTCTTGTTGGATCATGGTAACTTCTGAAAAAAATTTGATGCGGATGCACTGAATTTGTGATTTCTTTTGTAGCTACGAAATGGATGAGACGAGGTCTGGTGTTTGTGAGGTAGAGAGGGTTCCTGGAATTGGAGTTCATGGAGATGAGTCAGATAATTCTAGAACGGGGCTTGGTGATGAATCTTTTTCAGCGAGTGAGAATATTTTTGTTGGTTCAAGGTCAGATAATTCCATGAGCTCAGAGCATGGGAGGGAAGCAATTATTAATGTAAGTGTCTTTGATATATTCAATTTTTTCATGGAAATCAAATGCAGAACAATAAATGTTTTAACATTGTCATGTTATCATTGAATATGTAGATGGACATTGACAATGATTATGAGAGAGATATTAGTGAGGTTGCGTTGGACGATAACAGCAATGAGGTACATGGAGTGTAATTGTTATTTGATATGCAACGAAATGAGATTACAATTAAAAAGTGCGAAATAGTAATGAGGTACATTTACTTGTTGTCTTTAATTTTTGCAGGAAATATATGGACTTGAAAATGTGTATGACTATTATGGTGAATCCGACGTGGAGAATTGTTTTTATGATGAGTCAGTAGGTGGCAACCATTATGTGGAGCCAAAGCCGTCGAACAGCATGCAGGTATGTATTGGTTAATTACTTGTGGAAGCCAAAAAAATTAATAGACACATAATAAAATTAGAGTTTGATTGCTATGTTTTTCATGTGACAGTCCCATGTTGACGATGGTGATGATGCGAACCTCAGTTTAGCTTGTCAGGCAGAGGATACAATAGAGCTGTACATGATGATAAAGGAAATGACTTTTCCTAGTGAAGAGGCTGCATTCGAATTCTACAACAGCTATGCCAAAGATAATGGATTCAGCATCAGACTGGATAAGGTCAGATATAGCAAAAAAATTACTAGACATAGGCGTTACAGGCGTTTTTTGTGTTCGAGGGAAGGTGAGCGTGATCCAAAGTTGATGACCGAAGAGGGACATAGCCGGAGGCTCAGACCTCTGTCTCGATGCAACTGTGAGGCGCACATGACTGTGAAGCTGAATGAAAAACTTGGTATCTGGTACGTTGATAGTTTTGATGACAAGCACAGTCATACGCCCGCAAGACCGGATGAAACACCTTTTCTTTGGTCGCATAGAAAAATCAGAGAGCATCAGAAGGCTGAGATCTTAGCTATGGGAGCTGCAGGTATTAGGAAGCACACCATAATGGATTCCATGATTAGCAGAAGTGGATGGTATGGCGGCGTTGGATATGTCCGACGGGATCTGTACAACCTTTGCAGCAAGGAAAAGAGGAAACTACTTGCGAAGGGTGATGCTGCCACGACCATAGGAATTATGCTGAGCAGAAAGGAGAAGGACCCAAGTTTTTATTTCGACTACGACTTAGATAAAGAAGGACGGCTGAAGAGAATGTTCTGGTGTGACTCGCAGTCTGTACAGGACTATGAGGACTATGGAGATGTCCTTGTGTTTGACAGCACGTACAAGATGAATCGCTATCGTATGCCATTCATACCTTTTGTTGGTCTGAACAATCACCGTAGGACTACGGTTTTTGGTTGTGCCATAGTTTCAGATGAGACAGAAGAAACTTATGTGTGGTTGCTGCAAACATTTCTGAAGGCAATGTGTCAGAAGAAGCCTGTGAGTGTAATTACGGACGCCGACTCAGCGATGATTAGGGCAATCCGCACTGTATTTCCCGATGTCTGGCACCGCATATGTTCATGGCATGTTGAAAAGAATATGAAGATCCATCTCAGTCACAAGTCGTTGGGCGAGTTCCGGTCTATGTTGTACTATAGCACGTCCATAGCCGAATTTGAGCAGAGATGGCAGGCTTTTTTAAAAAGATGGAAGACGGAGAACACCGAAATTTGGTTGAAGAGGATGTACAGGAAGAGGCACCTGTGGGCTGCAGCTTTTCTGACAGAGGGTTTTTGGCTTGGTATGAAGAGCAACCAGCGGAGTGAAAGTCTGAATTCCTGCCTTCACCTGCACCTTGATGGAGAAATGACTTTAGTGGACATGATACTGCACTATGAGAATTGCATTACACGCATCCGTGAGAACGAGGCGCATGATGACTGCACGGCCTCACAGACATTACCTGTGCCCGTAACAAGCTGCAGGGATCTGGAGGTATTTGCTTCCCACGAGTTTACCCCGGCAAACTTCTATATATTGCAGCTAGATTTGAGGTCAGTTGGCGGCATAGTGACTTTGGAAAGAAAGCTGGGATGTGGGTCTGAAACTTTTGTCGTGGCATGGCATAATAAACCAAATAGGCAGTTCACCGTGGAATATACACCGGGAAATCCTGAAGAAACTATAAAGTGCAGCTGCAGGAGAATGATTCGAAAAGGACTCCCTTGCAAACATATATTCCATGTTCTATGTGTTCTGCAAATATCTGAAATTCCAAAGTGTTGTGTTCTTCGTCGGTTATCAAAAGATGCAAGAAATGGACTGCCTGCTAGGCGAACGAGTGATATGTTTGGAGTAGGTTGGTCAGGTACAGCGGATAGAATTGAATATAGCAAGGTTAGTGTGTTATCCTCGCAAGCTATGCATGCAGCATGCAAACACCCAACACTTTGGGCTCAGTTACAGGACAGTTTAAAGGACGTGATAGCAAAGGCGATTGAGTACGACAAGGAGGGTACGGTGGGTGCTGTTCCGATTTGTCTAAGCTCATTAGCAGTTGAACATGTGGAGGACCGAGAAGGAAACATAGTTAAGGTCCAGGATCCTATTAAAGTATCAAGCAAAGGTACACATAATAAAGACGATGACAACCGCCCCAAGTCTAAAAATGGAAGACCTCTATCGTACGACGAGCACAAAATTAAGTGCGGGGCTTGCAAAGAGCCAGGTCACAACCGACGCAGCAAGAAATGTAAACTTAACAACAAGTGAGTGCCCATAAGCTGTCCTTTTTACATAATTGAACATATGAACATTTTATAATTAGCATGTAATTTACAATCCAGGTAGTGGTCTCGTGCAGCATCTTCTGTTGAATGGCAACTCCATTACCTTGTACAAGCTTCTCCATATTAAGATGCATGTAATGGTGGCCTAAGTAGTGAGCATGCATATCTGTACACTGTGATCAAATCAATAGCTTTTCACGTCTATGTGTAAGTACAGTCAGAACTTGTGTTAAACAGTAGGTAAATTGTGATCACGCATATAAGCTGTGAGAAATATTCGGTTGTAGTACTAATTAATTATGCACCTAAACAGTTAACGTGGCCAGCTGAAGTTTCTGTAGAATTTTGAAGATTTATATTCAGCAAGTAAAACAGAAATGACAAATAAACAGTTAATCAGCTAATGTTTCATCATTACCGCGCGGGTTGGGCTCCGGGGACAGGCTTTTGGGTTGGGTTTGTTTTTTCTCACTGCGCGTTTACTGGGCTTTTTTCATGGCGGGCCTTGTCTTTCGTTTTGTTGGGCCGTTCGTATTTAACTCCGGTTGAAGCCTTGAACCCTCGACCGGTCCGTCGTTTCTTCTCCATCCCCTGTCGACTGTTCTTCTCCTCTCGTTGTCAACGTCGGAGCTTGTGGAGGTGGCCGTCTGAACCGGCCGTTGCAGAGAAGGGAAGAAGGTAAATCCAAACAGATCTGTTGGTTTTAGTACTCGATCTAGTCACTGTGAGGCTTTTCATCAATTCTCTGTCAGTGCATGTCCTCTTTTTTCTTTCCGTTTCTATCCACCACCCAGATCTGGAAGTCCTTTTTTTGTATGTGCACGTGCTGTGCGGTCCTACTGCGGTGGTCCTTTTCTTGTACTTGTTTTTTTGTCTTTGTCTATGTATTACTTTCCCCTACTTTTCTATCCCTATTATTTATGCTGGGTCCTAATGGAGCTTTTATTTGTATGCAGCATGTATGTTTTAGATGAGAGAAATCCTAAAACTTCTCCCCTTAATTTTTCCATTTCTCTTAATGGGATTAATTTTTCCCTTTCTCTTAATGCCGATACTAGGCTTTTCTTTCTAGTAATTATGGTCTGCATGAATTCTTAATAAGATTGTTTCTTTAGGCTTTGAGTCTAATTGATCTGTTTTGCACTTCTTAATGGTTTAGGATTTCTTTTCAGTAGCAATATGAACAATGTAGTAAACTAAGCATTCTCAGATGTACCTAAATAGAGTTTAGTTGTTTCTGTATGGAGTGCAGTAATGATAAAACTTTTATAATTCGTGTAGTATTTATTACTTGTGCACCTTTTTTGGTATGCAGAGAAATTATCCTGTTTCATTTTTTTCAGTGTACTTAAGAGTGTTTGTTCATTTAATGAATATGGTTTCTTGTATGAATTTAGATATGCACATTTGTATCCTTTATAATAATTTTGTATTCATATATTAGATGAAGTGCCCAATCTGTGGAAACCGTGATGGTGGTTGCCAACCAGCGTTCTTCTGCATTAATCTGCGTACAAACTTTGTAGAATACTCTGTAAGTTATTTTGATTTGCATTTTTTTCTAGTATCTACAATGTTAATTTGCCATGCAGCTAAATATGATATGTAGGGAAAATAGGTTTGTAAGATTACTAATGTAAATTTTTTTGCAGAACATCCCTTGCTATGTTAGGAAGTATATCAACAAGTCTGCTAGTAATACCTTGACTGTTGAGTCTGGGGACAGGGGTGTTTACCATTTTCTTCTGAACAAGATGGAAAAGAAGACTCGTATTTTCGGTCCTGACTACAACAAATTCCTCACTGATTATGATATGCATCTGAATGAGAAGATAAGATTTGATATCATAGAGGAAGAAGAAAATCTGTTTGTTACTGCACTAGACATTGAAGATAACTCCAAGGAATTATTGAAAGGTAATTTGCAGTGACTTTTTGTTCATCTGTTATTTGTTTTTGACAAACTGCTCTTTTTCTGATGAATTTTTCTCTCATTGTTTTTTCCTGCAGAAGTTTTTCATTTTGAAGGAGATGCTAAATCCATCTTTATCTCAAAAACTGTTGAACTTAAAAATTCTGAGATCATCAATATCAACAGCCGTGTTAACGACCGTGGTCTGGGCCTTGGCGGTGTTTTTGTACATCGCTTATCTACATATGATGTTGCTTCCAATGCACTGGTAATTTTGTTGACATATGATTTTTGCGTGTCATTTTTGTATGATTGTCATTTTGAAGTGTTTTTTTTTACTTATATCACAGCGTATCCCGAAGACTATTGTATCTGTTCTTGACGTTCGTCCTAGTGGTGATATCTACTTTCTGAGGGGCGAGGATGATGATGACAGCCCTGCTGTGTACTACACATCCGTTGATGGCAGAATCAGGTTTAAGTCGGGTTGGACTGACTTCTGTGTTAAGAATAACTTGGTGGCTGGCCAGTTAGTCATGTGTTTGTTCTTCAAGATGGAGGGCATGCTTTTTATGTCTGTTGATGTGATCGAGTGATTACTTCCAGTAAGATGTAGGGGTTTAAGTTTCAGACGATGAACCTACTGTTTGTAAACTGGTGGATAATTTCACTCTGGTGTCTTTTGTGCAAATCTATGTAATCGTCGCGACTACTTGAACTACCTCTCTCTTTTTATGTGAAATTGTATGTTATTTTGCTGAACTTCAGTAATCATGGAAGGATTACTGTGTTTATTATGTTTTTATGAGTGATTTGTACTGTACTATGTTCTCTTTATATTAGTCAATTAACTCAATTCTTGTAAAGCTGATTTGTAGTGGGTCGCTTCTCTTTTATGTATCCTGTTATTTTTCTTCAATTTTTTCTATATTATTGCCTGCTTTCATGTTGGTTCTGTGTACTATAGTTTTATTCTTTCCTATAATGTTTCACAATAACTCGTTATATTTTCGATTCCATTACAAATTTCTGAGAACACAAAGAATTTCTTTCGTAAATGATGTTAAAATAATAAACTAATATTCTTTTTTGCATGTTCGAGTGATACGTCTCCAACGTATCGATAATTTCTTATGTTCCATGCTACTTTATTGATGATACCTACATGTTTTATGCACATTATATGTCATATTTATGCATTTTCTGGAACTAACCTATTAACAAGATGCCGAAGAGCCGTTCTGTTTTCTGTTTTTGGTTTAAATCCTAGTAAAGAAATATTCTCGGAATTGGACGAAACTTTCGTCAGGGTCCTATTTTTGCACGAAGCTTCCAAGACCGAAGACCTAACGAAGTGGGGCCACGAGGAGGCCGGGTGGCCGGCGCGGCCCAAGCCCCGGCCGCGCCGACCTATCCCCCGGGCCCCTCGTGTGGCCCTCGCGTTGACCCTCCGCCTACTTAAAGCTTTCGTCGCGAAACCCCCAGTACGAGAGCCACGATACGGAAAACCTTACGGAGACGCCGCCGCCGCGAATCCCATCTCGGGGATTGGAGATCGCCTCCGGCACCCTGAGAGGGGATTCATCTCGGAGGACTCTACACCGCCATGGTCGCCCCGGAGTGATGAGTGAGTAGTCCACCCCCTGGACCATGGGTCCATAGCAGTAGCTAGATGGTCGTCTTCTCCTTGTTGTGCTTCATTGTTGGATCTTGTGAGCTGCCTAACATGATCAAGATCATCTATATGTAATTCTATATGTTGTGTTTGTCGGGATCCGATGGATAGAGAGTACTATGTTTATGGTGATTATCAATCTATTGTTCATGTGTTGTTTATGATCTTGCATGCTCTCCGTTACTAGTAGAGGCTCTGGCCAAGTTTTTACTCTTAACTCCAAGAGGGAGTATTTATGCTCGATAGTGGGTTCATGCCTTCATTGATACCTGGGACAGTGACAAAGTTCTAAGGTTGTGATGTCTGTTGCCACTAGGGATAAAACATTGATGCTATGTCTAAGGATGTAGTTGTTGATTACATTACGCACCATACTTAATGCAATTGTCTGTTGCTTTGCAACTTGAGGGGGTTCGGATGATAACCTGAAGGTGGACTTTTTAGGCATAGATGCAGTTGGATGGCGGTCTATGTACTTTGTCGTAATGCCCAATTAAATCTCACTATATTTACCATGTCATGTATATGCATTGTTATGCCTTTCTCTATTTGTTAATTGCCCGACTGTAATTTGTTCACCCAACATGCTTTTATCTTATGGGAGAGACACCTCTAGTGAACTGTGGACCCCGGTCCTATTCTTTACATAGCATACAATCTACTTGTTTTACTGTTTTCTTTGCAAACATCTTCCACTCGATACGTTTAATCCTTTGTTACAGCAAGCCGGTGAGATTGACAACCTCATTGTTTCGTTGGGGCAAAGTACTTTGGTTGTGTTGTGCAGGTTCGCGTTGGCGCCGGAATCCCGGTGTTGCGCCGCATCACATTTCGCGACCATCAACCTTCAACGTGCTTCTTGGCTCCTACTGGTTCGATTAAACCTTGGTTTCTTTCTGAGGGAAAACTTGCTACTGTGCGCATCATACCTTCCTCTTGGGGTTCCCAACGAACGTGTGAGTTACACGCCATCAAGCTAATTTTCTGGCGCCGTTGCCGGGAGATCAAGACACGCTGCAAGGGGAGTCTCCACTTCTCAATCTCTTTACTTTGTTTTTGTCTTGCTTTATTTTATTTACTACTTTGTTTGCTGCACTAAATCAAAACACAAAAAAATTAGTTGCTAGTTTTACTTTATTTACTGTCTTGCTCTCTATATCAAAAACACAAAAAAATTAGTTACTTGCATTTACTTTATCTAGTTTGTTTTATTTACCGTTGCTAAAATGGCCAACCCTGAAAATACTAAGTTGTGTGACTTCACAAATGCAAATAATAATGATTTCCTATGCACACCTATTGCTCCACCTGCTACTACAGCAGAATTCTTTGAAATTAAACCTGCTTTACTGAATTTGGTTATGAGAGAACAATTTTCTGGTGTTAGTTCTGATGATGCTGCCCATCTCAATAATTTTGTTGAACTTTGTGAAATGCAAAAGTATAAAGATGTAGATGGTGATATTATTAAATTGAAAGTGTTTCCTTTCTCATTAAGAGGAAGAGCTAAAGATTGGTTGCTATCTTTGCCTAAGAATAGTATTGATTCATGGACTAAATGCAAGGATGCTTTTATTGGTAGATATTATCCTCCCGCTAAAATTATATCTTTGAGAAGTAGCATAATGAATTTTAAACAATTAGATACTGAACATGTTGCTCAAGCTTGGGAGAGAATGAAAACTTTGGTAAAGAATTGCCCAACCCATGGACTGACTACTTGGATGATCATCCAAACCTTCTATGCAGGACTAAATTTTTCTTCGCGGAATTTATTGGATTCAGCTGCTGGAGGTACCTTTATGTCCACCACATTGGGGGCGGCTACAAAACTTCTTGATGATATGATGATAAATTACTCTGAATGGCACACGGAAAGAGCTCCACAAGGTAAGAAGGTAAATTCTGAGGAAACCTCTTCCTTGAGTGATAAGATTGATGTGATTATGTCTATGCTTGTGAATGGTAGATCTAATGTTGATCCAAATAATGTTCCTTTAGCTTCATTGGTTGCTCAAGAAGAAAATGTTGATGTGAATTTCATTAAAAATAATAATTTCAACAACAATGCTTATAGGAACAACTCTGGTAATAACTATAGGCCATATCCTTCTGCTAATGGTAATGGTTATGGTAATTCTTATGGGAATTCTTACAATAATAATAGGAATGTACCCTCTGGTCTTGAAGCTATGCTTAAAGAATTTATTAGTACACAAACTGCTTTTAACAAATCTGTTGAGGAAAAGCTTGATAAAATTGATACTATTGCTTCTAGAGTTGATAGACTTGCCTCTGATGTTAATCTTTTAAAGTTGAAAGTTATGCCTAATAATGATATTGATAATAAGATTACTACTACAGCAAATGCCATCCAAGTTAGAATTAATGAGAATATAAGATTAATGGCTGAACTGCGTGCTAGGTGGGATAGAGAAGAAAATGAAAAACTAGCTAAAGAGAATAATGTAGCTAAAGTTTGGACTATTACCACCACTAGTAATGTTAATTCTTCACATGTTGCTGCACCTCCTACTATCAATGTTAATATAATTGGTGTTGGCAATGTTTCTACTCCTAGTGCAAAGCGTACAAAACTGCCTGAAATTGCTAAAACTGCTGAAACTGCTTGTGATAAAACTGCTGAAATTTTTTCCAACCTTGGGAACAATGATCCCATTGCTGTAGCTCATAATGATTTAGATTTTGATGATTGCCACATCTCTGAAGTTATAAAGTTCTTACAAAAACTTGCTAAAAGTCCTAATGCTAGTGCTATAAATTTAGCCTTTACAAAGCATATTACAAATGCTCTCATAAAAGCTAGAGAAGAGAAACTAAAACTTGAAACTTCTATTCCTAGAAAGTTAGAAGATGGTTGGGAGCCCATCATTAAAATGAAATTCAATGACTTTGAATGTAATGCCTTATGTGATCTTGGTGCAAGTATTTCTGTTATGCCTAAAAAGATCTATGATATGCTTGACTTGCCACCATTGAAGAATTGTTATTTGGATGTTAATCTTGCCGATAATGTTAAAAAGAAACCTTTGGGGAAGATTGATAATGTGCATATTACGGTTAACAATAACCTTGTCCCCGTTGATTTTGTTGTCTTGGATATCGAATGCAATGCATCTTGTCCTATTGTGTTGGGAAGACCTTTTCTTCGAACTGTTGGTGCTGTTATTGATATGAGGGAAGGTAATATTAAATATCAATTTCCTCTCAAGAAAGGTATGGAACACTTCCCTAGAAAGAGAATGAAGTTGCCTTTTGATTCTATTATTAGAACAAGCTATGATGTTGATGCTTCTCTCGATGTTACTTGATTTACACTTTCTGCGCCTAGCTGAAAGGCGTTAAAGAAAAGCGCTTATGGGAGACAACCCATGTTTTTACCTACAGCAATTTTTTGTTTTGTTGAGTCTTGGAAGTTGTTTACTACTGTAGCAACCTCTCCTTATCATGTTTTTGTGCCAAGTAAAGTTTCTATGTCAAAGTTGATGTTATATTTGGGATTGCTGCGCAGAAACAGCATTGCTGTCTGTCACGAATCTGGGCACAATTCTCTGTAGAAAATTCGAAAAAATCTGCCAATTTACGAGCGTGATCCTCAGATATGTACGCAACTTTCATTAGTTTTGAGTTTTTCCATTTGAGCAAGTCTGGTGCCATTTCTAAATTCGTCTTTACGGACTGTTCTGTTTTTGACAGATTCTGCCTTTTATTTCGCATTGCCTCTTTTGCTATGTTGGATTTATTTCTTTGATCCACTAATGTCCAGTAGCATTATGCAATGTCCAGAAGTGAAAATAATGATTGTGTCACCTCTGAATGAGTGAATTATTAATTGTGCACTAACCCTCTAATGAGTTTGCTTGAAGTTTGGTGTGAAGGAAGTTTTCAAGGGTCAAGAGAGGAGAATGATATACTATGATCAAGAGGAGTGAAAGCTCTAAGCTTGGGGATGCCCCGTGGTTCACCCCTGCATATTTTAAGAAGACTCAAGCGTCTAAGCTTGGGGATGCCCAAGGCATCCCCTTCTTCATCGACAACATCATCGGTTCCTCCCTGAAACTATATTTTTATTCAGTCACATCTTGTATTCTTTGCTTGGAGCGTCGGTTTGTTTTCGTTCTTGTTTTTGTTTGAATAAGATGGATCCTAGCATTCACTTTGTGGAGAGAGACACGCTCCGCTGTTGCATATGGACACATGTGTCCTTAGGCTTTACTCATAATGTTCAAGGCGAAGTTTCTCCTTCGTTAAATTGTTATATGGTTGGAATTGGAAAATGCTACATGTAGTAATTCTAAAATGTCTTGGATAATGTGATACTTGGTAATTGTTGTGCTCATGTTTAAGCTCTTGCATCATATGCTTTGCACCCATTAATGAAGAAATACATAGAGCTTGCTAAAATTTGATTTGCATATTTGGTTTCTCTAAGGTCTAGATAATATCTAGTATTGAGTTTTGAACAACAAGGAAGACAGTGTAGAGTCTTATAATGTTTACAATATGTCTTTTATGTGAGTCTTGCTGCACTTGTTCATCCTTGAGTTTGCTTCAAATAACCTTGCTAGCCTAAACCTTGTATCGAGAGGGAATACTTCTCATGCATCCAAAATCCTTGAGCCAACTACTATGCCATTTGTGTCCACCATACCTACCTACTACATGGTATTTCTCCGCCATTCCAAAGTAAATTGCTTGAGTGCTACCTTTAAAATTCCATCATTCACCTTTGCAATATATAGCTCATGGGACAAAATAGCCTTAAAAACTATTGTAGTATTGAATATGTACTTATGCACTTTATATTTTATTAAGTTGCTTGTTGTGCGATAACCATGCTCTGGGGAACGCCATCAACTATTGTTGAATATCATGTGAGTTGCTATGCATGTCCGTCTTGTCTGAAGGTCTATCATTTTAGTGGTTGGAGCATGCAAAATTGTTAGAGAAGAACATTGGGCCGCTAACTAAAGCCATGAACCATGGTTGAAGTTTCAGTTTTGGACATATATCCTCAATCTCATATGAGAATAATAACTTTGCTACATGCTTATGCATTTAAGAGGAGTCCATTATCTGTTGTCCATGTTGTCCCGGTATGGATGTCTAAGTTGAGAATAATCAAAAGCGAGAAATCCGAAATGCGAGCATTCTCCTTAGACCTTTGTACAGGCGGCATGGAGGTACCCCTTTGTGACACTTGGTTGAAACATGGCATGCGAAGACCCGGTAGTCCAAGTTAAGTAGGACGAGGTGCGGGCACTATTAGTATACTATGCGTGAGGCTTGCAACTTGTAAGATATAATTTTCATAACTCATATGCTTTATTACTACCGTTGACAAAATTGTTTCATGTTTTCAAAATAAAAGCTCTAGCACAAATACAATCGATGCTTTCCTCATTGAAGGACCATTCTTTTACTTTTATTGTTGAGTCAGTTTACCTATCTCCTTCCACCTTAAGAAGCAAACACTTGTGTGAACTGTGCATTGATTCCTACATACTTGCATATTGCACTTGTTATATTACTTTATGTTGACAATATCCATGAGATATACATGTTATAAGTTGAAAGCAACCGCTGAAACTTAATCTTCCTATGTGTTGCTTCAACACCTTTACTTTGATTTATTGCTTTATGAGTTAACTCTTATGCAAGACTTATTGATGCTTGTCTTGAAGTACTATTCATGAAAAGTCTTTGCTTTATGATTCGTTGTTTACTCATGTCATTACCTTTGCTTTGATCGCTGCATTCATTACATATGTTTACAAATAGTATGATCAAGATTATGATGGCATGTCACTTCAGAAATTATCTTTGTTATCGTTTTACCTGCTCGGGACGAGCAGAACTAAGCTTGGGGATGCTGATACGTCTCCAACGTATCGATAATTTCTTATGTTCCATGCTACTTTATTGATGATACCTACATGTTTTATGCACATTATATGTCATATTTATGCATTTTCCGGAACTAACCTATTAACAAGATGCCGAAGAGCCAGTTCTGTTTCTGCTGTTTTTGGTTTCAGAAATCCTAGTAAAGAAATATTCTCGGAATTGGACGAAACTTTCGCCCAGGGTCCTATTTTTGCACGAAGCTTCCGAAGACCGAAGACCTAACGAAGTGGGGCCACGAGGAGGCCGGGGGGTGGGCGCGGCCCAAGCCCTGGCCGCGCCGACCTATCCCTGGGCCCCTCGTGTGGCCCCTCGCGTTGACCCTCCGCCTACTTAAAGCTTTCGTCGCGAAACCCCCGATCGAGAGCCACGATACGGAAAACCTTACAGAGACGCGCCGCCGCGAATCCCATCTCGGGATTCGGAGATCGCCTCCGGCACCCTGCCGGAGAGGGGATTCATCTCCCGGAGGACTCTACACCGCCATGGTCGCCTCCGGAGATGAGTGAGTAGTCCACCCCTGGACCATGGGTCCATAGCAGTAGCTAGATGGTCGTCTTCTCCTTGTTGTGCTTCATTGTTGGATCTTGTGAGCTGCCTAACATGATCAAGATCATCTATATGTAATTCTATATGTTGTGTTTGTCGGGATCCGATGGATAGAGAGTACTATGTTTATGGTGATTATCAATCTATTGTTCATGTGTTGTTTATGATCTTGCATGCTCTCCGTTACTAGTAGAGGCTCTGGCCAAGTTTTTACTCTTAACTCCAAGAGGGAGTATTTATGCTCGATAGTGGGTTCATGCCTTCATTGATACCTGGGACAGTGACAGAAAGTTCTAAGGTTGTGATGTGCTGTTGCCACTAGGGATAAAACATTGATGCTATGTCTAAGGATGTAGTTGTTGATTACATTACGCACCATACTTAATGCAATTGTCTGTTGCTTTGCAACTTAATACTGGAGGGGTTCGGATGATAACCTGAAGGTGGACTTTTTAGGCATAGATGCAGTTGGATGGCGGTCTATGTACTTTGTCGTAATGCCCAATTAAATCTCACTATATTTACCATGTCATGTATATGCATTGTTATGCCTTTCTCTATTTGTTAATTGCCCGACCGTAATTTGTTCACCCAACATGCTTTTATCTTATGGGAGAGACACCTCTAGTGAACTGTGGACCCCGGTCCTATTCTTTACATAGCATACAATCTACTTGTTTTACTGTTTTCTTTGCAAACATCTTCCACTCGATACGTTTAATCCTTTGTTACAGCAAGCCGGTGAGATTGACAACCTCACTGTTTCGTTGGGGCAAAGTACTTTGGTTGTGTTGTGCAGGTTGGCGCCGGAATCCCTGGTGTTGCGCCGCATCACATTTCGCGACCATCAACCTTCAACGTGCTTCTTGGCTCCTACGGTTCGATTAAACCTTGGTTTCTTTCTGAGGGAAAACTTGCTACTGTGCGCATCATACCTTCCTCTTGGGGTTCCCAACGAACGTGTGAGTTACACGCCATCATCGAGTTAGGTGCTTGGGTATAGCATGTCTTGGGCCGATAGAGTTGGCAGCCCAATTAAATATAAAGCCTAACTCGATGGGCCGTTTCTATTTAACAACGTGTTCCCTAACTCGCCGTTAGGGTTTGTCTGTGTTGCCTATGTCTCGCCGCGGGGGTGATCGGCGGCTGCACGCGGATCCGATGGACGGCGACCACGGATGGGCGAAGCTTACATCCGTTGTGCATTACAACATAGGGAAGATGAAGACTGCGGCAGCACATACCCTAGATGAGCCGGTTAGTACGTGATTATTTGCTGTTTTTTCAAAGAATTCTTCCTTAACCCATGATCTCATATGATGAAATATAGGATGATGACGAAGGCATGGTTCAGTTTGTTGATGTTTTGCCGCAGTATGAGTTTGATCCATTGTACTACGGTATTGAGCAGAACACAAAGAACAGGTGTGGCCACTCGGTGTTCCCTGCTCGGCGTGTTTGCAACGATGGTTACGACACTGGCAGAAGGTTTTTGGGTTGTCCATATGAGGTATATTTTCAAACCATATAATTTCATGTGTGAACATTATTTCAAATGCTATGTTTTCATATGAAATTTTTTCTTTCAGGGAATACATACATGCGCGTATGTAGAGTGGGTTGACAGTGAATGGAAAGGAAGAGAAAGATATGTGATAGGCCAACTATCCGAGAAGATCAACAAGGTGCAGAAAGAAAATGAAGACAAAGAAAATACCTTCAAGATACAATTGAAAATGCAGAGAAAAGTGTTGAAGTCTAAGGACAATATTATTTGCTTCCTAGCAACAATGTGTGTTGCAATGTTTGGGTTAGTAGTAGGAATAATATGCAAGCATTTCAAATAGTTGTTTTATTTGCAACATATTCAAATAAGTCAGGTGTGTAATTGGAAATGTCGAGATGAAAAAATGTTTCTGTGTTTGCAGCTGAAAAAAATCATCAAACAACTATAGTTTTTTTTTATTTCCAACGATGTGGTCATGTCAAAATATCATGCAAGTGTGTTTGTGTGTGTGGACGAAAAATTAAATGTGGTTTCAAATGTCCTCAAAATTTTCACACATGGTATGTAACACAAATAAACATGGAATGTGATGATATTTTTATCATTATGAATATTTTTGAATTAGTAGTGGACGCTCCATTGTTGGGAGGTGTCGAAAAGGGTTTTAGGGTGAATATGGGTCTAACTTGCACTAAAATAGATTCAAACACCTTGGATGGGGCCAATATTCTTGTAGATGGAATGGCTAGCACTGTGGGGCATGCAATGGTGCAGGCATGTGCAAGTGTGGCCTCACCCTAGCATGCCCATGTACCTGATTTGCCCAAAATCATGCATGTTTTCGTCTAAAACCCTATGTTTCGGGTGTCTGCGTGCAACTAACCATGGTGTACCTCACATTATTCTTGTAAACTTTTTTTTAAATGTTTTTTTAATAATAATTGATATTACATACATGGGAGCCTGTAAAAAAAATTTGAGGTGATTTAGAGATGGTCGAAAAAATCACTTGCTCTACGACGGACCGTTTGGTATAACTTTAGCCACATTTTTTAAGCAAGTGATTTTTTCGACCTCCTCCAAATCACCTCAAATTTTATAGACATGGTATGTAGCACAAACAATCATGGAATGTGAAGATATTTTGGTATGCAGGCTGCGGAAGGGTCTAGGAAGATGAAGCGGGAGGACGTGGAAGCGGTGCCTACTCCAAACCAGCAGGAGGAAGAACCTGTTGCTGCCGATGTAGCAAACCAGGAGGAGGTGGTCGAACCTGTGCCTCCACCAAACCAGGAGGAGGAAGATCCTGCTGTTGCTGATGCTGCAAACCAGGAGGAGGTGGTGGTGCCTGTGGATGGTCCATACCAGGACTTGGAGGAATCTGATGGCTCCCTGGAGGTGAGCAATATATTTAGTTGTGTACCCTTCCATCTATTTCATTTTGTTTGGTTTGCATCTGTAATTATAATTTGTACACATTGTTGTTGTCTAGTATGACTCCCAGGATTCTGCGGAGTCGGTTGACAGCAGGAACATTGGGTCATTCAAAAGGAAACTCCTGGAGAAGCTGCATAATGGGGACCTGCCTTTCAAGAAGCGTGGAAAGTACTTCTGTCCATGGCACAAGTCGAAGCCGAAGGGTGGCAAGCTTGATCATCTGAGGCAGCATGCCGAGGAGCTTGCCATCTCTGGCACCTCTAGGCAGATTAGGGTAGAGCATTATGGACTGGTGCTGGTGCTCGCTGTCGAGGATGATGCCTAGATGTTGTGGACTGATGTGATAGTGTTGCTTTTGCTTTATGGTGTTGAACTATGTCAGCAATGAGTGTTGAACTAAGTTAGTTTTGTAAATAACTAAGTTATTTTCCTAGTGTGATCATCTATTATATTGATGATCTTATTTTGTGAATCTGTGTGGAACTAAGTTATGTAATTAAGTATAATCTATGTATTGGTGTGCTGATGCTTAGCTATGTCTTGGCTTTGGAATGATGGTGCTTGCATGTTACATCCATTTGCATCATCTGGTGCAACATGTCATCTGCATAATTGTGCCGACAAAAATGCTGATGGCTTTGGAATGCTGGTGGTTGCATGTTTGAGCACTTTGGGTCGACTTGGTTGCCCTCCTCTACAAATTAGCTATGTCTGCACTGTAATGTGCATAGCTTTTCCAATTTTATGCTGTAATAGAAAATTATTATTAACAATATAAAGGAGTATACTCAGTCGGGCCGCATTAGGATAACATAATAGTTCCGGTGGCCCAGTTTTGCCCAAATGGAAAAGCTAAAATATAATGCCTGACGGCCCATCCCGCACCTATATACAAGCTCAACGCTTTTACCCTAATCGTGTGTGTGCCTGATAAATTCTTCCCATTATTTTGCCGTCGCCGCCTCAGAACCCTGCGTACCATTGTGGAGCTGTCGTCGGAGAGAGGTACGATAAAACCCTATGCATATCCGTTCGGCAGTAGATCATGAAAATTGATCATCTACCTCTCCTCTATTCTCCGTGTGGTTGTTTCTGAAAATTGATCAAATTGTCGACAACACATAGATCTCATACAGTAGCTGCAGCAATTATTGCCCAGTACATGCGCCATGTTAGATCTGTTTTTCATCTGATGTCCCGAGCCAAATATGCATTCATTTTTGTCATCTATTTGTCGACTACACCTAGATCAGCTTCAGTAATTGCAATCAGTTTGTCATCTATTTGTCGATAACACCTATATCTGCTACAGTAAATGCAATCAGTTTCTCATCTATTTGTCGACAACACCTAGATCTGCTACAGTAACATGCATTACAATAAGATTGAATATTGTACATTTTGAGGACATACTATTGAAGTTGTCATGTAACATATGTTATAGATCATCATGAATGCTACATTAAATGCATTTTTTATAACTATGTTTGATCACTCGTAATGGTATGAAGGTCAACATGGACGCTCACGTACCTGCAGTTGTTGCTCCTGGGGATGCGCAGAAAAGAATTACTATGAGAGGTAAGAATTATCCTTCCAACAATATTGTTTCAGTACATATATTATTGTTCAGTAATTTCCAAAATGATGCATTCAGGTCCAGGAATTATGGGGAATGCAGATTTTGACTCCTTCTGTGTGTTTCCCAATCTGGTGGAGATGGATGATGAACAACTTGCTAGACTGAAGCGTGTAGTTCGTAAGCACAACCCAACAAGACCCCTGTATGTCTTCACCATAAAAAAATCAAACATCATCAAGGGCAAAGCCAAAATGGTAATCAATTTTTTAATAAATCATTTGCCATCAATACTCTCCTAGCGTATGTCAATTTTTTTTGCTAACAAATGATTGCTCATTGACTCCTTTTGCAGTACTTCTCAAAGGCCTACACCATGGAGTACATTGTCAAGAATCTGGAATTACCATCCGAAATTCAAGTCTTTTCCAGGAATACAAAAGTTGCTAAAGTTAGGATGGTCTTGAGCAAAGTAGGGAAAACTGCCATGATTACCTCAAAATGGATGGATGTTGTGAAGCAAAATAACATGGAAGTTGGTGACATCTACATATTCTGGTTTCGTGGTAGCAAGGAGGATGGTCTTAAGCTCCTAGTTGATCAACTATGAAATCACCACGTATTTTAAATGCTTCGACATGACGATTTTGTCATGAAACATGGACATTAGTGTGTGCTACATATTATGTTTGAATAATTGTTAACGCATGTTTTATTGTCATGACATTAGTGTGTGCTACATATTTTGTTTAAAAGGTGGCGAAATCATGCACCTATTATAGTCCATATTGCCTAGCATCAATCTGTGCAGGGCCCGCGAAAATAGTTAGCCCATTTCGGTCTGTTCCCACGATAGGTGGTTAATTTAATTTCGGCTGGGCAGTTGCCATTTTTCTGCATGTCAGTTCCCACCGAGTCATCTTCCCTCCCCTTCTTTCTCCTACTTTCTCCACCGAGTCATCTTCCCTCTCCTTCTTTGTCCACCGAGTCATCTTCCCTCCCCTTCTTTGTCCTCCTCATTAGCCATTTTTTCTGCAGTGCATTTCCCACCGATTCATCTTCCCTCCCCTTGTTTCTCCTACCTTCTCCACACTGCCCTCTTCGTCTTCCTCTCGTAATGGATCAGGAAAGAGAGGTTAGCAATCACAGCAGTGACATGGATCAGGAAGGGGAGGTTGCCAGTCACAAACCAAAACCCCGGAAGATTGTCGCACATACAACTGAGATTGAGGTTGTCTACACCGACGACAACCATAAAGCAGCCGAGATTGTGGACATGTACGAGCAGTGGTTGAGTAAAGATGAATACAAGTTCATGGGCCTCGACTTCGAGTACTGCGACCCAAAATACGAAGGTGACTATCGGATCGCCGTTGTCCAACTGGCGATGAAGAATCACGTATTGGTCTACCAATGCTCAAGGTATTACACAACCTCTACCATCTAGATCTGATGCTTCATGCTAGTTCAGTTCTTTGATTTGATCTTATTGATGTGGTTAGTTAGTTGTTATTTATTTAATTATGTGCCTGTAGTTATAGTAAATCCCCCTCACAAACATAGAAGTGCTACTCATTCATCTTTACGGATAAAATCTGAACTTCCAAATCCATTTGAATGTACTGATATGAACCATGATATGTACTTCCATTCAAGTTCAGACTAAAAATGTTAAATGACACGTAGGAATGAAATATCATCACATAATTTGCATTGCATTTGAGAACTTACTTTCAGCATTTTTTCCCAACAATATTTTACATTTTATCTTTTCCATTTTTTTGGTGGAGCAGTAGCAAGCTGGGGTGTCCAAAACTCATGGATTTCCTACGCAGTGGTGTCCACTTTGCTAGCGTCGATATCAGAAATGACAGAATAGCAATGCAGCAAAGTTGGAATATTGAGATACCAATTCAGTACCACATTGATCTGCAGGACTTGTTCAAACTTGAACGCGACAGGACTGGGATGGCTGACATGGCAGCCGGACTCATCGATATGAGCTACAAAGGAATGAAGAAAGAATTCCCATCTGTTCAGCACAAGTTCTGGGAGAAGAATCCACTCGATGAAATTAATCTTGAGTATGCAGCCAGAGATGGGTTTGTGGCGTACGAACTGTACCGTATAATCCGTCTCTGCAACTATGGACAACGCCACCTGCTACCTCCGCAAGCAACACCAACAGAATTGCAACCCAGTTCAACCGGAGGCACAAAGGCTTCTTCATCGAGCAGCAGCAAGGGAAAAGAATTGGCCAGCACCAAGCGCCCAAGGGGGGATGAAGGGTGGACATACATGCCCATCACCAATGGGCATGAAAAATGGAGTGCCGCGTCTTGGAGTTTTCCCACTTCTTATCAATCAAGCCCTCCTCGTTTTCCCGGGGCCCAGTGGGAGAAGTGGCCGGAGGAGAAGAAGCCGAAGATACATTGGAGTGGTGATGCCCCAAACACACCCTAGATAGATCCATGTTTTGTAAATGATCTTCTACTTGCTATCTATCAGACTATCTATTCGCCCCGCTTCAGGGTTATGTATGTTGGATGTTGAGCTACTTTTATGTCTCTAGGCTTAGTCTCCTACGATCTAGGGGGATCGGTGTGCTGCCCATGTACTTGGGTAGTTACCTAGTCTTATGTGGTGTGTCAGTTGTATCGGATGATGTTGGTTATCGTCGCTTTATTTATAATTGCTGTGTGTACGTGATAAATTCTAGTGTGTGTGAGTGTGAAGCTGAAAAAAGGCTACTATGTTTGTGTATGAACCTGAGTTGGTACTGTGTTTGTGTATGTAGCTTAAATGTTACTTTCAGTGTTTGTGTGCAACTGGAAAAATCATCAACAAAACATGATGAACAAAAATGTAGGTGTGTGTCTGTATGTGCAGCTCAATAAATCACGAAACAACATTATATGATTAAGCAAACAAAATAATAGGATAGCCATATATATGTCTTGAACAAAACGAAAAAAGTATTCATGGTCACTTTAGAACATAACATAGTTGATAGAAGGAAAAAAGCTATTCATGGTCAGGAAACCTTCTTCGGGACTAAAACCTAACCACTCAACCTTTTATCTTCCATTTTCTATGTCTTCTTGTTGATCCTGGAAGCGATGGACCGAATTTTCTGTTTCACAATCTCTAACGTGTTGGAAGGTGATAACATCATTTCAGCGACAACTCGTCTTCGCCTTGCATTAATTTTGATCTATACAATATTAGGAAAAATGGGTTAGATGTAACACATTTTTGTTAATCCAAGGGTGAACATACAGACGATTTATAACAAACCTGTGAAATCTCTGCAGTCATCCGATCCCCATCCCAATGCTCCATGCATTCTATCACAAACAATCCACAAGAGTTCCTGTTGTAAATGCAAAATCTCGATAAGGTTAATCCTCCCATATATTGATTTTAAACTTAAATTGGTGTAACATTAACTCACCCGTCATGTTGCTGCGGCATGTCGTACTCTAATATCGGCCACTTTGAAACATCGGGATGATTTCCACTTGTGACTTCGTTGGCCACTTGCATGTCTTCTGCAATTTGGCGCCGCTGTAGACAGATAACAGTTATGCTAATTTGCGCAATTCAGTTTGTTAGAAGTAATGTGGACAATTTGTTTTTCACTTACAAGTGCCTCAACAGTCTCCAACGTAAACTCTAGAGGATAAAGCGAGTCGAGAACTTGGAATTCTTGCTTCGGTATGTGCATGACAACGGTCGTCCAGTGTGTATTGCCAATGTTGAGTGGAAAATAAACCTGCAAAAAATTATAACATATGAAAAAAATGAGATGTCATTCGGCATGTTTACTAGCAGAATAGTACAATATATATTTTATAACAATCATATATTACGTACCTTGTCACGGACGGTGTATTCCGTCACCACTCTACCAACCGCGCCAGATCTTACCATCGCGCTATCTATGTTCTTGCTAGATTCTTTGGGTTTGTCTCCGGCATTTGCCCGGTCTACTAGATATTTAGATCTCCATGCTGGACACAAGAAGCGATCATCCCCAACACGGAGGTTCAAATGCCCAATGTAACCATCTATGACCTGCGAATAACATGATGGGATTTTATGTTAATAACATACATGTAAATATTAAATGTATGGAATGTACGTGTTCTACGCACTTACATCGTCTGACAACCATTTTTCGTCGAGAACAACACGAAGACGTTCAGCGTTTACTTCATCGCCCCTGACACTCCGGTAAACATTCTTTTTCTTGTGCTGCTCTGATCGAGATGCAAGCTCGAGGAAGACTATAGCTGCATCAACTAGTTCAGGCGACAAATCAGATGATGCATCCGGTTTTGCATTTTTATCTGCTCCAGATTTATCATCGAAATTCAGAGCTGCATGCATATGAAAAGGCTTAGCAAATACAACATTTCGTACAGAGAATATTAAAAAAAACAGAAAAATAAACTACCTTTTGAGGATGAACCACGGACTTGACGCTTGGTGCGTCTGTCTAGAGCATAGGGAGATTGAAATTTCTTGGGAATTGTTCGCTTTCTCTTCCCAGCCAACTCATCTTCCTTTGATTTAGACATGAACTTGCTAATAGTTACTGCGTCAAGATCAATTTCTGAATCTGATGTCAACGGATCAGCATTTTCAATGATGAACGGATTATCCGGTGTGCTACCAACATCGCCAAATGGCTTTTCTGCTGGAGTACCATTCAGTCCACTACCCTTGGCAGGTGTGCGCATAGCATCATTTGCATTCTTTGCAGTACCATTCTTAGCAGCCTCCTTGAATTTTTTATCCAATTTATCAAATTCATCAGCCTGGTTCATGTCAATCATACGAATAGAATCTCCACCTCGTGCTGAATCGCTCTCTTCCTTGTACATGAACTCTTTTTTATCACGAGGCCCGTTCCGGAAAGAGTTGACATCTTCCTGGTCCTCCATGTTACCGGAAACCGCTGCGGCTGCCGGTTTGTAAGTCACGCCTTCCTTATTAAACATCTCCAATGTTCTCTGCAACACAAAAATATATAAGTTCATGAACGATTGCATTTTCAATAACAAAAGAAAATGACACAACAGTTAGGCGTTTAACCTGAGCACATAAGGCAGGGATGGTAGCCAACATCTTCTGCACTTGTGCATCAAGGTAACCCGTTAAACGATTTATCAGAATTTCCGTCTGACCGTTATCAATGGGTTTTGGAGCCTGTTTCTTTCTTGGAACAGCACTCGCGGGCTTGGCGTTATTCTGAGGAGCAGCCACAGGATCTGGCACAACTGGCTCCATCAATCGATACTCTTCAGTGATATTTTCATCAATCTGCACGTTATATAATGCAAGAGTTAAGTACTACGGTTAAGAATTGAGTATTTACAAAATTAAGTGTTCCTAATCGTAACACTGAAATTATTACCTTCACGTTACCACGACCGCGACCATTCTCATAGTCAAAATTGTCTCTCCGCGTGGCAGCTGCTTCATTCCAGTTCCTCATTAAAGGGCGCATGGACAGTTTAGGATTAAATGCACAGTCGCCTTCTAGCGGCTGACATTTTTCCCAGTACAAGTACTGCATGTAAACAAAGGAGAGTAAATTAATTATGTATACGTGAAAAATGCAGTGAGATGTACTATGCACAACACTCGGACATAAGACCATACATACCTGCAACATTCCTAAGTTCCCTTTCGGCCACTGTCGGATTTGTCTACCTTTTCTTACCAGCCTAATGCTATCCAACAGAACCCTTAGAGTGAATGCATTCCAATTGATTTTTGACATTCGCTCAACATCTTCTACTAGTGCATAGAACTTGGGTGGAACAATTTTCGTCGCCATAGGCGCAAGTACTGTTCCTATAAGCACTAGGACTACCCTCCTCAGGAAGTCATCATCGGCAAGTTTACTTTTAATGATGTCGTCAATTAATTCATCTATAACGATGTTACCGGTTGATTTGCTTAAGAACTGTGGTGGGATGCGATGCTTCACGTCTTCACCTTCCTCGGTAAGAATTTCCCCAGCTGAAAAACCTTCATTAACCAGACCAAGGAGACACTCAACATCGACAAAACCAAGAGACACCGCGCCATTGTTCTCTCCTATTTCGAATGTACTAGTGGCAGGGTCAAAAACATCAAGCATAAACCTGGAACAAAAATGAACATGAATCAATAAGTACTATGCAAAAGTAATGCACGAAATACAAATGACATATGAACATGTAATATTACGTAATATACATGTGAGAAGGTGTACCTGATCAATATTGTACGCATCTTCACAGAAGGAATCATCATCATACTTCTTAAATTAGTTAGAGCTAGTCTAGCACGTTGATCCACGGTAAGACGGGCCATGAGCCTACACCATTTTTCAATGTTGCAGCAAACTTCACCCCTAAGCTCGTCCATTCTATCAAGGAAAAACACTATATTATGAAAGTAATATGTCACGTACAAAAAACTAAATTAAATGTGCAAGAGGGAGACTTGAATACAACATGATTTTACATACGATGCGTGAGATGGCATGATTTTACATACGATGTGTGAGATGACATGCTTTGAACAGACAAATCATCGTGAAATATTATACAAAAAAATTGAGAGCAAACATCTGCCCTATATATGAAACCCCTCAATAAAATTTACATCTTAAAAACCGATACTTGCAATGTTTGCTATTTTCATGATACAAGAGCGATGCATATATAGGCGAACTGCTGACAAACGATCCGACTGGATCCGACGTAGTCGGGCATGCATGAAGTCACGTTGAATTTTACTTAAATTTAACGAAGTGACTAGAGGTGTGCACATGCATGCACGAAACCAGCACAACAACTCCAAGTCCTAATCAGTCAACACTTAAGAAAATTACAACTGCAAATCTGAATACACACGGCAACTCTAACCTATACAAATTTTACTTGCTTCATACGATGTAGATACGAAGGTCTTGATGTGTACTTACTTGACGAGGCAGTGTTGGAACCGTCTTGCTCTGTCTCCGATGAGATCTAGGTGACGGTGTTGGGCCTGGCGTGGAGAAGATTCGTGGGTACGGCGGCCTCAGGTGAGGCTACCTTGCAGATGCCGGCGGTGGCGGGGATGAGATCGCCTTTGAGACGGAGGAGGCGAGGAGAATAGAGAGGGCGACTGCGCGGGCGGTGGCGGTGGCGGCGGCTCTAGGGTTTTGCACGATCTTTATGACGGCACCACGAACACCTTTTTATACGCCGACCACGTCTTACGTCATTTCCGGAACATGCCATGCGCAAACCATTCACGATAAGATCGTAATGGTGCACTTCCATCCGCCGTTTTGGGTTGGCCCTTTTTTAAATTAGATTTTTTCACTTTCATGGTTGCATTTGGCATTTTGGGTTGGTCCATGTTGGGCCAACGAAATTAAACAACAAAATTATAATCTATACTTATCATCAACAATGTTGATATGTAAATTTGGACAACATTAATAAAATATTAAATTATTTCGTCCATTAATTTCTACACAAGTTTAAGAATTGCATGGTAGACCCATTTTGACCCTAAAACCCTGGTATCGGCACCTCCCAACCATGGGATCACCATGATTGTGAAAACCAACCTAGAAACACCAAGCCAAAATGGGTGGGGCACACCACCATGCACAAGTGTGCCAAATATTGGCCCCACCCAAGGTGGTTTGCTATTTTTTATGCCATGGTAGACCCATTTTGACCCTAAAACCCTGGTATCGGCACCTCCCAACCATGGGATCACCATGAATGTAAAAACAAACCTGGAAAGACCAAGCCAAAAAGGGTGGGGCACACCACCATGCACAAGTGTGCCAAATATTGGCCCCACCCAAGGTGGTTTGCTATTTTTTATGCCATGGTAGACCCATTTTGACCCTAAAACCCTAGTATCGGCACCTCCCAACCATGGGATCACCATGATTGTGAAAACCAACCTAGAAACACCAAGCCAAAAAGGGTGGGGCACACCACCATGCACAAGTGCGCCAAATATTGGCCCCACCCAAGGTGGTTTGCTATTTTTTATGCCATGGTAGACCCATTTTGACCCTAAAACCCTAGTATCGGCACCTCCCAACCATGGGATCACCATGCATGTGAAAACCAACCTAGAAACACCAAGCCAAAATGGGTGGGGCACACCACCATGCACAAGTGTGCCAAATATTGGGCCCATCCAAGGTGGTTGGATATGTTTTAGGCCAAGGTAGACCCATTTTGACCCTAAAACCGTATCGGCACCTGCCAACCATGGGATCACCCTGAATGTAAAAACCAACCTGGAAACACCAAGCCAAAAAGGGTGGGGCACACCACCATGCACAAGTGTGCCAAACATTGGCCCCACCCAAGGTGGTTTGCTATTTTTTATGCCATGGTAGACCCATTTTGACCCTAAAACCCTCGTATCGGCACCTCCCAACCATGGGATCACCATGCATGTGAAAACCAACCTAGAAACACCAAGCCAAAATGGGTGGGGCACACCACCATGCACAAGTGTGCCAAATATTGGCCCCATCCAAGGTGGTTGGATATGTTTTAGGCCAAGGTAGACCCATTTTGACCCTAAAACCCTAGTATCGGCACCTCCCAACCATGGGATCACCCTGAATGTAAAAACCAACCTGGAAACACCAAGCCAAAAAGGGTGGGGCACACCACCATGCACAAGTGTGCCAAATATTGGCCCCACCCAAGGTGGTTGGCTATTTTTTATGCCATGGTAGACCCATTTTGGCCCTAAAACCCTAGTATCGGCACCTCCCAACCATGGGATCACCATGATTGTGAAAACCAACCTAGAAACACCAAGCCAAAAAGGGTGGGGCACACGACCATGCACAAGTGTGCCAAATATTGGCCCCACCCAAGGTGGTTTGCTATTTTTTATGCCATGTTAGACCCATTTTGACCCTAAAACCCTAGTATCGGCACCTCCCAACCATGGGATCACCATGCATGTGAAAACCAACCTAGAAACACCAAGCCAAAAAGGGTGGGGCACACCACCATGCACAAGTGTGCCAAATATTGGCCCCACCCAAGGTGGTTTGCTATTTTTTATGCCATGGTAGACCCATTTTGACCCTAAAACCCTGGTATCGGCACCTCCCAACCATGGGATCACCATGATTGTGAAAACCAACCTAGAAACACCAAGCCAAAAGGGTGGGGCACACCACCATGCACAAGTGTGCCAAATATTGGCCCCACCCAAGGTGGTTTGCTATTTTTTATGCCATGGTAGACCCATTTTGACCCTAAAACCCTAGTATCGGCACCTCCCAACCATGGGATCACCATGCATGTGAAAACCAACCTAGAAACACCAAGCCAAAATGGGTGGGGCACACCACCATGCACAAGTGTGCCAAATATTGGGCCCATCCAAGGTGGTTGGATATGTTTTAGGCCAAGGTAGACCCATTTTGACCCTAAAACACTGGTATCGGCACCTGCCAACCATGGGATCACCCTGAATGTAAAAACCAACCTGGAAACACCAAGCCAAAAAGGGTGGGGCACACCACCATGCACAAGTGTGCCAAATATTGGCCCCACCCAAGGTGGTTTGCTATTTTTTATGCCATGGTAGACCCATTTTGACCCTAAAACCCTGGTATCGGCACCTCCCAACCATGGGATCACCATGCATGTGAAAACCAACCTAGAAACACCAAGCCAAAATGGGTGGGGCACACCACCATGCACAAGTGTGCCAAATATTGGCCCCATCCAAGGTGGTTGGATATGTTTTAGGCCAAGGTAGACCCATTTTGACCCTAAAACCCGGTATCGGCACCTCCCAACCATGGGATCACCCTGAATGTAAAAACCAACCTGGAAACACCAAGCCAAAAAGGGTGGGGCACACCACCATGCACAAGTGTGCCAAATATTGGCCCCACCCAAGGTGGTTGGCTATTTTTTATGCCATGGTAGACCCATTTTGGCCCTAAAACCCTAGTATCGGCACCTCCCAACCATGGGATCACCATGATTGTGAAAACCAACCTAGAAACACCAAGCCAAAAAGGGTGGGGCACACCACCATGCACAAGTGTGCCAAATATTGGCCCCACCAAGGTGGTTTGCTATTTTTTATGCCATGTTAGACCCATTTTGACCCTAAAACCCTAGTATCGGCACCTCCCAACCATGGGATCACCATGCATGTGAAAACCAACCTAGAAACACCAAGCCAAAAAGGGTGGGGCACACCACCATGCACAAGTGTGCCAAATATTGGCCCCACCCAAGGTGGTTTGCTATTTTTTATGCCATGGTAAACCCATTTTGACCCTAAAACCCTGGTATCGGCACCTCCCAACCATGGGATCACCATGATTGTGAAAACCAACCTAGAAACACCAAGCCAAAAAGGGTGGGGCACACCACCATGCACAAGTGTGCCAAATATTGGCCCCACCCAAGGTGGTTTGCTATTTTTTATGCCATGGTAGACCCATTTTGACCCTAAAACCCTGGTATCGGCACCTCCCAACCATGGGATCACCATGATTGTGAAAACCAACCTAGAAACACCAAGCCAAAATGGTGGGGCACACCACCATGCACAAGTGTGCCAAATATTGGCCCCACCCAAGGTGGTTTGCTATTTTTTATGCCATGGTAGACCCATTTTGACCCTAAAACCCGTATCGGCACCTCCCAACCATGGGATCACCATGATTGTGAAAACCAACCTAGAAACACCAAGCCAAAAGGGTGGGGCACACCACCATGCACAAGTGTGCCAAATATTGGCCCCACCCAAGGTGGTTTGCTATTTTTTATGCCATGATAGACCCATTTTGACCCTAAAACCCTAGTATCGGCACCTCCCAACCATGGGATCACCATGCATGTGAAAACCAACCTAGAAACACCAAGCCAAAATGGGTGGGGCACACCACCATGCACAAGTGTGCCAAATATTGGGCCCATCCAAGGTGGTTGGATATGTTTTAGGCCAAGGTAGACCCATTTTGACCCTAAAACCCTGGTATCGGCACTGCCAACCATGGGATCACCCTGAATGTAAAAACCAACCTGGAAACACCAAGCCAAAAGGGTGGGGCACACCACCATGCACAAGTGTGCCAAACATTGGCCCCACCCAAGGTGGTTTGCTATTTTTTATGCCATGGTAGACCCATTTTGACCCTAAAACCCTCGTATCGGCACCTCCCAACCATGGGATCACCATGCATGTGAAAACCAACCTAGAAACACCAAGCCAAAATGGGTGGGGCACACCACCATGCACAAGTGTGCCAAATATTGGCCCCATCCAAGGTGGTTGGATATGTTTTAGGCCAAGGTAGACCCATTTTGACCCTAAAACCCTGGTATCGGCACCTCCCAACCATGGGATCACCCTGAATGTAAAAACCAACCTGGAAACACCAAGCCAAAAAGGGTGGGTCACACCACCATGCACAAGTGTGCCAAATATTGGCCCCACCCAAGGTGGTTTGCTATTTTTTATGCCATGGTAGACCCATTTTGACCCTAAAACCCTGGTATCGGCACCTCCCAACCATGGGATCACCATGATTGTGAAAACCAACCTAGAAACACCAAGCCAAAAAGGGTGGGGCACACCACCATGCACAAGTGTGTCAAATATTGGCCCCACCCAAGGTGGTTTGCTATTTTTTATGCCATGGTAGACCCATTTTGACCCTAAAACCCTGGTATCGGCACCTCCCAACCATGGGATCACCATGATTGTGAAAACCAACCTAGAAACACCAAGCCAAAAAGGGTGGGGCACACCACCATGCACAAGTGTGCCAAATATTGGCCCCACCCAAGGTGGTTTGCTATTTTTTATGCCATGGTAGACCCATTTTGACCCTAAAACCCTAGTATCGGCACCTCCCAACCATGGGATCACCATGCATGTGAAAACCAACCTAGAAACACCAAGCCAAAATGGGTGGGGCACACCACCATGCACAAGTGTGCCAAATATTGGGCCCATCCAAGGTGGTTGGATATGTTTTAGGCCAAGGTAGACCCATTTTGACCCTAAAACCCTGGTATCGGCACCTGCCAACCATGGGATCACCCTGAATGTAAAAACCAACCTGGAAACACCAAGCCAAAAAGGGTGGGGCACACCACCATGCACAAGTGTGCCAAACATTGGCCCCACCCAAGGTGGTTTGCTATTTTTTATGCCATGGTAGACCCATTTTGACCCTAAAACCCTGTATCGGCACCTCCCAACCATGGGATCACCATGCATGTGAAAACCAACCTAGAAACACCAAGCCAAAATGGGTGGGGCACACCACCATGCACAAGTGTGCCAAATATTGGCCCCATCCAAGGTGGTTGGATATGTTTTAGGCCAAGGTAGACCCATTTTGACCCTAAAACCCGGTATCGGCACCTCCCAACCATGGGATCACCCTGAATGTAAAAACCAACCTGGAAACACCAAGCCAAAAAGGGTGGGGCACACCACCATGCACAAGTGTGCCAAATATTGGCCCCACCCAAGGTGGTTGGCTATTTTTTATGCCATGGTAGACCCATTTTGGCCCTAAAACCCTAGTATCGGCACCTCCCAACCATGGGATCACCATGATTGTGAAAACCAACCTAGAAACACCAAGCCAAAAAGGGTGGGGCACACGACCATGCACAAGTGTGCCAAATATTGGCCCCACCCAAGGTGGTTTGCTATTTTTTATGCCATGTTAGACCCATTTTGACCCTAAAACCCTAGTATCGGCACCTCCCAACCATGGGATCACCATGCATGTGAAAACCAACCTAGAAACACCAAGCCAAAAAGGGTGGGGCACACCACCATGCACAAGTGTGCCAAATATTGGCCCCACCCAAGGTGGTTTGCTATTTTTTATGCCATGGTAGACCCATTTTGACCCTAAAACCCTGGTATCGGCACCTCCCAACCATGGGATCACCATGATTGTGAAAACCAACCTAGAAACACCAAGCCAAAAAGGGTGGGGCACACCACCATGCACAAGTGTGCCAAATATTGGCCCCACCCAAGGTGGTTTGCTATTTTTTATGCCATGGTAGACCCATTTTGACCCTAAAACCCTAGTATCGGCACCTCCCAACCATGGGATCACCATGCATGTGAAAACCAACCTAGAAACACCAAGCCAAAATGGGTGGGGCACACCACCATGCACAAGTGTGCCAAATATTGGGCCCATCCAAGGTGGTTGGATATGTTTTAGGCCAAGGTAGACCCATTTTGACCCTAAAACCCTGGTATCGGCACCTGCCAACCATGGGATCACCCTGAATGTAAAAACCAACCTGGAAACACCAAGCCAAAAGGGTGGGGCACACCACCATGCACAAGTGTGCCAAATATTGGCCCCACCCAAGGTGGTTTGCTATTTTTTATGCCATGGTAGACCCATTTTGACCCTAAAACCCTAGTATCGGCACCTCCCAACCATGGGATCACCATGCATGTGAAAACCAACCTAGAAACACCAAGCCAAAATGGGTGGGGCACACCACCATGCACAAGTGTGCCAAATATTGGCCCCATCCAAGGTGGTTGGATATGTTTTAGGCCAAGGTAGACCCATTTTGACCCTAAAACCCTGGTATCGGCACCTCCCAACCATGGGATCACCCTGAATGTAAAAACCAACCTGGAAACACCAAGCCAAAAAGGGTGGGGCACACCACCATGCACAAGTGTGCCAAATATTGGCCCCACCCAAGGTGGTTGGCTATTTTTTATGCCATGGTAGACCCATTTTGGCCCTAAAACCCTAGTATCGGCACCTCCCAACCATGGGATCACCATGATTGTGAAAACCAACCTAGAAACACCAAGCAAAAAAGGGTGGGGCACACGACCATGCACAAGTGTGCCAAATATTGGCCCCACCCAAGGTGGTTTGCTATTTTTTATGCCATGTTAGACCCATTTTGACCCTAAAACCCTAGTATCGGCACCTCCCAACCATGGGATCACCATGCATGTGAAAACCAACCTAGAAACACCAAGCCAAAAAGGGTGGGGCACACCACCATGCACAAGTGTGCCAAATATTGGCCCCACCCAAGGTGGTTTGCTATTTTTTATGCCATGGTAGACCCATTTTGACCCTAAAACCCTAGTATCGGCACCTCCCAACCATGGGATCACCATGATTGTGAAAACCAACCTAGAAACACCAAGCCAAAAGGGTGGGGCACACCACCATGCACAAGTGTGCCAAATATTGGCCCCACCCAAGGTGGTTTGCTATTTTTTATGCCATGGTAGACCCATTTTGACCCTAAAACCCTGGTATCGGCACCTCCCAACCATGGGATCACCATGATTGTGAAAACCAACCTAGAAACACCAAGCCAAAAAGGGTGGGGCACACCACCATGCACAAGTGTGCCTAATATTGGCCCCACCCAAGGTGGTTTGCTATTTTTTATGCCATGTTAGACCCATTTTGACCCTAAAACCCTAGTATCGGCACCTCCCAACCATGGGATCACCATGATTGTGAAAACCAACCTACAAACACCAAGCCAAAAAGGGTGGGGCACACCACCATGCACAAGTGTGCCAAATATTGGCCCCACCCAAGGTGGTTTGCTATTTTTTATGCCATGGTAGACCCATTTTGACCCTAAAACCCTAGTATCGGCACCTCCCAACCATGGGATCACCATGCATGTGAAAACCAACCTAGAAAGACCAAGCCAAAAAGGGTGGGGCACACCACCATGCACAAGTGTGCCAAATATTGGCCCCACCCAAGGTGGTTTGGTATTTTTTATGCCATGGTAGACCCATTTTGACCCTAAAACCCTAGTATCGCCACCTCCCAACCATGGGATCACCATGCATGTGAAAACCAACCTAGAAACACCAAGCCAAAAAGGGTGGGGCACACCACCATGCACAAGTGTGCCAAATATTGGCCCCACCCAAGGTGGTTTGCTATTTTTTATGCCATGGTAGACCCATTTTGACCCTAAAACCCTAGTATCGCCACCTCCCAACCATGGAGCATCCATTAGTAATTCAAAAATATTCAAAATGAAAAAAAACGTCACATTCCATGTTTTCTTGTGTTACATACAATGTGATAAAAATTTGAGGTGATTTGGAGGAGGCCGAAAAATCACTATACTTTCAAGTATATATTTTGATAAAGGACAATTCTAAAACAAATTAATGAAAACATACAAGGTTGGGTTGATCTGCCAACCTTCAATGCATCTTTTGTACATTTTCTGTATATGAACTTTTTACAAATTCGATTTTTTAAATTCACATATGAAATATCAGATACAAATAACATATGAAATTGCTACTCTGTTTTATTCTCATGACATTGGTGGTTGCTATTCTCATCACATAGCGGCTTGCTATTCATTCATGTAACTTATCTACTACTCAATATTACTGAATACATTATGACAGAGATCAAATTGGTACATAACTCAATATTACTGAACTATCAAATTTTCAAACAAGCAAAATTTTAGAATTACCATTTCCTTGCAAACAAGATAATATTTATGGACTACCATTTTTCCAACAGAACATGCATGGTAGATAAAAAGGCTGACAATACTTTGTAGCCATCCATAACTTCACTTATCTTCTAACGAAGTGAAGAACCAGCAAAAGCAAACACAGTGTGCTACATACCATCTAGCACACTGGTACAGTGCATACATAGCTACCATAGCTAAAGTTCACATGCCTAGCAAGTCCATACATAGTTACCGCACCATAACAGAAGGTGCACACATAAACTAGCAGTTCTTAATAACATACATTACTTAACATCATCATATCTACTGATGATGTACTTCTTCACAAACTTTTTCAGGCATTCAGTCAATCCTGACCATAGTACTCCAGTACTTTCCTCAGGGCAGCATGGTTCGCCTTGTCGCGGAGATCCTTCGGGTGCACATCCTTCACATGGCCAACAAGTCCTTCACGCAGACCATCCCTAGGAACCTGCTTGGAGGGATGGAACTTGCAGTAGTACCTCCCATCAGGTTTCATGTAAGCACTGATTCCCTCAGCCCAGATCTTCTCCTCCACCTTCTTCTCATATGACAGCACATTGTACTTGCTGACTTCATTATCAGATGAAGCATCTGAGTTGTACTGCAAAACAACAATGTCACAATCATATGTCACAACTATTGTACAGCAATGAGTTCAATAAACTTGTCAACCATGCACAATCAATATTGAGAATGCTATCTTACCGACACGGCGTCCCCGGACTCGACCTCGGAGGAAATGTAGGAGTGGCCAGAGTCCTCCGAGTCATCAAAGTCCTCAAACTTCCTCTTGAGGACAGAGGAGGTCTCACCAAGCTGATGGAATATATACAGATTATTATGTCAATCTAAATTGCAATTATAGCAGCATAACACATATACTACAAATCCTTATTGCAATCATTACAATAACAGGCCACTAGTTAACATTATATTTCTCCTACTATGTTAAGGTGAAACATAGTTCTGTCAACCTATCATTAATACTGATCTTAATATCATAAAGTAAACATAGTCATGGCAGCATAACACATATACTACAAATCATTATTGCAATCATTACAATAGTAGCCCAGTCACATTATATGTCTCCTACTATGTTAAGGTGAAACATAATTATGTCAACCTATCATTAATACTGACCTTAATATCATAGAGTAAACATAGACAATATTATATTTCACCTTAACATAATATTGCTCTTATTATTAAATTTCATAGAGTAAACAGATTCATGATTCTATTGCAATCATTACTACATTGTAGAGAGCACATTCAAAATAACAACAGTAAGTTCAAAACATGACAACTATATCTTACTATACAAAGCATGTTAAATATTACTACATAAAGCTTGTTTTGTACAGGTGGAATTAATAGATTTCAACACAATCTGAAAAAGGAAATATCTTATGGACATGTGGGAAATGCCCCTGGAGCAGCAGTACCATAAATATTGTCAACTAAAATAGGCACCTGAGCACCAGAAGATGTTAGGATGAAAAGCAATTGCTAGACATTACCAATGGGTGGCTATCGAAAAGGCCATAGGCCTAAAGAGAAAACATACTTCCAACATATGTTACCAAAAGGGCAATGATATTGCCAACACATATTAGCAAAATGGCAATGAAAGATACTGCCAACAGATCTTAGCAAAATGGTTGTCCAATATGGGCAAAGTTACTGCAAACACATGTTGGCAAAGGGAAATGAAATAATTAGCAGTTGCAGCATTGTTGTTCTGTTGAGACGATTATGAATCAGAAGCAAAAAAATAAACTTAATGTTCATGCGGCTGACCATCATTTAAACATCCATTTCAAAGGTCATTCCAACACATAATATTTGCAGCAAATTTATCCATGTAAAATGAAATAAAATCCGTCACAAACCCTAGGCCAATCTAGTACTACCTCCAACCGAAATTACTGCCTAGGTCTGCGCCAACCTTATCCGAAAAGAGACACTACATCCATCTGTTCCATTCAAATCGAACCCTAATAACGAACCCTATGGTTAAATCGGCAATTTTATTTCATCTAACCCTAATTAACCGCCACCCCTCCCACCACCAGAGAAGGGGATAGAAGATGGAGAGTCGAGCGAGGAGGATATACCAGAGTGTCGCCCGCCGGCACCACGTTCAGATCCGGCACGGTTGCGCCGGGAAATCCGTGCTCATCCTGGTCCACCGCCGCCGCCACCAATCCGCCCGACGCGGCCGCTCCACCACGCCTTCCTCCGCCGGCCACAACTACATCTGCCTCCACCACGGCATTGTTCCTCACCAGATCAGCGGCGGCCGCCCGCGGTGCTCCGCTCGTACCCTCCATCGGCTACAGATTGGAGGTGAATGCGCGGAGAAGAAGCTGATTCGATCGCGAGCAGTGGAGAGGGAGTGGAGAAGCCGAAGTGGCGGAGGGAGAGGAGGGTTTTCTGGTTCCTGATTTGGGGGGGAATGGTGGGGCGAGGGAGGCGGAGAAGGAAACGTCGGCTTTTTATATGGGTTTCTATTTCGGTACACGCACGCTCGTACGCACGTGCTGTAGGCACGCTGTACATACGTACAGAATGACGTCCGCGGGCCATACGGGCTTGTACAGGGCTCTACGGAGGGTCTACGCATAGCGAAATTACGATTTTACCCCCGTTGCCGAAGAGGTATCAGAAGATCTCAGCCGTCCATGTGTTTGGCGTGTCCAGACTTTTCCCAGGGGGGGAGCACCGGAGCAGAAGCGGCAAGACAGTACAATAAGTTCTTCAACTGCACTCTAGGATTATTTGAAGAATGCGAGTCCTACCAACTCAATCTCAACCTTCCGTCGATCAGCGTGCCGGACCTCAAGGACAATGTCACGGTTATGCGCACTGTCACAAATGTTGGACCGACGGAAGCGATTTATCAGGCAGTTGTTGAGGCTCCGGCAGGGGTAATCATGTCAGTGGAACCATCTGTCCTTAATTTCACCCAAGTTGGGGGCAGTAGTGCGACATTTAGGGTCACTCTCACTGGGAAGCAGAGGGTGCAAGGTGGGTATACTTTTGGGAGCCTGACATGGTCGGATGGAAGTACCCATTCTGTGAGAATTCCAGTTATAGTACGGACCGTGATACAAGACTACGTTGCAGATACATCATAAATTCATTGGGGGTTAGTGTATTTAGGTATTTTTTAAAAAAAATATTGGTGAAAATCTATTTTGCACATAATTATTAGGAAATGTTCGAAATAAATACAATGTACCTTGTTTTCCTGAGAGATTGTTCCTTTCATTTTGTTTGTTTATTGCTGTCAGGTAAAGCAGTATTGTTTCTACTGCTGACTAAAATACATAAATGAGTCTATGTTTGCACTAAGTGTAGTCAGAAATAGTTAAGTATGTTGAATATTCAGTTGCTTGATCTGAAGTTATGTGTTCCACAGAGTCCAACATAATTTAGATTTATACTTTGTGAATCATGAATGACTCTACTGCAAACACATCCTATCTTATTCAAAACGGCAATACAATCTAATTACATCAGAACGTGAAACTACTTCAGACCCAGTGGCTCACACGGAACCAATGCAGAAACCTTCAGGAAGTGGAAACTGTGGAACATCCCACGTCAATCGTGCTAGTTTCTAGAGTGATATTAGAATGATGTTCCAACGAACAGCAATGCTCTGTTTCTTTGTTTTGGATGAAATCCCTGCTTCTTGGGCTACCGGACGTGTTTGGTTGATAACCAAGGTTCATCACGTACATTCTTCTTGCCAAGCTGATGCGAGGCGAAGCTATAAAATCGACCACTTCTGGTGAAGTTTTGTGAGCATTTGAATCTATACCAGACAGCGCATACATAGTGATGACTGACGAGCCAATGATCCAAACAAAAGTGAAAGAGTTACCTCAAAATATGCACGCAACATTGTGCAGCACATTGCTTATACAGCTTCCAGACCTATCCTTCAGAAAAAGTTACGGCTTACTGGCTTAGTATGCCATTATCGAGTCGGACCAGAATTATGGTCATGGGCAAGTGATCTCTGTTAACAGGAGCTCTACTAGAACC
Organism: Lolium multiflorum; assembly: GCA_030979885.1. Lineage (NCBI taxonomy): Eukaryota > Viridiplantae > Streptophyta > Magnoliopsida > Poales > Poaceae > Lolium > Lolium multiflorum. Next base: position 32,513,322 of record CM061752.1, read on the forward strand.
AGACTGATTGGAAAAAAAGGTAAAACAAGACAATTTTGCGTTCATGATGGCAGCCATTGTATGCAAAGGAGCGGCAATGGTCTTCCAGGAACAAGGTTAATTAACAATTTAGCAACAAAGGAGCAAATTAGGATGCCATAGAGATAGATTGTGCGTGTGGTGAGTGCTTCAAGCCTTCAACATACCAAAAGGCCCAAAACGGCAATAAGTTACTTGCACAACTCAGAATCTTAACAGTCCAATATGTAACACATAGTGCCTTGCAGGAACTAGGTAATACATCAACTTAGCAGCAAAAGAGCAAATCAGGATACACCGTAGAAATTGCACCCAAGTACAGTTAGAAGTGCTAGAACTAAGATCCACATTATGAGTACAGATTCTATGATACATAAGAACGAACAAGTACTGCGATAAGCTGACATCCATATTATCATCTTGAATTGTAATCCAGAAACAACTATTCCGATGAGAAGATATATTATGACACAAACACTACCTTGGGGTGAAGCGTCTCAAGGCGAGGAAAACATCTGAGCAGAGTGGGCAGCATCTTGACCTCCATGTCATTCCAAAACCGCACCTTGACAGCAAGTATCTTCACACTTGGCAGCATGGCACAGGCACTCACATTCATCCCAACCTGCCATTGAGGCAAATTAATCGGTGAGAAAATTATTTCGTCGCACAATCCAGTAATGAATGCTAAGTGCCGAACACAGAAGTTACAAGATGCAGTTACCCTGATGACAATGCCGCCAATCTCGAGCGCATGGAGCTGGAGATCTAAGAACCCGAGAACCTCCAGCCTGGGTGCGTGCACAATCTTGATGGGTCTCCAGTCGCATTTGTGGTTCAATAGTTGGGGTTCTCAAGTACAGTTCGTCGAACACCCCATTCACGGCTCGACAAAACCGATACATTGATTCATGACATGTGCTTTCACTCATTCGCAGGTATTTGTCAAAGATATCACCAGGCATTCCATATGAAATCATGCGAATAGCTGCAGAGCATTTGTGGTAAGAGGTGAAGGCTAGCTTACCAGTGCATCGGGCCTGCATTGGGTCGAAGTCTCTAACACCCCGTAAAATAACCATGAACAAATATCTTGACATCTGGCACGGGCGCCGGAATGTGTGCTCCTTGTACACCGTCGGTGAGGTGAAAGTAGTCTTTGTAGAGTCGGGCACTGCTCGGTTTCGCTGACCCTAGCATGCAGGGCCGGTTAGAAATACAAGGTCACGAAAAGCATCCGCGCAACGTCCACACAAACACATTCACAGTGCAAATTTGAACCGCATTTACTTACGGGCTGGTGGGCTGGGGTGCAGATTCATATTTAACCGTACATTCAAAAACAGTCACTTTATGTTTGTTTATGTCGAATCGCTGAAGATGGCGCTAACCATCCATTCTTCTTTATATGGTTCGCCTACTCGACGCCTACTCCTGTCGGTGCAGGCGTGGTCCGCGCCGCGCGCCCGTGCTACCGCACCATCCGGTGTGGCGCGTCGTCCTTCCTGCCGCACCCGCTCTAGTGCCACAAGATCATACAGCTCCAAGCGAGTCAAAGCCGTGACTCCGAAGCACCGATACTTCAAAGTTTGTCGTGTCCGCGTATAATACTCCGCCGATACCTCGATACACATGCGATACACGTGTCCCAGAAGTATCGGCTTTTCCGATTTTAAAAAGAAAGATAAAAAATAACGATACACCACTGATACACCGCCAGGGACATCATCGACACGGCTAGAACACATGAACCTTGGGAAGCCCAATTAAAACCCACTAGTGACCCTAATAGCTATCTATCTATTTGCTTGATTAAGCATGGAAGTGGTTTGGATTGAGGACTCAGGAGTGAGCGCACCGCCACCGTCGCCGTCTAGAGTCACTCGCCGCCATCTAGGATCTCCTTCCCGCAACCTGGAATCATTCTCTCCTCCGCCGCCTCAATTATTCTTTGACTTCACAAGTTGTTGCATAGAATTTCATTAATTTTATATGTATATTCGCCGTATCGCCGTATTGTTGTTTCCTAGAAATCACCGTATCCCGTATCCCCGTATCCATATCACCGTATTTGTCTCGCTGTATCGGTGCTTCGTAGGTGGCAGACACGTAGAAGCTAGGTCGTCTGTGGCATCCATGGCAGTCAAAGCGTTGTGCACCCACCTCGGCATAGGGACTTGTTGTCCGGCGTGAGGTATTCATGTGCCAAATCGCAACTGCTCTAGTCTTGCTCGAGTTTGCCTAGTGCCTGCCTTTACCTTAGTGTCCTTGCTGGCCTCGGGTGTGGCGGACCAAACAATCTCCACGCTCATGTTGGTTCGAGATTGCCAATTGGTGGTGGCGGAGAGGAGTGATGCAATAACCCTATCGCTTGATTTGCATATGTATGTGTTATAAACGCGACAAGCAAATAACGAAGAACGATAAAAGAAAACGTAGCGGACACATGATATTTAATGTGGAAAACCCTTTTCAACACAGAAGGGGAAAAACCCACAAACGCCAGCCAGCAAAATTTCACTATATCGGGGAATGTTTATAAATGCCGTGAGTTATCTTATAATCTGATAAAGCCTAGCCGGCGGCTTACAAGATGTATATATAGGCGGTGTCAACGATCCGTACCGGCAACGGACCTCGCTCCGCTCGTTAGAAGTTAGCCTCTCTTTAGTATATGAATTTAGATCACAATATAACAGTATGGTTGTTCAATCGCTTGGCGATGTTTGCATAAAGACCACATGCGCAAGTGGCTGTCTCCGGGTGTGTTCAGAAAGGATGTCGTATGAAAAAAGGTCACGGACCGTTGTGGTGTGCTGTTAAATTCCGTCCGTCTGGACGGAAACAAACATGGACAGACGAAATTTTGGGTGGATCGTTGGAGTTGCCCTTGTCCAAGTTTTTGATCCCGCCTACCGTTTTTATGTTTCTAAGGGCATGATGGACGGTCGTCTTTAACAACTTCTTTCAAGTCATTGCAAGCCAAGAACATCATGCTAGTCTGCTGATACTGGCGCGGCTGCATACTTTAATGTCTGATTTGGTTTTATCTCTGCTCTTGGCTCGAATTTTTTCTTGCTCCGATTGATTCTATTGACAAGTTCTTCGGAAAAATTGATTCAGTCTTAAATTTGCTAGCAGATTGGTGATTCATGATTCGGTTACTTCGATTTTCTTTGGGTTCAGATTGCCAATTCGGTGAGATTTTCGCTGTTTTCCCTACGGTACAAGAACTGATCACGTTACGGTCTGCTAAACCAAACGAATTCTCCTTTTCTCCATTTCGTTCACATTACCAGTGTAATCCCTTTCCATTTGCGTTTACATTGCAGTTTCTTTTTCTTTGAGAGAAGTTTACACTACAGTTTCTAAACTGAACACGTTCCTAGTACGAAGAAGAAGGAAGGAAGCATAGCACTGGTGGGACGATGAAGATGACAAGAAAAACATTCACTGGTCCAGCTGGGACAAGTTGACTCAAAGGAAATCTAAAGGGGGAATCGGCTTCAAAGATCTTAATTGCTTCAATCAAGCCCTGCTGGCTAAGCAAGCGTGGACGCTACTTGACCAACCAGACAACCTATGTGCCAGGTTACTTAAGGCTAAATACTTTTCCTTTGGCAAGCTCACGGATACTACCTTTATCAAGAATGCCTCGCCTTGTTGGCAAGGTATCACTCATGGGCTTGAGCTCCTCAAACAAGGTGTAGTCTGGAGAATTATAAATGGAAAGAAGACAAGGATTTGGAGAGATAATTGGATTCCAAGAGGGCAGCTAAAAATCACTGAAAATCCCACAAAATCAAGACTCAGATGGGTAGCCGATCTCATTGATCAAGAAACCAATGACTGGAATGTTACCATTTTTTATCCTCATGATGCTGAGGAGATTTTAAAAATTAGAATTCCCTGTATCCTTGGAGAAGACACCTTGGCATGGCATCCGGACAAATATGGTATCTTCTCGGTTAAGAGTGCCTACCACTTGGCTTTGGAAAATAAATCCAATTCTCCATCTGCCAGCTCTAGCTCACAACGACTGGAGAAAGGAGGATTTGGGACCTCATTTGAAAATCTAAGGCACCACCTAAGATTAAAAACTTCGGCTGGAAGCTTGCCTCCAAAGGTTTAGCCGTCCAAACAAAGAGATCCAAAATTGTTAAAGGTATTGTACCTACCTGTAGTATATGCAGTATCGAACCAGAAACTGAATATCATGCGACCATGGTCTGTCCAAAGGCTAGAGTCCTTCAGGAAACAGGGCATGAGTGGGCTCTGAATATTCTGGCTAACCAAGATGACAATATGAGATGCAAAATCTTGTTTCTCTGATGGAGAGCATGGCACCTTCGAAATAATTCCATCTTTGCTGGTGGTAAAGCCAAGATTCACGATTCTGCCAGTTTCATAGAAAATTATTATAACACCACCATGCAGCTTAATGCAGATACCAGACCGGAAGGGAAAATCATTGTTCTTTCATGTGATTGCTTCGGGTGCGAAGAAGGACAAGGTAAACAATAGTAAAAAATGGACTAAGCCACCTTTGGGTTGGGCCAAGGTGAACACTGACGCCTCCTTCATCCATGCAAATGGCACGGCTCATTGGGGAGCCATCGTCAGAGACAACCACGGCAATACGATCTCCTCGGCCTGGAGCCCCATTCCAAGATGCGCTACCCCAGAAGCCGAAGCAATTGCAGTCCTTGAGGGTCTTCGGTTGGCTTCCGCGTTGGACATCCCGTGTTACTTGGAAACTGACTGCAAGTCCATCATTAACTCCTGGAATGACAACAAAAATTGGAGATCGCAAGCAGGCATCGTGATCAACGAGGCCAAACAGGATGCTCTGTCTTTTCAGAACCTGAAGATTGAGTTCATCCCAAGAACAGCAAACAGTGCCGCTCATCTCCTTGCTGCATTCAGTAGATCTACTAGTTGTAATGGCCTGTTGTATGGTTCTGTTCCTGAGTGTGTTTTAGATCAAGTGTTGAGTGATTGTAACCAAAACAATATTACTTGAGTAATACAACACATGTTCAAAAAAAAAAAGGAAGGAAGCATAGCATGGGAGCAAACAGCACGGCGTCTCAATGGGATTCGGCACCTGAAGCCACTCTAGACCGGCTTCCGTCTTCAGGAGTCAGGACAGGAGAGTTCTTGCCGGCAGCAAACAGTCTCATCGTACCATTAGACGATGGTTTCTTCGTGGAGAATGTTGTTATCATAGAGGGCTTTCAGGAGACCTTCTTCCAGCCGGGCGTCAAGGATGCACTTACCGCAGAAAGCCTTGATGGCCCGAAGCAGGAGAACTCCTTCCTCGGGATTTGATTCGCGTGGTCAGGGCACTCTGTTTTCTCTATATGCACAACGTTGCTACTTCAGTAATTGGTGCAGTCCAGTACTGACCATAGCTATTGATTTCGGTCGGTTACTCATGTTCAGTGCGTGATGCAGATTCAACTGAACCAACTTTAAAGTTGAAATCTAAAAAGTAGTTAAAATATTCAGCAACTTATTTTGTTCCTCCTTTTGGAATTAACAAAGGTTATCGCAAGTGACAGCACCACATATGGCGCTGCTTAAAATGACCACCAACTTATTTACTTGTCTTTGTTGCAACTGCAAATGGAAGCATACTTTCCAAAAACAAGGGCAACTGCAAATTCTGAAACGGACCTGAAAAATGGTGGCTTTTCTCACCCATCCCAGCTTCTGAATAATCAACAGCCAAACGACCTAATATGTATTGTTCCTAAAAATATAATGAAGTCACATATCACAGTTTGCAGCAAGCAATTTTCATCTGAAAAGTACCAACCGTAGGCATGCAACAAATATTGCAACAAACATGCAACATTCCAAATATAATGAAGCCAACTTAAGATAGTTGAAGATGGAAACATCAAAAGCAACAGACCATACATATAATGTTTTTAACTGACTCAACACAGAACCAGCCAATAACTCGACCGTTTAGACATCATTTTCAACGCGGACATTTGACACTCCAAATACTGATCCGAAAGATATCGACTGACACTTGAAACACTATCAAATCAAAAGACAACTTAAAGTACAACCTCTTACTCCTCATCAGATTCGGCGCTCTGCAGCCACTCCACAAACCGCCTGGCATTCTCCACGGCCTTGGAGCACTCGCCGGCAGCAACGGCTTCATCGTACCACTGCACAATGGTTTCTTCCTCGAGGACGTCTCCGTCGTAGAGGACCTTCAGGACTACAGGAACCTCCTTCAGGGCCTCGGCGCTGCACTCGCTGCAGTACGACCCGATAGCCTGGAGCAGCAGAATCTGTGCTCCTTCATCGGGCACAGCAGCAGCAAGGTACTCCCGGTTCTTCTTCACATCATTTGCAAACCCCTTGCCTGCACCGTGGAACAGCGCCTCAAAGAGAGCATTCATCACATCCTTGGCGGGCAGAGTTGAGGAGGACAACACAGCCTTGAGCTGAGCTGCAGTGGCAGCGTTGCCCAAGCTAGACTTGATCTCCTCAACCAGTTCATCATAAGGAGTCTCCTCAGTGGAAAGCACAACCATTTCGGCAGTTGCTGCACTCAGCTGCTCCGCGATGCGCTTCCTAGCAGCCTCTGCCGACGTATCAGTTTGCCACTGCACATCGTCATCATCTTCATCTGCAGCATCTCCACTATGAGTTGGCGAGGTTGAATGTTCTTCTTCAGAAGAACCCCCACCACCGCCAGCCTTCTTCCTTGTACTGACACGTTTCACAGTATTCTCCTTCGACGAACAGCCTTTCTTCTTTGCCGCATCCTTTCTGAGTTTCTTCATCTCCTCATCAGCAGCCGCGCCTTCTTTCAGCCGCTCCTTCTCTGCTCTCCGCATAGCTTTCTTGTCTTTGCCTCCCTTCTTCTCTTCTGGTGGATTTTTCAAGATGAAATTGGTCAGCTTGTCCCTCATGTCAACATCTGAGAGGAAGCCACAGGCAGCGCACTTCAGAGATATAGTCTGTTTCTTAGACACGAGGACCTCCGTCTCAGGGTTGCGGCAATTAGCACATTGCACATACTTCTTGATGAAGTTCTCAAGAATAGCAGCTAGCTTTCCGGTGTCATGAGCACCATTAACTATGGAGATCCCAGTTTTTTCATCAAACTTAGATTGCGCCCCAAGCTCACACCCAAAGTACTTCGTTGTGTAGGAAGCTGGTCTGGCAAGCGCTTTTGCTATATCAACCATGTTCACGATATTCGTCTTGATGCCATTCCCACGGCCTTCTATTTTGGTCAACATTCTAGGCATCTTGTACCTGTAGAAGGCATCATCCTTGTTGGAAGCACCAATGTTTTGCAGCGCCATCTTGTCTCAAGCTTTCAGTCGTGTCCAACTTCACAAACAAGAGTAGCTGCTCGTCCTTTAAAAGAAGGAGGCTGAGGAGTTTGAGCAGTGGCAAGTGACCTAACGGGCACGAGAAGCTTGTCCCTTTTCCTCGTTGTATGAGAATACTCTCCCAGCAATCCAACTGATTCCAAGTAAACCGAGTCTTGTTCAGACATTAACGAAGCTTCGACTTATAAGAACTCCACTTTGTCAGATTGCAGCAAAACAAATACTGTCACCTGAATTAAGACAAGTCAAAGATAAATCATTAGGACTTCTTCATACATGGTAAGATTGAAAAAAACAGTTCAGCCAAAAGTAAAATCACCATGACAGAAAAGGGGTCATAGGATTACACTATCAATTCATATGCACCAGACATCCCATACAAACTACAGTACACGTGTGGTCAGTACAAACATAATCAGATAGTGCCCAATAATTACCAATGGTCATGGTTCCGTGTGAACTATAGATTCAATGCGGAAGCAAATCCTACGCAGAAGAACCAACATGTTCATCAAAGAAGGAACGAAGACTATTAGACTGAACAACTGCACGTTTGGGGCAACTCTGCTCTAGTGTCCTGCATGATTACATAGGTGATATGTCTCGTATGCTACTACATTTAAGATCTTGCAGCATACATTAGTTACTTCATTACTGTGCAAAGCAGGGAATACTAACATTCTCACATTTGGACCATAACAACTTCTTATAACTGCAAAGCATATCCCATATCTAATTAAGTGGCACAAAGATCAGAATCCACAATTAATCCTATCAAATTGTACAGACAACTATTGTACTACCTCCATACCGGTTTACAGGGTAATTACGCATTTTGAGAAAGAAGTTTGACTACAAATTTAGTCAACAAAATATAAGATATATGCCACAAAGTTTCTAATAGTATAATTTTTGTAATATATATCTTATATTTTATTGATCAAATTGTTAGTCGAAGTTTTTTCTCGAAAATGTAATTGCCCTGTAAACCGGTATGGAGGTAGTACTAGCAACATATGCAAAGGGCATTTAAGCACAAGTGAAAATCTCTAGATTTGATTAATTGACCAATGAAAACGTTCAAACAGTGACATTGAACAACAAGCAAAGAACATTAACCATAGGTGCAACTTTCTAAATTTGATTAATGGATCAAATAAGACACTCAGACAGTGATACTACGCTATGTAAGAACCACTAGGACAGTATACAAAACTGATATACCCATGTCCCCATCCTTGGGTAAATAGACAAATGATTATGAACTTGTGATATCATAACATTCACATTATTGGCCTCAATTCACAATGGGGAAAGCAGTGCTCATGATGGCAAGCACATGTACACAACATTATTTTAATTTGATGTCTGAAATCATACTCACGCAATTAACCAAAACTGACGGCATATGCTACGAGTGCTAAATCGTATCCTGGCTACATCCATGGAGATCAAACTATTCACCATGAAAAATAAATAACTGACCGTATAGTTCGAAAAATAAATAACTGAGGCGAACCAGTCGAACTCAACTGATACCGACATACCATAGCCTGACGATACTAAGATTTCTTTTAAAAAATAAACACAGGGACACCAAACCCTAGCTCATGGCGAGTCCGCAGACACAACCGGTAAATTGACGAAACAAAATCCAGATCGGAAGTAATGGTTGGAGAGGACGGGCGAGATTACTCACCTGGCACGGGAATTCAACGTCGGCGCGGAGGGCTGGAACAGATGCGCGTTCCGGTCGATGGCGGCGATGCGACGGGGCGGTGGCGAGAGTATGATTTAGGTGTGCGTCCGTGCAGATTTTATACTGAAGCAAATCGGGCGGCGGGGGTGAATTCGTGCCGAATTCGGTTTCAAAATACTACGCACTCGTGCCGTTCGTCTCAAGTTTCCTTTTTATTTTTCTTTCGGAAAATTCGTCTCAGCTTGCAAGTCAAGTAAACCCCAACCTAAATTTCGTGACGAATTCGGTTTCTAACGTGTATGTGCTTTTTTCTTTTAGAAAGTTAAATATTTACAGGCGTATTGGTGCTGGAGATTCGGTGTCGATCTGGGACGATAATTGGATCCCAGGGTCGAGAGCCATGAAGCCAATGGGTCGCAGAATGGCGACAGACAAGGAGGTGGTCAGCGAGCTCATCGATCAGGGAACCCACACGTTAATCCGAGAATTGTTTTTCAAACCTGATGTGGATCGTATTCTGCAGATACCCCTACGACACATCAATGGGGAGGATAGTGTGGCCTGGGCTCTTGAGCCGAAGGGCATCTACTCAGTTAGATCGGCATACCGTGGACTGGTTGCAGAAAAGGAACAGCGAGAGGAGTTACAGGGGGTGGCGCGACCACCTCTGCTGTGGGTGACGAGAGTAAATGGAAGAAGCTTTGGAAGCTGGATGTTCAACCGAGGGTACGAGTATTTTGGTGGAGAGTTCTCAAAGGCATTTTGCCTGATTATGCAACTCTCGCCAGGCGGCATGTCAAAGAGCAAAGTACCTGCCCGGTGTGTCTTTCAACTTCGGAGACTCTACTGCACGCCCTTGTGGAGTGCTCACATGCGCAGCAATTCTGGTCTGCGGCAAAGGATGTTTTCAACCTCAAGCTACCACGGTTACATCCGATAACGTGGGCGGCTGACATTTTATGTGAAGACTCGTTTGAGAATCTGGATAGAGAGATGACCATCTCGATTATGGCTCAAATCTGGGATTCTAGAAACAAGTGGAGTCATGATGATCAAGGGTATAACCCGAAGATTACAGTGGGCTTTGTGGCGGAAACTCTTGCGTTAATGCAAGGCCTAAAGAAGAAGAAACGAAATCGCAGCAGGGAGGTGAGCACCTGGCTCGGCCCGCCTGATGGTGTCGTTGAGCTGAATTCTGATGGGGCGATTCGACAAGGAGAAGGGATAGCGGCGACAGGAGGTGTCGCGCGTGACATGGATGGTTTTAGGAGCGCTTGGTGCCGAGTTTACCACGGCATCCAGGACCCTTTGATTATTGAAGCGTTGGCAATGAGAGATGCTTTGGTGGAGGCTTTAAAACAGAACTTTGACAAAGTAGTGGCGGAGACTGATTGTTCTGAGTTGGTCCGGCTCTGGGTCGAAAGAAGTAACAGCCGTGCTGTGATTAGTCCGATTATTAGCGAGATTGGGGAGCTATGCGCAAACTTCACATCTTTTGAACTTGTTCAAGTTAGGAGGACAGCAAATAGCGTCGCCCACGAGTGTGCAAGGTTTGCATGCGCTCATGGAGTACCAGCTGATTGGATGGATGAGAGCCCTTCTTTTCTTTCTTATAGCCTTTTAGCTGATTGTAACTCTGATTATCCTGTAAACATCCCTCCGGGATGATGTAACTGTGCTTAACGCCTAAAGCAGCAAGTTTTCAGACGCGCTCTTTTCCTTACCAGGGTACCTAAGGGGACTGGAAGATTTTTAATGAGGCGGGCTTGCTGACTTAATATATTGAGAGTTTGATTGTCAAAAAAAAAAGTTAAATATTTACATATTTGATGAACTGTTTTTTATAAAAAACGCAACATATGTGATATAAATTACAGTACTATATTATTAAACGGTATTTATCTAAGGAGGATGCGTGGAGTCGTGTGTCCTGGGATTCAATCGGTTTTCGTGTTTGTTAGTGTGATTTCATATTATTTTTTTCCGATCTATCATCATTACTGATGGTTGTTGGTGATAGTCCTACAGGGTTTTTGCACGACGACTTTCCATATGTCTACTACAACAAGCTCGGTTTTATCACACCGACAAGCTCGGTTTTATCACACCGACTCTCCCCTGTACGCCATATATTCATCACCACTATATTGATATAAAAAAAGATCCAGAATGACCACTACTACTTTTTTGTAAAGATCCAACTTCTCATTGATTAGCCAAGGAAAACTGCAGGATGAAATTATGTCTGGAACGAACATAAAAGTGAGAAGAGAGAAAAATTCCCTACCTTGTAAGAACTACTACTCATAAGACACAACTCAAGGAGTACTACTGTATCCTATTTTTTCCCGCTAAAAGGTAGTTTATTACTCATAAGACACAAATCATCCTGCTTCACCCAGGTGCACCACAATGCAAATTCGGTTTCACCAAAGGGTAAATTCCGTCCTTCAGTAAAAGTTAGCCTCATCTCATCTCATCTTTTCATGGAACTAGTTGAATGCCCGTGCGTTGCCACGGTTTCACAATATTAGACCTAGATATGTTCATTGAAAATCTATAATTAACGATATGTATATGCATCGCATAAAGCTTATGACCGCATTGCATTTTACTCAATGAATTTCGTGTGAGGCTTTTCAAATTTATTTTCTCTTGCATATTCAGAATAATGGATTTGAAAATTGCATAGCTCATATGGGTCTAAAAGAGATGGTCACAGCACGCAGTGAACCAGATATTGAAATATTATGAAGAATAATGAAGCGAGAGAAAAAAAATACTTGATTGATACATATTATGTGTTACAAAATAAAAAACAAAAATAAAATTGACTCCACGGATCCTTGTTCCATATAAGCACAATGTAGCTATCATCCATTGCATGTGGCAAGTACTTTGTTTCTGAACATTGCTGGAAAAATAGAGCCATATACAGCTGTCGATGGAAAGGTTTTGGATGAAGTCAGAAAGGTTGTTCATGAACCTAGCAAATCAGAGAATCACAATACATGTACACATATTGAACAAATAGTTTTGTTTTGTTAAACTCAACTAAAATGAATAATCAAAAAATGAGGGGGATGTACGTTTATTTTTATAGACCTCATCGCCAACTTGTGAATGTTAATTGCACGAAAATGAACAATAAAAATAGTTGTAGCTGCTCTGTATTTCTCATTATTTAGATTTTGTGAAGAGCGAGAAAAAGTAACGATCCTACGAGCTCGAGTGTAGACATTAAGGAGGATAAATAAGACTACCTCGAGCTCGAGTGTAGACATTAAGGAGGATAAATAAGACTACCTCTGTTCCTAAATATAAGACTAAAATAGCCCACCAAAGTGTCTTATATTATGGAACAAATGTAGTGTAGTAATACAATTAAACGGGACAGATAAATCGTTCATGCCGATTTAGTTCGTACATAGTAGGAGTACGTAGGATATGATCACAAGGTAATATAAGCACTGGCAATCGACTAAACAACTATCCATTCTAAGCAAAAAAAAGGCAGGCAGGCAGGCGCATATTCTGTTTCTTTTACAATTATCCCAAATAAAACCCTGATGTATTAAGGTCTTCAGAGAAGAGAAACTCAGCCTATATTTCACAACGAACGACAGTGAACAGCCATCTAACAATTCAGTATGTGAAGTAAAAAAAAACAATTCAGTATGTCAAAATATTACTCCCTACGTCACAAATTAATTGGCGCAGCTCATAAATACATGTAATGGGCCGGAGGGGGTACTTGTATTTAGCCATATCTAAGATATGCAAGTGATACAAGAAAAGTATGTGGTTCACACCTTATTTCAACGCCTTCTATGGGGAAAGAGATTTCTTCAGATCCTCCAAGCACGTTAACGCATCAGATCCTCCTATTGCAAACCTGGCACACCGATCAACAATGGATGCAGGGTGTAGAACACTAAGAACAACATATATATGTCAGAAGCAAAATGAAATTTTCTTTGAAACATCAACCAGGTAATTAGGGACCTGGCACAAAGACATCTCTTCTTGTAAAATAAAAATATGAGGGATGAACACCTATGCACTGGGGGAAATTAACCATGGGAGTATTAAAAGAATGTTCCTTATCACCACACAAGAACAAAGTAACAACAGCACACAAAAAGAAGCACACATCCCCCTGCGACGTCAGTTTCTTCATACATGACAACTGATTGCTTGGTAGAACAGGCCATATCATGGTTGCAGAAGGAGAATCTAATTTAGTAAGCTAGAATTAGCCATATCAAAGTTTATAAGTACAGCAGAGAAAGATCATATGCCACAGATATGAACCAACATTATTTCTTAATTAGGTAGAGTTAATAAAACATACATATAAGTATATAACATGTAACCTCCGTACAAATCAATCAATTAAATGAGCATCAAAAAGGCATAATTAATTTACGACCAATCTGATGATACATCTGAGGAAAACACAATGGGACAGTGCGGCGTTAATTTTAACCCGCAATAAAACATGCCAAGATTTCGATGCACTGAAGCGTCTGGACACAAGCACATCAATATATTCCTACCTGCATTCTATGAGGAAAGCACTGCCAAAAGAAGCATGTCCTAGGTCTCACTACTACGTTGTTTATCACATTGAAAGCGGAAGTGTTTCGGTGAGATCCTAGATATTTCTATACAGTGATACGACGACAGCCACATTTTTTTTTGATAAAGAAAATATATTAATATCGAAGGATACCAATTATCTGTTAAGAGGTCCAACACCCAGTATCAGGGATGGACAGGTTGCATTATTTTAAGGTTCAGAAATATACAGGAACACTCCATGCTAGCACAGTACCCCGTTTCACTGGGTACATAATGTCAGTCATGCATCATATCCTCCCAGAAAATTGTTTAAACTGTGGAGTGTAATGCAACGCGAGCACAACGGCAGCTAAGGGACTGAGAACAACCCATTCATATGTGTGCTTCATGGACGGTCTAGCTCCATGTGTCTAAACTATTTTTCTGAATCTCCTGCATCCTATCCTTCTGTCCAGAAACCAGAAATTGGTCTACCAGTTAAGAGCCTCAATGCTCTGTAAGTAGTTGTACTATAACCAAAGATAAATGGTCAGTATCAGCAGGCATTAACTCAATATACGCAACAATTAAAAAACAACTAAATATAGACAAAACGCACCATGAAGTAAATTATCCAAGTTGGCTGCATCGTATGAGTAGGTTATCTGACATATGCCCATCTACTGAATCTGAAACCTCGCTAAAAAGATCATAGGTTTCAATAAATCTAATTGTTTGTAAATAAAAAGTTGAAAACTGAAAGATAGAAACAGGAAAAACAAAAACCCAAAGATTTGAAATACCAGAGACTTTCATGACATGGTAATTTAAAACGACATATGTGACTGCACCTTTGTTCACAAAAATAAGTTCGGCAAATGTGCAAATCCCTATATTTTCCCTGATGCCATATCCTTCGTTGGTCATCATTATTGCCGCACCCTTCTTTTTTTGCTGTGGAGTTTGCATATCAACCTGAAAAAAAGTCGACAGAAATTTCTTAGTGTAACATTGACTGGAGAAGGAAAAAAGAGTATATAACAACATAGATATGGTGTTTCTTGCATCTTTTCAGGTGCATAAGAGATTTTGAAACGAAAAAAACCAGAGAAGCAAAAAAAAAAACATATTAATTTCGGCAGCTTCGATTATAGTAGGGATATTAGCACTAAGGCAAACAGACAATTCATGATTCTGCTGCAAATATAATCATACCTTTGTGAAGAATTTATGTTATTGGTATACTGAAATATCTGAACATCGACCAATTGAATCAAAGGACTAAGTGTAGAAGAGCATAAACAACTCAATACTCTATAGACAAATAAGCGAACCTTCAGTCCATATTAGTATTTACTCCATGGAGGACAATAAACGTCTCCGTTGTGTGCCACGTGGGGGGAAGGAAACAAGCCAGACACCCTGGGACGACAGCGAAGAGAAGGAATCGGTGATGGCTCGGCATCATTGGAGATTTTCTTCTTCCAGCGGATCTTCGGCAGCCACCTTGCCAACCCGCTCAATGGTGTACCCTTCCTCGGAACCGCAAGGTGTTCTTCTCGTTCCTTCGTTCCTTACCCGACGGAAATTGGGTTCCTTCTTGCTGCCGCTCTGTATGTTGGTGGTGCCACGAGTAGAAGATTGCACGTGAGAGGGCTTGGATGATAGGGCGGGGTGTGCATCTCCATGGGAGGAGACGTTATTAAACCGTAATTGATTTCCTTTTTTTATTTGAATTGCGTTATTGCTTTCCGCGAATTTTTTTTAAATAATACACTTTTTAATATTAATTCCAGAAATAATAGTCGTTTTTGGCTAATTTCAGAAATAATACACCGTCGGGATGGAGGAACCCGAAATTGAAAAATCGGGTTTAAGGAACCCGAATTGGAAAAGTCGGGTTAGGTGAACCCGATTTTAGGAGAACATGTGCTGCGCCAGAACGGACCAGAAAAAATCGGGCTAGATGAACCCGATTTTGAAAAATCGGGCTAGGTGAACCCGATTTTGAAAAATCGGGCTAGGTGAACCCGATTGCACTGTTTTCCCGCTTTTTTGCGTTCACACAGTTTCCCGCCCGCCCTTGCCGCCACCCTTCCCGCCACTCTTTCCCGCCACCATCTCCCGCCAATTTTATCCCGCCAGTCCTTCCCGCCACCATTTCCCGCGCTGGTGTCGAATTTTAGCCTATAAAAGCAGGCAGCGCTACCCTGGATTGCACAAGTTCTTGTATCTCTATCTTTGTGCTGTTTGCTCACTGTTAGCCATAATGAGTGTGCCGTGCTCTGACCCGGATTTTAGGCCGGTGAAGGCGAAGGCTGCAAGTTTACCCCCGGTGTGACTGCGGAGCGTTGTTGGTGCGGCCGTGTTGCTAAGGTTAAGCAGGTGGAGGATTTCTCCGACAAGTTCGGCATGAAATTTTTCATGTGTGCGAGCTATGAGCATGATCCACCCCGTAGTTCAGCTTCGTCGTCCACCAGGCCGCCGGTATGTTTCGACATAATTTTATGTTGACTTAATTATGTTTGTGAATTTGATTTACTGTTCCTGTTTGTGTTGTAGTCTCCCCCGCCCCTATGCAAATGGTTTCACTGGATAGACACGGAGCAGCCGGATTGGGCACGCGAGGAGGTTGAGGAGAAACAGCGCCGTGCGTGGGAAACGTTCTTGAGGAGAAGGCGAGAGGAAGAAGGGCGGAACAAGCTCGTAATCGAGAGGTGAATCAGAAGAGGATGGATGATGAGGCTGCACGTAGGTTTGCAGAGGAAGAGGTGCGCAGGGAGGCTCGTGAAGCGGAGAGGAAGAGACTAAGGGAAAGAGCTGCTGAAGCGCAAGCGGCGGAAGAACGCGGCGACAAGTCTGGAAAATGGCCACGGTGGACGCAGGGAAAGTAGTGTGATGTGTCGTATTGGCTATGTATCTTAATTTCAGTTGTATCTTAAATTTCGTTGTAGTGTCGTTGTATCTTAAATTCCGTTGTAGTGATAAACCCTATTTTTATTTGAGCTGCAATGTATCTTCATTTCAGTTTTAGTATTATTGTCTCCCGCCTAATTATTCCCGCTCAGTTTTTCCCGCCTTTACCCCCCGCCGTAATCTCCCGCCAATTGTTCCCGCTCAAATTTTTCCCGCCTTTTACTCCCGCCCTAATCTCCCGCCAATTTTTCCCGCTCACCTTTTCCCGCCGAAAGTCATCCCTTCTAGCCTATAAAAACCCCCCAGTGTTTCCTTCTGTTTCAGTGTATTCTCTCAGCAAGATGGATCCCCCATATAAGAATCCCCCCATCTTTTCAACGAATCCATGGCCGAACCTCTTCTACACGAGGCCCACAAAGTGATGAGGGAGAGTAAGGTAGACACATTCGAGGAGTTCATCAGTAGCGACGCCTTACTCCGTAAGGTGGGTAGGGAATTTGAGAAATATTCCTATGGGTGGCCAGTGAAGAAGATGCCTGCTCGCAGCCCACGGGAGATAAGGTGTGAGCTTATCAGGTTGAATAAGAAGTGGCAGTCACTAACATGGAAGACTGAAGAAGATAGGGAAAGGGATTTGAAATATCCATTCCGGTGGGCGGCTGAGAGTGAGGATGACGATGATATCTTCGAGCCTAGCACGAAGGCAAAGAATGCTGCATCGTCGAAGGGCAAGAGTGCCAAGTCCTCGAAGGGCAAGAGTGCTGCACCGCCGGTCGTCGACTCGGACGACGACTTCGAGCCTAGCACGAAGGCGAAGAACGCAGCATCGTCGAAGGGCAAGAGTGCCAAGTCCTCGAAGGGCAAGAGTGCTGCACCGCCGGTCGTCGACTCGGACGACGACTTTGAGCCTAGCACCAAGGCCACGAAAGCTGCATCGTCGAAGGGCAAGGGAAAGGGTGTGCTGCGTTCTTAGTGTTCTAGTTATCAGTAGTCTCATGGATCTTGCAGTATGTTGTAGCGTTGTTGTACCGTTTAATTTGTTAGAATAGAGTTATGTTGTAGTGGTAAGTTGTATCTTAATTATCAGTTCATGTTTGAATGCGAATTGTTTGTTGAATTTGAAATGTTTGTTGAACACAAATAGTAGTGATACATGGTCCATACAAATAGTACTGATACATGGTGCATACAAATAGTACTCATACACTAGATGAAGAAAATAGTAGTAGTAATAAGTCTCATCCATACAGATGACTCAGTGAGTGTCATCTCACTGACCACGGCCCCTCCCTCGACGCCTCGGTGGTGGCGGTCCAGCCTGAAAAGGTGAGGGCGAGTAGCCTCTGATAGGTGGCTGCCGCTGTCGGGGAGGAAGCATGTACCCCTGCTCGTGCTGACTGTACTGCGTGGGCTGTGTGGGATCTGGGGGTGGAGTCTGATGTTGACTAGACATCCAGTCTTGGTACATCTGCTGTGTTTGTTCTTCCTGATCGTGAGCACTGGACCAGAAGGATCGTGATCCGGACATAGACGACATATGTGTATCACCTGTGATTGGATAAAAAAACGTTAGTCGTGAGGAAATTGACAAACGGTGCACAATTAATATGGATAGTGATGAACTGCATACCCTGTGGCTGATCCATACGGGGACGCCACCCCAAGTTAGGCATCGGAGTTTGCTGCTCCATGCCGAAACCGCCACGCTGCCAGTACTCGTAAGTAGGCTCCTGCTGCTGCTGGTTTTGCCAACCAGATCCTCCTGCCTGGTTAGGAGATGGTGGCCTCGGGCTCGGCGGAACCTCCATACGTGGGCGCGGGCCGTGCCGCGGCTGATGCATCTGCAAAGAGGGACGAGGTGGCCGCTGTGCTGCTCGGTACTCGACAACATCGGAAGATCGGGTGCATGTGATACTCGCGTAGATACGACGTAGTTTCTCCTGAAAACGCTGTGCGAAGGAGACGTGGTGCTCATACCGTCCAAGAAGAGGGCAGACGCAGAGCGAGCGTTCATACTGGGCGGCCTCATCTTGCAGCTCCGCCGTCAACACGGCCTACAATTGTGAGCTCAAATTAGTAAATTGTTGGCAAAATGTAGAAAAAATATAGTTGACCTACTGCGTGATGCCGAGTGCCTGAAGTGGAGTGGCGAGGGTAGGTGTCCCACTGTGTCGAGGGAGCCATCTCAACTGGGTCACACGCCTGGCTCAGCCGAAGGCGTGTCCTAGGCATGTACGCCCGCAAGTACTGCTGAAATTCCTGAAGATCAAACGGCTCCCTAGTGGCCCATGAGACGTCCGGCGCATTGTCCCAAGCACCGAGGTATGGACCCAGGAGCTGCACCCATCCGACAGCAGTCTTGTTCGCTCCTTTTCTGTTGTACCTAAAAATTGAATTGTACACATCCGTCAATGATTGTCCAATTGATGTAATAACTGATGCTAAAAATAAATTGTACTCACGCGTGGACGCGTGGTGGTAGAGGAACTGTGTGAGGTGGTGGCTCGATCAACTGACGCATTCCGAACTGTCTCATGACCCTCTGCTGCGACATCTCCTCCACGAAGATATCGAAGATGATCTTCGCCTTCGTCATCCAGTAGGCCCAATCTCTGGTACACATCAACGATATACCACCTGGGTATGCCTCGTCGCGGTGGTCCTCACTGTAAGGCTCCCAGCTAACATCGCTCTCCAGTAGTAGGTCAAACTGCTCTGTGAATGCTGGGTAGCAATTCCTTAGCTGATTATGCCCAAAATGTCTCTGCATAACATAACACAACTATGTTACTATTGCATATAGATCCAAACGTCTGCATAACATAACATAACATAACATAACACAACTATATAAACAAGGTGTGTATACCTTCCGAGAAGTCCATATAGATCCAAACGTCGGCATGTCGATGCGATCCGCGTCATACAACTCGTCTGGCGGCCAAGACCCACCACCAATCTCAGGACGGCCGATGGGAAACCTCGTCCAGGACCAGAGCTGCAACAGGAGGGGGCAACCAACGATTCCAGAACCATGCGAGGTGAGCTGGCAACCCTTACACATACCTCGGTACGTAGCGGCTAAGACCGCAGAACCCCAGCTCCTCTGTGTGATGTGCTCTGCTTCTGTGGCATCTGCTATCTCCTGAGCTATAGGGATGTACCGCGCACTGATCGTGTTCCCGTGATTGTCCGTGAACATCGTCTTCCCGAGTAGCCACATCAGGTACGCCTCCAAGCTGCGAGTGATCTGGACCGCAGTCATCGGTACATCGGGGTATCCGAACTGCTCGATCTGTCAACAAATATTCAAAGTTAGGACTACATATTACGCGGTATTTAAGGCTTGAAAAAATAGACGAAACTGTTACGAACCTGGAACTCGTGTAGCCACGCCTGACGAGGGCCGTGAGCCTCAAAAGAGATAGGCCCAACGCCCTCGCGAACACCAAGGAAACGTGCATCCATGCTGTGCATCCAGCCCACGGGTTCCTCCAATGGGCCGATGGCCTCACCAGCCAACGGAAGGCCAAGCAACATAGACACGTCCTCTAGAGTAGGAGCCATCTCACCCCAACGAAAGTGGAAGGTGTGTGTCTCGGGCCTCCACCGATCCACTAAGCAGGTGATCAAAGCTGCATCGTAGTTCAGACGCGAAACGTTATCTCGGGCCTCCACTAATCGAGCGAAAGGTAGTAGTCCAGCCCACTTCAACCTGCAAAAGAAATGATGAACAAGCTAAAGTAAGGTCCAATTCGAAGATAAATTTCAAATTATAGCTAAAACACGTACCTGTCTTCCCACTGAGGGTGTATCATCCAGTTCTTCTTTGGAGTACGGGTCTGCAGTGGGTCCATGCTCTGTGGGTCGGCCTCCAAGTGCGATGCACGATGTTTCTGATCAATCCCTGGATCGAGCAACGGTCGGCCCGCCATATCTGCATAAGGATATCAAAGATTACAAATTAAAACATCATTCATAAAAATACAAATTAAAACATCATTCATAAATATTACAAATTGTAGCATTGTTCGAAGATGATACAAATTAAACCATTGATCACGAAGCTTACAAATTTAAGCATAGTTCATAAAAATACAAATTAAAACATCATTCATAAATATTACAAATTGTAGCCTTGTTCAGACTAAGATGGTTCACACATACTACAACTTAAGCATAGTTTATAAATATTACAAATTTGTTACTGTCTCCCTCCAGTTCTTCCCCTCCCACGCCTTCCTCGGTTGCCTCGCCTTCCTCGGTTAGCCGCCGCCGCAGCTGCCGCTGGGTAGAAAGTGGGACATAGGGGGTCCCTGTGTCCAAATTGGTTGCAGAGAAAACATTGCCTAGTGGGACCACCCGCTTCTGCTTCATCCATATCATTTCTAATGCGCCTTGTCTCCCGTCGACCTCTGTTTGTACGCAATAACCTTGGGTCAGGGATGTACCGCCTTTCATTTGGTATCACCGTAGTGAAATTTCCCACAACTCTATATCCTAACATCTCACCGGTCCAGGTGTTCATCACAGCCTCTTTCGTGTAATACGGAGAGACGAAAGAGATTGAGTCCATCCCTAGTTGTCTGGTAGCTGCCAGCACATGGGAGCATGGAAGGTGAAGCAATTTCGGTTTGTTGCATGTGCACTCGCACGATGGCCATTCTTCATTTCCAATTCTCACCTCATGTGTTCTCACCGCATTCACACAACCAAACTTGTCGGTTGGTAAGCGCACCTCGAACCTCCTTTCCTGATTACCGATGGCCAGAACAGTGTGTGACATACCCTTCTTCATCTTCACATCCATATATTCCATAATGGCCTGACAGTACGGAGTGTTTGGATTTTGCAGCATATGACTCACAGCCAACTGTCGTCTCTCTTTGAAATAATTCATAGTGCCATATAAAATACCCTCCACAAGGGCTGTCAAAGGCAATGCCCTATTTCCCCTAAGCACGAAGTTGTATGATTCAGCTAGGTTGGTAGTCATCACACCATACCTAGCTCCATGTGTGTCATGCAGCAAAGACCACCTTTCTAATGGCTCGTGCTCTATCCACTCTGCAAAATTTTTAATCCGTCGTCCAGGCCTCCTTCTTGTATTTGGTGGGTCAAATCCAGGCAGGTCGCATAGCCCAATAGGATCTGGCTCGGGGGCTACTGGAACCTGTGTACCCTGTGCCACAGCTGCTGCATGAGCTGCTGCTAATGCAGCTCGGGCGGCTAACCTCTGCCGCACATGGTCCTTAGTGAACTCATCCAGCTTGCCGCGGAGAAACGTGTACTTGCATTCTTGATTCTGCTTGCACAACTTCTTGAACAGATTCATAAGACCCTTGTTCCTAAACTGCGAGAAGAAATTGGCCCCAAGGTGGCGCATGCACCACCTACTCTGCATATCCTGCCATGGCGTCTCTTCATCAGGTCCGGCTTCTTTCAGCGTCTTGATAGCCGCAAGTATACATGCATGCCTGTCATGGAGCACGCACACATTTGGGCGATCTTTCACTATCGATTTTTTTAACTGCCTGAAGAACCATAACCAGCTAGCAGTGTTCTCGCTCTCAACAAATGCAAATGCGAGAGGCACAATTCTATTGTTTCCATCCACTCCAATTGCTGTCAGAATCTGTCCCTTGTACCTCCCAGTCAGAAAAGTTCCATCTACACACATCACCGGACGACAGTGCATGAAAGCCTCGATGCATATGCTGAATGCGAAAAACACCCTGTGCAGAACCCTGACATTAGGGAACTCAGGTATCACAAAGTCTTGTATGTCCACATGGGTGCCCGGATTCCGGTCCTTCAATGTCTGCAGGAGACGGACGACACCGTCATAAGCATCAAAGAAGGTTCCGAATCTGTTCTCCAGTGCCGTCTGTTTAGCCCTCCATGCTTTGCCATATTTAATTTCATAATTATATTGAAGGTGAACTCTTCTCTGGATGGCTTTAACCCCCATCGCTGTATTCTCTACAATCTCCTTGTAGAACAGGCGAGCAAGCAGAGTGGATGTAAGGTTTCGGTGATCCTTCAACATACTCTTAAGGACACAGTTGTGCGGCACACAGTCGCTCACCACCCATGTTGTGTCATACTTCGGACAGTACCCATGCACCCTTGCTGGACATCTAGCATCGCTGCAGACCACTGTCAAGAATTTCTGACTTGAAACGGTGGTTCTGAATACCCTTTGCGTGTTCATTGCCCACTGAGTGATTGCTTCCTGCAGATGTCTCTTGTCAGCATATCTAGCACCAACTGAGATGGTGTTCATGCTGTACTCCCAGGCAGAATCATGCCGATCATCGACTATCATTGCATCCGACAAATCATGGTTCCAAGAAGAGGGGATCGGATCCTCCTCGTCGTTATCATCTGAAGTATCGGATCCACCGGATTCATCTGAGTCAAGCTCATAGTCCACTCCATCCTCGTCTTCCTCGTCCATCATGTTCTGCATCTGGTCTTCTTCTTCATCCTCGCTTTCAAGCTCGACAGTACCATCATGACCACCTGCTGCATGGCTCTGTCCGGATTGGAAAGCTGAGCATCAACTTTGACTGCTGGGGCCTCCTGGCCTTCCTGGGAATTCACCACCTTCGCCTCGGGAAGCATTAAGGCGATGAGTGAGTTCGCACGCTCGCACGCAACCCAGAGGTCCGCTCAATCGGCTTCAACCGCCAGAAAAGCTGGGTGCTTGAGCTGCTCCACAAAGCATGCACACCAACAGTGTATGCTTCGGGATTAAGCCCGAAATTCACGGTCAACCACTCCTTCAACTGACTAACTCGCCATGTTTTTGGGTTTGTCAGATGCAAATCCTCATACTGAAACTCGCTCAGATCAGCTCCCATCGGAGTTGTTCGGACCGTGCCATGACCGAAGTAAACAACAAATTTTACTATATCTGACATATCTGCTCACCTATACAAATTACAGACTCGTCAAAAAAATCTAGCACCTACACTCTACAATAAATACTTTCTACCGGTACATATTTCAGTAACTAATCTGCGAAGCTAACGAACGCAACATGCATCATTACACGATCTAATATCAGGAATTAGGGTTTACCCTTGAAGCGTGCCAAACAACTCCGTCAGCAGCTCAGCTCGTCCACCACCAGCAGCTCCTCCACCACCACCAGCAGCTCCTCCACCACCACCACCAGCTCCTCCACCACCACCACCAGCAGCTCCTCCACCACCACCACCACCAACAACACCTCCACCAAAACGCTTCAAAAATTAACCCATGTATAGATCAGATGATTCTACAGCTTTTGATGGTCAAACTACAGCAAATGGCTGGACAAATTGCTCAGCAATGCGAGAAAACGCTGCTGGCCTAAGAGCAAACGAGAGAGAGAAAGCAGATGAGCTGAGGCTGAAGGAGGAAGAAGAAGGGCAGAGCGCTCGGGCGAGCCAGCACCGCGCGCGACGCGTTTAATACCGCCTCGAATCGGGGTACTCCTGCCCGACTCGGGCTCAGCGTGCCCGAATTGGCGGCCTCGGGATTCTACGCCCCGACAGCATCTGCTCCTGTCCGGGGGACAGGCCGACACGGGCCGTGTCGGGCCGCGCGTGGCCGACAGCGCCGTCTCGGGGACGTCGAACCCGACTTTGGCCTGGCATGCGTGATTCCCTCCGCTTCGGGATTCCCGACCCCGATTTTTTAAATTCGGGTTCACACAACCCGACGGTGTATTATTTCTGAAAATTCGTGAAAACGGATATTATTTCTCGAATTAATAATAAAAAGTGTATTATTTAAAAAAAATTCGCATTGCTTTCCTAGTTTGCCTAGTTTGGCGAGGAAAAAGAAGGAAGCTATTTATTTGGTTCTGTTTATTTGCTTTCCAAATTATTCGAGAATTGATTACCGTCAGCTCTTCATATGGTTGTTATATTTTTTGCAAGGAAATATATCTTTTCTAATTAATTGACAACTTTGACTTGCTGTGAAATTAGTCGGATGATGGAGACCGTGCGATTAGATTGAACGGACGGGATACTTCCAATGACGACCATCAAATGCAGTTTCAGAATATATATGGAGAACAGTTATCTTTCCACATCTGTTCCTCTTGTAAACATCCAACTACGTAAATGTTCATACCGTGTTACCTTAGTGCATAGAGTGATTCATTAATGTGCTGCAAAATACATACCAAGATAAATGGACTGATCTTATGGCAATACCAAGACCCAAGGTAGCAGGGTCCCCTATCTTATCAAAACCAAGGACATGATAACAGACAGCAAAAGTGCCCCCATCTGCGTGCCCATTCCTGCACCCGGCGCGCTTGACGAATCGCCACCTGGCGCCTTCCCGTTGTTCGTCTCAGGTTTCTCTGTTGGGCAAGTGTAGCCGCAGAGGCTGGGCCGGACAACTCGGTAGACACCTTTGCTCGCCAAGACGTAGACGTCCTTGCTGTTGTCCTCGCCAAAGGAATATATGTAGCCAAGCGACGGGAGAGGGCTCCCAGCAGCGCTCTCACAGGGTATGGGAGTGTTCTTGGAGCAGCTGAAGGAGATCAAACTGGAGGTGTAGTTCCCGCTGCTCTCAGGGGTCTCCGTGCCGGTCCACATGGCTGATGCGTACAGGTCAGCATACAAGTACCTGAAGAACACATTAGCAGATGTATCTTGTAAACACAGCCTCAAGAAATGGTGCGTATAATAGTTTAGTGACATCTTTCAGCTCAAAATCAGTGCAAGGATTATTAGAGAAAGCCAAGAAAGATGCTCCTCAACGGACTTTGTACCTTCCATACAAGCAGGGATCGGCAGATCCTCGATAGACATAACCACCCATGATTGATGCAGATCCAATGTTTTTATTGACATCCGAATGGTTGTATCCCATGATAGGAGGAATGATGTTTATGGACTTGAGTGATGTGTTTCCTCCAGGTGTCCATGGTGGATCATAAACCAATGGACCCTCATAAATACGCCACCCATAGTTTCCGCCCTTTGAGATCAGATCAACTTCCTCATATTTATCCTAGATAGCAGGGCCAATATACAGAGGCATATAACAATCAATGACCAGTGGTTTTAAAATGCACGTATCGTGCGAGTAGTACACGCTAATCTTTCAGACAATATAGTAAGTGATCAAGCGAGATCCCATGGAAGTAGACTATAACGAAGCAGAAATACCATTACTACATACAATTATTATAACCAATATATAAATACAGCAATTCACATATTTAACTGTTTATGATTTTGAAACGTACCTGACCAACATCTGCACAGTAGAAGTAGGAAGGCCTCTCAAAATCAAAGCTGCATCTCCAAGGGTTTCTAACACCCAATGCCCAAATTTCTGGTTCTAAGCCACTATCATCAGAGAATGGGTTATCTTTTGGAATGGAATAGTTACCCCATAAGCTTTGGTTAGTGATTTTACCCGGTCCTGAAAAACGAAAGAAAAATCAGAGAACTTAAGGGCCAAAATGATCAAATCTTAATAAACGACAATGCTCCACATGTTGGTACAGTCTGACTGACAGAACTAGTTGTGCTGGAAGCCGATAAGGTTAATCCAGATGCCGTAGATTAAATAACTTGAGTGAAAAATGATGAGTTATGAATTGAGAACATACAAAAGTAAAACACTACTTCGATAAATAGGTTCCACTGTGGAGCAAGTGTACTAGATTTGACTAGCATGTTCTTTAGACAGGAAAATAGCTGCCGGTAGTTTATGTACAAAATACAATTGAACCAAAAGACGATAAGTCATGCTTGTCGTGAGCCCTCCTGCGTCACCGCTCGTCGCCGCTATCAAGCTGCCGTGTACTAGATTTGACTATTCCATTCTTTAGACAGGGATATAATGTGTCCAGTAGTTAGTTACTAAATACAATTGTACCAACAGCGATATGTCACTAAAGAAATCTCACTGAAGGAGGTAGTTAGGACTTGAGTGCACCATGGTATTTTATACTAGTACAAATGCAAATTTCATAGTAAAACGAGTAAACGGCTAAGAGCTACTCATATACATAGATGTTTGAGGACTGAACCTTATGATAATAAGATAAGAGAAGCATACAAAGATGTCGTATGAAAACTGAAGGATTGGAAGTGAAGAAAAAAATAGTATATTTCAACTTAAGTAAATCTAACAAATGACAAAAGATGGCCTTCTCTAAGGTTTACCTGGTGCACTGTCTATGTCAAGCCTCATGATTTTCCCCAAAAGTGACTTTTTGTTCTGTGCAAAATTAAAAGGGTCTCCTTTCTGCCCACCATCCCCCATCATGAAGTAGAGGTATCCATCAGTAGGCCCAAAAAGTATCTGACCTCCATGCTGAGATGTATAAGGCAACCCCATGGTAAAAATCCTTTTAACTTCAGATGGGTCAGCAGACGTCGCCTGAAAAGAATACGTAAACAAGAGTGTGAATGGACAAGATTCAAGGGACATCATGAGGGCATGAATGGAAGAGTGTATCTAGAGGAGCAAACCTCAGAAACATTCGATGATGAACCTTTAGCAGAATACTCCGACACAACAGTCTGATACTGGCATGGCTGAGCGCCATTATCAAGGCCAAGCTTCGAAGGATCGCAGCCCACATCAGAGTTGCAAGAGCACCTGCCAGAACAGCTGGGTGACTTTGTCCTGTCACAGTTGTAGGAGGCGAAGAAGCGTCCGTTGTTCGCAAAGTCGGGATGGAACGCCATGCCCATGAGCCCAAAAGCGGAGTCAAAATGCACCTGGTCAGTCAGATCGACGAATGGGGCAGCCTCGTCGAACCGCAGTGTGCCTCCTGAACCCTGCTCCGGCACAGTGGCCAGCCATATCTTCCCAGCTTGGGTGCCCAGGAAGACTCTGTTAGACCCATCAGGGTGAGGAACCATGTTGAGGTACGGAATGGACCCATTGTCGACCCTCTCTAGGCATACCCCTTTTGGAGAGACCGAAGTTTCGGTAGTGTTAAATGAAACTGTGTTCCCACCAAAGCATACTGATCGGTCAGTAGCTGCGCCACCAAACGACGTGCAGAAGTCGTTTTCGGACTGCCAGGCATCAGTAAGCTTCGACGACGAGCTGGGTAGCCCAGCGCCTCCTTTCAGCGGTGGCTGGAAGGGGGAGTTGAGTATCGTCGCGTCCTTGCAGGTTTCCCAGACTACCTTGCAGTAGTCCTGTGTCGTTTCCTTGGACTGGGAGGAAGTCGCCGAGGAGGTAGAATTGCACAAGAAGGGGATCGGTCTGATGTTTGGGCCGGCGTTGAACAGTTCAGCGGAGTATGGGTTGCATTTCTAAAAATAACGGAATCGTTAGATTCAGTAGATCGGTTCATGGACGCATTGGTAATTCAGTTAACTGACACGGTGATCGTCTCACAAAGCTTATATCTTCTTTCATGTACAGTTTCTGTTCATTCATTTATTACTACTACTAGAATTATAAAGTTGCTGGGTTTAGTATACCAACCCACATGACATGGCCACTGGCCACATGCATGTAAGATGCGATCTTACTCGAGAAAATCATCCTAGGAGTCGTCCGAATCTGAATCTGATGTTGTTTACACACAAACTAAAGAAAGTAGCTCTACACAAACATATGTTAACTCCCACCAAGTTAAGTATCATGTCAATTATTTGAGGAGTATCATGGCAATTATGACTATCAGCAAGACCAGATGCCAGATCTTGTACTTGCAGCTCCACGATCGAGACGGTACTAACTAGGGTCAGTAAATGAAGCACCCAGAGCTTAGGAACTTTTTATACAGGGAAGCAAACCGTCGAGCACATGGAGTGCGGGCGTACATACCGCGCAGAGAATGGACTTGAGGACGGCGGCGCAGGGTGCGTCGGAGACGTTGGCGGCCTCGAACTGCTTGCGCAGGGCGGCGTCGGCGGCGGCGTCGCAGCAGCTGGCGCCGGCGTAGCCGCAGAAGGCGAGCGTCCCGTTGAGCGGCAGCGGCGCCCCTGCGCAAGAAACAACAAGAAGAAAGATGAGCAAGAGAAGTGGCGCCCCTGAGGCTGAGCAGCGGTGCTGCGGTGGTGTAGGTGTGCTGACTTTGGTCGGTGCAGAGCGGGAAGGCGCGGGAGGCAGGGAGGAGGAGGAGGAAGCCCAAGACTAAGCAGCAGCTGCAGAGGACGGCGGCAGGACGTGGCCGGCGGCTCGTCGGCATCGGCATCACCGCATGAGCTCCTCTGGCTGGATCAATCAGCTAGCTAGCCGTGTAGTGCAGGCTGTGTAGCTTCCAGCCACGGAGTGTGAGTCAGTGAGTGCGATATCCAGTGAGTGACATTTTGAGGATGGATGCAGCGGCGCTGGACATGTTTGACCAACCCACTGCCGCTGCGGCTGGTCGGATTGATTGGCTCGGAGACGTTGTTAGCTAGCTAGTGGACTGGTAATGGATAGCTGCTCGGCTGTCTGACTTATTTGTCAAGGCAGTAGGTTAGCACGAACGCCCCCATGCATCTTTGGTTGGTGGTCACACCTTGCTAACTTTACTTTGCTATACATATATAGTCAGTGTATGTGTGTATAGTAGTATCGAGATCCTCCTTTGCCACATGGCTGAGTCCAAGCTGTTGGAAACGGTTTTAAACTGGTTAGATCGTGAGATTCAGATCCTACAAAGGCATGTACAATGAAAATTGTTTAGAGAGATATACTTTAAAAAATAGTTTTAAATAAACAAACTAGGCACCTCTTATTGACAAAATAGTAAGTACTAGTGCTTACCAAAGAGTTTGGTTTATTTTTATAAACACCTCACTATGCACCTTGCATTGTACACGGCCTAAAAATAGCTCATTCTGAAAGTTGCGAGTTTCTGAATTTTTCCTTCAATCAAGGTTCGATGAAACTCTTTTCTTTCTTCGGGTGGTTTGTTGAAACTATAAGGGCATCTACAATGCGGCGCTTAGTGTGGGCGCTAGGGGTAATAATCCTGGTCCTTTTTGGCCAAATCCCTCCCGATCCTGGGAATATATATTGTTTCGACTTTTATTTAGGTGTCGGCGCTCCACCTTTTTCCCGCATGCAACAGCAACGGCGGACTCTTACCTATTCTGTGGATGAGCTAGTAGCTCAGTGGCTAGAGCGCAATGGCGTCTCTTGGCCGGCCCGAGTTTGAATCATGTGGACGCAATATTTCGTGTGGTTTAGCTACGGTCCTCACACACCTTCTACCTTAATACCGATGCCCCAGGCTCCCCTGGTGGTCTTGTTTTATAATTGAATTATTTTTGCTGCACAAGCGCCTACATAAGAGTCTACCATTGTACATGCCCTAACACCATTAGTAGTGGTTTGTGATATTTGCTCAAGAAGAAAAAACATGTACACAGTATTATCCGTCATCCATGCTCTCACGAAGCAGGGACGATGACATATGGGTGACAGAGACGAGCATTGACAATGGAGACGATGACATGGACCGGTGGTGGAGACAAGTATAGGAGGTCTCGGAGCAGGGTTAGAAGGGTCAGCACTATAGAAGAAAACCATGCTCCCAGGATTAGAGGGATGGTCGAGGGTCATGGTAGGATGGTAGGACGAAGTGGTTGGCTCTGTGCACGCCATGAGCATTGAGCAAGCTCAGACAAACAAATTGGGTGCGGCAGAAAAAAAAAGTCAAAAAGATCAACAGAGATTCTAGAAGAAACAAAAGACTGAATTATATATATATATATGCAACCACAATAATGTTTATCTTGTAGTGTAGCTGTACTTTTTCCATTGATATTTAGAAATGGTGGTACCAGAGAAATAGACAAGGAGACATGGATCCCAACCAATCATGCAAGTGGTGATTTCTTTATAGTTGTATAAGACATCTCGCCAGATCGCGCACGATCATATGATGCTCAGATCGATGGAGCTATCAAATACGTATGTATGGGCAAGTTTGGTTGGACTGCGATACTTTTAATACTGGCTACTATATGTCTACTGAATTTGGTCATCTGCCGTGCATCACCAAGTGATAGAGGAAAATGGTAGAGTTGCACCTTCTCTTTCATTCTTGTCGTGATCAGATAGGCCGCGCAACGCTTGTTAATTCATCCGTTTGTCCCCCTTTTGTCCGTTTTTTAATCCATTGACTTTCTAAATTCCTAGTGCATAGACTTGTATGGGCAATTACTTCAACAAGAGAACAGTGACGGCGCCACCGGGGGGGGTCCGGCGGCGCAGCGCCATTACAGAAGAGGGGCGAGGGATGAAGCTTTTTGGCAGAAGTCAAGGAAGAGGCAGTTACGTGCTGGTGTTAGACCATGGGCTTGATTCACAGAATCACAGGTGAAATGGCAGATGCACAATAGGCAGCCAGGTGTCCAAAGAAAAGAATCAATTTCAGATACTTCACATTTTGAGCTACACATAAACAATAGACGTGTGTGGATCTAAGTAAGCACATTTTTAAATCTCCTAACTTTATTAGATTTGATTATTTTTTGTGTACACCATAATACAAAGAAGTCAGCATTCCGAGCATGCTTATTTCATATCTCGAAAAAAAAATTCATTTTTTTCATTTTGCATTGCGATTTTGCATGCCTACATTTTTTTGGTTTCTTTTCCCAAAAAAATGTCGATCCCAGTGATGCAGCCTGCAATCAAGTTCTAGGACAAGCCACCAAGGTCTAGGCTGGGATGGACGCCGAGGAGGAAGCGGCATGGATCTACAGGACGTAAAAAAAGGAAACGGTAGAACGCCAACGATTAGCAACATATTCGAATTCCCCTCACTTTTTGAATTTATTATTAATCACATCTAGTTTGATTTTGTGCCTCAAAAAGATTAGACCTTATTTGTTCAGGCCGACCCATCTCAATTGTTGGCTCCGCTAGTGCAAGGGAAGGCCAACTTCTCACCTTTTCGGTCACTCTCACCCTGCTCGTTCCTTCACTGTAGCGACATGGCACTTCGGTCCGGGGTTCGTTTCCGCCTCAGAATGTGATGGTGGAGCACAACGGCTTGATCAAGTGGATCGGGTTGCGGTTCGTGCTGATGGAAACACAAGAGTTGTAGGGTGAGAGTCCTTAACTTGGTCGATTCAGTCCCACAAACGTCGCCTTGTTGAAGCCTTGAAGGTATTGCCCAGTAAGGAACATGTACATTACGAGTTATGACCCATGCACGACATGCCTAACAAAACATGTGTCTTCTTCTACATGTTGATGCACGACATGCCTAACAAAACATGTGTCTTCTTCTACATGTTGATGCTCCGACACCAAATGGTCTCATTCATGCTCCGGCACCAAGTGGTCTCATTTGTTCTCTAGGAGGAGGGTTGATGCATCTGTCCACACAAACAGAGAATGGTAAATGAGATCATTAGAAATATAATACTTCCCATATTTAAAAGGTGGATATTGTAAAGTTAAGACAATACATGGATTAATAGTAATCCTATTAATATCTAGTATGCATCACATGAAACATTGTCCTTGTAAACTTGGTTTGGTTGTTCGCCCACCCTCCTTTTGATCTTTCTTCTCTTGCCTAACATATATACACGCATTTTTCTTGCATGATTAATAAAATAATTTTAATTATGATTGTGTTCTTTTATCAATTACTGATAACTTCAGTACATTAACTATTAGTTAAAAAAATCTTTAATGGACTAAAACATGTCTTACATTCTGGGATGGAGGTAACTTTTTTATCTTGTTTTCAAGATGTGCCTATTTTTAGGTATTATTAAGATATTAAGGTTGTGTGGCATTGCGCTCGGCCTTATAATCACGTTTGCCCAACCCACACTTTTCTAATTTAATGGTTGTCCGATCCTCTTTCAAGCACATTCGGATATATTTGAACGACAAGTTATGACATCTTTACATTGATTTCTATTTTGTAGGGATTTTTTTTTGCATCGGTGTCCCCTCCAAACTCTGCCCTCTTGTGGATGGCCAGGATCTCCTGATACCACTTTGTGGAGTAACTATCCTAATTTATCCCTTCAACTTTAGTGGTCGATAGGGACACCGAAGCACACCTCATTTTGTAGTCACAATCGCCCATCCCATTTTCCTTATCTCCCTACGATCTCCACAACTTATTACACACCATTATCAGATCTAACATGTCGGAGATATTCATGCCACTTTTCCACATGCACCCCTTCTTGCAAACAAAAACCCCTATCCATCTACCACACGAAAAGGAAAGGAAGTTCCCCCTCGAATTGCAAGGAAAAAATAAAGATGCGGCTTGATTTATGTTTATATAGAAAGAAAAGAAGCAACCAGTAAAGTTTGGACCAAGAAACACGGTGAAAGCTCATTCGGAGGCAAAAAAATAACTTCAAATTTGTCGTGAAGATCTCGTGCGCATCACGCTCGCAACGTTCATTCACAAGCTATAACGTCCTAGAATGTCTCTACACATCTTTTTATTTCCAAAAGTACATACTTATATGGTTTGCTTTTCGTAGCAACAAATAGTGTATTTAGATAGTAAGAATAAGAACCGTAAAGTGAGTCTAGAAGTCGTATATTTTAATTTTACTAGTTGAATATCCGTGAGTTGGCATGGTTCTTTTTATCGCATGGTAAAGTGTGCGTTGCTACGCAATAAAAATATGAACTTGGTCCCTCAAAAAAAATGAACTTGGAAGTCTTTTTTTTTTAAGCCTTCTTCTTTCCTTTTTGTTGACTGGTGGAACTTGGAAGTTATCTGTCAACCACTAGGAGGGTGCCTTTGTCCTTTTGGTGGGCTGTGGGCTGATGGGCCAGGAGAAGATGATTTAAACGCGGGGCCAGGTGGTGGCGGGACAGGAATGCTAGGCAGGCTCACTCTGAAGCGCAACATCCTGTATCGGTGTTGTCGGCGAGCCCATGTATAGCGGTTGAGCCGGAGATAAGATCCATCTGTCAGTGAGTGCCTCTCTTGCACATAAAAACGAAACGGAACACCTTGGCACCTTGCACTTGCACCTTGCACTGCCCCACACGCCAACTATTAGAACCAGCAAAAGGCAATAATCAGGACAAATTCGACGATTAGGACAGGAGAAGGATAGACGACGATGATCCAACTACCATGCACTATAGTCCTAGTCCTAATTATTGCGCCGTGTCTCTAGCTCTCTGCGTGGCTGCTTCTTAATTCTCACGAGCAGCTACCCCTGCCAACAACCTCGATCGATCATCCGTCCTTCCAAGGAAGAAGAGGTGGTAGTTCCCCATTTCTCAAAAAGGAAGAAGAGGTAGTTACTAGCAAGGAGAAGGAGGTTCAGGGCTTCAGGCTTCAGCTGGCAGGCATGACGAAGCCGGACACGGCGGAGCTGGACCCGGTGATGCACGCGATGGGGTTCGAGCTGGACACCGTGTCCCCGTCGCTGCTCGCCGGCCGCCTCCCCGTCACGACGCGGTGCTGCCAGCCCTTCCGGGTGCTCCACGGCGGCGTGTCGGCGATGGTGTCCGAGGGCCTGGCCAGCATGGGCGCGCACATGGCCTCCGGGTTCCGCCGCGTCGCCGGGGTGCACCTCAGCATCAACCACTTCCGCAGCGCCGCCGTCGGGGACCTCGTGCACGCGCGCGCCGTACCCGTACACATCGGCCGCTCCACGCAGGTACGTACGCGATTCAGCAAGCTCTAGGCCTGTATGTGTGTTGGATTATTGAACTCTGCAAGATGACCGACATGCATGAATCGATCGGTGGTGGAATGATTTTGAAGGTGTGGGAGGTGAAGCTGTGGAAGGTTGACCCCGAGTCGCCGGAGAAGAAGACGCAGATCGCCGAGTCCAGGGTGACGCTGCTCTGCAACCTGCCCGTGCCGGAGAACCTCCACAACGCCGGCGACAAGCTCAAGAAGTACGTCCCTGACGCTGGGCCCGCAGCTCCGGCTCCTCCAACCAGCAAACTGTAACGAAGCATCGATCGCGATGATCGACGCTGACGCCGAACATCTTAGTTTGATTCGATTGAGAGAGTAAAATTAAACTCTATGCAAGTCAAACATCGACTCTATCGATTGCAGAGCTGTGTGGAGCGTGTGCTCTGTTCTGTTCGTCCATCCCAATAATATCTCCTTTTCTTTTATCCCTAGTTGATCCGATATATTTGGCGCTGATAGTGCATACATGATACATGATTATCTTCTTGGTTTAAGAATTGATTAGTTGGAGGATACAAGATAGCTAGCACGATCACCATGATAGAGAACCAAACTATGGCTATGGCTTTGAGACGCCAACCAGAGACAGCACCTTGAAGGAGCACCTTGAAGGACTGGTGGGGACAGGTTAGGGGCCTCGGATAGGGAACGTTTCGATGGCTTTGTCTGCATGACTGGGTCTGCCCTCTGGAAGAACGGAAACACGTGGTGTTTTAATAATAACACCAATCGCCAAAGGTCCGCACCTGCTCTTGTTGACGCAATTCTTGTTGGCGTCTCGGGACTTAGGGCATCGCGACGCATTTCGGACACCTAAAATGTCCGCGGGCGTCCGTTTGTGTCGCCAGGCGGACGCGGAAATGGTTGCGTGTCCATTTGTGTCTGGGGCTGGCTCCAGCGGGGCGACGCATTTTGGCGCAGGCCAGAATTCAAAAAATGGAAACACGCATCAACTTTTGCATCAAATTTTACAGCCGCAATTAGAAGGCTGAAACAAGTTCACCCCACTTTGCATATCGAACAGCGCAAAGTGGACACCAAAAGGGGCACAACAAGGCCTGAACAGCAATAAAAATGTCCAAAAGGAGGCCAAGGTGCTGGGCGCATGGCGCCGGCGATCAGCGTCTCGCGCGCGGATTTTGCGCGCCTCTTCATGAACCAGGCCCTGGTGTCGTCGTCGACGCTGCTCAAGTCGGCTAGCATGATCCTAGTGTCCTCCGCAAGGATCTTGGCCGGCGTCCATCCTCCTAGCCTCGGCGTCAAGCAATTTGGCCTCGGCGTCTGCCTTTTGGACCTCAATTACCTCTTTGGCGAGGTTGTGGTAGATGGCAGCTGCGGCCTCTTTTTCCAGACGCCTCTTCTCGTCCCTAGCAGTCAAGGCGGCACGATTGTCGGCCATCATCTTCTCCATGCTCATGGTGAACGCAAGGGTCTGCGCCTCCCGCTGTAGATTGGCCTTGGTAGTGATGTCTACTCACGCTTCTTTTCCTGTAGACAGTGTTGGGCCTCCAAGAGCAGAGGTTTGTAGAACAGCAGCAAGTTTTCCCTTAAGTGGACCACCCAAGGTTTATCGAACTCAGGGAGGAAGAGGTCAAAGATATCCCTCTCAAGCAACCCGCAACCACAAAGCAAGAATTCTCTTGTGTCCCCAACACACCAAATACACTTGTCGGATGTATAGGTGCACTAGTTCGGCGAAGAGATAGTAAAACACAGGTGGTATAGATGGTGGTAATATTGCGAAAGTAAAGATGCGAAAAAAGTAAACAAGCGGCGCAGAAAATAGCTTGGCGTAGGAAGCAATTCTTTGTGGTGGAAACAAGGCCTAGGGATCATACTTTCACTAGTGGACACTCTCAACATTGATCACATAATAAATAAGTTCTCTTTCCTTTGTGCTACATATACTCTTGTTAGATGATGAACACCACTAATTGTGTAGGATTACACGAACCCTCAATGCCGGAGTTAACAAGCTCCACAACATTCGATATTCATATTTAAGTAACCTTAGAGCATAATAGATCTTTGCAAAATAGACCAAGTACTAACATAGCATGCACACTGTCACCATCACACTATGAAGGAGGCATAAATCACATCAATACTATCATAATGACAATTAACTCCACAATCTACAAGAGATCATGATCATAATCTACGACAAGAACTACACGATGCACACACTGTCACCATTACACCATGCAGGAGGAATAGACTACTTTAATAACATCACATGAGTAGCACATAGATAAATAGTGATACAAAACACATTGCAATCATAAAGGGATATAAATAAGCACTTCACTACGCCATTCATAACAGTGAATAAGTATTCTGTGAAATATAGCCTAAGAGACCCACACGGTGCACACACTGTCACCTTTACACACGTGGGACAAGGAGTCTCGGAGATCACAAAAGTAAAACCCACTTGACTAGCATAATGACATCTAGATTACAAGCATCATCATATGAATCTCAATCATGTAAGGCAGCTCATGAGATTATTGTATTGAAGTACATAGGAGAGAGATGAACCACATAGCTACCGGTACAGCCCCGAGCCTCGATGGAGAACTACTCCTCCTCATGGGAGCAGCGGTGATGAAGATGGCGGTGGAGATGGCAGCGGTGTCGATGGAGAAGCCTTCCGGGGCACTTCCCGTCCCGGCGTGCGGAACAGAGACTCCTGTCCCCAGATCTTGGCTTCGCGATGGCGGCGGCTCGGAACTTTCTCGCACCGTGGCTTATTCGTATCGTGTTTTAGGTCGGGGACCTTTATATAGGCGAAGAGGCGGAGTCGGAGGGCTGACGAGGCGGCGACACACTAGGGGGCGCGGCCCTGGCCGCGCCACCACCATGTGTGGGGCCCCTGTGGCTCTCCTCTGGTAGCTCGGTGTTCGGAAGCTTCGTGGAAAAATAGGATTGGGCATTGATTTCGTCGATTCGAGAATATTTCCTTGCTAGGATTTCTGAACCAAAAACAGCAGAAAACATGAACTGCCCTTCGGCATCTCGTCAATAGGTTAGTTCAGAAAATGCACGAATATGACATAAAGTGTGCATAAAACATGTAGATATCATCAATAATGTGGCATGGAACATAAGAAATTATCGATACGTCGGAGACGTATCGCCTGGGAGGAGGAGGTGGAGGGCTGGACGGCCTTGATCGTCGTCCGCCGTCGAGGTTGATCGCTGTCCCATTCCTCACAGCTTCGTTGTAGGCCGCATAGCTTGTCATCCACTTGTTGGCGTCCTTCAGCACGTTCCAGCAATGGACCATATGGAAGCCCTTCTTATGCGTCGCCCTGAACTTCTCCAAGGCGCGGGATACCTGCATTCATAGCCGCCAATGATGTACATACAATGATGCAAATAGTGTACAATGATGATGGTTCTATCGTGTTTACCACTGTCATGATGCCAGCGCCGCTTACGGGGTTGTTAATAGCATGTTCGACCGCCGAGCAGAACTTGCTTGTCTCTTGCTTGATGTAGTTCCATCTTTTTCGGAGGGACTCTTCCGTCCGAGGGCTTGTGATATGGTTGGGCGGGTTCAGCCTGGTCTCGTTGTACTGCTGCAAGACTTTGGCCCAATAGACCTTGCCCTTTTGCTGCGCGCCATTAATGCAATCATGGCTCGATGCAAGCCATGCTTCGCACAAGCACTTGTCCTCCTCGTCGACGAAGCCTTGTGTCCTGCGGCTCTCCCTTCTTCTTGGCAGGCTTTGTTGGCGCGTCGTCGAAGTCGTCCACGGCACGGGTGTTGGCTGCGTCTGCGGGTGGCGAACAGGCGTGCGGTTTCGAAGTCCTCGCGCGTTCATCGCCGTTGGCGCCCGTCTTCTGCGGGGTCCCGGCCGGATCACCGCGAACGAAGCCGCCGCCGTAGATAATTTCTGGATGTCAGCCTCACGGCGGTCCTTCCAATACTCCTACGAATCACCGGACGTCAGACGCATGAAACACGGCGAACACACACATTGAGAGAGAGCTCACGTACCGGGTCGTCCATCGTCGGGGCAGCCGGCGCCATTTCGTCGAACAAGATGCGGGGCTGTGGCATGCTCTCCTCCGGCACCTGCGCGTCTTCGTGTCGCGCCCGGCGGAGTCACCGCTTCTAGGCGTCCGGTTGAGGTCGGGAACCGCCGCCCCGTTGAACTGCTCCGCCGCCCCGGTCAACTCCACCGGCGGCAGGCCGGACGCGAACCGCGACGCGGGTGGCCTGCAAGGAGCGGGAGTTCCAGGACGCGCTGGGAACTTACCGAGCTGACCGAAGAGGCGGAGGAGCGACGCGGCGATCCTCTCTCTTGACGAGCATGTAGCCCTCCGCCAAGGTCGGATGGAGGGCTACTTGCGCGACGCCGGCTTTGATCTGCATCTGCCACGCCTGCTGGTTGGCGGCCGCAGAACTCTTCATCTTGGTTCCTGCGCCGGCAGCGACATTTCGCGGCCTCGATCACTTTCTCCTCCGGGGAGAGCACCTTCTTTGCCACCTTCGCCTTTGCCTCCCGGCCGCCGCCGGTGCCGGCCCGCTTTGCTTCCGACGGACCCTCCATTGTGGCTACGGTCGTGGCTACGGGGGAGTGTGGGGCGGCGGCGGGTGCGGCGGCGATGGTTTGATCCGCATCCATGGCGGTGGCTGCGGCGGCGAGGATGTCCATCGCTTCTGGACTGTTTCGCGCCGGTCTAGTTTGCTTTTTCGCGCGGGGAATGGCCAGTGGCGGGTCCTACGTCTTTTTCGGCGGTCACTCGGCGCGCCAGCGTCCGCGGAGACGCAAACCTGGCGCATATTTGGGCCAGGTTTGCGTCTCCGCGGACGGGCCGGTCACTTTGCATCGTCCCGCTGGAGCAGGGCCCAGACACATTTCCGGTCACGGCGGACGAAAATGGTCGGCGACCAATTGCGCTGGAGATGCCCTTACGGCTAGCAGTATGAGTGGGAGTAGGAGTGCTAGATAACGGATGAGAGAGTAGGCCGTGTGAGTTTTTTTTTTTTACGTATAGCCCGTGTGAGTTGTGTTGGAGTTCTTGGTTCCCTTTGTTTGCATCTAGAACCAGTCTGGCTACAATGGGGAGATAGAAATACAGGATTTTTTCATAAATCGACAACTAGTAGGCGGGTTAAAAATAGAATCAGAAGGCTTAGTGATTCGAATGGGAATATTTATGAGGGAAAGGAGCAACTGAATCCGATGATATCTGAATACTTTGCGGGATTATTTACTACAGAGGTTGCCGAACCAGACCCGGCCCTATTGGATAAAGTGGTACCCAGGGTTACTACTGAGATGAATGAAAATCTACAAAGGCCATATACTGCAGAGGAGGTAAAAAAAGCTTTATTCTCTATTGGAGATATGAAGGCACCAGGAGGTGATGGGTTACATGCACTCTTCTTTAAGAAATGTTGGCACGTCCTAGGGGAGAGTCTGACAATGGAGGTTTTGGAGGCAATTAACCAGAAATCTATACCACAGGGTTGGAATGACACGGTCATTGTTCTAATACCAAAGGTAGAGAATCCAGAGAATATATCTCAGTATAGACCCATCGGTCTTTGTAATGTTCTGTACAAGGTTATTTCCAAAATGATAGCAGCTCGGTTGAAACTGATTTTGGATGAAGTTATTTCTCAAGTTCAGAGTGCTTTCGTACCGGGTCGCCTCATAACGGATAACATTCTTTTGGCCTATGAATGTATGCATAAAATAAAGAATAAAAAGATAGGCAAAGAGGGCCTGTGTGCAGTGAAGTTGGATATGCATAAGGCTTATGATCGTGTTGAATGGGTTTTCCTTGACCGAATGCTCACAAGGCTTGGTTTTGATAGGGGGTTTGTGGATCTGTTATTGTCCTGTGTAAATTCAGTAAAATATAGAGTGAGGTACAATGATCAGGAGACGGAAGAATTTACTCCCACTAGGGGCCTCCGCCAAGGGGATCCCCTTTCACCTTACTTATTCCTTATTTGTGCAGAGGGACTGTCTAGTGCTTTGGCTCATAGAGAGGAGGTTCGTGGCATTGAAGGTATACGGGTGTGCAGAAATGCACCGTCAGTTTCCCATTTATTATTTGCTGATGATTCCCTAATACTGTTGAAGGCAAACTTAACTAATGCAACCTCATTGAGACAAGTTTTAGATCAATACTGTGCAAGTTCTGGGCAATTGGTGAGTGAAGCAAAGTGTAGTATTTTCTTTAGTCCTAATGTGGAGGTGGATGTGAAAGCTCAGATTTGCCAAGAGTTGAATATTATGACAGAAGCTATATCAGAGAAGTATCTTGGGCTTCCTGCTATGGTGGGGTTAGATCGTACTGATAGTTTTATCTATTTATTGGAAAGAATTACTGAGAGATTGAAGGGATGGAAGGAGCGCTTCCTGTCTATGGGAGGCAAGGAGATTCTGTTGAAGGCAATAATTCAGGCTATCCCTGTGTTTGCAATGGGGATATTCAAAATACCAAAAAAACTATGCAAGGATATTAATGATGCTATGGCTGGGTTTTGGTGGGGAGATACAGAAGAACAAAGGAGAATGCACTGGTTTGCCTGGTGGAAAATGTGTATTCCAAAAAACATGGGAGGTATGGGTTTTCGAGATCTTCACTCATTTAATCTTGCAATGTTAGCAAAGCAAAGTTGGAGGCTGTTATCAAGACCAGACTCTTTATGTGCAAGGGTGTGATACGTCTCCAACGTATCGATAATTTCTTATGTTCCATGCTACTTTATTGATGATACCTACATGTTTTATGCACATTATATGTCATATTTATGCATTTTCTGGAACTAACCTATTAACAAGATGCCGAAGAGCCATTGTTGTTTTCTGCTGTTTTTGGTTTCAGAAATCCTAGTAAAGAAATATTCTCGGAATTGGACGAAACTTTCGCCCAGGGTCC
Source organism: Lolium multiflorum (assembly GCA_030979885.1). Lineage (NCBI taxonomy): Eukaryota > Viridiplantae > Streptophyta > Magnoliopsida > Poales > Poaceae > Lolium > Lolium multiflorum. Next base: position 32,554,432 of record CM061752.1, read on the forward strand.
TATTTTTGCACGAAGCTTCCGGAAGACCGAAGACCTAACGAAGTGGGGCCACGAGGCAGCCGGGGGTGGCCGGCGCGGCCCGCCCTTGGCCGCGCGGCCCTGCCCCTGGGCCCTCGTGTGGCCCCTCGCGTTGACCTTCCGCCTACTTAAAGCTCCCGTCGCGAAACCCCCGAGAGCCACGATACGGAAAACCTTACAGAGACGCCGCCGCGAATCCCATCTCGGGGGATTCGGAGATCGCCTCGGCACCCTGCCGGAGAGGGGATTCATCTCCGGAGGACTCTTCATCGCCATGATCGCCTCCGGAGTGATGAGTGAGTAGTTCCCCTGGACCATGGGTCCATAGCAGTAGCTAGATGGTCGTCTTCTCCTTGTTGTGCTTCATTGTTAGATCTTGTGAGCTGCCTAACATGATCAAGATCATCTATATGTAATTCTATATGTTGTGTTTGTCGGGATCCGATGGATAGAGAGTACTATGATTATGGTGATTATCAATCTATTGTTCATGTGTTGTTTATGATCTTGCATGCTCTCCGTTATTAGTAGAGGCTCTGGCCAAGTTTTTACTCTTAACTCCAAGAGGGAGTAATTATGCTCGATAGTGGGTTCATGCCTTCATTGATACTGGGACAGTGACAGAAAGTTCTAAGGTTGTGATGTGCTGTTGCCACTAGGGATAAAACATTGATGCTATGTCTAAGGATGTAGTTATTGATTACATTACGCACAATACTTAATGCAATTGTCTGTTGCTTTGCAACTTAATACTGGAGGGGTTCGGACGATAACCTGAAGGTGGACTTTTTAGGCATAGATGCAGTTGGATGGCGGTCTATGTACTTTGTCGTAATGCCCAATTAAATCTCACTATATTTATCATGTCATGTATATGCATTGTTATGCCTTTCTCTATTTGTCAATTGCCCGACTGTAATTTGTTCACCCAACATGCTTTTATCTTATGGGAGAGACACCTCTAGTGAACTGTGGACCCCGGTCCTATTCTTTCCATAGCATACAATCTACTTGTTTTACTGTTTTCTTTGCAAACATCTTCCACTCGATACGTTTAATCCTTTGTTACAGCAAGCCGGTGAGATTGACAACCTCACTGTTTCGTTGGGGCAAAGTACTTTGGTTGTGTTGTGCAGGTTCCTAGTTGGCGCCGGAATCCCTGGTGTTGCGCCGCATCACATTTCGCGACCATCAACCTTCAACGTGCTTCTTGGCTCCTACTGGTTCGATTAAACCTTGGTTTCATGCTGAGGGAAAACTTGCCACTGTGCGCATCATACCTTCCTCTTGGGGTTCCCAACGGACGTGTACATCTACGCGCATCAAGCACTTTTTCGGCGCCGTTGCCGGGGAGATCAAGACACGCTGCAAGGGGAGTCTCCACTTCTCAATCTCTTTACTTTGTTTTTGTCTTGCTTTATTTTATTTACTACTTTGTTTGCTGCACTAAATCAAAACACAAAAAAATTAGTTGCTAGTTTTACTTTATTTGCTATCTTGCTTGCTATATCAAAAACACAAAAAAATTAGTTACTCGCATTTACTTTATCTAGTTTGCTTTATTGTCCTGCACTCTATATTTAAAATACAAAAAAAAATTTTAGTTACTTTTATTACCATGTCTAGCTCTGAACCTGTTACTTCTTCACCTGAAGACTTAGTTTTCACTTTCAAGCAAGGGGATGAGGAGAGTTTTAAGGATGCTTGGTCTAGAATTTTTACTTCTTATCGCAAAACTGAACCTCAAATGACTCTAAGCTTGCTCCTTAGTAATTTTTATTTTGGTCTTATGGTTCGCTATAGATATGCTTTGGACACTTTAGTAGGAGGAGATTTCCTTCATTGTAATGGGGATCAAGCTTTTAATGCCATAAAGAAATTGGTTGCATCACATGATTCAGCTAATAACTTTGATTCAGCCCTTATTAGCATTCATAATAGATTGAACAATCTCGAGATAAGTACATCTCGCTTAAATGATAATTATCACTGTGTTCGTAATCGTCTTGAACAAGTCTTAGAGAATCCTAAACCTTCATCATGGGACCCTTCTGTTAAAATTGTCATCGGTGATCGAACTCTTCATGCCTATTGTGATATTATGTATGAATTTTGCCTTATGCCTGAAAACATTTATAAATCTTTGAAACTTTGGGGAGTCGATAAAGGGGAGAAGAAATAGCTCTTATTGATAACTCTATCATAATTCCTAAGGGAATAGCTGCAGGTGTGCATACAACCATTCGTGGAAGAACAGTATCCATTGATTATCTTATTATTGAAACAGGAAAAATCATATTCGGAAGATCCTTGCTGAAATTATTGGGAGCAGTCATTGATGTGGGAGAAGGCACTCTGAAATTCACCTCTATACCAGGGGGAATCATATATTTCCTAAACCAAAAGGAAGGAAAAACATTAAGAAAGGTAAAGATGAAGCCCAAGGTAAGGTTGACACACCATCTCTCGATAATACTTGATTTGCACTTTCTGCGCCTAGCTGAAAGGCGTTAAAGAAAAGCACTTATGGGAGACAACCCATGTTTTTACCTACAGCAATTTTTTGTTTTATTGAGTCTTGGAAGTTGTTTACTACTGTAGCAACCTCTCCTTATCATGTTTTTGTGCCAAGTAAAGTTTCTATGTCAAAGTTGATGTTATATTTGGGATCGCTGCACAGAAACAGCATTGCTGTCTGTCACGAATCTGGGCATAATTCCCTGTAGAAAATTCGAAAAAATCTGCCAATTTACGAGCGTGATCCTCAGATATGTACGCAACTTTCATTAGTTTTGAGTTTTTCCATTTGAGCAAGTCTGGTGCCATTTATAAATTCGTCTTTACGGACTGTTCTGTTTTTGACAGATTCTGCCTTTTATTTCGCATTGCCTCTTTTGCTATGTTGGATTTATTTCTTTGATCCATTAATGTCCAGTAGCATTATGCAATGTCCAGAAGTGAAAATAATGATTGTGTCACCTCTGAATGAGTGAATTATTAATGATGCACTAACCCTCTAATGAGTTTGCTTGAAGTTTGGTGTGAAGGAAGTTTTCAAGGGTCAAGAGAGGAGAATGATATACTAAGATCAAGAGGAGTGAAAGCTCTAAGCTTGGGGATGCCCCCGTGGTTCATCCCTGCATATTTTAAGAAGACTCAAGCGTCTAAGCTTGGGGATGCCCAAGGCATCCCCTTCTTCATCGACAACATCATCAGGTTCCTCCCCGAAACTATATTTTTATTCAGTCACATCTGGTGTTCTTTACTTGGAGCGTCGGTTTGTTTTCGTTTTTGTTTTTGTTTGAATAAGATGGATCCTAGCATTCACTTTGTGGGAGAGAGACACGCTCCGCTGTTGCATATGGACACATGTGTCCTTAGGCTTTACTCATAATGTTCAAGGCGAAGTTTCTTCTTCGTTAATTTGTTATATGGTTGGAATTGGAAAATGCTACATGTAGTAATTCTAAAAATGTCTTGGATAATGTGATACTTGGCAATTGTTGTGCTCATGTTTAAGCTCTTGCATCATATGCTTTGCACCCATTAATGAAGAAATACATAGAGCTTGCTAAAATTTGATTTGCATATTTGGTTTCTCTAAGGTCTAGATAATATCTAGTATTGAGTTTTGAACAACAAGGAAGACAGTGTAGAGTCTTATAATGTTTACAATATGTCTTTTATGTGAGTCTTGCTGCACTTGTTCATCCTTGAGTTTGCTTCAAATAACCTTGCTAGCCTAAACCTTGTATCGAGAGGGAATACTTCTCATGCATCCAAAATCCTTGAGCCAACTACTATGCCATTTGTGTCCACCATACCTACCTACTACATGGTATTTACCCGCCATTCCAAAGTAAATTGCTTGAGTGCTACCTTTAAAATTCCATCATTCACCTTTGCAATATATAGCTCATGGGACAAAATAGCCTTAAAAACTATCGTAGTATTGAATATGTACTTATGCACTTTATATTTTATTAAGTTGCTGTTGTGCGATAACCATGTTTGGGGAACGCCATCAACTATTGTTGAATATCATGTGAGTTGCTATGCATGTCCGTCTTGTCCGAAGGTCTATCATTTTAGTGGTTGGAGCATGCAAAATTGTTAGAGAAGAACATTGGGCCGCTAACTAAAGCCATGAATCATGGTGGAAGTTTCAGTTTTGGACATATATCCTCAATCTCATATGAGAATAATAACTTTGCTACATGCTTATGCATTTAAGAGGAGTCCATTATCTGTTGTCCATGTTGTCCCGGTATGGATGTCTAAGTTGAGAATAATCAAAAGCGAGAAATCCGAAATGCGAGCATTCTCTTTGGACCTTTGTACAGGCGGCATGGAGGTACCCCTTTGTGACACTTGGTTGAAACATGGCATGCGAAGACCCGGTAGTCCAAGTTAAGTAGGACGAGGTGCGGGCACTATTAGTATACTATGCGTGAGGCTTGCAACTTGTAAGATATAATTTTCATAACTCATATGCTTTATTACTACCGTTGACAAAATTGTTTCATGTTTTCAAAATAAAAGCTCTAGCACAAATACAGCAATCGATGCTTTCCTCTGCGAAGGACCATTCTTTTACTTTTATTGTTGAGTCAGTTTACCTATCTCCTTCCACCTTAAGAAGCAAACACTTGTGTGAACTGTGCATTGATTCCTACATACTTGCATATTGCACTTGTTATATTACTTTATGTTGACAATATCCATGAGATATACATGTTACAAGTTGAAAGCAACCGCTGAAACTTAATCTTCTTATGTGTTGCTTCAACACCTTTACTTTGATTTATTGCTTTACGAGTTAACTCTTATGCAAGACTTATTGATGCTTGTCTTGAAGTACTATTCATGAAAAGTCTTTGCTATATGATTCGTTGTTTACTCATGTCATTACCTTTGCTTTGATCGCTGCATTCATTACATATGTTTACAAATAGTATGATCAAGATTATGATGGCATGTCACTTCAGAAATTATCTTTGTTATCGTTTTACTGCTCGGGACGAGCAGAACTAAGCTTGGGGATGCTGATACGTCTCCAACGTATCGATAATTTCTTATGTTCCATGCTACTTTATTGATGATACCTACATGTTTTATGCACATTATATGTCATATTTATGCATTTTGGAACTAACCTATTAACAAGATGCCGAAGAGCCGCTTTTTTCTGCTGTTTTTGGTTTCAGAAATCCTAGTAAAGAAATATTCTCGGAATTGGACGAAACTTTCGCCCGGGGTCCTATTTTTGCACGAAGCTTCCGAAGACCGAAGACCTAACGAAGTGGGGCCACGAGGCAGCCGGGGGTGGCCGGCGCGGGCCCTTGGCGCGCGGCCCCCTGGGCCCTCGTGTGGCCCTCGCGTTGACCTTCCGCCTACTTAAAGCTCCGTCGCGAAAGTCGAGAGCCACGATACGGAAAACCTTACAGAGACGCCGCCGCCGCGAATCCCATCTCGGGGGATTCGGAGATCGCCTCCGGCACCCTGCCGGAGGGGATTCATCTCCCGGAGGACTCTTCATCGCCATGATCGCCTCCGGAGTGATGAGTGAGTAGTTCACCCCTGGACCATGGGTCCATAGCAGTAGCTAGATGGTCGTCTTCTCCTTGTTGTGCTTCATTGTTAGATCTTGTGAGCTGCCTAACATGATCAAGATCATCTATATGTAATTCTATATGTTGTGTTTGTCGGGATCCGATGGATAGAGAGTACTATGATTATGGTGATTATCAATCTATTGTTCATGTGTTGTTTATGATCTTGCATGCTCTCCGTTATTAGTAGAGGCTCTGGCCAAGTTTTTACTCTTAACTCCAAGAGGGAGTAATTATGCTCGATAGTGGGTTCATGCCTTCATTGATACATGGGACAGTGAGAAAGTTCTAAGGTTGTGATGTCTGTTGCCACTAGGGATAAAACATTGATGCTATGTCTAAGGATGTAGTTATTGATTACATTACGCACAATACTTAATGCAATTATCTTTGCTTTGCAACTTAATACTGGAGGGGGTTCGGACGATAACTGAAGGTGGACTTTTTAGGCATAGATGCAGTTGGATGGCGGTCTATGTACTTTGTCGTAATGCCCAATTAAATCTCACTATATTTATCATGTCATGTATATGCATTGTTATGCCTTTCTCTATTTGTCAATTGCCCCCTGTAATTTGTTCACCCAACATGCTTTTATCTTATGGGAGAGACACCTCTAGTGAACTGTGGACCCGGTCCTATTCTTTCCATAGCATACAATCTACTTGTTTTACTGTTTTCTTTGCAAACATCTTCCACTCGATACGTTTAATCCTTTGTTACAGCAAGCCGGTGAGATTGACAACCTCACTGTTTCGTTGGGGCAAAGTACTTTGGTTGTGTTGTGCAGGTTCCTAGTTGGCGCCGGAATCCTGGTGTTGCGCCGCATCACATTTCGCGACCATCAACCTTCAACGTGCTTCTTGGCTCCTACTGGTTCGATTAAACCTTGGTTTCATACTGAGGGAAAACTTGCCACTGTGCGCATCATACCTTCCTCTTGGGGTTCCCAACGGACGTGTACATCTACGCGCATCAGGGTGCTCAAAGCCAAATACTACCCAAATACTAACCTTTTATATGCGGGTCCAAAGAATGGTTCATCCTTTACTTGGCAAAGCATTGTGGCGGGGTTACAAACTTTTAAAAGGGGTCATATATGGAGAATTGGTACGGGGGAAAATGTGAATATATGGGAGGATCACTGGATCCCATCAAGCTCGACAAGGAAAGTGTACACAAGAAGGGGACATATTCTGTTGAAGACAGTCAATGAGCTTATTGATCCGGCTACTAACAGTTGGGATGAGGAGCTTGTGAGATCTATATTCCTGCAGGTTGATGTGGAAAGAATACTGAGGATCCCACTCAGTCAACATGTGTCAGATGATTTTGTGGCCTGGCATAACACAAAGAGCTTCTGTTTTACAGTTCGTTCTGCTTATTATATTCAGTGGGAGCATTTGTTTGGACATATGATAAGAAGAAGAGATGGTCAGGGCTCGGCTCAAATGAATCCTGTATGGGATATCATGTGGAAGTTAAATATTCCGAGCAAGGTGAAAATTTTTCTTTGGAAGGCGTTGCATGGTGTTCTCCCTGGAATGGCTATCTTGGCTGGGAGGCATATAAAGGTGTCTCCTCAATGCCCAATATGTAAGAGTGGCCCGGAGGATATTGGCCATATTTTGTTTAGATGCTTAAGAGCAAAAGAGATTTGGAGTGAATTGGGTTTGATGGATGACATACAACATGCACTTCTAGTTGACCGATCAGGTTTGGTTGTCCTTGAGCACATTCTTCGATCACCCAATAGAGATGCCCCTAACCTTGAGCGGGTGTCATTACATGAATTAATAGCGGTGGGAGGATGGTACATTTGGTGGCAACGAAGAGAGGCAGTGAAGGGTGAGAGGGTCAATCCTCCAAAGAACTCAGCTTTTGCTATAAAGGCTCTCACTGCAAATTTTGGAGCGAGTCAGGGAAAGGTAAAGGAAAAGGAGTTCAAGTGGGTGAAACCAATGAAGGATAAACTCAAACTGAATACTGATGCATCTTACTTTGCGGATGGGTCGGGGGCTGCTGGCGGAATTCGGAGAAATGAAAAAGGGGAGGTTATGGCGGGCTATTATTGTACTCCGAATAATATGATCAGCCCGGCAGCAGCAGAGGCAAATGCGGTCCTAAAGGGTTTGGAACTTCTGGAGAGACTGGGTTGTACCTTCCTGTGAAATAGAAACGGACTCCCTGGGCATTGTCAAAGAATGCAACGGTGAATTGGAGATTAATTGCCCCTATGCTGCTATTCTAGCTGAATGTTTCCACAAGGCGAGGGATATGACGGAGCTCTCGTTTACACACTGTCATAGCGAAGCAAATCAAGTGGCCCATGAGTTGGCAAAGTATGCGTATAGATCAAATGAGAATCTGTTTTGGGAGGGTGATAGTCCAAGCTTTATCTTACCCTATGTAATGAATGATGTGACTATGTTCACAACAATGTAATAGTACTTTGTTGAGCAGGCAGCAAGTTTCAGACGCACTCTTTTCCTTCCAGGGTACCGAAGGGGGCTGGAAGGTTTTTAATGAGGCGGCTTGCTGACCTTAATATATATGTGATTTTCAAAAAAAATCTTTATCTTCTATAAAATTAAGGCATGCGTTCGCGTACGTGCTCTGGAAAAAGTGATTAATTAACACAAGTAACTAACTAATTGGCACAACATAGTAAAACTTTTTAAAAAAATAAACATTAAGTAAAAGGAACAAAGAGCATATTTCTTCAACCGGAAAACACAATTTATCGTTAGCGCATATCATTACCAAGCGAGCATTCTGATACATGTCATCGAGAAATATAGGGTGTGTTTGGTAGCCCGGGCGAGCTCAGCTCAGAAAATCTCATCTCAACCCAGCTAAACAGCCAATTTGCTGATTGGTAGCCCGGCTCGGTCCAACTCCGCACTGCCAGACTCATACGGAAAAGAGCTCACAGCCAGGCCGGGTTGGGAAGCTAGAATCGAGCTTCACAGGTCGACCGAGCTGACCTCGTCCCGCAAATGACTGTAGCAGCGGCCCGCAGCACCCCCAGACCCCAACCCCCACCTATTTTCCATTCCATTTGCACCCTCCGCAGCTCCCGTGGCCACCCTCCGCCTCTCCCGTCGCCACCCTCCTCCCGCGTCCCCAGCCACCTGCGCCGCCGCCAGCAGGAGCCGCCGCCTCCTCCGAGCAGCATCAACGGCTCATCTCACGCGACGGCCGACCTCCAGATCCCCCGTCGGCCGAGGCCGAGCTGAGGCTTCTCTATCGTCGCTCCTCGCGACGGCCGCCTTCCTCCTCTCCCGTCGGCCGCCATCCTCCCGTGTCCTCAGCAACCCGCGCCGCGTCGACCAGCAACGGCCGCGCCGCCGACGACCAGCAACGGCTGCGCCGCCACCGAGCAGCAGCGGCGGCACGAAACAGCAGCAACGGGCGCCCTCTTGATCTCCCGCGGAGCAGCAGCAACGGGCGCACCACCGCCCACCATCTGCCACCTCGCGCCGCCGGTGCTCCACCCCTCGCCGCCGGTGCTCCACCACCCACTGCCCTGTTCTTCCAGATAGAGGGACCCGATTGCTTTTTTTAATTTTAGTTTGGGTCTTTTGTGTAAAATTTTGGACTGGTCTGTAATTTCTAATGTTTTGAGCCAATCTCAACCCAGAGATGC